>OZ010604.1:62343809-62728809 GCA_963932145.1 Acanthosepion lycidas
ACAATATTCTCTGTGTAAAGTTTTATACGGTATCTCCCTGTAATGATTGCCACAAGGAATACATAGGAGAAACCTCAAGATTATATGAACATAAACGGCATCTTTTACAGAACAATACACACATTGTATTAGTTACTCACTGTAATGAGCCTGTCAATAATTTTAATTTTAATTTTACTTTAATTAAAAGAAAGCAATTTACTAAAACAAAAATGTATAGAAACTACTTTAATCATTAGAGTATCCACAGTAAATTTACATTCAAATTATTGCAAGATTTCTGCTTTCTTGGCAGATCTATTATCACAATGGGCAATATTTAATAACAGAAGTGATAAAAACATAACCAAAAAGCAAAAGAAACTAAATGAGATTTGGTCAACTATAAACCCAAAATGAATATTAAAAAAAAATTAAATTTAAAATTCCATCTCCTTCATACATATGGGTTTTTGTCTAAACATAAACATCACTTGACTTCAGTAAAGTTCTCAAAGACAAAACATATCAGATGAAAGCTTTTTTCACTGTTTCATAGATCTCCCTAAAATAAAGTACTCACTTAAAGGCAGCGAACATTATCATTAATATAGTATAAATTCACTTCCTATTTATAAAATTTATATTGTAATTATTTGTGAAGAAATAAATAAGGGAAGACTAATCTATAATTAGCCAAACTGGATTTAAAATATCAAATTAGCTTTAATTGTGTATCTACTTATCCCTAATCAGCAGTAGTAGAGTGCTAAATAATTTTTAGTCTGTCTGCTACTAGTTTAGAAAAATTACTTTTTGTAATGAAGAGTGGGAAGGTTTGTAATGAAAAGATTAATAATTTTTGTATAAAATAATGATACTCGTGAAATAATATGTATAATATTGTAAAAGATTATTTCTATAGGAAAATAGATAATAAAATATAATACATTATTTCATAAATATCATTATTTTTATTGTTTACCTCTTTCAGTGTTCATATGATTTTTTCATACAGCTTTTGCTGCAAACATCCAGACAAAAATGGAATCATTACTATTGGATGGAGGGTGTAAAACACTGACCTCCCCACTATTATTACATTGGTAATTGAACGGAAAATTGTTTTATCTGAAAAGTTGAGACAAAAAGCAATTAAAAAATTAAGAAGAAAGAAATACTAGTCAAAAATTAATAATAGTTGACAATGTTTCATCGAATAAAAATTCAAGATAATATTATTACTAGATGAAATAAAGCAGATAAAATTGAAATTAAAAAAATGCGAGTAAAAAATAAGTAATGATTGACAGGACTTCATCTAATAAAAATTTAAGATATCATTACTACTAGCAGAAATGAAATGAAAGCAATACTTGTCAATAATGAATAATGGCTGACAATGATTCATTAATAAAAACTTGAGATAATATTACTACTACTGTAAATAAAGCAACCATAATTATCATTTTACTAGTGAAAAATAAATTCAAACTAATATTAATAGCATTAATAGTGTACCTAACAATGTAACGTCAAAATAGTGCTGAGTCATAGGGGAATAAGGAAGAATGAATTTATATAGTTACATTTCAACTTCTGCTAACCCTAAAGGTTTTTGTAGCCCAAACATTTGAACAGTTGCTATGTGTAAATAAGTTTCCTAAGACAAAATGAAATTGAGTCCAAGTCTTCATAATAATTATCCTCAGTCTTTCTGATCCACGCTGAAGAATGATGGCCTTAATAGTTGTGTTGAAAAGAAATATGAGTCAAAAATTAATAATGGTTGACAGATTTATATTTGGTTGACTGAACAAAAGAGAGTAAAAGACATCAAGTGCCTGAAGATTTCAAAGACTAATCATCAGACCAAATTGAATAGAATTGATTTGCAATCCAGAATGTCTGCTTCATGTGTCATAAATGACTAAAATGAATATTTATTAGGTTCTAACCAGTAAATTCAGTGTCACTGATAAATACTGGCTGGAATAATTGTGTGTGTTCATATCATATATGGTAATTATATCTATAGATATTAAGTATGTAATTTATTTTACAAGTTCGTGAAAAGACTGATTGCAGTTATTGTGAGGTCGAAAGAGAAAACTGCAAAACAACAAATGAATGTAGTGAAAATGCAAGCAGGAAACATGGATGTTTGATTTTTCATTGGATGTTGGTTATCAAAGTTGCAGTAGAAGACCTGTCCTCCTATTGGATGCTAGCACTGCGCTCTTAATATATGTTGTAAATTTTAATGCCTCCAAAACAAAATGGGTCTCATTTAATCACCATAGAGAATCTTTTCTCTCTATCATCAGCATGGCTGATGCTAGACTCCTGGAAAGTAACACACTGTGCATTCTTGGCCTCATGTTTTCAACTGACATGAAGTGGTGCAACTACATCGAATCAATAGCTGCATCTACTGCAAGGAAATTTCTTGTCAGAATCCCTCTCATTTACAAATCTACCATTCAGCCATGCATTAAATACTGCTGTCATATCTGGTCTGGTGCTCCTGCTCTTTATGCCAAGGTTCTTGACAAAATCCAAAGAAGGATCTAATGTAATAACTCCTAACTTGGCATCCTGACTTCAGTCACTTTCTCACCAATGTGATGTGGCTTCCCTCTGTCTTTTCTACAAATATTTTCATGGCAACTGCACTGATGAGCTTTGTTTCCTGGTAGCCCAACTTGCATGAATTTAAGTGTGCCATGAGATTGGCTTCTTGACCACACCCATTTACTGTTGAAATATCTAAATGCAACTGCCACTTCTACTCCAACAGTTTCTTTTCTCGCACTTCCTGCCTGTAGAAATCCTTTCCATTTATTTGCTTCCCTGATAACGATAATCTTCAAAAATTTAAATGCAACATCAGTCACCATCTTTTATCTTCTTGAATCCCATTCATTTGTTGTCCTTTCCTCAATCCTCTCAATACTCAGTTTTTTCTCTCACCCTGTAACCCCCTGTGAACTAGTGGCATTCTCACCTTGCTTAGGGTGAAATAATTTAAAAAAAATAATTGTGAGGCATCTTTGGAAATTGGCTGAAAACTATACCATGGGTTGATCCAAGCCTACACTGAAATTGGTTTGATTGGAATTGTTCAGAAGCCATTATAGTGATACAGAAGGCAATCATCTTCTTTTGGTGGAGATAAGTCATGTGATGGACCGTTTAGTGAGGCCACAACATACAGTGATGAAAGCAGCAGTCAAATTCAGTTTGTTTTACAGCAGCAAACTGAAAGGTTGCTTTCTTTAGCCCAGCACCTCCCCACTCTCCAATGGCGCAGACAGAGGCTAAATCTGTCTCCCCCAGCAGCCTACAACTCTATAGTGCCATTTCCTTTTGGGAATATATCTTTCCAACATACAGAAACTCCAGCTTGCAGTTTTGGGGAAAACCAAGACTTGCTGTTTCCCATTCATGGAATATGTCCTCGCCTGGGACATAGATGAATCTGGAGTCCTCAACATGACTTCTCCAGACACAGGAGTATGTCCATATTATATATAAGACTTTCTTTTTGTTTCTTCTTACACTCTGCTTTACTTTGTAGATATATATATGATATATTATTCACTGCATGGGATATGTGTGTATATATTCCATCTATGATATACAGTGTTATTATATCATTGATATAATAATGCCCATAACAGCGGAAATATAAATGGGAGAATAAATCTTTCTTCCATGGTCTTTCTTACAACATCAGTGGTTGTGCTAGCATGAGGTCACAAGTCATCGTGACTGAGGGTTTAAGTATACTGGCATTATTCAAGCTGCTGATCAGGCCAGATTATGTAGTCTCTCCCTGAAACTGTAACAGATGTCAGTATAGTTGCTTTATAAACCATAGGTGTGTTATGTGGGTGTTGAACAAACATAAATGTGCCTAAATATGTGTCTACAACAGAGATTGGTTAGTAACCCTAGCAGATTGGTGTGCTCAGAAAATGAGAGCAGTCAGCTACCCTCCCCCTCTCTCTCTCTCCCTCTCCATATATATATATATATATATATATATATATATATATATATATATATTAGGTTGGTTCAAAAATAATGACATAATAATGTTGTTTTTTGACGTATTTTTTAACATCAGAAAAACGACATTATTATGTCATTATTTTTGCACCAACCTAATATATATATATATATATATTGGAAAAAAGTGTCCACTATATGCTCTATTTCTGATATTCAACACTATATTTATTTAAAACTTAAAACTATATTTTTATTATATGAGGTCTAGTCAAAAAGTAATAGAGTGTTGCTATGTTAATGGAGCTAAAGTATTCAGAGGGAAGCTGCTTGACAGAGCTTGACTTGGAACTCTATTGCATATGCACACTGTTATAACATTCTTGCTCACTAGCATTGTTTATAGTAGTGCTTGGAAGGAAAGTGTGTAGAGTGTGGTCATCTCACCACACCACATATGTTCCTTCATGGCTTGTGCAGCAGTTTGTGACTCACTACAGCAAACACCATATTCCCTCGATCACTCCCCTTCTGAATCTTCTCTCTTGAAAAATGAAATCCCTCTTGAAAGGAACAGGATTTCATACTGTGGAGGAAATCAAAAAAAATATGACAAGGTAGCTGCTCCCTATCCCAAAAAAGTAGTTCCAGGCATGCTTTCATCAATGGAAACAATGCTAAATAAAGTGTGTTACTTCAGAAGGGAAATATTTTTAAGGAAATTAAATGCTGAATTGATATCTGTTGCAGTTTTCTTTTCCAGTTACTTTTTAATCAGACCTCATATATATATATATATATATATATATATATATATAACAATTATAAAACAGTTATTGGTCATAGTTGAATTAGACCAGGAAACAGTTGTATTAAAAAGTGCTTGCTCAATGCACATATAAAGAAAGTAAAGAATAATAATTTAACATACAGAGGTTTTAAATTTTAAAAATTAGGATATTGTGATTGCTGATCTTGTAATTTTTTAAATATATAAACTTATCTTAGCCAATGTTATAGACTTTATCAAGGCAAATGTAAGAAATTTATTTGCAATAAGTATTTACAAACAGAAGTAAAAATACAGTATTTACATTATTCGGACTATTGTCCTCATCTTTGTCGCCATATTTATCACAACGTTTCGGCCGTTGTACGCTCCGGCCTTCTTCAGGTGGTTGGAATTTCGAACTGAACATTTTATTTCGATCACTGGAGTAGACTGTTCTAGTTCCACGTGCCATGTTTGATGGATGTCAGTTATCAGTTATCTCTTGCTAATTTTTCCCTCTGAAAGTTCTCCACTGCCTTAACTGGGTATTGAACTCACACTCTTTAGGTCTGTCACTTTTACGACCCATCTTTTCACTAAATTCTTACACTTTTCTAATAATTTGACACTCTCAAATCACCGTGCTGATAACAAATACGGCGACAGTTTGTTTACATTGTGCAGATCAGTACAAAAATTTCAGTGATTGTGCAGGTCAGTGTTGCCAACATTGTGTGAAAATTTTGTGTGAATTGATTGGAGGGTTTTTGAAATATTAGAAAAAAGTTATCTTGATAATAATTTGGCACGCAGTGTATATATATATATATATATATATATATATATATATATATATTATTAAATATGGAAGACAACAAGATATATATATATATACAGTGCGTTGTGCTTGATTATGCAAAGTTATTTTTTACCTAAAAATATCCAAGTTAAGGAATATATTCTGAAGAATAAAAGCTAAAGTGTTGTTGATACTATTTTATTATTTTGTCAATCATTTAAGTTGTCGAAATATACAAAACGTGCTTCTTTTTAATGATTTATGAACTTAAGCCCTAATTTAGTGTTCACTTTCATTATGCAAATGGAAAATAAAACAAGAAAAACACATTTTATACTAAATTTTATTAATTGAATTGTGGCGCATATGACAATACATTGTGTGTTCTAAGTCCTACATTACATAATAACTATGTATAGCATGTTAAACAAAACAAAACAAGTTTGTTAATGTGGCTATGAACAAACATGACATCCTCCATTCTTCAAAACCGTTATGAGACGTCAGTCCACTGCTGACATCAATGTTTCAATTTCAGAAGGTTTGATTGATCGGCAAGCACTTACAATTGCTTTCCACAGGACTTCTAAGCTGGTGAATTGCTTGTTTTCAGCATTAATCCGCCTCTTGACTATAGACCACAAATTTTCTATTGGATTTAAATCAGGGCTGTTTGGAGGCCATACCATTAAATTTTGCCCTTTGAACCCCTGGTCTGATAGCCAATTGGTGGTGCTTTTTGATCTATGTGCTGGAGCATTATCCTGCTGAAATATCAATGATCTTCTTTTCTGAATTGGTTGTTCATCAAGCCAGGGCAGGAAGGCATCTTCCAAAAGCCTACAATATGCATTTGAATTTAGCTTAAGCCCTTTGGCTACTTTCTGTTGGCCTATTAGTTCATTTCCGCGGATCCCAGCCCAAAACATCATTCCTCCGCCACCCTGTTGTCGACAGATGCGTACTCCTGCTGGTCGACCATTTAACACCCATCTGGATGACCACTCATCAGGCCCATCAAGAGTAGCACGGCACTCGTCGGTGAAAATCACATTGCTAAAATTGGTCTTCATGTAACTGTGCCCATTCAACTCTTTTCATCTTGTTTGCTTTTCTCAATGGGGGCCTCTTGATGGGACTCTTCATTTTGGCAAGGGTCTTGAGGACCTCACAACGGGTAGTTTTACCAACTTTGGGCACTCCAGGGCTTTCAAATATTTTTTACTAGTTTCATGCGGTTTCTTTGAGACTTCATATTTAATTTTACGAAGATCTCTGGCAGTTAACTTTCGCAAATGCGATTGTTTAGGTGTCTTTCTGCATGATTTACTGCCTAAGACGAATGCTTTGATTGTACGGTGGTCTCTATGTAACTTTTTTGAAATTTCTAGCATTGACAGACCACTTCCAAGAATGCGAGTAATTTCAGCATGATCGTTTTTCTTACCCATATTAAGGATTTATATGGTGATTGCTTAATCAGACTGAACACTTGAAACTGTGCCTTTTTACATACTTTGAGAAAAAGAACTATGTTACTATACAACTTTTTTTTCATTGACCATATTCTCTTGTCTGAAAGTATAATTTAATCTGCAAGAAGCACCAAGTCTGAAAAAAACAGAATTTATTGACATGTTAGATGAAAACATTACTTTGCATAATCAAGCAGAACGCACTGTGTATATATATATATATATATATATATATATATATATATATATATATCTTTCATTAAATATGGCAGTCAGGGAAATTTTAATTAATTTTTTATTTAGTTTTTACAGCATCCTTATGTTTTTCTGTTTGGTGGGAGTAAGAGCGTGGAAAAAGTTTTCATATTTTTCATTGTTCCAAGTGCTTTTGGACACTTCTTTAGCCATTTTTTAGCAGGGTTTGGTTTTAGGTGTTGTCAATTTCTTTTCATATCTGACTGTTTAAGATGGTGTTCTTGCACTTTTTGAATAGTTGTAGCATTTATTCCAAGCTGAGCATGGCTGGAATTGAAGTTGGCATTTTAAAATTCTTTCAGCACACCTCATCATATATATATATATATATAAATATATATATATATATATATATATATATATATATATATATATATATATATATACACATGTTTCATTAAAGACTCCATCCAAAACATACTAGTAGAAAATACAAACATAATAACTTCATCCACATAAAAAAGGATTAAAAGTCATGCAAGCCTTAATAATAAAAAAGAAAAAACCAACACTCAATAATATTAACTAGAAACATGGCCACAATGTGTTAACTGTGTTCTAGAAATATATATATATAAGTCCAGAAACATCCACACAACCCATACACTCAATTAAAAAATAAAATCATCCTTGATAATGGCCAAAAGTATAGCCAAAAGCACTTGGAATTACAGGATATTTGGACAGTTTCTACACACTCTGAGTCCAGAAATGAAAACACTTGTTCGAACACAAGAAAGATTAATTAGAAAGCTTAATCACAGTACTTTGTATGTCGTCTTTAATGAAACATGTATAAATGAAGGATTGCTTCCTAAATACGCAACGTGTGTGTGTGTGCAGTAATTCCTCTTTAATACATGTTTTATTGAACAAGATTGACAAGGTATTTTTGTTTTGTTTGTTCTTGTATGCATACAAACATAAGTCCAGAAAAGAAGACACTTGAATGCATTAAAAGAAACTAAACAAAAATACCTTACCAGTCTTCTTCAGCAAAACATATGCAACCTTGTCATAGATTGGCATAAGGCTATAACTGTGATGTATTCATTGAGAAACATGCTTGCTACTTTAGGAAAATTAGCTTGCTACTTTTCCCCAAATTATTAGGTTGGTGCAAAAATAATGTCGTTTTCTCACATAGTAACATATGTGAGAAAACGACATTATTTTTGCACCAACCTAATAGCCTACTAATAACTGATCAGTGATATCTGGTCCAGGGGTATATATCACTGTGGTTGTGTGGCTCCCTCAATGTATGTAGGTGAGATAAAATTGAAAATCAAAAAGCTGCTGAAATCTTTTGACTTGGTAAGAAAATGAAAAGGAACTTTTGACATTGGTCCTAAACCTTGCAAATCATTCACAGTGAAACTAGTATTGCCAGGGCTATAGCCTCAGCCATATGTCAGCTGTAATCTCCCCACCCGGTTCAAGGTTGAGTAATCTGTAACATGGCTCATAACAATGGCCAACATTAGCTGATCTGTGTTGAGTAATTACTGCTTTCAGTTTGTCAGATAATCAAACATTCCATCAAGTTTGTGCCCCAGCCAACTCAAAGCTTTGAACAAGCCTCCCCCAACCTCCTACCTACACCGCCAACATGATTCTCGGAGGATACTGACCATTGTATCATTACATTTTTGGTCCTTTTCCAGCGATACAGAATTTCAAGATGGGTAGGTAGAAAGAAAGAAAGAAAGAAAGAGTGAGTGAGTGATAAAAACAGAGATGATGAATAAATGAGAGACTGTGAAGAGAGTGAGGGAGAGATTAAAAAAAATGATAGAATATGGGAGAATAGAGAGAGGGAAAAATAGATGAATTAAAGAGAGAGATAACAACAAAGAAGAGATGAAATAAAGGAGAAAGTGTGTAAGAAGGAGATAAAGTAAAAGCAGAAGCAAATGTGAAAAAACTGGAAAGAAAGAAAAAGACAAAGAAGTAGTGAAAGAAAAAAGAGAGAGATAGTGAAAGAGAGAAAGAAGAAAAGAATAGCCTGAGAAGGGAACAGGAGAGAGTCAGAAAAGTGATTAGAATTTTCAAGTAGGAAGAGGCAGTAAATGAAAAGAAAGAAAAAAGAAAAAAAGAAAGAAAGAAAGAAAGACAGAGAGAGAGAGAGAGAGAGAAAGGATAAAACCGAAAGATTAAGTGGGACAGTCTTAGAAATCAGAGAGTAGGGACAAAGAGGACATAATGAATTGTATAGAAAAAGAAGGAGAAATAGGATTGAATGTTGAGGTGCTGACAATATTAAGAACAGTAAGAGAAAAAAGATTAAAAAAAAATAATATAAAGGATGACTAAGAGGAAGGATAAAAGAAAAGTAAAATTGGGGAGGGGGAAAGAAAGTAAGAACTAGAAACAGTGCGAGTAGGTGGAGGAGGAAAATCAAGAAAGAAAGAAGAAAAATATTGAGAAATAGAGAAAAAGTAGAAGAAATGTGAGAGGAGAAACCTGTTGGTTAATGGTTAAATTGAATTAGTAGAAATGCTCAACAAAGAGAATTGACAAAATTTGCAATAAACAAAAAAAAAATAAAAACAGAGTAAAAATAATCCCAAATACTTTCACCACTTTCTTTTCATAGGGAGATTAATTCAGTAAACAACTAAATTATTTTGTCTTTTCTTTTAATAAGTAGTATTCTCTCAAAATTTGCAGCACTTTCTGCCATTGTCAGGTGCTTCTCTCATAATAAGAAACAGACTCCAGTCATTGAGAAATTGAATTAACTCAGCAAATGTGTTTGCAATATTTTCTCAGTACTCTTTATCATTGCAATGATAATATGATGCCAAGATCATTTCATATAATTTTTGTATTCACATATATCCTAAAACTTTTACGTTCCATAGTTCATATTTGAATTTGTCACCATTGAAACAGTCTATTTCTGGGTTTATACACCTGTAGGATAATTGTCCATGGAATTGGTAAAAATGCTCAAGAAACATGATAAGACTGGTAAGTGAGAACTGGGCAGCTCCCGTCCATGCTTGACAAAATATGCAATAACCAATAACAAAAAGAAAGAAAATGAAAAGAGTAAAAATAATACTAAGCAAAAATATATGCAATAAAAAAATAGGTAAGGCAACAGTAACAAAGTTCACAAAGTAAAGGGAGACAGTTGAGTGATTGCAGCCTTCTGATTTCAAGAAAAGAAATAACAAAATTATGGCAGATGAGATTGAGAAATAGCTAGTCTTATTGGCGTGGAAGAAATCCCAGCATGCATCTGCATGTTTTGTCTGTAAATTTAGGCATGGTATGTTTTTGTAGATATCCTTATCCAGATTGGAACCAATAGTTTCCTTAAATTTTTATCTCTTTTTGACTAATCAACCTTGCTGGCTGGTAATCTTAGAACTGACAGATTTTAATTTACAGATAAAACCCTCTCAAAAAATTTGGTTGCCATGTACTCATAAGTTAAATAGTTTCAGTATAGTAGCTTAGTAGCTTGGTAGGAGTTAATTCAACCAAAGAAGGTAAGGAACTTCATCATCACCATCATCATCAACGCCTTGACTGCTTTAATTGGTAAGGAAACTTAGGAGCAGAAGAAACAGACAACCTCCTCCAGGATGGTTTGTTGGTGGTCGCTCTCAGGAGTTCCGGTATTTTTATGTCCATTCTCACTTTGATGCGTGACCAACTTTTGGTGTTGCTGACCTGCTTGTGTCCACCTTCAACAATGCCTTTTGCAGTGAGATGTGTCCAGACTATGACATATAATGCTTAATAGTATCAAAGAGTGATTGCTGTTGACCCATGAGACTTTTGACTTTGCTCTGTACATTAGGCATTTGTTCTTGATACCATTTTCCTGCCTCAACCAAGTCTCCAAGTAGAGGAGAATGGATACTCCCAGCAATTTGTAGAATAATACCCAACAAACAGAATTGGTAAAGTTTATAATAAACAATAACAAAACAAAGAAAAGGATATAGACAAAGAACACTATTGGAAAATTTATAAACTTAAGGAACCAGTACATATGCTAGGTAACAAAAATCTCCTGAGCTGATCAAACATAGAAATGAATACAATAAGAAACCAGTAATAAGGAGTGCCAGAGAAAAGCGATAATAACAAAAATTGCAATATGAGCCCTGGTAAAAACATAAATGATAACAGCAAAAAATTGCAATATGAGTACTGGTAAAAAAATTGGATGCTGAAGACATTAGGTTTATAATACCCAGAAATTCAAATACAGATGTCCTCAAGGACATATGGCACTGTGGATAAAGACGTTGGTTAGATCCAGTGACAGGACCCAAAGAATGTGAGTTCAATACCCAGTTAAGGCAGTGGAGAACTTGGGGAGGGGAACTAACAGGAGATAACTGATAACTGACATCCATTAGACATGGCACATGGAACTAGAACAGTCTACCCCAGTGAACAAAATAAAGGGTTCAGTTCAACATTCTAACCACCTGAAGAAGGCCGAAGCATACAACAGCTAAAATGTTGTAATATGGCGACAAAGATGAGGACAATAGTCCAAATAATGTAAATAGAAAGAAAAGAATACGGCAGTTTTTTTTTCTTTTTGCAGTAAGGCTCCCCCTGTACAAGGCCTGGAGATTGCTTGAGCTAGACAGTTGTGTTAAGGGTTAGTTTATAGGGATAGGAGGTGAAGATAATGGTTAACTTGAGACTTGAATAGGTTGAGTGCAGTCATCAGGGAAACATCCTCTTGCGAGTCAGTTCCACAGGGCAGTTGTTCATGAGAAGAAGCTGTTCAAGTGGAACTTATTTCACATATGGAGGAATGTGTTTGGCTTGTTACAATGTGTGTGGCATGGTGGGTCCTTGACATGAAAGTTATACCTGGCAGAACCAAGGAATGTCGTTCCTCCAAGCACTTTCCATAGAAGTAGTGATAGAGCAGTGAGAGGCTTGCCATATCCTACCTGTAAGAGGGAGGTTAGCGGATGGAAAATAATTCATCATCCACAAGGACTCAGAAATGCTTTTGAAGTCTATCAAGACTGGGAGGTGAGGACTGGTCAGCTCCCATCCAAGTATGACAGCAGCCTGATCTGGTGCTTGTAAAGGTAGCAGATATCATGAGGAGTCAGATAGTTACTGGGGTGGTACAAGGAGCTGACCATTTTACCTACATCTTTTGTGATGTATTATATGCATGAGTTTCACTTGAGGTCAGTATTCTTTCATGCCATGGTGCCTCTTCAAGAGGACATCCATTCATCATGACTGGGGTAGTTTTGGCTTTGAATGGTGGTGATGGAATATAGCTAGTTTGTAAGCAAACAATATATGCCAGACAAAAGTAGGCAAAGCAAAAGTAATGAGACAAAAATGTTCACAAACTAAGAATGGTGTTAACACACAAAAGGGGTACCAACAAGTGATTGCAGCATTCTGACTCCAGTGTCCTGGGTATGACTATAAACTACATCTGCATCCTGGGTGTGACGATAAACTACATCCGCATCCTGGGTATGACGATAAACTACATCCAACAGCAAGGCCTCTGATCAGGAGATTTTGAGCAGCGTGGAACCACATCTTAATTGCTGATGTTCCCAGGTCCACCCTAATCCCGGAGTGGTAGCACTTTTTAGGGTCCCAGCTATGGGCAAATAGTTAACCCCAAAACTGAGACAAAAAGCATTATAAAATATTACCAGCAATATGTTTTTGGAAAAAAACTATTGCCAGCAATACATTTTTGAAAAAATAATATTACCAGCTTTACGTTTTTGAAAAAAATAATATTACCAGCTATACGTTTTTGAAAAAATAATATTATCAGCTATACATTTTTGAAAAAACATAACTACTAGCTATACATTTTTGAAAAAATAATATTACTAGCTACAAAACAAAAATATTACTAGGATAAAAAAAAAGTTGTCAGCATTAAATGACCCATTGAGGTTGATATGCCGTAAAACAAACCAAACCAAACCAAACCATTCTGAATCCAAGAAAAAAGGAAGAAGAATATGGTGGATGAGACCGAGAAGTGGCCCATCTTATTGGTTAGGAAAAATTACCAGCAGGCTATCTGTATGGTTTGTCTATAAATTTGGCAAGGGAACGTTTTTGCAGTCATTTCTGAGCCAATTACAACTAACAGAATATTAGGAAATTGTTGTAGCATTCCTACAGACGATAATGGGTATGTCCCCATTCACATAAATACAGTAGTAAATACTGTATGTTGGTCTGCAGTTGGAGATTCATTGTGAAATTCACTTGAGTCACTTTGTCTTCAGATGTTCTGGCCAAACTCTCTACCTCTGGGAAGAGAGGATCCCCAGACCAAGCTATGTTGAAGTGCAGAGTCTCATCTTGGGAAACAGCTACCCGACCCCGATTTATACAGGGTTTATGAGGAATTTTTGACAGAGCCTACAGGCTCAGATACCCCACATTAAATTTGGCCTTGTGCCACATTTGACGATGTGGGGCAGTTTGTAGATATCCTTTAGTTGGAGATTTGTCTCCAGCTGTGCTATTCAAACTCTCTACTTTCAGATAGAGAGGATCCCCAGACTAAGCTGTCAAAGAGCAGAGTCTCAACTCAGAAAACAGCTACCTGACCCCAATTTATACAGAGTTTAAGGGGGAAATTTTGGCCAAGCCTACAGGCTCAGATACCCTACATTAAATTTGGCCTTGTGCCACATGTGATCACATGGAGCGGTTGGTAGATATCCTGCAGGTGGAAATTCATTGTGAAATTCACTTGACTCATTTTTAGCAGTTGATTACTTCTTCTATGCACCACTGGCGAATCTTATATGTGTTGTTCATGTCTTAAGTATTATCATTCATTACCAACCTTCATGTGATGATTCTATTTAGTAACCTTCTCTAGGTTACAACAAAATAAAGACAGAATAATTAAAGAAAATGAATTTGTGAGAATTGAAGAACTTCAAAAATGGATTAATCAACTTCAAATTGAAAAACAACTTCAAAATGAGAAATAATCAACTTCAAATTGGATTAATCAACTTCAAATTGAGAATTAATATAATACTATTAGGTTGGTGCAAAAATAATTTCGTTTTCTCACATAGTAACATATATTAGAAAACAAAATTATTTTTGCACCAACCTAATAATAAATTTAATATTTATTCTTTTATTTTTACTTAAAAGGGATATAAAAAAATATAAATGTTCCTAAGAAATTTATTTAAAAGATTACATCATCTAAGTTTACAGAATGGAGTAATCTCTGTATTCCAGATACGAAGTTAGTGCAAGTCTCAGGGGAAATATTATTAATTGCCTCAGAGATCATTGCTTCTAATTTGCTGAGGTGGAATTCTTTAGTAGTTAAAGATCCCTGGCCATCACCTCTTAAAATCCCAACAATTGAGTCTGCCATACTTCTTTTTACATCAGCTTTAATGACTGACCAAACCTTTTCAATGGGATTTAACATCGGACTATAGGGGGCAAGTCTGAAAATTTGGTGTTGCCTAAATTCATCCTCCTCCACAACTTCTTCAATTGAAGTATGGCAAGGAGTGTTATCAATAACTAAGACAACTCCCCTTTCATAAATTTCATTTGCCTTTCTAAGGCACTCCTTGGTCCATTCTTTTGCATCCTCTTTTTTGAAAGAACCTCTTTTAATTTTATGATGAATTAATCCATTATTACTAATACATCCAATAACATGGATGTTATTTCCCCTGGATCCGGCCACGACTGTAGTGCACCTCATGCCTTTTTTTAGAGCTACCTTCTCTTCTTGAAATATGGAGATTAAAATTGGTTTCATCCATATAAAGAATTGGCACACTGGGACTGAAATTCTAATAAAGCTACTGTGTAATCCTTACGTTTTGCCTTATTGACATTATTATTGGCAGCTTCTGATTCATAATGAACCGCTTTTAAAGTAAAGGCCATGGAGTCTAAGTGCTTTCTTATGCATTCTTTCATCACACGAACCTCATACTTTTCAACCAACTTATTTACAATGTCTTGAAGAGTGACCCTAGGAGAGTTTTCAATTAATTCGGCCATAAAATTCTTATGCTCTTGCATAATTTTATATTTTTTTGCTCCTCCCCTAGAGTCACTCTTATCAACACCCTGGTCTAACCAACGGTACGCTGTTGGCAGAGGCACACCAATTGTTCTTGCCAGGTCTTTCCAATTTCCTGCTGCGACATGTGCAGCTAAAATCTCGGCCTTTTTTTCGCCAGCCACAGTTTTCTTGAGGTAAGTCCTCTTTCGAGCGGTTACTAATTCTTCTTCAGCTTCTTTTGTAGAGGTTTCTCCAGCATCATCGTCAATCATCATTTTTGCCCATACTTTTACTGTAGGCTCACCCAATGCTTTCTTGGCCTCTAAGTTGTTTGTATTTTGGTTTTTTTCTTCATCTATATAATGAAGACGAACACTCAATTTCCTTACTAATGGGTGAAATTAATTGAAAAAATAATTTTCAATTTACCAAAAAAAATATCTCAATTTGAAGTTGTTTATTCTTATTTTGAATTGATTGTTTTTAGGTTTTTGACATTTTCTCAATTTGAAGTTGATTAATCCATTTTGAAGTTGATTAATTTTTTACTTGAAAATAAGTCCATTTTGAAGTTGATTATTATCATTTTAAAGTTGAAAAGGTATAGAGAGAAAAAGAGTATATAGAGAGGTTAGGAGAAATCTAGAAAGAAAAAGAGAGTGTATAGAAGAGTAGGAGGAATTTAGAAAGAAAGCATAAAGCGACAAAGTAATGTTGAGGAAAGGAATTCTACCCCTAATGGAGAGAAAGAAAACAGCTGATAGAAATTTTCTTCTTCTATGTGTCATGTCCATTTAGGGCATGCATGATCTTGGCCCTCCACAACTTTGTATCCCTTTTTGCTCTTAGTAATGTTTTTCTTTTTGATATCTCTTCCATCCTCCATTCCACCATTCATTCATACAAGCTTGTCAAGTCGCTGACCTACTGCCTTCGTCTGACTGTTTTGCCTTTGATATGTCCTGTAAGTGTTAAATTCTCCATGCCCTCTTTCATCATAATGTGTCTATGTAATTTCAGCTGTCTTTTTCTGTGTTCTTTTTCTGTGTGTCATATCCCTTCAGGAGATGGCCAGTCATGGTTCTACACAACTTCTTATCTTTTGTGGCCCCTAGTATTTCACTATTTGCCAAGCAAACCATCACCCCCACTGTTCTATCCTCTATTCACACAAGTTTGTCAGATAGGTGGTTCCGCTGCCTTTCCATATCTCTCTTACCCTCATTATACTCCATGAAAAGACAAAATTGTCAAGATAAAGAGACTGAGTGTGAACAGATAAAAATAAAAAATTTAAATGTTTTAAAAATAAGAGTAAATGCTAGGTATGTAACGAGAATGACGTATGTACAGTTAAAAACCCCAGACATTAGGCCTCTACAATTAATCTGATGATTAACAGATGCCAGAGTTATGGATAAGTCTGAAGATCCTACATTGTGTCTAGAGGGGTGATGGTGGGAGCCCAGCTTACTCCCTGGTGTGTTATTAGAAACTTACTGTGTTCATTTATATTGACCTGGAGACCCTGCCTCTTCTTCACCCTTTTGAGCAAGGGAAAAATCGGGCAATGAAATATTGTAAGTTCATTGCGTAACAATTTGCCCAAGTGATAAATGACCCCTTGGGGCTCATGATTAGAGAGAGAGAGAGAGTCTTCTGAATAGAACGCAGTTTAACCAGACATACACACGATTATTTTACTTTGGTGACTGCATCAAAAGAGTGCCACATGATTCTAACATTTGTTGTTTCTGTCCCTTTTCTCAACCAAAAATTCAGAGTATTTAATAGATAACACAGAATTTGTTGAAATTAATAATATATAGTAAATATATAAGGGTGCTAGCAAGGTTATATGGCAGGTTGTTTGTGTCTGTGTTCCTTCAGGATGTATGCGATCATGGTACTTCACAATTTCCTATCTTTTGTAGGGTATTCCATTCCAAAATCTTTCCAAGAACTGCTACTTTATGGACTAGACCCCAGCATGGATACTTCCCAGAACACTAGAATCTTAATATCTTCAAGTCTAGGGTCAGTTGTTACCGATCTACTATAGCCTCATAACATTCAGTTCTCTTACATTCACCTAATTTAGTAGCTTTCTACCTTGAGTGGTTCTTGAGCCTTGTTTTGGGTGATACACAATAAAAAAACTTTGTCTTCTTACTATCCCAGCCATTTCTTATTCTGCATTCCATTTCCACAGGTCGGTTATTCACTCACCCTCCCTTCTCTATTGCCTTCAATATGTCCTCATCTCTTAATTGCTGTTCTTCACAGGTCCACCCTGACCCCCGGGCTGTAGTACTTGTTAGGTTCCCAACCATGGGTAAATAATGAATCCCCAAACAAAAACAAAACACTATGAAAGTATAAAAATGCATATTTATAGTAAAATTCCCAACAATACATTCTTAAAGTAAAATGAACAGCAACACATTTTATTGCAAAATGACTAACAATACATTTTATCTGTAGTTGAAGGCATACAAATGCGTTTAAAATATATTTAGCTGAATCCATGAAATTGTGTTCAAAATATTTAGATTTCAACATTAAATAACTTAAATAACTCATACAAGTTCATATACCACTAAACAAAATCAATCAACCAAAAATCAGTATGCCCCATGAGTGTCAAATTCTCCAAGCTCTCTTTCCTCATTATGTGTTCCAGGTATTTCAACTGTATCTCTCTAATTCTAAGTACAAGTGTCCATTTTCATTTTCCAAACACTATCTCAATAAAGTTACCATGGGAAAAGGCAACAGGAAACCACTCCACTATCAGTCAGAAGACAAACCATAGCCAAACATGTAATAGTTGGTACATTTATAAACAAAAATGAAATAAAAGATAACTCCAGTGCTACTCAAGATGCACTTTCTTCACTCTGTGGCCAGGGGGTTGGGATCAAAGTGTAGTATCTGTTCTCCCTATCTCTAATGGTATTATTAGCCATTTCATTATGAGGAAACATTTGACATTTATTGACCAAAAAAACAATGCTACTGAACTTTCACATTTCTTCATTCCCTGGTCATTGGGTTAGGATCAAACTGTAGTATCTGTTCTCTTTTAATAGTAATATTAGCCATTTCCTTATAAGGAAATATTTGGCAGTTGAAATTTATAAAATCTTTCTATTAAAACAATTTTTCAGGAAAATTGTTTTCAAATCCACTGTCATCGCTGTTTACAATATTAATTGGAAATTTTCCTTCCCAACCATTTTTTTTTTGAGATAGTGTGGGACTTCAACATCTTGATTATATCATTATTTACATGTGATATCCCTTTTTAATTGTTGCTGCTGTTAAGCCCTCAAGTGATATGGTTTTTTGATATTTCATACAGTTCTTTGTGAAATTCTAACAATAGTCCACAAGACTCAAAGAAGGATGGCCTTTTGCAAAGACATGGAGGCTTCACTTGCACAAAGCCATTTTTAACCATTGATCATATGAAAGCAGTCATATACAGATGACAGTTTAGATATTTCCTAATGAGTTTGATACCATGCATGATATACATATGAAAGTCTCAATTTGACAAATGTATTTCTTCACTCCCTAGCCATTGGGCCGGGATCAACGTGTAGGATCTGTTCTTCACATCTTTAATACTAATGATTAGGCATTTCCTTGTAAGTAAACATTCTGCATTCATTGACACAGCAGCCAATGCAACTCAAGTTACACCTTTCTTCTTTCCCTGGCCATCAGGTTAGAATCAAAGTGTAGTATCTGTTCTCATCAGTATTCGTTGACTTGGAAGCCAATGCTACTTTCAGTTTAAATTTATAAAATCTTTCTATTAAAAGAATTTTTTCAGGAAAATATGTTTTTCAGGTCTACTGTTATCTCTCTTTACAATATTAATTAAGAATTTTCTATCCAAACCTTTTGTTTGAATTAGTGTGGAACATCAACATTTTGATTATGTCATTATTTTCTCTTTAAGTTACATGTTCTATCCATTTTAGTTGTTGCCGCTGTTGGAAGTCGTCAAGTGATGTGGTTTTGGTTATTAGGTACACATTTTTGCTTGTGATTATGTACCATAAATCCAAAAGATTTATAGAAGAATGGTCCTTGCAAAGACATGCTGGCTTCATTTGCTCAAAGCTATTTTTAGCCATTGAAATGAGAATGCGGTTGTAGACAGCTGACAGTTTTCATATTTTGGAACTACAGTCTGTCTGAAGTTTTTATGCAAAACCTCAGTAACTTGAGTTTGTTTCGAAAAACGTTTGTCAAATTTTAAACAATTAGGCATCAAAACAAAGCTTGAGTTCAATTTTTAGGCAGTCTCAACAAATTTTTTTAAAGTTATTGGATTTATTATAAAAACTGAAGTTATGCAAAATCATAAAATCACTTTTTAATTCAATATAACACAGTAATAAAATCCCCAACAATTGATAAACACCTATAAAAGAATAAATAACAAACATATATGATAAGTTTTTGAAATACAGACAAACCTCATATCAACAGACTAATAGCCAGGGATTTGTGGTCTGTTCAAGCCAATTTGTCTGTAGATGGGAAGGGATTATTTTTGAGTTATAAAACTACTATAATAACTGCCAGTTGTTATGATCATAATGTAAATACTATAAACATATATATATGGCATAAATAAATATATGCTTAATATAGATATATTAATGAAAATAACAAAAATAATAGATTTCTCACAGCTGTTTTCTAATGTATCATACTTTATATACTGTACACCTGTCTTTGTTTATAATTGAAGGCCAGCCACTGCTGCCAAGTGTTCACTTTGAGAACTAATACAACTTGTTTCACTAAGCCCACAAATTTTGAAATACATCACTGATGATTTGGAAGTTTTTTCCTGCATAACATTTTTTATTTTTCCTGCAAATTTTGTTTGTTGCATCCAAAGTCCATTGATGGAAGGTCTGTCTGTATTTGCATCTTAATATAATGACCCTTCTTCCCAATAAGTATCATAAATTTATTATTCAATGATTTTTTTTTAGACCAGCAGGTTCATTTTTCAACATGGTAGTTGTAATTGCTTCCCATAGGTCTACTTTGCTGTCATATTATTTGTCATCTTTAAGTAATTTTATCTTCACAATTGACCACAATTGATTTAGATCAAAACTTGGTGGTGACCATTTCTTTATCTTAAATCCTGTAAACCTTTTATGCTCAAAAAATTAACAGGCAGCCTTAGATACATAAAAAAGGAGCATTTTCTTGCATAAATGCACACAACAATTTGAACTTGTGAGGCTGGGATTTGTACCATTCAAAGAAAGTCTTGTCCATGAAATCACTAGTTCACACTGTTCAATTTCACTGCTTCATTTATGGTTTGGCCAACAATTCCAGGCCATATCATCACACTGCCACCTCCTTGCTGCCTTTTTTTAGCCACAGGTATATCTGAATCAGATAAAATTCATCCTTTGGCCCATCCATCAGGTTCATCAACTGTTACCTGAGATTCATCCATGTAAATTTCTTTAGAAAAGTCAGTATTGTTTAGCCCAATTTTGATGCTTTAAAATATTTGCTTTGTTGAGAGGAGTTTGCCTAGGAAATTCCCTGACAGATCCTAATTTGTGAAGTATTCTACACCTTTTGTTCCCCTTGACTCCAGCAATTCCAGCCTGTTCAAAGAACTGAGTATAGGTCAGTAGTGGTAGTTTCACTATAACTCATTTTAGTTTACATTTCCCGAAGGAGATGACTTTTTTATATTTTCAACAGGCCTCTTTATTGTTTGATGATCTCTGTGAAGTTCCTTTGTAATATCTCCAATGTGGACATTCCCTCACATGATAACTTTGTTATTTTCTGTTTTTCAGCATTTGTTAGATCCTCCCCATTACTGATGTTTCAAAATATATTATGGAAAGTTTTTCTATTATGGACAGATTTTATTAGATTTAAGAGACCTTAAAGAGACCTTAATATCAGTTTAATCTGCATCATAACTTTGATCATTCCATTTTCCTAAATTCCAATTATCTCAAACTATAACCATTACATGAGGTTAACAATTTACTTATCAAGTGTGGAAATGGATGAGTTTAAATACAATAAGTATTGGTTTTGGACTTTTTGTATTGTTGAAGTTTAAGTGATTCACATAACTTCAGATGAGGGAAATAATCAATTTTTTCATGCTTCTACGGCAGTTTTCATGTAGTTTGCGGCCATTTTCTACTGGCCAGAGTGAGAGCCTATAGCCGGCAGCCACAAATAGGCAGGAAGATTCTATTGGCCAGCGTGAGAGCCAACAGCTGACTGACACAAATGTTAACTAGCATGCTAGCATGCAAAAAAAATCAATAGCTGCATTCATCACAAGTGGGAAAAATTTAAATCTGCATGGCACTTTACTCCAATTGGCTCATTTGCTTGCTTAAACTCAACGTTGATTCTGATTCCACAGAACTGGGTTGGGTGTGAAAAAGTATTCGTTGTTAACATTCTTTTTTCATTCAGTTTTTCCAGTTACAAGTCCTTTTTTAAAGCTGATCGTTTTGTGTTCATTTTGTTTAGTTCTTTTTTTGTAACAGATTTAATGTTTAGTATAGAGTTTAGAAAAAATTTGCAGTGTGAGATAGGCAAGAAGTAAGGCATGTAGCAACATCAGCACAGCAAAGGGCACTCCTTTAAAGGCAAGGAAGGGTAAAAATATTTTAAGTCAAGTGATAGCGATTGCTGTATGAATCGTACAATTTTTGAATCAAGCACGGGCAACGCCAGGCGATGCTGCTAGTTTTTAGATAAATGTTTTCGTTTTGTAACAATTTTTGGTGTTGGGTGAAACTTAATGCAGCACAATTCTATGTACAGTTTCCTTATTCACTATACTAAATTTGTTATAACTTACAAATTTAATATTTATTAATTCCCCACCCTGTATTTTCATGACAGCTTTAGTGTCAGTTCAGTTAGTGCTTTCATTCTAATTACAAAATGAGAACCCCTTAAATAATTTACATTTACACATATATGTGCTTCTGTTGATTATAACAAATACTATAGCACAGCATTTCAAGCATCTGTAGGGGAGTAAAATCACATTGATTAAATAATTATAAATTCTCTTACACTTAAATCTACAAAAACACATGCAAAAATGAGAAACAGCAAGATGTGGAAACAAGAAAATGATCATTATTTATTATGTGATCACCTGTGCTTGCTCTCTGGCGATCTGTGTTCAAACTCCAGTGTTGGCAGCAACACCTTATTACTATATAACAAAATGAAAGGGAGTTATATCTCTAAGTAATTAATTTTGACTCTCTTCCCTAACAACATTTATATATAAAAAAATCTCGTAGAAAATGAAAAACAGCAAGATGTGGAAATAAGAAAATGGTCATTATTTATTATCTGATTCTTATGTGGTGTTGGAGACATGGGAGACAGTAATCATGGGTAAAATTGTGAGTTTGGGGTCAAGTGTACATCAAATACACAGATCAGAATTTGACAAAATGATAAGATAAAAAATAAGCAAAGTGTGTACAGTCTTTCTCGTATGTTTTTTACAGATGTGTGTAATGGGTGTCCAGATAATTTAGTGAGATAATACAAGTGTTTGTTTTCTTTTTACCTCAATTTTTTGTTGAGTTCTAAAAAGTGAATATTACTATTATGACCTGAAAATGTATTTATATATACATATATATATATATATATATATATATATATATATATATATATATATATATATATATACACACATATATTTTGTTGGATTGCAAATAGTGTGAAACCCAGGGTCACAAACTCACATCAATCCAACTAAATATGTTAGCTCTATCACTGATATTCCAATTTCCAATAAGTAGCCCGCATCACTAATATATAAATAATATATATAAAAAAATTGCATATGTATATATATATATATATATATATATATATATATATATATATATATATATATATATATATATATATATGTGTGTGTGTGTGTGTGTGCAAATATATAGAAAATAGGAAAGAACTCGTTAGGTAAATAATCCAAAGTTCTTTAGTATTTTTGTTATTATTTTAAAAAAATATTGCTCGATACAAAAGTAGAGCATAAACATCTATGAATGTAACTCTATACTGATACAAATTATTAACACCCTACACCCCTTTCTATCTAAATAATCGCTCTAGCCGTTACCATGAAAATTTTGATTTCAATAATGAATATGCTATTAAAACACGTAAATTTCAGAAATAAGTTATTCCAAAAAAATATTTCACTTGAAGATGGAACAGAGCTTACTTTAATTCAATTTAATTCAAATATTTATATTGAAGTTTTCGGCTCTTGTTTTGAAACATGAGAACTCTTATGTAGCGTGTTGGAATCATATTTTTAAATAAATAATTATATATATATATATATATATATATATATATATATATATATATACATATATACACACACACACATTTCCCATATATATATATATATATATATATATATATAAGATAAGGAATAAACAAAGTGTATACAATCTTTCTCATATGCTTTTTTTTTATAGATGTGTGCAATAAGTATTCAAATAATTTAGTTAGAAAATACAAAAAGCCTCTGGATTTTTCTTACCTCAATTTTTTGTTGAGTGCTCAAAGAAGAATATTACTATTATGGCTTGAAAAAGGAAAAGAAGATGAAATTTTCATTGACACACGTGTTAACAACCTGTCTGTGAAAAAGATAAAAATGGGATCAATTCTCATTGGTTTCAAATGAGTGAACTAAAGATAATTATAATTGTTATTTTATTTTAATTATTTTTGACACTATAATTAATTTTTATTTATTTAATTTTTTTATGAACATGACAGCAGGAAGAGTGTTGGAAAGAGACAGGAATCTTCGGGAAGACCTGTATTGATCTCATGAGTTTCAGAAGACTGGCTGTTAACAACGACCTTCTTGATAAAGAGATATCAATAACATCTGGCCCTTATAAATAAAAGTTTATTTGTTCCCTATAAATGAGTCTGTATAACAAAATGTAAGGGAATTTTATCTCTAAGTAGATAATTATGACTCCGCACCCCCAACAACATTTATATGTACAAAAATCTTGTAGAAAATGAGAAACAGAAAGATGTGGAAACAACAAAACACATATTATTTATTATCTGGTTGTTATGTGGTGTTGGAGGCATGAGAGACAATAATAATGAGTAAATTGGATATCGTCTTTTGATTTTGGTCTGATGACCACATTGAAGATCATATTGACAATCAATATTGCGATATTAATTCCTATATCCATGCTTTCTATATCTATAAATGGTCTATCTTCATTAATGAGAACACTTCTCTTATAAAGATAGCAAATTCTAATATATATATATATATATATATATATATATATAATTTTTTTTATATATCAAGAACAATTTTGGGGGAAAGAAGTATGACAAAGTGGAAAAAGTTTTCATGTGATATGTTTCGTCCTTTAGGACTTCATTGGACTAAGTTTATGTTTACATTTGTAAAGGAGTTATAACACTGGGTAAATAATTATGAACATTCTAACATACATATATATATATATATATATATATATATATATATTACAATGAATCATTCATACAAAAAGTAGATTAGTAAAGTTAATGATATAAAATGGGGAAATCTCTTCGCAAACAAAATTTTCAAGTTGCATTAACTTACAAATCACTTGATAAATATTATGATCCTTGTTTTTAATAATCCATTAACAATAACACATTTAAAATAAAAAAACATATTTCGATTCATATCTAATTTTTTTATCTTGGATGCTACCTGGATTTTACTAAAAGCAAAATAATTTCCATGCCTGAGGATGACTGAATGTACAGTTGAATGTACTTGCATATTAAAGAAAGACCTTATACAGTTTATAATTTTTAAAAACAAGCATCATAACATTCATTGAGTGATTTGTAGGTTAATGCAACTTTAAAATTTTGTTTGCGAAGGGATTTCACCATTCCAACCTCCGTTTCAGTTAATATATAATAATAATATATATTCAAACATAAAGTAATGTTGAGTAATTAAAGAAAGCACTGGTTCTTGATTGATTTCCAAAGTTAGGCTACATAGAACCTGATCAGTATTTAGATGGGTGACTTTTTTGATTCAATACTCTAGCCTTGTGCCAAACTAAACATTTCTGTTAGATACCAGTTTTTGAGTCAACAGAAAAAATATTTTGACTCTGGGTAGGGGTCACTGATTTGCAAAAATTCTGAAAGGAAGTAGTAAGCATGGGAGGTAATCCCATGGAGTGCACCTTGAAGCAAATTCTAATGAATACTGTCTGCCAATAAATGAACAATAATAAGGAAAATGAGGGGGAAAAAATCAAAGAGAATTGCCTAAAAAGAAAGGATGAAAGCAAGAAAAAAAGCAATATATGGAGATGTGACAATGTCTTTATAAAAAAAATGTTCTTGAACCATTTTTAACATGGAATTATGATGGGATTATGGCAAACAGAAATGGAATGTAATTTAAACATTCACTGTATAACCCAGCAATACCTATTGTATGGCCAGGTCCCTGTTGTCTGAACCAGTTCCCCCACCAGGCTTTTCTGGTAGAAGGTGGCTAGACACCAAGCTGGATTAAAAACAAAATCTGTCAAATGATGGATGAACCTTCTTGTAGGGTAAATTTTCATCAAGCTTCTTCTAAGTATCTGTCTATATTTCTGAGATGAGGTATTATGTACACTATTTACACTGTTTGGACTAACATCTTCATCTTTGTTGCCATATTTATCACAACATTTCAGCCATTGTACGTTCCAGCCTTCTTCAGGTGGTTGGAATGTCAAACTCAACCGTTTACTTCACTCACTAGAGTAGACTGTTCTAGTTCCACATGCCATATTTAATGGATGTCAGTTATCATTTATCTCCTGTTAATTCCCCTCTCCAAGTTCTCCACTGCCTTAACCAGGTATTGAACTCAACTCAACAAATGCCTTTATCTACTGTGCCGTGTGTCCTCAAGGACACATGGTACAGTGGATAAAGGTGAATCCAGTGACAGGACCCAAGGAGTGCAAGTTCAATACCTGATTAAGACAGTGGAGAACTTGGGGAGGGGAACTAACAGGAGACATCCATCAGATATGGCACATGGAATTAGAACAGTCTACCCCAGCGAGTGAAATTAAGTGTTCAGTTCGACATTCCAACCACCTGAAGAAAGCCAGAGCATACAATGGTCGAAACGCTTCTTCTAAGTTTCATTTCCATTCATGACATAAGCGATCATGGCTCTCCACAACTTCCAGTGTATTGTAACTCTTAGTAAATTTTGTCTTTTCGTTATCTTTCCTAAACCTGGTTCTGCCCTCCATTTACTCAAGCTTGCTAGACAGGTTATGCGTTGTTTTTCTCTGACTCTCTTGCTCTCAATCTCTCCTGTGAGTATCAGATTTTCCAGGCTCTCTTTCCTCATTATATGCCTTAGAAATTTCAACTCTCTCTTCTTGATATTAATTATAAATGTCCTTTTCATTTCTATTTTCTCAAAAACTTCCTTGTTGTTCATGGTATTCTCATTATCCTTCTGTAGAACAAAATTTCTTTTGCTTCAAGTGCCTTCTTCATCTGTGAGAAGATGGTCCAGCATTCGCAGCCATAGAAGAGGATTGTTATTATGTAACAGTTCAGTATTTTTGTTGTTGTTTCTAATGAAATTTTTTGTATTTTTTAATACTTTGCTGCAGATTTGACAATGTCTTTCACTTGAGACTACATAAATGATTTCAAACTCTATAAAGGCTGTAAATTGATGATCAAGCAGCTCCAGCCAAGATATAGCAGGAATAGCCCAATTCTGGTCTAATCTGACTGTATTAAAGACAAACAATGGCAGAAGAAGCCATGTACTTACTGGAAGGATAGAAGGAACTGGCCATTTTTCCAGCATCTTCAGATGTTCGAGTTACATCTATTTATTTTGATTATTGGCAACACTTAACTTGACATGTTAAGATGTGACAACTTTCTAATTGTTATATAATAATTCTGCTTGTCCCTCACTTTGTTAATTTGTATCACAGTTACGCCCTGCCAATACTCTGAACATTTACCATGAAAGTATTTATAAAAACGGTATAGGGAGGCAACCTTACAGCAGTGGGAAAGTGACTGAAGCTGAGACTCCATCTCAGGAATAATAATATTGCCAAATCTTAGATTTTAGATTCCAAAATGCATTCCACATACTTCATAACATACTTCTAACAGATTATTTAAAAAAAAATAGTGTTGTTAACCTATTTCAAAATTTTACTAAACTTACAAGTTGTCTCTACCTACCCTGATAATGACTCAAGAAAGTCAAAAGCTTCGACCATATTTCCTGTACCTTTAGTTACATCTATTTATTTTGATTAATGGCAACACTTAACAACATATGTTGAGATGTGACAACTTTCTAATTGTCATATAATAATTCTGCTTATCTCTCACTTTGTTAGTTCTTAGGTAGTTTGTATGACTTTTACACCCTGCCAATACCCCATTAATAATGGACTATTCTGTTTTGATCATGTAGAAAGACAGAAATGACATATCAGAGATGCTCCCTGCTTTCAATCAGAAAATCAAAGAAAGTAGAGAAGATAGATAATGTTTCCTGCCAATACCTCATTAATAATAGACTATTCCATTTTGATTTTATGGAAAGATGTATCAAAGACACTTCCTGGTTTCAGTAAGAATTAAAAAAGAATGAAGAGAAGATAAAAGTGTTTAATGTCTCCTGCCAATACCTCATTACTAATGGACTATTCTATTTTGATATTATGAAAAGATTGGTTTAGTTTGGTTTGTTTAATGACATATCAACCTCGATAGGTTATTTAATTCCAACAAAATTTTTATTTCTGGTAACATTTTTTCTTCAAAAATGTATAGCTGTAATATCTTTTTATTTTTTCAAAAATGTATTGCTGGTAATAAATATTTTTACAAAGTATTTCTGGTATTAAAACCTATTCTTACACTTTCATAGTGTTTTAACCCCAGTTTGGGAGCTAACTATTTACCCATATTTGAGACCCTAATAGGTACTACCACCCCGGGTAAGGGTGGACCTAGGAACACAAGTATTTAAGAGGTGGCTCCATGCTCCTCAAAACCTGATCAGAGGCCTTGCTGTTGGACATAGCTTATCGTCTTACCCAAGACGCAGATGTAATTTATTGTCTTACCCGGGACATTTTATGGAAAGACATATCAAAGACACTACTTGGTTTCAGTAAGAAATTAAAAAAGAATGAAGATAGAAGTGTTTAAAGTCTGTTTCAATGTAATAGTAAAGTTCTCATTTCAAATCTTTTTATGATTGTTATTGCAATATTTTGTTAAAGTTGTTAAGGTTAATTTCTATGGATATTTTATCGTTGTAGAACTCTCCATGAGCTGATTAAATCCTTATCTGAAGAATTAAGATCATAAGAAAATTCAGATAGGAAAACTGTTCCCTTCCTTCATTAGTTGGTTCCTTGGTTAGTTCACATAACCGTTACACTTTACTATTACTATTCTATTCTTCTGGTATTTAAGTTCACAATTATGACTGTCATTTGAATATATATACCGTTAATATCCAGGATTGTAGCATGCTGGTTCTGCCGTCAAAAAATCAAGGAAAATATAACTATGAAAGAATATTATTATGATTATGCTACAGAATTCTAGTTTAAATATTTTACATTTCATATAGTTAGGAGACCTCAAAATTATTCATTTCAATGAAAAACAGTAAAACAGTATGTATAAATTTTAGAAATAACTTCTTAAAGCAAACTGTTCAAACAGAATCTAAAATAGAAAGATTTTAAAACTGCACCTGTGTGTCTGTCTATATTTCTGAGATAAGGTATTATGTACACAACATTTCAGCTGTTGTATGCTCCGGCCTTCTTCAGATGGTTGGAATGTTGAATTAAACCCTTTATTTTGCTCACTGGGGTAGACTGTTCTCGTTCCACATGCCATATTTAATGGATATCAGTTATCTCCTGTTAATTCCCCTCTCCAAATTCTCCTGTCACTGGATCTAACTAACGCCTTTATCCACTGTGCCATGTGTCCTTGTTCAATAACTGGTTAAGATGGTGGAGGACTTGGAGAGGGGAATTAACAGGAGATAACTGATATCCATTAGACATGGCACGTGGAACAAGAACAGTCTACCCCAGTGAGCGAAATAAAGAGTTCAGTTCAACATTCCAACCACCTGAAGAAGGCCGAAGCATACAATGGCCAAAATATTTTTATTTTTTTATCCTGTGACCTGTAGGATAATAGGGGCACTCATGTCTACTGCAGCTGCAGTAGAAGTGGTGTTTCTTAGGCAACATAGCCTGATGGAGCCCAACTTTCTCCAGGCTGGTTTTGAATTCAGAGTTTTTTCCTTCTCCTAGACCGGTTGTCATCCAAGGCTATAGAACCCAGTCTGACCCATAGTTGGGACGAGAAGAAGAGGATTCATATTTTTCCCAAGGTATGAAGGTATTCACGTAAGTGAATGTAATGGATCCGACTGGAATTTGAACTCAGCTCTCTGATTCCCCAATCCGAGCCACTATTAATTACACCTCTGTCACTAATTCACTTACAATACTGTGATGAAAAAAAAAAGTCCTAAACTTAATAAAAACAAGGTTTTATTGTCAAATGTTTGTGGTATTATTAATAGGAAAGAGCAAAATATTTTTAATTATTTTAAAAAATTTCTCACTCCTTTCTAAATCATTCGAAATTTTTGTTAAATTCTTGTTGTTTGGTGCATCAAGGGTGTAACATAGCTGGCAAGGGACATTTTTGCATCTGTTTTCCGGTATTGATTCAAAAATTCATTCAAAAATCAAATAATTGTCGGATTTTAATTAAGCTTTCAGGACTTATTCATAAACGAATGAATTTATTTTTAAAATTATTATTTCTAGAAAATCTTGGTAAAAATATTTTCTGCAGTAGACTAGTTGCCATCCAAGGCTTTAGAACCCAGTCTGCCCTGCTATTTACCCATAGCTGAGGAAAGAAGAAGAGGATTCATACCTTTCTCAAGGGTATTAGCACATAAGTGAATGTATTGGATCCAACTGGAATTTGAACTCAGCTCTCCGATTCCCCAATCTGAGCTACTATCCATTGTGCCTCCTATTTAATATTTAGCATTCAACAAAAATTTGAGGTTACTGAATGAGGAATAACCATATATATATATATATATATATATATATATATATATATATATATTGTAACCTGGAAAAGGTTACTGAATGAGGGATAAGCATATATATATATATATATATATGTTGTAACCTAGAAAAGGTTACTGAATGAGGATAAAGTACCTGAAAATCATACAACAGATTGGCTGAAGACTTGTTAGTCAAATTGGGTAGACAGAAATGTTAAGAAGTTGTTGATGGTTGTGGTTGCATGAATTCACAAGTCATTGTGACGGAGTGTTTGAGTGTACTGGCCTTGTTAAAAAAAATTGATGATGCTGAATCCCAAAAAGTGTAACTACTAAGGTTTGCTTTATAAACCATAGGTTGGCTCTGTGGGTTGAGCTGGTATGTGTAATAAGGTTTGGTTAGTCACCATGGCATAATGGTGTGCCATTTTATGTGTGTGGGTGTGTGTGTGTGTGTGTGTCTGTCTCTCTGTCACACATACACACACACACACACACACACTATATATATATATATATATATATATATATATATATATATATATATATCCAAGTATAGGATTGGTGTATACAGAATAAATTCCAATAACCAAAAAATACTATTCTTAAAATAGTGCTCAATACAGAGTAGAGCAAATATAATTATTTATTCAAAAATTATAACATAAATAGGTTATAAAATCACTACAAAAACAGACATTTTGTTTCAAAACCTCTGGTATCTTATCAAGTGATGGTGTTGAATGTAGTATGTAGTGATTTTATAACATATTTATGTTATAATTTTCGAATAAATAATTATACATATATATATATATATATATAAAGAAATTACTCTTAAGGTGTGCTATATTTATGGGATAAAGTGCTCAATATCAGAGATAGAGCGTGTGTAAATATAGAGCACTCATGGCCTGACGATTGCGCCTAGCATGAAACAGACTGTCGCCTCTAAGTGTTGACTTCAATATTCACTTTTATATATATATATATATATATATATATATATATAAAAATTTCAGATAGAGTATATCTGTAAAAGAATAATATGAATAAAGCCAAAAGAAAAATTTATCTTAGTAAGCACATTTTATCCTCTGATAAAGTCCATCAGAGGATAAAACATATTGGGTAAGATAATTTTTCCTTTTGTCTTAATTCATACATATACATATACATATACACATATATATATATATATATATATATATATATATATATATATATATAGGGTGTGATTGTTAAATTCTTGCCACATTATATGTTTAATTTCATGCATGTGTTTTGCTTGTTTTTTGTTTTGCTGATTGCACAGTATAGTAGGGTCAGTTGGGCACCATTTGTGAGAAAAAGTGCACCATGACGCAATTCCCTGCAACAAAAATTTGAAAACAGTTTACTGTACTGATTGCTATTCACACTGAAAGCTCCAATATGAACATTTCAGAGTTTTGGGGTGTCAATCTGAGGACAGTGCAGAGGATTTGGAAAGACTTGGAGGAGTCTAAGGGTGATTACGAAGATGTTTGGAGTGATTACTGATGATGGAAGTGTTATGCCTTCATTCATCATCCCACAGGGCCTTACATTCAACATGGAGGCCTAAGTCAAGTGCCTTAAGGAGGTAGTGTTACCCTGTATCAAGAGGGTGGCTGCTGGAAGATTTTATATCTAGCAACAGGACTCTGCACCATACCACACAAGTAGAGGAAACAAGTCATGGCTGTCAGAAAATTTCTGAGACAACAGCACCCCTTACATCTGGTCACCTAACTCCCCAGACTGCAGCCCCCTTGATTATTATTTGTGGGACACAGTTAAGCAAGGGACCAACAAAACTCCTTGTAACACCAAAGATGGACATAAGGCAAAGATTATGGCAGCATTCATCATCTTAAACAAGAAGATTATCCAGAAGAGATGTAGGAAATTCTAAAGTCATATGAAGGCTTTGGTTGAAGGCAATAGCAACTTTATTGAACAAATTTATTCTTTAGTATTTCAAGATATTGTTGTATAATTTTGGTAAATATATCTGCTAAAATGAGAGTGGTTTTATTTTTGTGTAATTTAGACAACAATTTATCCATTGCACCCTGTTTGCACAGAGTGTATCAACAGTACTTTTACAAACTTTGGGGCGGCTTCCTCACACCAAAACAAGGACAAAAGTCCACATAAACACATGCCTGCAAATCCTGCTGTTATTTTTTTTTTAAATTCACCTTTATTTACTTACTTTCATTTATTAAACATTAAATTACATCACTTAGCATCTTCCATAATTTATCTTGATTTTTCAGTTAACCTGATTAATATTTATGAGTGTCTCTTAAATTTAAAATTTTTTTTAAAAACTAACAACTTTTTTACTTTTGTTTATAAATACTTGTTGCAAAATAAAATCCTCACATTTGCACTGATAAAGTCAGAGAATGAAAGATATCAGCTAAGATAAGCTTTCCTTTAGTCTTTATTCCTATCTATCTATCTATTTATATATATATATATATATATATATATATATATATATATATATATATATATATATACATACATATATATTGTTAGTGGAGTCCTCTAGCTTTATCATTAAACAGCTCTCTATAAAAACATCACTTCTGGCTGTAGTCCCAGACGTCATAAAACGCTATGACTTATTTCCTCTTATCAGGCCTAGAGTAAACATCATTTCGAGTGCTTGACCACTACTCTCATAAATGTGTGATTATCTCCTTATTTTCTGTCCAATAATTATTTTGCCATCATTTTTTATAGTCATATTGTGACAAGACTGATGTATAAACAAGAGAAGGAAGGAGACCAGCAAGGCATTGCTGTATTTCTCAATGCCACTTTTAACTATTCTATAAAAAAAAAGTAAATAAATAAAAATGATTGTAATCATACCTTTTCATCACTGGAGGAGATTTACTTAAGAATATTTTCTCTGTAAAATGTTGAAAGAGAATAATCTCACAAGGGTTTTGTACATATGGAAAATAGGTATATATATAAGTATATGTATAGCTGGCTACTCGTATTCGAAGATACCCATCTACTAGGGCGGTTAGCCAATCCCTATTGCAGACGCTTGCTCAGACGCATTTTTGTTTATTCAACACCCACAGAGCCCACCTGTGGTTTATACTGCAACTATACTGAGCAGACCATAGTTACAAACTCAAGCCCTTGGTCACGATGACTTGGGACTATCAATGGGCCCCCAAGGGTTCCATCTACCCAATTTCACTAACAAGGCTTGGTTGTCAACCCATGGTATGGTTTTCAGGCACTTTCCAAAGGTGCTGCATTCTGGAATTGACCCCTCCAGTCTGATAACATGGTGAGATTCAAACCCTGGTCTCATAGTCAGAATGCAAACATTCTAACCACTCAGCCATCTGCCCATGAAAAATAGGTATAGAGATACACTATTTACATTATTTGGGCTGTTGTCCTCATCTTTATTGTCATATTCACAATGTTTTGCTTATTGTGTGTTCATGCCTTCTTCAGGTAGTATACATGGCCCAGTGGATAAAAGTGTTGGTCGAAGTAATCCAAAACGTGACTTGATCCAAATAGTTGTGAGTTCAGTACCTGGCCACAACAGAAGTGAACAAAAACTTGGAGAGTTAAGTTACTAAAGGGAATTAACTGAACCTGAGATATCCTGTAAAGGCATGGCATGTGGAACTAGAATTATCTACTCCCATGGACTAAAAAAAGGGTTTGGTTCAAAATTCCAACATATATCACCTGAAGAAGGCTGGAGCATACAACAACCAAAACGTTATTGATGTAATGAAATAACCTGTCACCCCCATGTGTGATTAAACTGTAGATAGTTACTACTTATAAGTATCTGTAAGTCAATGGACTACAGAGACTAGCTGGGATCTGTTCAGTACGACTCAGACTTATGCAAGAACTACCGACTTTCCAATAGTAGCAATCACTACTGGATTGACTTGTGACAACCTTGTGCATAACTGTTACCTTTATTCTTATTGTATTGGTTTTTTACAATAAATAACCTTTACTTATTTTATCCACTTTGTTTTTCAAGTAGATATTCCTATTAGCACGGAATATAATAGTTATGAATATAACAGTAAAGATGAGGACAATAGGCTGAATAATGTAAATAGTTACAATTCCTCATCTCAGAAATAGAGAGAGAGAGTGTTTAACAGAGATTGGGTTCAGGCTGTAAATGCATGTATGTGTAAGTGTACACACACACGCACACACATATATATATTCTGTGTATTTAGGCAGAAAATGTTCTTTAAGGCAAATAATATGAAAAGCAACATATTTTTGTATCGATTAATTTTAATGATTGACTTTTCCAAGTTACAAATAATCCTCAGACAAGAAGGAAATGTTGTCTGAAACTGTTCAAAGTTCATTTTAGTAGAAAGCTACAAGAAATATGGTCCAAGCTTTTGACTTTCTTGAGTCATTATCAGGGTAGGTAGAGACAACTTGTGAGTTTAGTAAAATTTTGAAATAGGTTAACAACACATTTTTTTAAAAATAATCTGTTAGAAGTATGTTATGAAACATGTGAAGTACATTTTGTAATCTAAAATTGTAGAACTAATGAGTGTTGAGATATAAGCAACATGTGATGTATATTTATTTTTATATATTCACATGTGATTGTTTTAAATATACTATATTGAATCTATTGCTAGGTCAGCTACTAAGAAAGTTGGTTCACTGTGACAGCTTAGACAATTTCTCTCCAGAATTTATCCTACATTTCTATAAGTCCATGCTTAGAATATTGCTGCCACATATCCTCTTGCTATTTATCTAAAGAAGAATTGGCAATATTATTATTCCTGAGATGGAATCTCAGCTTCAGTCACTTTCCCACTGCTGTAAGGTTGCCTCCCTGTACCTTTCTTATAAATACTTTCATGGTAAATGTTCAGATGAGCCTGTGGTAACTACTACCACCATTATATACACACAGTCCATAGAAATCATGCGACAAGCATTCATTGGTTGATCTCAAAACTAGCTCACTCATTGGTCAATTCCAACCAATCAGATATCCTGCATGCGAGGAATGAAATTTCCCGCTCACTAAGGTTGAGCCAATCATGTGATACCTATAAACAAAACACGTGTAAGCTCTCTCTCTCTTCAGTCTCTCTTGCATCTCAATCCTTGCTGCCAAAATGTAACCTTCAAGAACTCCCGCCTTGACCATGCAGTCAGAGGTTAAAGAACATTACAACATTCACGCAAGTACAACTCTTAACACTTCTGAACTCTTACCAACTTTACTAATTCACATTTCCTAACATGCTAAAGGAACTTTATTCTTCTAAACTACAGTTTAATAATTACTTCATCTTTATGAGCTCAGGTACAAATATTTCCAAATCTAAGAGACATAACTCATTCAAGCCTTCAGATTATATGCATGTACATCAACACTAATAAATTCAATTGTTATGTTTTGAACCATTACGTTCTGTCTTGTATTTTATACTATGTGCTATTTTACGTTAAATATAAATTGTATTGTGTCCACGCATTGTCCTTAATCATGCCTTTCCTAGTCAAAAAATATATGTAGCATCACTCCTACAAGCCCTTTGCTAAGGTACCAAGGGTTTTTGAATTTTAAGTGCAGTACTAAACTAATATCAAGATCTCATTAATTTACAGTTGAGTAAGATGGTTAGATGTAACCGTAAATTCTACAATACGCTGAAATAACCTGTCACCCCCATGAATGACTACACTATCGATAGTAGCTATCTATAACTATCTGTAAGTCAATGAACTTCAGAGTCTAGCTGGGATCTGTTGAGTACAATTCAGACTTACACAAGAACTACTGACCTTCCATTAGTAGCACTCAATATTGGATTGACTTGCGACTACCTTGTGCATAACTGATACTTTCTTTTGTCGCACTTCTCACTTGTGGAATTTCTTTCTGGCTCCATGCTTTCCAGCCAACTTTAATCTGCAAAAATTCAAATGCAATGTCAATTGCTATCTGCTGTCTTCCTGATTACTCTTTTTGTTCTCGCTCATTAGTAATGTTTCTGTTTCTTATTCTTTCACACTCAGTAACCCTTTTTGTCTTAGTGGCTTTACTGCCTTGCTTAGAATGGACTCAATTAAAACAAAAAAACTTAAAACTAATTGTTTCTCTGATACATTGATTTATTTGAACTGGTGTCCTCTTCCTGATTGTTATAAACTGTCCATCATTACAATCTTAACCTCTTCAAATCTGGGATAAACTCTTATCTACATAATACTTATTCTACATATCTGAATAATCTGTACTTAGCATAAAACCACATTCAATAACCGTCTTCCTTGGGTAGCTTTTGGTCCTTGAATTGGGTAAACAATAGTGTACAAAAAAGGTAAACTTCCGCTTTTTTTGAATAAATTCCCTATTTTGTGATGTTCTTGGGAATCTAAACCAGATCCTTTATTCAGTCCCCAGAAAAGGCTGACTTCTCATTTTGTCGTTCATAATGGCAAATTATCTCATATTCTTCCCTAGATTATTTATGGCAAAATTGATCACCGGAGAAAAATCATGGGGAATTTATTGTTTAAAAACAGTAATTTAACTTTGCTAACCGGGCACTTTCTCTGTAGCTTAATGGTATAGCACATCAGGCCAAATGACAGTTCCGTATAAGATACAGGTTTGATTCCTGTCGAAGGACACATATTTTCTATGAAATTTTCAGACATTCAGGCTGGTAAATATAGTTAATACAGTTTAAATATTTGTGTGTGTGTGTGTGTGTGTATATATATATATATATATATATATATATATATATATATATATATATATTCACACACACTGGGTGTAACCGCAAAATTGTTCAATTATTAGATTAAACTTTGAACCATTGTATCTTAAAAATAATTCTAAAAGATATCTTACTAGAATTCGCCAAGTTTTTTATAACAATATTAGACTCTACTTTGAACAATAAGCATGTATAATTCCTCTCCAAGCTTAACAGAAGAATCATGATGAAATCGACCATAAATGAAAATGACATGTTCATTATTAATTAATCATAGCTAAGGATCAGAAGCTCAAGAAGAACTAAAATAAAGTTCAACTATATATATATTATTTCAGGATCATTTTCCAACTAATTCAAGATAATCTTTGCCCTCTCTAACCTTCTAACTTTCTATCCTGAAGTAACAAGTTGCCTCACAGGTTTCACATATGGTTTCATTTTTCTTTTTTCACTGCTCTTTGGACTGTGATAGCTGAAACTCTCATGTACTAAATGACTTATAGATTAAGTTGAATCTTTTTTAATTGATCTCTTTAGTTCTAAGATGAAATGTTGATCATTCTTGTTGTTGTGACCTCCTGATCCAGTTTTCTTTTATTGTTCCCTCATTTTTTAAACTTATTCACCATTCTCGTTATGGTTTCTTGAATCGACTTTGAAGAAAGAAGCCAAGTTATCAATGTTGGTATGATTACTGAAGGTCTGAATGATCTTTTTCCTCTCACTTTTGCTCAGTTGGAAAGATATAGTGCAGCTGACACAAAATTATTTTAATCTGTTTTCTTTCTAACTGAATAACTCAAAGGGTTTTTCAGTGATTCTTACAACAAATGATGTCAAGGTGGCTAAACATCTTATCTGATAACCTAGAAAAAAGAAACACCATTAGTTTAGTAGTTTTTAGATATTAAACATTTTGTGGGATCGACAATTATCCGATGCTGTTACATGAATTGAACTGTTTTGCTGTTACACCCAGTATGTAATAAATGTGCAGGATTGATTCTGATGAGAAAAATTGTCTGACACCACACAGTGAACCAGCTGCTAAGAAAGTTGGTTCGCTGTATGATAGCTTCATCAAATACATGCAAAACCCTAAAATCCAAAGACGTTAACCTAAAAATTGAGCCATGTTCATAAATTGCCTAATCAGATCATGATTTTTGTGGAGATGTCACACATGGAACCTAACTCATTCAAAAATGTCTAAACTGTCAACTCTATGAATTCATTTTTTCAGATCAATCATTAAAAATGGCTTTAAGCAAATGGAACCTGTAGGTTTTAGTGAGGACCATCTTTCTCATAGACTGACACTACAAAACTCCTAAACACTGTACCAAATAACAGAAACCGCATAACTTGAGGACTACCAACAGCAGCAATAATTAAAATGGATAGCACATATAACACAAAGAGAAAATAATGACATAATCAAGATATTGACATTCCACATGACATCAAAGAAAAGGTTAGGAAAGAAACTTTCCTCAATGATGGAAAGTGCAATAGCAGTGGATTTGGAAAACCTATTTTCCTGAAAAATTGTTTCAAGAGAATGATTTTATAAGTTTCAAGTGAAAGTAGTACAAGCCAAATATTTCCTTATAAGGAAACAACTAATATTACCATTACATTAGGCTCATATGCTGCCATTAATTTCATGACAATGAATGCTCTCATCAAAGGTCTAATAGTATGAAAATGGTTTTGAGTGAGTGAAGCCTGTGGGTCTTGGCAAAACACTATCCTTCTTTGAACATTATGGGATGGCGCTACAGAATCACAAAGGATTGTACCAAATAACAGAAAACACATCACTCGAGGACTTTCAATGACAGCCACAACTAAAATAGATATTACAAGTAACTCGAAGAGAAAATAATGATATAATCATAATATTGTTGTTCTACATGACATCAAATAAAAGATTAGAAAGGAAGCCTTCATCAGTAGTGGATAGGGTGATAACGGTTAGTGGATTTGAGAAACCTATTTTCCTGAAAAAATTGTTTTCAGAGAAAGATTTTGTAAATTTTAATTGAAAATTGCACTGGCTGTTCCATCAATGAATGGCAAATGTCTCCTGATATGGGAATGGCTAATATTACCATAAGAATTAGGGAAGAAAATAGATAATACACTTTGATTCTAGCCTCATGTCTAAGGAGTAAATTAAAACTAACTTGAGTAGCACTTGCTTTTTGGTTAATGAATGCCAAATGTTCCCTCATAAGGAAATGTCTTATATTACATTACAGATGAGAACAGATATTAGACTTTGATCCCAAACGAATGGCCAAGGAATGAAGAAAAGCGTAATGAATGCTGAATGTTTCCTTATAAGGAAATGTCTAATATTCTTCTTGTATGTGCTTTATCACTTCATGAGAAGGGCAATCATGGCTCTTCAAAGCATCTTGTTATTTGTATCTCTGAGTAATGCTTGTCTTTTTGCTATATCTCTTCTATCCCTGTTCTGCCAGCCATTTACAAAAGCTTGTCGGTTATGCACTGCTTTCCCTGTTGTCATCAATATGTCCTGTGAGTCTCAAATTTCTTTTCCTCATTTTGTTCCTTAATATAAATTTTTATATCTATTTTCTCTAAAACTTTGTTGTTGCTCACAGGTTGAGTCCATGGTATTCTCAGCATCCTTCTGTAGAACCAAATTGCTGTTGCCTTCAGTTAGTCAGTTATGTGCCATGTGTGATACATGCTTAAGTGATCATGTATCTTTCAATACATGACTGACGAGGCAGATTTTTTTTTCCCACAGTAAGTTGCCATTTCTTTCTGCGGTAGACCAGTTGCAATCCAAGGCTATAGAACTCAGTCTATTCTACTATTTACCCATAGTTGGGTGGGAGAAGAAGAGGATTCATACCTTTCTCAAGAGTATTAGCATGTAAGTGAATGTAATGGATTCGAGTGGAATTTGAACTCGGCTCTCCAATTTCTGAATCTGAGCTGCTATCCATTACTCCACCATTTACTATTCTCATTAGAGATAAGAAGAACAGATACTACACAGTATCCCCCCTGCCACACCCAACCAGTGAGAGGATGTAGCACAAAGCTAGTTTAAAATGGGAAGCCCAAGCATATACACATGTGACATGTCCAAAAATCTCCCAATACCCACAACCAACCTCATACTGGCAATGATATTCCACTGCGCCTTCCACTTTGCTGCAAAGAGGGAGGTGCTGCTACAGGATTGGAATCTCCAGGACCAGGAACCCCTCATTTATTTGTTGTGTTTTGTCTGAGGCCAGAATTACAATTGAGATATAAAACATAGTTACATTTGAAGGCAGATACTACACTTTGATCCCAGCCCAATGGGCAAAGAATGAACAAAAGTATAACTGGACTAGCACTGACTTTTTAGTCAACAAATGCTGAATGTTTCCATGGTTTATTTTTTATTATCATTACTCTTGTTTATTGACAATATGATGAACAAGTACCGGGTGTTTCACAATTGTTGAAACAAAGCAGCAGCCTCTCAGATGGGGAGAGCCCAGGGCGCATGAGGACCTTGATGGGGGAGGAACAGTGGTTCCAACAGGATGGTGCTCTTCCTCACACTGCCAGGGCTCCATGAAAAGTTTGGAAAGCATTTCATCAGCCATAAAGCTGTAGTGGAATGGGCATTTCACTCACCTGACCTGAACCCCACCACCCCAGATTTCTTCTTCTGGTTGTTCGTCAAGGATAACATCTACCAGGGCAACCCTTGCACCATTGAAGGCAACCATCACTGAGAAGATTCAAGTGATCACCTAAGAGGAATGTGCATGCATTATCAATAACTTTGCATTCAAGTGAATGGAGGACATCTGGAGCATGTACATTTTTTTTTAGATTAAATAGTTGCAGATCCTAAAATGTTATTCTTTTACTTTTCAATAAATGTAGTCTCCATTACTCTTTCATTTGTGGTCCTTGAATTGTGCCCAATCATTTTGTTTAAAAAATTGTGAAATACCCCGTAATCTTAAATCCCCAAATAAGTCATTGTTTATATCTCTGATATAAGCAAATGTTATAGACTGACATTGACCTGGTATATTGTATAAACATAAGTAAATCATGAAAATTTTCCCAAGATCATTTGGTTAATAGTAATTTTACTGGATAAACATTGACGTGTATAATAAAAACTGATATCGTGACTGAAAGCAAATATCACCACCGTTATTTTTTTACTTTCTTGGAAAGAGTCCAGGTTGTCAGTGGAAGATAACTTTGCCTCTTTTATTAGTCTCATCTCAAGAGAATCATTTATTGAATTATTTTTTTCATCTTACTCTGTATATTTCTCCCACAAACAAATTGAACCAGAGTAAAATTTCTACTAAGATAAACAGACTTCATTATTTATAAACATGATCTTTTTTTTTTTTTTTTTTAGATGTGGAGAGCCCACGTGCTCCATTTTCAGTCTGTCCATTTTTTTTCAAAAGTAATGTTTTTCCTCCTTTTTCCTAACAATTCTCATTCACTCTAAGATAAATTCTCTGGTTAAGAGAATGACTAAACCAAAATTAATATGACCAAAATTACCTGACATCTAAACAATTTTTGCCAGAATTTTTGAGATGTTGAATCATCTTTATTATAGGTTTTGCTATTTGAACAAGCATCTTCACCTTGGTTGTGATTTTTAAACATGGTCAATTTTTTTTGTTGACATGGTGAGCCCACACACTCTATTTTCAGTCTGTCCATTTTTTGCAAAAGTACACTTTTTCAACCTTTTCCCTAACAATCCGCATTCACTGTAAGATAAATTCTCCGGTTCAGAGAATGACTCAACCAAAATTAATGTGACCAAAATTGACCTGACATCTAATGAGATTTTGTCAGAATTTTTGAGATGATGAATCATCTTTATTAGAGGTTTTGCTATTTGAACCTAGCATGTTTACCTTGGTTGTTATACACACAAACATTTTGGGACATTGTACCATCTGTCTTTCTCCAGGTTTCAATTTTATTGTATGCTTTGCTATTTGGACTAACATGCACATCTTCTTGTTATATTTCAAATGTTTCAGCCATTGTACCTTCTCGTTTTCTTCAGATATCTCTCTTATTATATTCTTTGCTATTTCGATCAACATGCACATCTTGGTTGTTATATTTCCCAATGTTTCAGCCATTGTATCTTCTCGTCTTCTTCAGGTATCACTATTATTATATTCTTTACTATTTGGATCAACATGCTCCTCTGGGTTTTTATATTTCCTAAAGTTTCAGCCATTATACCTTCTCGTCTTCTTCAGGTATCTCTCTTATTACATTCTCTGTTATTTGGATCAAAATGCTCTTCTCTGTTGTTATATTTCCCAATGTTTCAGCCATTGTACCTTCTCGTCTTCTTCAGATATCTCTCTTATTACATTCTCTGTTATTTGGATCAAAATGCTCTTCTCTGTTGTTATATTTCCCAATGTTTCAGCTATTGTACCTTCTCGTCTTCTTCAGATATCTCTCTTATTATATTCTTTGCTATTTGAATCAACATGCTCATTTTGCTTGGGTTTTTTTTTTTTGTTGTCGTTTTTCTTTTTTAAGCATTTCACCCCAAGCAAGGCAGGATTACCACTAGCATGCAAGGGATTACAGTGAATAGGAACAAGAGTAAGAGATGTGAATGAGGAAAGGATATAAAGAAGGACAGTGAATTAGTTCAATGCATCAGAAGATGTTGTTTGACATTACATTTGAATATTTAAAGACTATAACTATCACGGAAGCAACTAAGATGAAAGATGTTACAGAGATGAGAAGTCCAAGACATGAAGCTAATAGAGTAGAATAGATAACTGCATTTAGCCATTTTGACAGTGAAAGGGTGGGACTGAGATGCCAAGCTAGTAACACACTTAAATTCATGCAGTTTGGGAACCAGTAAAAATAGCTTGGAGCAGTTATCATGAAAGTACTTGTAGAAAAGACAGAGGGAAGCAATAACATGTCTGTGAGAAAGTGACTGTAGACTAGATGCCAAATCAGGACCAATCATATTGCATATCTGTCTCTGGATATGACAGCAGTATTCCATGCAAGGGTGAATGGTTGATTTGAAGCATGGACTCAGGTAAGAAAAACTTTGTTTTGCTTATAATTTTTCATGTGACTTTTTCTCCGACCTTCATCAGGTGCCTGTTTTATTATGTGCTTTTCTAGTTAGACAAGCATGTTCATTTTGATTATTATGCTCATAACTCTTTGGTTGTTATACTTTCCAGGTTTGTGTTTGCCAATATTATATATTTTACTATTTGGTCAAGTATGCTTATCTTCGTCCTTTTTATGTACAACATTTCGATCATTGTACCCTCTCGACTTCTTCAGGTGTTTGGCTTATTATATATTTTGCTATTTGGACTAGCATGCTTATCTTTGTTATTTTGTGTACAATATTTTGACTATTGTAGCTGCTGGGCTTCTTCAGGTGTTTACCTTATTATAAATTTTTCTATTTGAACCAATATGCTTATCATTATTATTTTATGTACCACATTTCGGCCATTATAGACGTTAGCCTTCTTCAGGAGTCTGTCTTATCATATACTTACTATTTGGCCAAATATGATTATCTTTTTTTATTTTAGGTCCAATGTTTCGAACATTGTACTCTCTGGCCTTCTTCAGATATTTGTCTTCATACTTACTAACATTCTTGGAATTTCTAACTTATCTTATTTTATTCAACCCATGGGAGCAGTTTGTTCTCATTCTGATATACGTCTTTTGACAATATCTTATATCAGTTAGTACTCACTAGTCTTATTCATCTTTTTCTTGCCTTTTTATTTCTTCCACTGAATGAAAGTATATAATTTTCCAGCACTGTCAAAACCAGGGATTGAACTCACAACTGCTAGAGACACACACTAGTATCAAAAGTAAGTGTTAACTAAATAATTCTAGATATCTTTTCTTTAGTATCTTTCAAATATCATGATTTATCACAAAAGAGTGGTTTCCACTTATCTCTATCATTTGGAAGTCAGAGTTATCTTTTTCCTAGACTGGCTGCCACCCAAGGCTAGAGAACTTAATCATGTCGTTCACCAGGACATTAGTACAAAATGAACTCAACAAAGTTAGCTGGAATTTGAACTTTGTTTATTAATCTAATTTGTTGTGCCAATAACCATTGTACTCCCGTGCACATCCAATACCAACTTACAAAAAGATTTTATAACAAGAAATAAATGGGATTTTAAAGACTAGGATATCATGTTCAGTTAGTACAAATGTGATTTACAAATGCACACAACAGAGCAGTTGCTCAGAACAAAAACCTCTTCAAAGAACTTAAAACAGAGATGGAAAGATCTGAACATGGATGCACAGAGGACATCTAATAAGAGAAATGGAATCTCTTATTATTGCAGTCCAAAATAAATGTATGAGAACAAATTAGATTGAGGCAGAGATTGCCAGAACACAGAAGTGCAACAGACTAAACTACAAACTATGTTCCAACTGATGACATTCACAGAGCTTAAAAGTTGTAATTCTTCTGTCAGCTCATTCCCAGGTGTCACTGGCCTGCCACTGTGGAGCCTGTCATTAAAATTAGTTTCTCTTTTTGTCTTCTAATGTGCCATGTCCATTCTGGACCTTGGTTATCATGGATCTCTGCAATTTTCTGTCCTTTCTAGTTCTTAATAACTTTTGTCTTTTGACCTGTGGTATACATTCCATTTGCTCAAGCTCACCAGATAGGTTGTGTGTATCTTTCCTCAAACCCTCTTGCCTTCAATCTTTCCTGTGAGTATCAAAAGTTCCAAGCCCTTTTTCCTCATTATGTGTCCCAGAAATTTCAACTGTCTTTTTCTGATGTTAAGTATAAGCATCCTTTTTGATGGCATTTCTCTCTAGGATTACCATGTAGGATTACCATCTTCTTAATATATTTAGAATCAAGTGAAGCCTTTTTCTTTTCTTTTTAATCATATCACCCCAAGCAAGGAAGTAAAGCCACTAAGACACAAGGGGTTACTGAGTATGAAAGAATAAGGAAAAAGAGAAACATTATTAAAGAGCAAGAGCAATAGAAGGGTAATCAAGAAGACAGTAGATAATGATTGACATTACATTTAGATTTTTGAAGATCACAGTTGGCTGGAAAGCATGGAGCCATAAGTGAAAAATGCAAGAAAAGAAACTGTTAGCAAAGAACTTAATGGTTACATCTAGCCAATTCAACTGTAAATCGATGACACCTTACTGTCATTCTAGTACAGCAAGTCATAAAGTCTAGGTCCCATGGTGAAGATTTCAACAGGACATTTACCATGAAAGTATTTATAGAAAAGGCACAGGGTAGCTACAATACATCAGTGGTAAATTGACTGAAGCTGAGATGCCAGGTCAGGACCAATAATATTACTGATTCTTCTTTGGATTTTATCAAAGAGCTCTAGATAAATATCAGGAGGATTAGACCATATGTGGCAGCAATATTCTAAGCAATGTAGGATAAATTCTGGAGAAATTGTCTAAGATGACACAGTGAACCAACTTTCTTAGCAGCTGACCTAGCAATGGATTCAATATAGTATATTTAAAACAATCACATGTGAATATATAAAAATAAATATACGTCCCATTTTGATTATATCTCAACACACATTAGTTCTACAACTTTAGATTCTAAAATATTCAGCAGGAACACTAGGTTATATTTGGCAGCAATATTCAAAGCATGCATACATAAGATAGATTCAGGAAAGTAAATTGTCTAGCGTGAGACAGTGAACCAATTTTCATAGTAGCAAACCTAGCGATGGATTCAATATAATCTTTCCACTTCATGTTAGCTGAGAATATAAACCGAAGAAGATGCAATGAGTCACTCTCCTGGATGTTAATGGGAAGCAGGAAAGGGCCTTTCAGATGATTGATAGAGAGAAGTGTTGTTTTGGAGGTGTTAAAATTAATATGCCATTCATTGCACCAGTTGACAACAGACTGGTAGGTCATATTTTAGATCAGCTTCTAATTATCAAACTGACCAGACTTACTATCGAGACAGGAATAAATGGTTGTGTCATAAGCATAGATATCAAGTTGAGAACTGATGTCATCAGGAAGGTCATTGATGAAAATTAAGAACAAAGTAGGTCCTAAGATAGAGCCCTGGGTGGGGGGGACACCTTCCTTTCCATAAACTGTCATAATCAGAACTAACTCTTGCGTATATTTGTAGCACTTTCTCCTTTTATTAGGTTGGTGCAAAAATAATGTCGTTTTCTCACATTGTAACATATGTGAGAAAACGACATTATTTTTGCACCAACCTAATAGAAATAGAAATTATATGACAGCTTTTTGCATTTGTCCAGAGGAGCAGCCATTTTTAAACAAAATTATAGTTAAAAAAAGAGAAAATAACTCTTCAAAATTTTTTTATCAGGACCTTTAGACAGTTTGACTATAAAAAGTATAAAAAAAACTTGAGTGACATTGAATCATACTTTAAAATTAAATTAGAATTGGTATTACATTTTTGACTAGCCCCGTTAGAAAAATACATTTTGAGAATTCCACTCTATATTTAATTAGTATATCTAGTATATATAATTAGTACATTTAGTATATGTAATTAGTATATTTGCTAATATGTACACACATGCACACACATTTTTTTTTAACCAAAAATGTATATTTATGTCAGTTCAAACTTCAATAGATTATGAAAGGTAGGCGATTTCTGTGAGTGAACTTGCTTTCTGAGAAAGAAAAAAAAAAATAATAAACTCTTAATTGTCTTTCCAAGCACCTTATTAGCTACAGCAGTGGTGACCAGAAATTGTTTTTACTAAATTGGTCAAGAGATGGAGAATGATTACTCATGGGAAATTTTCTCCAAATGATGCTGTAAGAATAAACTCTTTCAAGTGTTTTTTGCTTCCTCAGATGTACACATATTTATATATTAATAAGTACATGTGTATTGTACACATGCACACACACACACACACACAAGTATTCTCATTCACAAATGTATTTAAACATTTCTCTGATGTCTGACAGGCAAAAACAGATTTGTACTCAGATATGAACAGAGCCTACAATTAGACTAACACAACATACTGAAAGAAGGCTGGATAAAAACAACAAAAATGAAGATAATAATCCAAAAGTTATATAAATATTTTTGGAAATAAAAGCAAGTGTGTACATTGTCACTGTGATGGTTAATTATTAGTGTCACTTACATCTTAGGTACCAAAAACTAGAGCAAGGTCTGAATAATTGGGAGGGGGTAGAATTTTTCTCAGATAGAGTTTTAATAAAAAGGGATGTTGAAAAATCATTTTAAAGAGTTAAAAAACATGGAATTAATTAACAGAGTAAATAGTAATATCTGCTGTTTCCTTATAAGGAAACATTTGGTATTCATTGACTAAGCAGGTAGTGCTGGTTTCAGTTGAAATTTATAAAATATTTGTCTTTAAACAATTTATCAGGAAAATAGGTTTCTCAAGTCCATTAACTGTTGCTGATCTTTTCTAGTACTGATGGAGGTTTCCGTCCTAACCTTTTGTTTAGAATCGTGTGGAACATCAATGTAGAATGATGGCTATGATTAAATGTAAAATAAGTAACAGAACTCAGTATCTCTACATTTCTGAGATGAGGTATTATGTACACTATTTACATTATTTGGGCTATTGTCCTCATCTTTGTCGCCATATGTATTACAACGTTTCGGCCCTTCAGTATCTGTCTATATTTCTGAGATGCGGTATTATGTACACTATTTACATTATTCAAACTATTGTCCTCATCTTTGTTGCCATATTTATTACGTTTCAGCACTTCAGTATCTGTCTATATTTCTGAGATGAGGTATTATGTACACTATTTACATTATTCCGACTATTGTCCTCATCTTTGACACCGTATTTATTACAACGTTTCGGCTGTTGTACACGCCGGCCTTCTTCAAGTGGTTGAAATGTCGAACTGAACCCTTTATTTTGCTCACTGGGGTATACTGTTCTAGTTCAACGTGCCATGTTTAATGGATGTCAGTTATCAGTTATCTCCTGTTAATTCCCCTCTCCAAGTTCTTCACTGCCTTAACCAGGTATTGAACTCGCAACTCTTTGGGTCTTGTCACTGGATCTAACCAATGCCTTTATCCACCGTGCCATGGGTCCTTGAGCAACAGTCTCTCCTTCAAATTCTTTTCCTGATATTAAGTATAAGCCTCCTCCTTGTTTACAACCTCTCTGAGATCCTTATTGTTGCTCACACGCTCAGTCCATGATATCCTTAGCATCCTTCTGTAGAACCACATCTTTTCATCTCAAGTCTCTTCTTCATCTTTGAGGAAATCATCCAACATTCGCTGCCATAAAGAAGGACAGATTTCATGTAACAGTTCAGTATTTTTTCTTTGTTACCAAAGATATCCTCTTGTCTCGAAGTACTCTGCCCAGCTTTTGGAATGTGTCCTTGGCCATCCCAATACGCCTACAGATCTCAGTGTCGGACTTACCATCCTTCGTCAAGATGCTTCCCAGGTATTTAAACTTCCACATCTGCTTGATTTTAGTGTTCCCAACCTTCAAATCGCATTTCGGGCTTATTCTCTTACGGATGATCATGCACTCCATCTTCTTGTAGTTTATGCTTATTCCCTTCTTCTTGCTCTCCCTCACTACTTTCTGTAGGAGATTTTGTAATTTCTTTTCCATGTCTGCTATCAGTATTGTGTCATCTGCGTATCTTATGTTGTTAAGATTGTGGCTGCCAATGCTAAATCCAGGTAGGGTTTCCAATTCTCTCAGGATTGCCTCGCTGCATAGGTTGAACAAGTCAGGTGAGAAGATGCATCCTTGCCTCACGTCCCTTTCTATTTTTGTATATTCATTGAACTCATTCGCTATGCTGCCAGTATAGGTTCTTGATTATTCTGATATATTTCCAAAATATATCAAGGTTGCTGAGCAGTTCCATCAGATCCTTGTGGTGTACTTTGTCAAAGGCTTTTGCATCATGTATGAAACATAGATACATGCCCTTCTGCATCTGTATTGCTCTTTCTGATAACATTCTCAGCATAAATATCGCATTCCTTGTTCCAGTGTCTTTAATGAATCCGCACTGTTCTTGTCCTATCTCCTGGCTGATCTACTGTGCACTCTGTTCATTAGAATACAGATGATGAGTTTTTTCGTGTGGTTCATTAAGCTTATTTTTCAAAAGCAAGAGAATTTAGATGTAAGAAATAGAAAAACGCATGTTTAGCCAAGGCCTAAATATATATATATATATATACGTAATATTTCTTCATCCTTCGCAAATTGTTGATATTGTATTGTTTTTTACTACTTTGTAGAAGTAATAGATATAAATTTATATGAATTCTAAACTGGAGTATTTTCATAATACATAATTGACTAATTTTCTTCATTTTATTCGCATTTCTTATTACACAGTCGAATATTTTCTGACTGTTAAAGTAAGAAATTAGAAATTAAGAATGAATTTTCATTGAGACTTGAGCTCAGGTCACACATTTCTTGAATGATGGTAATTGTAATAGTAACTATTTCCCTACAAGCAAACATTTGGTATTTATTGACCGAGGAGTCAGTACTTTTTTCAGTTGAAACTTATAAAATCAATATCTTAAAACAATTTTTCAGGAAAATAGGTTTTTTCAGTCCAGCAGTTGTTGTCCTTAATTCTTGTAGTATAGAATATCAGCATCTGATGTCATTATTTTCTCTTTGAGTTACATATGCTATCCATTTTAGTTGTTACTCCTGTTGGTATTCCTCAAGTGATATGTTCTCTGTTATTTGATAGAGTTCTTTCTGAATTTGTAGCAAAAATTCACAATGTTCAAAGAAGGAAGATCTTCACCAATGCTCTCAGGCTTCATTTACTCAAATTCTTTTTTAGCCATTGATTTTAGAAAGCAGTTGTATACAGCTGATACTTCAGATATTTCTGAACCTGTTTGGCACCATACCTGACATCCATATTAAAGTCTCAATGCCTTAACCAATTCATCCATGAAAACCTAATAGTTATATAGGACCTTATTTTATTATTATACGCATGTCTCTTTCAATTATTCAAACCATATTGTTTGTTTACTCCCAGGTAGTAGTGGTAGTTACATCAAATCTTTTTAAACCTCTAATATGAATTCTGAGATGAATTATTTTTCATTATTAATTATTGAGTATTTTTCTTGCTTTTATTTTTCGTTTTTATGACCATATTCTAATTTGAATACCTTCCAACTTCACTTGATTTTCTTAAGAGTCTAGTGTATCAGACAAAGAGTTTTAGGAGAAAAAAATATTAGGTTGGTGCAAAAATAATGACGTAATAATGTCATTTTTTTTATGTTAAAAAATAAGTCAAAAAGCGATGTTATTACGTCATTATTTTTGCACCAACCTCATTACAATAAGATAAATATAACTTGTCAGTGGTTATTTATGACAATATCTGAATTCAGAGTTTAAAAAAAAGGCAACCAAAGAATTTGTCAGCTATTTAGAGATGATGAAAGAAAAAGACACAGAAAAATTGCAAAAATGAATCATGTCTTATCATGATGTCTCCAGTTAATATATTGTCTATGAAAAATGATTTTCTAATGTATTGGATGATAAAAATTATACAAATATTAAAAATGATGTGGCATGAGTAGCCATGGTCGAATGCAATAAAAAGAAAAAAAGAACAGAGCAAAAAATATCAAGCAAGCAAATAAGATATGCAAGGCAAATTAAGAGTAATAAGGCAAAAAGTTAGCAAATTAAGAATAGGTGTTGACACATAAAAACAAATTTGGACAAGTGAACATAGTGTTCTGACTTCAAGACAAGGCGGATCGGGACTGAGTTATACCAAACTGCAAACCAGCCTATTTTATTGGCTCAGAAAAAAATCCCAGCATGCATTTGTGTGCTTCTGCTTATAAAAGGAGAGGGGCAAATGTTTTGCCGTTATTCCACAGTAAAGAGTGAAATCAGCAAATGAAGTTGTAAAAGATGATAGGAGTCATTCTTGTAATTAGAATTCACACAGAAAATTCAAAGAAATCCTTAATTTGACATGATTCTGGGTGGAAAGAAAGCAATTTTGTAATATGATTTAATAAGTTAATAACAAATTTCTCAAATCTCTATCTATGACTATTCTTCATGGCATCTTTTGTGGTCAACTATACATAACGCTTGTTCTAACGTTCAAATGTTAGAGTTTCATTATAAATTTTCCAAGATTTAAATTTAAAACCAGTTAATTTTATTGGCTATGATGAGCATTTTGATGCAAAATTCTTGAGTAAGATAAGTACCTTAAGCTTTTCTTTATTGAATATTACAGCTCCAGCTATCTGCATTATTTACATTTATCAGACTGTTATCCTCATCTTCATAGCCATTTTCCCAATGTTTCAGCCATTGTACACTTCAGCCTTCTTCAGGTTATTGGAAATTGCCTAGTGGATAAAGACGTTGGTTAGATCCAGTGACTAGACCGAAAGAATTGTGAGTTCAATACCAGGCCACAACCAAAAACTTGAAGAGTTGAGTTAAAGGGAAATAACTGAGATATCTGGAAGAGGTATGGAACATGGAACTAGAATAATCTACACCTGGTGTATAAAATAAAGGGTTTGGTTCAAAATTCCAATCACCTGAAGAAAACCAGAGCACACAATGTCTGGAATGTTGTGAAAATGGCAATGAAGATGAGGATAACAGTCTGATAAATGTAAATAATGCAAGTATTTATAATACCTCATCTCAGAGATATAGACAGGTACTCAAGTTATCTGTTGATCACTTTTTGATAGAAGTTCTACTAAAATGAAAAACACTTTACATTCTTCTAAGTTTCACATATTTTGACAGTTATTATTATTATAATTATTATTATTATAATGAGATCTATAAAGACAAAAAGCCCTGGGCAGGACTAAATTTAATGTTTGATTTAAATCAGACAGCAAAGATGTCTACTTTATAAAGGACAGTCAATTTTCCAATTGAGGAGAAAATCATCATCTCAGACCTCAAAACACAAATGTCTGGAAACAAAGAAAAAACAGCTGAAGAAGCAAAAAATAAAAAGTGTTTACTGAGAAAAACAACGGAAGTCATTAAGAATGTGGTGATTAAAATAAGTGGAACACATTCTTTCTTTTGTGCTTTGAATATTGGTAATTTGACAGTTTCTGGCTTGTTTTTTTGTTTTTTTCTTCCTTTTTGCAGCATATTCATTCATTCGTTACTAATAAAGAATAGTTATTGGTTTAAGTAGCCTATTCATGATTAATACTCAGATGTAAGACTGCTGAGGGGAAATCAAATATTGTGTATTAGCAGAAGTACCCATTTATGCAGGGTAAAAGATGAAGACTTAGACCACAACTGGTTACAATAAGGGTAGACCAAATCTATTATACATTTTCTTGGAGTTCTTTTATGTGTCATGTCCCTCATTTCAACCACTTACCACTCCAGCAAGTACTTGCCCCGCCCTGCTTTCTTCTTCCTTTAGAATAGCTAGATTAAGCCAAAAATGGAGTCTTCCTTTTATGTGCTGTATCTCTTCAGGATGTAGGCGATCATGGCTCTCCACTTCCCCCTATCCCTTGTAGCTCTAAATAAGTTTTATCCTCTCAATAGGTTTCATCCTTTTGCTACCTCCCCCAGATCACGTTCTGTCATCCATTTGCTTAAGTCCACCATGTATGTCATGCATTGCTTTCCCTTATCTGTCTTTCCCTCTGTTTGACCTGTGAGTATCAGATTCTCCAGGCCCTCCTTCCTCATTACATGTCCCAGGAATTTCAGCTGCCTCTTCCTGATGTTATGTATAAGCCTCCTGCTTGTTTGCATCCTCTCCAAAACCTCATTGTTGTTCAGTCCATGATAACCTCTGCATCCTTCTGTAGAATTATATCTCTGTTGCCTCAAGCCTTTTCTTCTTCTTTGAGGAGACCGTCCAATATTCGCTGCCATAAAGGAGGACAGATGTTGCGTTGCAGTGCAGTACTCTTTTCTTTGTTGCCAAAGAAATCTTCCTGTTTGCAATACTCTGTCCAGTTTTTGGAATGCATTTTTGGCAATCCCAATATGTCTTCGGATCTTAGTGTCGCTCTTGCCAGCTTCTGTCAAAACTCTTCTCAGATATTTAAATTTCTGCACCAGCTTGATTTTAGTTTACCTACACAGTCATAAATAACGACATAGTTTATGTCCTAACTGTCATTACAATGTTTTCACATATGAATTTTTAAACATATTTTCTGCAAGTACAGTTGTTACACTCTGCTCGTTCACATGATAGGGGTTGTTTTTAATATCCTGGAATTTTCATCACATTCTATTTTATTTTAATCACTTACCATTCCAGCAAGTACTTGACCCGCCCTGCTTTCTTCTTCTTTTAGAATAGCCAGATTAAGCCAAAAATGGAGTCTTCATTTTATGTGCTGTATCTCTTCAGGATGTAGGCGGTCATGACCCTCCACTTTCCCCTATCCCTTGTAGCTCTAAATAAGTTTTATCCCTTTGCTACTACCCCCAGGCCATCTTTTGTCATCCACTTGCTTAAGCTCGCGAGGTATGTCATGAATTGCTTTCCCTTGTCTCTCTTTCCCGCTATTCGACTTGTGAGTATCAGATTCTTTCTCATTACGTGTCCTAGAAATTTCATCTGCCTATTCCTGATGTTAACTATAAGCTTCCTCCTTGTTTGCATCCTCCCCAAAACCACATCGTTGCTCACATGCTTGGTCCATGATATCCTTAGCATCCTTCTGTAGAAACCATACCATTGTTGCCTCGAGTCTCTTCTTCATCTTAATGGAAACCATCTAATATTCACTGCCATAACAGAATTTTATTATAGATATTAAAACTGACACTGGCACTGTTAACTTTGTGATGTCAACAAACACTCATTGACACTATAGTAATGTATATGAATACACGTTGCCACTTTCATAATGCTCATTGTAATAGAACCTTTGTAATTGCAGATACAACTATAATATGCCATTGAACAGTAATGGTGTACTATACCATTTTTCTGTTCAGATCACTACATGGTTTACTACTGTCCTGGGTAAGATGTAAAACTACATCTGCATCCTGGGTAAGACGTTAAACTACGTCCAGCAGCAAGGCCTCTGATCAGGAGGTTTTGAGGAGCATGGAACCACCTCTTTATTGCTGGTGTTCCCAGGTCCACCCTGACCCGGGGTGGTAGCACCTATTAGGGTCCCAGCTATGAGCAAATAGTTAACTATTACCAGCAATACTTTTTTGAAAAAATTATTACCAGCAATACAATTTTGAAGGAAATATATTACCAGAAACAGATTTTTGACAACAAAATATTACCGGCAATAAAAATTTTTGTCAGCATTAAATAACCCATTGAGGTTGATATGCCATAAAACAAAATAAACCAAACCAATCTAAACCAAAGAATACATACTCTATTCATACAAATCTACCCTAAAAATGCAGTCGGCATTAAATAACCCATTGAGGTTGATATGCCGTTAAACAAAATAAACCAAACCAAACCAATGGATTACTATCTGGTGTACTATACTATTTCTCTGTTTGGATCAGTACACAGATTATTATTCAGTGGTTACTTTTTGAGTGAGTATTATCGAGCAAGTATTATTAGTACAAATGTTATTCAAAGGTGTCTGACACCAGTATTGTTCCACAGTGTTACTATAGTTGTATCTGTGATTACAAAGTCTCTACTACAATGAGCATTACGAAAGTGACAAGGAGTATTCGTTGACATTACAAAAGTGGCTACAAGTATTCATTGACATTACAAAAGTAATAATACTATAAAAATGTATTTTTATATTTTTTTATTGTTTCATTGATTATCATTTTGCTATAAAGATGAATTGTTGCACATTTTTTTATAAAAAAAAGTACTGTTGATTTGTTTTTTTTTTTTTTTTTTTTTGTTTTTTTTTTTTAACCATTTCACCACAAGCAAGGCGGGAAGCCACTAGGATGCAAGGGGTTACAGAAAATTTAGAGCAAGATCAGATAGGAGTGATAGAAGAAAGGATGAGGGTAGTGGATAGATCAAGGCAACTGGAGATGTCGATTGACATTACACTTGAATAGCTGGAGATTATAGCTCACAGGGAAACAGGAATAGGGAAGGGAGTTCCACAGGCGAGATGTGTGAGACATGAAGCTATTAGAGTAGAAGAGACAGCTACAGTTAGGAGTTTCGACAGTGAAGGGGTGAGAGCGGAATGCCAGCCTCGTAGGGCGCTTGAACTCATGACGTCTGGGAACCAGCGAATGCAGCTCCGAGGAGCAATTTCCATGAAAGTATTTGTAGAACAGACAGAGGGAGGCGACGGCGCGTCTGTGAGAAAGTGACTGTAGACGAGACGCCAGAGCAAGGCCAACTACATTGCATATCCGCCTCTGGATCCTATCAAGAACCCCAAGGCAAACAGAAGGGGCACAGTTCACTATTTGTCCATAGCTAGGACCCTAACAGGTACTACCACCCCAAGTCAAGCTGAAGCTGAGAACAACAGCAATTAAGAGGTGGTTTCTGTAGTATTAGGTTGGTGCAAAAATAATGACTGCATTCATTTAATCATCACAGAGAAACTTTTCTCAGGACAGCTGATGCCGAACTCCATGAGAACACCACTCTACACCTTCTTGGCCTCACGTTTTCACAATTGTCATATTGGCTGCAAGGAATGTTGGTTCACCCTGCCGTACCGAAAAAGATTTTCTCATCAGAATCCATCTTGAACATTTATAAACCTATCATTCGTCTGTGTATTGAATACTGCTAATCTGGTTACCTGCTGGGCATCTCAAGATTCTCAACAAAATCCAGAGAAAGATCTGCAAAATAATGACCAGGCATCTCATCTCCAGTTACTTTCTCACCAATATGGCATGGCTTCCCTCAACCAGTTCTACAAATATTTTCATGGTAATTGTTTGGATGAGCATTTTTTCCTGGTGCCCTGACTACATGAATTTAAGTGTGCTAATAGTTTGATAACTAAGTCTTAATGCTTTACTGTTGAACTAGCTCATTTCTACTCTAACATTTTTTTCTCACACTTCCCACCAGTGGAACTCCCTTCTGCTTTCTTGCTTCCCTGATAACTATTAGGTTGGTGCAAAAATAATGACGTAATAATGTCGTTTTTTGACGTATTTTTTAACATCAAAAAACGACATTATTACGTCATTATTTTTGCACAAAACTAATAATTGTAAGAGTAAACAGAGCTCAGAACAACAACAAAAGTGCTAAACTTTATTCAATTCAACGAAACTCGGCAAAAAAAGGAATAATAAGAATTACAAGTTAAATAGCCAACTGGAGTGAGTTCATTGCTTGTACATAGGGAATATAAGATAATACTACCACAGTCCCATGCTTCTCAAAAGCATTAATATCCCAATTAAAGTCCTTGCTACCAAATGTAGTGTATCAACATACCCTAGATGTATATAAATACTGTGTCAGTTTTATTTATTTACAAATATTAAGTTTGAACGTGTGCTTATGTCATTCATAATTGCATATTGTTATAAATTGAGAAAAAGGGCAACAGGAGAACATCAGTAGTATGCAGTTAAAAATGAGATAAACTGAGTTTGAAACTCAAACTTTGAGTTGTATAACCTCTTGGTGGGGTCAATAGTGCCAATTCACTCATAATTTGTATCTTTTCTTGTCCTCTGCTGGTGAAATATATTTTGGGTCCAGAAATGAAAAACACAGAAAATGGGAATTTTAACTTAACTAGTTTATTAATGTTGATCTATACATCCCCAACTATCCAACGGGGTTGCTCTCCCTCCACTGGAAAGCAGTTTCCAGACACAAAGAGGAAACACATCTTGACATCTAAGAAACAACTCGTTGAAAAACCTTTTCTATATCTTTATCATTTCCACGCTCATTCACCCATTCAAAATCAACTTCCTTTATTTTGTCTTATATCTGACCTCAAAGATCAACCCCAGCAGAGATAAACTTCTCTAAAAAATAATAGTCTACTAAACTATTATTTAACATTTGTAAATAAAAGCAAAATGCAAACAGGTTAGCTAATTCCACTGGTTAGGGCTAGGCTATTACATTTGTTAGGCCCCCTCCAAATCCCCCATTCTCATGAGTAGTGGAAAATGGAAAGAGTTAAATGATTTTAGTAAAGCCAAGGATGATAATAGGTGTTTAAAATTACTGAATGGTTATTTAGAATCTACAATGTGTTATGATATGTGTAAGAAAGGCCTATGACAGTATCAAAAATATTATACACCCTGGCTGGGGGTCCTCTAGATTTTGAGGCCCTAGGCTTCAGCCTGCTAAGCCTATAGGTAAATCCAGCACTGAGTGCAGATAATTTTTTTACAAAATCTCGGATTGATTTGACACTGTATTTATATTATGAACAGGACCCCACCTTCTAAAATGTTAAACATATCAATATTTTTCAATTCCACCAAATATCATTGGCTGAGGTCTAATGAAGGCTAATCTACAAAATTTGTTCCATAAAAAGTTTTTCCCTATTTTATCTGAGTAGGAGTGTTGGTACATTCTTTAAAACAAAGTACAAGGAGAAAAAATATAATTAATATCAACAACAAATTGAAAAGAATGAGCAAAAGGTAAAAAGAAAACTCCAAAAGGAAATTATTTTTATTCTTCACTCTTCAGAGCTCAACCAAGGATTTAAAAGAAAGTAGAAACAATTATTGAAGATAAGATATACGCATATATCAATAATATACCAATATATATTGATTGATTGATCAACGATATCAACTCCTTACGTGTCATTTAATGCTAAAATTTAATTTTCTAGGGAGCTTTGAAGTAATAAAAATATAACATTCTGCTTTCACAATTGAGTACATGGCAGATGCATATCCATGATGTCGGGATTTCAAGTTCGACTGTTTGGGGAAAGGGAAGGTAGAAAAACTATAATGCCAACTATTAGCATTTAAAGCGAAACTCAGTGAAGAAAGAATGAAATGATAATGAATTCTTACTTGTTAATGGCGTAATCTCATGGTGACAATCGTTTGTGTCAAATTGCAACAAAAGAACACTATATGTTGCCTACAAGTAATTCTCCTTGTAGAAGAAATGATAGAAAATAAAGAGTTAGGACTCTTATTAACGGTTTCAGTTACATCAAGTCAGTATTTACATTATTTGGACTATTGTCCTCATCTTTGTCGCCATATTTATCATGTTTTGTCCGTTGTATGCTCCGGCCTTCTTCAGGTGGTTGGAATGTCGAACTGAACCCTTTATTTTGCTCACTGGGGTAGACCGTTCTAGTTCCACGTGCCATGTTTAATGGATGTCAGTTATCAGTTGTCTCCAGTTAATTCCCCTCTCCAATTTCTGGAGATAACTAATAACTGACATCCATTAAACATGTCACATGGAACTAGAACAGTTTACCCCAGTGAGCAAAATAAAGGGTTCAGTTCGACATTCCAACCACCTGAAGAAGGCCGGAGTATACAACGGGTGAAACGTTTTAATAAATATGGTGACAAAGATAAGGACAATAGTCTGAATAATGTAAATAGTGTACATAATACCTCATCTCAGAAATATAGACAGATACATCCAGTCAGCTTCGAAAGAAGGTGCATGGTCGCAAGAAAGGAAGAAAAAATACTGTTATTGTCTTTGGCTATTTTTTTATCTTATATATCTCTCTTTGAAGACATATGCAAATTTTGACTTCCCTTCAATCAGATGGCATCGACTGGAATTCATTTCAATAAATTTTCTGTGAAAACAAAATAATATCTTTCATTATATATTCAGCACAAGATTACAATTGAATTCCCTCATTTCTCTCCTTCCACTGAGTTTCGCTAAGGTAAGTACACAAAGTTTAGACAGTTTGTATGGAAATGATTATTAGTGGTGGTGAGATATGTGTGTTTTATGCTGTAGTTTTTTTTTAAGTTATATTTTGGAATACAGTTTGATTTCTTCAAGAAATTGTAGGAGAATATCATGAAAGTTCTTTCATGTTGCTCGTTTGATCGGTTGATTTTGTTTGGTATCTTATCAACCTCTATGGGTTATTTAATGTCAGAATCTAAATATTTTGTATGTAATTTCATGAAAATTATTTCATGTTGATTGATGTATTGTTGGTAATTTTACTATAAATAGTTATTGTTGGTAATTTTTCTATAAAAAGTATTGCTGGTATTTTTACTATACAAATCTATTTTTATACTTTCATAGGGTTTTATTTTTGTTTAGGGGAGTCATTGTGTTGCTGATACTATTTTTTTATCAAAAATTTATTGCTGGTACTACTTTTTTAATAAAAATGTATTGCTGGTACTATTTCTTTTAGAAAAAATGTATTGTTGGTAATACTTTTTTAATAAAAAATCTATTGCTGGTACTATTTCTTTTATAAAAAATGTATTGCTGGTACTACTTTTTTAATAAAAAATGTATTGCTGGTACTATTTTTTTTTTATAAAAAAATGTATTTCTGATAATATTTTTTTTTTAAAGTGTATTGCTGCTATTTTTTTCTTCACAAAATGTATTTCTGTTAAATTCCTTTACTATGAAAATGCATTGCTGGCACTTCTATTTTAGAAAATGTGTTTTTATACTTTCATAGTGTTTTGACCCAATTTGGGTGTTAACTATTTGCCCATAGCTGAGACCCTAACAGGTTCTAAAACCCCAGGTCAGGGTGAGCCTGAGAACAACAGCAATTAAGAGGTGGTTCCACACTTTTCAGAACCTCCAGTCTCCCAATCAGAGGCTTTGCTGCTGCATGTAGACCAGTATATAAAAATATCACAGGCAAATCACATTCAAACCTAAAAGCTACTTTTTCTGTTTGTAGAGAGAGGACTGTAAAGACTTAATATATATAGTCTCTAATACTTTCAAGTGAATATCTGAATGCACTCTATTATATTATTACTGTATGCAAGTAAGATTCCATCAGAATCAATTATAACAAATTGCTGAATATGGTCTGATAAAGAAATCCACTGTAAATTCTTATAATAGGGTGGAAAAAATTAATTATTTTATAGTATTTAAGAAAAGTCTATTTTATAATATTTGTTGTTAGTCAAAGGTTTATTTTCTCTGAGTAAATAGAAAAGAGATTGATAAGGTCTGGAAAAATGCACTGTACCTGTCTTCTTTGTAACAATTACCATTTGTAACCATAGAGTGTAAGACTAACATTTTATGTGTTTAATATAACAGTGACCAATACACCACCCAAAAGAAAAAGATTAGTATACCTAAGTTCATTTTTAGTAACATCAGTCATGTACAGTAACTGCATAATGACTATTAGAAGAATTAAAGAAAAGAAAATACATTTATTTCATGTGTTGATAATTTTTCAATCTATTATATAGTAGTTAGTGTTGTGTGTTTATTTATTTAGTAATATCTTTCATGTCATGCTCTATAGAGAGAAGGGTGGTAAATAAGTTAATGTAGTAAATTTGTGAATGGTTACTTCCTTTAGTCATTTTAATAATCAATACAAATAAAATATCTTTATTTAGACAAAATCAGTTCCTGAGCAAAATGAACAATTTAATTAATACATTCCCTTACCACTACATTTCTCTGACTGCAGTCATATTTATTCAAGCCTTTCTTGCGAGGCACTCAGATACCTTTCTCTACTTAGTGATTGCCTTGGTCTAGAGATAGTCTTTCTTGTCACTGTCGTTGTTGTTTAGTTGCTCATCTTTTTCTTTAAGAGATGTTTTGATTTCAGGTCACTGTTAAATTAAACATAAAATTTTTAGCATGAAAAGCTATTGAGTAAATATATGTATAAGGTCAAGAGCAAATCAATGAATCTCAGATACCCACTGACCATCTAAAAATATACAGGAAACAGATTAACTGAACAGGTTAATTTTATTTGTGGATTCTGGATTTCTATTTTATAATATACAATCTCAATACATTGTTTCAAAACTTTTGTTTCATTGCATCTCAATATTAAAACTTTCTAACAATTGCCATCATTTTTTATGGCACCAGTACATTAGAGAAATAATATAAAAAGACACAGGAGAGGAATTGAGTTAAACAAATATATTAACAAAAATAGTAATACAAACTGAGACTGAGAGAGTTACAGCAAGAATGTTCCGTCCGACTGTCAGAAGTGACAGTTGGAAACTTCACTCCCCAAAAGGAAATACCTGCTCCTATTTATAGCTGGAAGAATCCATGCATGCATGGGTAAATTACCGTAACAAACAAACTCATGCTTAGTGCTATTTCCTAACCAGTGTCAACATATAGTAGCATAAAATATGACCTATTTTGTGATGTACAGGTTAATCTTATTTGTGGATTCTGGATTTCTATTTTATAATATACAATCTCAATACATTGTTTCAAAACTTTTGTTTCATTGCATCTCAATATTAAAACTTTCTAACAATTGCCATCATTTTTTGATGGCACCAGTACATTAGAGAAATATATAAAAAGTAGAAGGTGCACAAATATTTTTCTTGATCAGACAATAAAAGAGAAATTATAGTCTTACCCTCTATGGTTACAAATGGTAATTGTTACTGTTGGTGGGAATGATTGCAAAACATTTGTCCCTCCCCCAAGTAATAGGCAGAATCACACAAATGCATGGTAGGATTTTCTTTCTAGTCAATTGTTATGGGAACTTACCTATAACAATAATGGACTCTTCCTGACACTATAAATACTGCGCCTCTCAAGAGGTATAATGAATGAATGGTGTAACGAGTCGAGACAATATTAGTTCACTCTAAACCAGACGGACAGTCATTACTAACACCTTCAACTTCTTGTACTATATTTCTGTTGTAATATATCTTTGTTATTCTACTCTTGTGTTCGTTTTGTTCTTCCTTGGTTCTAACCTTGGACCATAACTATGGTGCAAGGATATTGGACCATAACACCAATAAAAAAGGCCGGTTCTCAGTTTCATCTGACTCAGTCCTGATTTGTCTTGAAGTTTGAATGCTACATTTACTTGTCTGAACTTGCTTTTGTGTGTCAACATCAATTCTTAGTTTGTGAATGTTTTGTCTTATTACTGTTAATTTGCCTTGCATATATTGTTTGCTTGCTGTATATTATTTTTTCAAATAGAAAGAGGCATAAAAAACACAAAAAAGAAGGAATAAAAAAAATGTGGTAACCAAAAAAATACAAGGTTCAGTATAGTGCTCCATTTAGAGCAGTACAGAATTTATTCAAATTTACTCTGCCAACAGGTTTAGTAAACAAATAGACAACATTTTTTTCTGATGGAATATAGTCCAATTTCATTTTGAATTTCAGTCCTTGTGAAGCAGTATTTTATGTCTACATGTTTTGAACATTAATGGTAGATCAGGTTCTTAGCCAGAGAAATGGTAACTTGATTATCGCAATAGATAGTGGCTCGTTCACTTTCAGTTGTGTTAATCATGGAGTTTAATAATTGAATAAAGAATTTCGCTTCTTGTATTGCAGCCGCCAACATAACGTACTCAAAGAATACATGTAGAGTGCATTTTTCCTATGGTAAATGATTTTGTTTTATGTGAAAATTAAATTTGTGTTATTACCTATGTTGTGGCCAGAAATAAAGACACAGGAGAGGAATTGAGTTAAACAAATATATTAACAAAAATAGTAATACAAACTGAGACTGAGAGAGTTACAGCAAGAATGTTCCGTCCGACTGTCAGAAGTGACAGTTGGAAACTTCACTCCCCAAAAGGAAATACCTGCTCCTATTTATAGCTGGAAGAATCCATGCGTGCATGGGTAAATTACCGTAACAAACAAACTCATGCTTAGTGCTATTTCCTAACCAGTGTCAACATATAGTAGCATAAAATATGACCTATTTTGTGATGTACTTTTAATATATTGTGTTGTGGGTGTCATTAATTTAGTCTGTACAGCAGAGTATCAAATCAAAACTAAAATGGCAGCACCCATGAGAAATTGTCATCAGTGCCTTTATTATCATTTATTTAAAATAAATGGCTGTTCTGTATTCTTCCACAAATGGGCCAGCACAGCCAACCAACAATGAAAGAACAAAAGTTTTTTTAAGGGCAATAAGAATAATGAAATTTATCTCAGTAACTACAAGTAGATAGCTACCGATGAAAACCAATTGTATGTGTGTAAATGCTGTTAAATTAGATAAGAATGCATCAAAGTTTGTCATCATGGAAAATTTATCTATGTTGAGGAAATGCTTGTTTGGCATAATAAATAAAAAAAAAAGTTAATGATAGATTTACTAGATACATCTTGAAAACCAAAATTTTGAAGTATATAATATTTCTGCTCTGTGCATAGATGTGAATATGATAGATATGTTGATGTTCAAATACCACTTAGCTAACAAGAATCAGATTCATTATTTATAGATTAAGAGAGGCTCCAGAAATATTTATTTTTGGAGTCTGTTTTCCTTATTTTTATAGGTAAAAAAAATATTGCTTACTGTGTGCTGATTGGTCAGATTTTATTTTCATGGATGACATCCAATGTTTTATTACAATTTTGATCCTATCTATTTTGCTGGAGTAATTTTTCGTTCATTTGCAATCTCGAAGTAACATATACTTGATTATTATTGTGATTTATGACTAGTTCTCCTCGATCTTTTTATTGTGAACTTTTATTACAAAACTCTGGGTTGCTAAGTTTTTCATCATTAATATTAATTTATTTTAGGGCATTCTCTTAATAATGATTGCATCAACTTTTGTCAATCCCCTGCCGTGAGGTTTAAACTCAAGTGGAATTTGTACATATGATCCATCACTGAAGATGCTGGAAAAATAATCAGTTCCCTGTACCACTTCAGTAAGTACCTGATTCCACCTACTCTACCTTTAGAAGAGCCAAATCAGGTTAAAAATGGGGTACCACAGACATATATGGATAGGAGTCTTCACTTTTCAGTCTTGATAGAGTCCAAAAGTGTCTCTGCATCCTTGTGGGTGATGAATTGTTCATATTTGTTTAGTAAATTTCATCAGTGATAAATTACAATGCATTTCTGTCAGAAAAATATTTACAATGTTTTGAATACTTACGGTGTCCCTTTCAGTGTGAACACAAAAGAAAATGAAAGTCTTTATGTATTAGTGTAAAAAATCCTACCCCGCTAATGTCAAATACTAAACAGCCAGTATCCGAATTTTCTTCACTCTTAATGAGCAGTTGTACTTATAATGAGGATCTATGCTTTGAACATTGATTAGGGACTCAAGTTCATCATCAAATGGACCCATATATACAATCCATCACTAAAGATGCTGGAAAAATGGTCAGTTCTTTGTGCCACTCTAGTAAGTACCTCACTCCTTCTACTATGCCTTATCTTTGTCAGAGCCAGATCTGACCAAAAACATTACTCTCTGAAACTGCACAGTCCTCACTGTCCAATCTTGTTCAAAAGTTCTTACACGGCCCAATGGACGATGGATTATTTTCTATTCTACACTCCCCTTTTCCCACAGATGAAACATGACCAGCTTATTTCTACTCAATCACTATTTCCATTGCAAATTTTCAGATGAGCTATATACTAGTTCAGTACTTTACCGCTACTACCTACTATGCCACATACACAGGGTTGAATCATCCTCATTCCCTTTATATTCTCTATGGTAACAATATAGACAGCTTCATCATGAAATAGATTCCCATAGTGAATGCTTCTCTTGTCACTAAAATCTTCACTATTTCAACCTGTGTGAAAGTGCATATAACAATGTGGCAGGTATACTACCCAGAGTCATAAACAGCAGGGGACCAGGGTATGAGATCCATACTCATCAGGGAGTCAGGGTTCAATGCATTAACCTCTAAGTCTAGGGTCAATCATTATCTATCTTATATATTCTCGCAGTCTGTATGTACTTGCTCCTTTTTCATCTGTAAAACAACCACATTGAGTAGTCCTCTACCTTGAGAAGTTCTTGAGCCTGATATTGGGGGAACGTTTATGAAAAAATATTTGAAGGAAGACATCTAGGAGAGATCATTGTTGTATGTTATATCTACAACTTAATATGATATACAATATTCAGAGAATTGTTATTGTGTTTTGCAATGACTAGTACAAACATATGACAGAATAACAAACAATCGCATTGATAAGAAACGATTTTAACGTTAAAAGAAAAAGAAATTAACACTTTAATATGAATATATAATATAATCATTCCAATAAAAAGCTGATATGTACAGTCATTTTCTGTTCAGGAAAAGGATTGTCATATAAGTTTTCTATTTTCCTATAACTCACCTACGCAATGTACAGTTTAATGCATCTTTCTTAACAAAAGTTGTTGCTAACCTCAAAAATATGACATATTCATATTTTATTGTTTGTGAGTAAAGAGTGCTCACTATATAGGAGATAGAGCATTTTTAGACATGAGTTTGTAGAGGACCGAGTGTGTTAGCATGTTGTTGAATTGGGAACACGTGTGTAATTCCTGGTAGAATATTAAAAGGTCCAGCTACAAGAAAAATGGCGGACTTGAATTAAGTCCAACTGAAGATAAAGATGACAAACAAGACGGATATATATATATATATATATATAAACAAATATATGCATTAAACAAAACAATTTTAAAATGGACATAGACAATAATATATGTGTGTGTGTGTGTGTGTGTGTGAACATTTGTGTCTGTTCTTTCGTGAATGTTCGTATCTTGGTGAATGTTTCTATGTAAGTGTATGTTTGTAGAATGTTTATGGCATTTTCCCACTTGTGGAAAACAGAGCTTACATTGTAGTAACTGAAATGAAGAAATGAAAAAGAGGATTTACCTCACCTCCACGCAAGGTGGGATGTAGCACGAGGCCTGAAGGAAAGAGAATGAGACAAGAAGTCGGCCAGTATTTATAATATAGGGAGAGTGACCCCTGGTGACAATTTGGGAATTAAGGAGGAGCTAACTCCGACAGGTTCATTGATAGCTTATAGTGTGAAACTGACAGTCATGATGCAGTTGATCTATATGCTCTTTATATATCTAAAAAAAATCAGTTCAGGAAAGGAAAAACTTGTATGGATATTGTAATACTATATTTATTAAGACATCACAAGATTAATACAAGTTACCTTTGGACTCTACCATCATAAGAGATGCTCAAAATGGTGACCTTTACCTTCCAGACGTTTATTAGTGCAGCAGACTACTGCTTGGACAACATTAGTCCAGTGGGATTTCTGCACGTGCATTTTCAATTTATTGTCTAAGTGCTGCCAATGTAGTTGGTTTTCTGTGATAAATAACATCTTTTAGGGTCCCCCAAAGGTAAAAAAAAGTCTACAGGTGTTCAAATGTTTCAGGCCAATAGATGAAAGAAAATACTGTTTAAAAAACAAAAGAAGTGTCTATTCAAATATGAGTATCCACTAAAAATAATGTTTAAAGTAATTAATATATGTGTGTGTGTCATTGAAACATTGGTTCTCATACGATGAATGACCACTTTGGAATATCAGGTGCTGTGCTTCGATGTACATGCAGTGTAATGGATAATGTCTCACAATTGAAAATCAGAGAGCTGAATTCCAATACTCGTCAGTTTTGTTATATTCACTCACACGCAAATACCCTGCGCAACAGTATTAATCTACCTCTCCTTCTCCTAGATATCATATATCTGGTCAAGATTTCTTGTTGAATTCTACTGACTCATTCCTTCCAACAATCTCTCTCAGACATCACTGTCTGCAGGTTCTCCAGATGGCATCCAGAGTCATCTACAAGTTGGCTAATGTAGGTGTGATGAGGTCTTCCAACCGATCTTTTGCTGTGCAATGTGTTCCATACAAGGAACAAGTTCTGACTTATTTCTCCAGGAGTGACCGGCTAGTTGAAGCCTTCTCTCTCTTAGCAAAACTGAGATAGGAGGAAGGTATCCATACAGGTGTTTCTTCCAATTATTGTCCAATGCAACTCGTAACATCTTTGTGTATGTTCTGTCAAGTGATGCTTCTTGATGTTTCGTCAGTATCCATATTGTTGAACTGTAAAGAAAAATAGATTCTACCATGGCCTTAAAGAAGTCCCTCTTAAGATTCTCAGAGGGTTGACTTCCAGATGGTGCTCAGACCATCAAGGACACCTTGCCTATGCGGATTTTGATGTCACTCTTTGTTGACTGGATTTTGCTAACAAGATAAACAAATTCTTGGATGGACTTGATGTTGTTGCCATTTTTCAACTTAATTTCTCCTTCTTGGTTGTAGCTGATAAATTCTGTTTTGCCAACTATGGGTTAATTAGTAGAACTTGTATCAGTAAAATCATTATTATCTCCAAACAATTCTTACAACCTAAAGAAATATTTTCTGGCTTTAAATAACCTGCAAGGCATTGATAAGCTGTGAAAAAAGAAATTAATCAATAAATCTGCGTGTTATGTAAGGAAGTAATAAAAATAACTACTTACAATTCTGGTAATCCCTTCCTTAGATCTTTAGGGATTAGCAGGATGTATGTACATTATTCCCTGCCAATATCTCATAAATAATGGACTATTCTGTTTTGATCCTGTGGAAAGATGGAAAATACATAGAGACAGTACTTGGTTTCAGTGAGAAAAAGAAAGAAAGAAAAAGTAAGAAAGAAATGCCTTGCCAGTACGTCATAAAGAATGGACTATTCGATTTTGATTTCAAAGAAAAAAGGAAAAGACATATAGTTATGGTCCAGGTTAGGAAGAACAATACGAACACAAGAGTAGAAATAATGAAGGTATATTACACAAAATAATAATACAAGATGTGGAAGGTGTTAGTATGACTGTCAGTCTGGTTTGGAGTGAACTACTATCGGCTCGACTCAATTCGACCCTCTCTCTTGAGAGGCGTAGTATACATAGTGTTAGGAAGAGTTCATTCTGTAGTTATAGGTAAGGGCCCATGAGACCCCCCTCCCAAGCTTTTACCTCACAGGGGTCTTTAATATTTTTTCGTCTTCGGATTAATCATCAAAGGCTCTGTAAATTTTCTTTTTCTGCTTGATTTCTATGGTTCTGAAATTGCTTGAGGCCTTTGAATATGTCAAATATTGTATCCATTACTTCCTCCTCTTCCTGAGGTAGACCTTTAGAATCCTCTAACAGCCTCTTTCTGATCTGATTTAAGTCCCTTTTATGCGAGAACTTCAGACCCTGAATTATGTAAATCACGTTCCCGATTCGTTTCTCTATTGTACCTGGCTCCCAATAGAATGTGTTGTTTTTGAACACATATCGGAGAAGCTGTTTGAATTTAGTGAGAAAAAGAAAGAAAACAAAATTCAAACAGGAAAGCATAAATTTTGAAATGCATCTCAGCATATATATATATATGTATATGTATATATATATATATATATATATATATATATATATATATATATATATATAGTTTAGAAAAAATTCCCAATGATCTCCTGGCAGATTTTGTATTCTAGTCTTGGACTGTTTCTCAGTGGTCCTTATGGAAGAGTTCCTGAATTGTTTTCTGGTATTTTGCATGTGATTCATCTCCGTGAATGATTCTCATCTTGAACTGGCATTTGCTTGACCTTGAAATATGCATTCTACTCATGTCTTGGCCTCAAGAAGGTCCACCAAAAGCCTGGCAAAGCATTTGAAGAATCAGGTTTGCTGTGCTTCAGGCAAAATCTTATTTCAACCATAATAAAAATCACAGATTGTTTCCAACACATTATAAAACTCATTTAATCATAGAACATAGGTAGATAGCACAAATTTTAAGTCAGACTTGGTACAAATAAGCCTCGGCTTTGCAAGCATTGCCAGTGATTAGTACAATACTAACATGTACAGTCTAGGACCTTTCTGATACTAACTGTATATGTGTGTATATTTATGTGTGCACACACACACACACACACACATATATATATATATATATATATATATATATATTAGGTTGGTGCAAAAATAATGACGTAATAATGTCGTTTTTTGATGTTAAAAAATATATCAAAAAACGACATTATTATGTCATTATTTTTGCACCAACCTAATATATATATAATTTTAATGTTGGTTCAGTAGTGAATTTCTTCCTTTATTATTTGTTTTTAGCAACAACAACAATAAAAAATGTTTTCATATAAATGATACTTTTATACTTTTATTATTTTCTTATTTATTGATTCATTTCTGTTATTGTCATTAAAATAATAAGTTGTACGTCGTATAACGAACTGTTCAATCCAACATCCAGTGTAAAATATATATGGTCATTCCTTGTCATGGTAGAGGGTTTGCATGTCCCAGTGATCCCAAGAGCAAAGTAGTCTGGAGTTCCAACTTCTGTAGGGCCACCCATGGTGGTAAGATCAACGGGGAGAGATGAGACTGAATGCAACCAAACCCCAAAAACCCTAACAGTGGAATAGAGCAGTGCCAGTCAGGCTAGTGTAATCAAGGCAAACCTTGACATACCAAGCATCTGACAGCCATATGCAATCATGTTTGTCAAATCTGACTTGTCTTAATCCCCTTTGAGCCATGAAGGAGGCACTTCTGGTCAAGTGTGTGGGCTTCTTCACCATGCAGAGTTGTCTGCCAAAATCAAATTCACATGAATGGTCTCATCAAACTCTTTTTGATTCACAGCCATCTCCACCACCATTACCAGTGGGAAGAAAAGAAATAGGAGAGGGGACATATATATATATATATATAATGATACAATATGGTAATCCATATGGAATTTCTAGGAGGATATAGATCCAGGGAGAGCTCTATGTCAAAAGACAGAGCAAAATTATTATTAATTAAAGAATATCAAATAATTAAAATCCCATAGGTAATTATTACTTATGGGATTTTAAGTGTTAATAAAAAGAATATATATATATATATATATATATATATATATATATATATATATACATACAGTGCTGCACAAAAAAAAGGTCAATCCCTATGATAAAAAATAAAAAATTAATTGTGCAAAATTGAACCCTTACATTTAATGTTTAGTGACCTATTCTTTTGAAGTTACAACGTCAACCAGTCTTTTTTTGTAATATTTAAGAAGTTTCTGGCAGTATTGAGTGCTGATTTTTGACCATTTTTCTTGGCAAAACTCCCATAATTGCTCAGTATTACCTGATTTTCTTGTACACACTGTCTTCCTTCACTTGAATCACAGATTTTCAATTGAGTTTAGATCAGTCATTCCAAGACTTGAAATTTCTTTTTACGAACACATTCTTTTGCGAATTTGCTTTGATGCTTCAAATCATTGTCATGTTGGAAGTTCCAGCCCCAATGTTAAGCCAACTTTTGAACTGAGGACAAGACACTTTCATCCAAAAATTGCTTGGTATCTTGCAGAGTCAATTGTGTCGTCAATATGTACTATTTTGCCTGTTCCAGCTGCAGCAAAGTGCCCCCAAATGTATAATGTTATCACCATCATGTTTAATGGTTGGTATCAAATTCTCCTCTTCAAAAGATGTATTAGGAGTTTGCCAGATATATCACCTATTATTCCTCTCAAAAAAGCTCTAGTTTAGTCTCATCTAACCATAAAACCAGAACATTTCTAGCTTATTAATATGAGCTTTGACATCGTTGAGGTGAGCATTCAGCCATGAAAATCAACATTGTTCAGATTTTGTTGCACTGTAGATATATGCACATTGATTCTGACATTGGCCAGTGAGCATTGAAGAACTGCAAAGGTCATAGCAGAATTTGCCTGGGCTTGCCGAACTAAATATCTACTTGATCTTGCAGTTATTTTTTGCAGACGCCCACTTCTTGATTATGATGCAGTCATATCAAAGGCCTTCCTTTTATAAATAATCTGTTGCACAGTGGAGAAGTGCACTCCAAATCGTTTGATAGCTTTTTGTAGCCTCCTCCATCGTTATATGTTTCAACTATGTGATTTTTTTAAACTTCAGGAAGTTCTTTTGATCTTTGCATATATATTTTTTAAAATTAATCACAAACTGAACACTTTTGTATACACAACGAGTGATATTGTTTGGCTGCAGTATACACAGCTTACCAAAAAAAAAATGAACACGTGTCATTTTGATTTTTAAACATGCTCAAATAATTATTTACACTGGAAACCATGTAGAACAAAAATACAGAGTGTAAGTGTAAAGGTTCATTTACTTTTGCACATTTTAATTTTTAATCAATATTTTTATTCCAGCTTGATAAAAATCTGTGAAAGTAATTCATTTAATAAAGGTTTTTCTTAACAAATATATAGTTTAAGATTTGTCAATTACTTGGAAAAAAGAGACAATTATTGTAAAAATTATCTGCACACCACTATATATATATTTTTCAGGTCCTACAGTTTGTTTGGGAAACTTAATGAACAAAGTATATTTATTAATAAAAGATTTAGTAGAAAAATGCATATACAGTGTTACCCGGATATAAGAGAGTTGCTGGGACCGGAGAAGAAGTCTCTTATATCCGTGTTTATCTTATATCCGGGTTTGGTCTATTTTGTTTAGGTAAGTTTGGCTCTAATTTGGGACCAGAGAAAATCTCTCTTATATCCGGGTTTCTCTTATATCGGGTTACACTGTAAAAGCTTATGAAATAAAGTTAGATATCCCTTTTATTTAAAAAATTTGGTAAGAGTTTAAACAATAAAGAGAACAATTTCTTTATGTAAATCATTTAAGTTAGCTATAGTTAATATGTTGCTTTACTTTGGTTATCATCTGAAATCTGAAAAAACCTCCAAACTTTTCTGCTTGGCGTTGGATACACTAAATTGGGGTCTGAAAATAATAAACATCAATTAAAATTTAAATTTTTCACTGTCAGATGAAAAATGTTTCTTGTTTTCTAATGTGTATAATTTTTAAAGATTCAACTAATAATAGTTTGGTATTAATTGTAAAATAAAAAAGGGTCTATTTTTTTGTCCACCTTTTTAAGTTTTAACAAGCAAATGCACACTCTAAATATTATGCAATCTGCTTAAATTTTTATGTGTATTTTTCAATGAATGGAACAAATTTAGGGGTGACAATTCAACTTCAGCATACACTTAAAAATAAGGGACACCCTCATATTTATATATATATATATATATATATATAGTCATCCAATGACAGACTGTTTCGCTGTATCACAGCTCATCAGTGTGACTAGACGTCCAGTTGCCTCTAGCTATGATCGAAACCTGACTGAATTGGTATCAGTCAAGGATTCTACCACTAACCCGTTGCTGCACAGCAGGGATGAAGGTGAATTTAAGTGTATTTATTTTTAGATAAACACACAGTGACTGAGAGAACTCGATTCAATTTACTGAAGAGTCATCCATTATTAGCCATAATAGTGTTTACAAACCCACACTTCCTCTCCAGAGAGCTCAACTGAAATAAATTTTTCAGGAGCATATATATTGTCATCCACAGACAGACTGTTTCACTGTATCACAGCTCATCAGTGTGGCTAGATGTTCGGTTGCCTCTAGCTAGGATCAAAACCTGACTCAATTGGCATTAGTCAGGGGTTCTACCACTAAGCTGTTGGCTGCATGTTGCATCAATAATACTCTAGACAGAAAGGCATCATACTATTTATTGTGGTTTATTTTATGGGGGGTTCACTCACATCATAGCAGCATAAGTTAACCTTGTGTTCACAGAGATGAAAGCATACTTGACAGGAAATAAAACATATACAAATAACAAGTAAAGCATGGTAAATTGTATGTTAATTTCATACAATTTATTTATATTTTGTGTGTGTATTGGTGTGTGTATTTTTTGGTTGCAATTGTTTTATAGTACATATGATAAAAGGGAGAATTTACTCCATAGTATTACCTTCCATGTCACAGAGAGAAGTTAAACATGGGTTGCCCATACCAAAGGCAAAGAGATATCTGTATTTCTAGCCAAAACAGTTTTTGTTGCATGCTGGGAGTATTTTTATTATCTTTATTTTTTTTAATTTATTTTAAAAAGAGTTAAAATATTATTGTTTTATTTTATTTTATTTATAATTTTAATTATTATTATTTTATATTTTCTTTTTATTTATAATAATAATGTCCCTACAAACTCATGCATATATTTTGATAAATTACAGGGAGTACCTATTCCTGCAGGACAGTGAATAAGTGCAAATTTTAAATTTGTCTACAGATGTTTTCTAAGAATTAAATATGAATTATCACAGCAACTTAAATAATAAAAAGTCTTCAATCTTATCTAAAAAATTTAATCACGAAAAAGTTTTGCTGTCTAAAATACATTTCTCACACTAAAGAATTGAATAATTTCTAAAAATAATCAAAGAGTGTTTTCTTTTTGTTAAAAGAAAAAAAAGAGTAAAAGTGCACAATAAAAACATGTCCCTTGTTAAAATAAAAACATGTCTCTTGTTAAAATACAAAAGATTAAAAATATCTGTCTATATTTCTGAGATGAAGAATTATAATTATTTACACTATTTACATTTTTCGGACTGTTTTCTCATCTTTTTTGCCCCCTCCGAGATGAGGTTGAGATGATAGAGAGAGAGCATCATTGGAAAATACAAAAACTTAAAGAATCAGCACATATGATGGGCCACAAAAATCTCCTAATCTGGCCAAGCATAGAAATAAATACAATATGAGAACCAATAATAAGGAGTGCTTGAGAAAAGCAATAATAACAACAAAAAAGAAAATTGCAATATGAGCTCTGGTAAAAAGAAACTTATATTGAATTGAAACAGACTTTAAACAAGCGAACTTTATGAAACTTCAAGAACTAAGTAGAAACTTACATATTTCTTCTTTTTTTTTTACACAAGTGAAATAAATTTACATTATACTTACTTAACTTTATGTTATTTGGTGTTATTATGATCTATAGATTTTAGTTTTACTGATAGTTTAAAACCAATAAATATTTATATCTTTTTATCATTAATACCAGGAATGGAAAATTAAGTTTTAAACAAAAAAAATAAAAAAATTCCACCGAATCATTTTCAGAATCAGAAATAAGGTTCCGATTCTGATGTCCCAAAACGTTCCAATATTTGAGATTCTCAATTCTGATTAATCATCTTATCGCTAATACATCTATGTATATATATAATGAGATGGGTTAAGTCTGACAATTATTTAACATATTTTCTGTTTGTATGTTATTTTTATAGATATAATTTATTTAAGTAAATGCTATGATATCACTGTTTACATTTAAGATATGTTTCGTGAGCAGAAAAAAAAAGTCAAAAGAATCGTCAAAGCTGTGTTTATAAACACAGTAATTTGCTTCTTTGTGGTTGAATCATTAACAGTACGTAGAACAAATGACAGGGCTACAGGTTTGATATTTGTTGCAGAGCACATATTTTCCATGAAATTTCTTGAACATTCAGGCCGGTAAATGTAATTAATGCTGTTTAATTAAAAACAGAGCATATACTTAAATAAATTATATCTATAAAAATAATGTATGAACAGAAAATATATTATGTATAATAATAATATCTGGCCACTCATATTCAAGGATACCCATCTACTAGGGTGGCTAGCCAATCCTTATTGCAGACGCTCACTCAGGCACATTTGTGTTTGCTCAACACCCACAGAGCCGACCTGTGGTTTATACTGCAACTATGCTGAGCAGACCTTAGTTATAGTTTCTGGGAGAGATTGTTATCTAGCTTGATCAACAATTTGAACAAGGCCAGCATGCTCAACCGTCGGCAATGGTGACATGTGGCTTTGTGCTAGCATAGTTATCATCGGCCCTCAAGAGTTGCGTCTGCCTAATTTCATTCACAAAGCTTGAGTCAACCTGTGGTATGGTTTTCAGGCACTTTTCAAAGGTGTCGCAAGCTGGGAATCAACCTTGATACATTCCAATAACATCAGGAAGTCTCCTTCCTGACAAATCGACTATGATGAGATTTGAACCCAGTTCTCATGGTCAGAATGCGAACATTCTAACCACTCGGTCACACGCCCATATTTATCATATATATATATATATATATATATATATATATATATGTATATGTATATATATATATATATGTATATGTATATATATATATATATATATATATGTATATGTATATATATATATATATGTATATGTATATATATATATATATATATGTATATGTATATATATATATATATATATATATATATATATGTATGTATATATGTATATATATATATGTGAAAATATTATAGAAAATAGGAAAGAAACTGGTTTGGTAAATAATCCAAAGTTCCTTAGTATTTTTGTTATTATTTTTAAAAAATAGTGCTCGATACAAATGTAGAGCATAAATACAATTATTTATTTAAAAATATGATTCCAACTCGCTACATAAGAGGTCTCATGTTTCAAAACAAAAGCCGAAAACGTCAAAATAATATTTGAATTAACTTGACTTAAAGTAGACACTGTTCCATCTTCAAGCGAAATTTTTTTTGGAATAACTTATTTCTGAAATTTACAAGTTTTAATAGTATATTCAGAACTGAAGTCAAAATTTCCATGGTAACATCAAGGGCGGATTGTTTAGAATAGGCAGGGGTGGGGTGTTAATAATTTGTTTCAGTATAGAGTTACTTTCATAGATGCCAGGTCAGGGTAAGGTGGGGGGTGACTAAATTAACGACGGAGGAAGTTTTCGCATAGTCTGGCTTGAGCGTCAATGGAGATTTATTATTTTTTTATTTTATTCTTTTATTATATCTCTTTATGAAAGGGATTTGTGTATATAAAAAAGCCGTAACGTTTGTTTTTTGACGACTTCATAAAGGGTTATCTTTTTTTGTAGGGTATTAAAACTATGTATATGGGCTATGGATTTTAAAGTTTATTTTATTGTATGCGTGTTTTTAGCTAGTTATTCAGAGCGTAAGTTTGGTAGTGTCGGCAGAAAAATGTTAATTCATGCCTGTTGTTTAATAGATTTTTATTGTTTAGAAGCTTAATAATGTGTAGTTTCTCATGGAGGCACAAAGGCCATGCGTCATCCCAAGTTTTACAAGTTCTAGTCCTGTTAATGATTTTCCATTTTACTTTAGGTGTCCTATTTTTTTCTTTCAGGTGCCAAAAATATTTAGAGAGGTCTGATGTCTTAAGTTTATGTTGTTGAAGGAGCATTTATGCTGCCTTCATCTGGTTTTAAAAGCATTTCTCGTGGACCCAATGTATATCATATTATTGTTAGGGTTCTCAGTGGATGATATAGTGCATTGGTATACCACAGATTTGATGCAGTATGTATGGGCAATTAATTATTTTCATTCCTACAGTCTCTTTCCCATAGACAAAACATTACATACTTATCACTACTTTATCACTATATCTATGGCAAATGTTCAAATGTTCCACCAGTTCAGGCCTTCACAGCTGGGATCCCCCCATGCCATGTACATTGTGTCAAATCAATCTCATTTCCATTATATTCCACTGGTAAGGAAGAAGCCCCACTCCAACAGCATATTTTTGGAAACTGTTATTTTGTGGAACAGATTCCTTAGAGGATGTTTCCCTGATAAATACAAACATAATTTCTTCAAGTTTAGAGCCAAATGATATCTATTGCCATTTCCATGACAAATATGCAGACAAACTATATTCCTTAGTTTGCACAACCAAAAAGAATTACACTGCTTAACGGAGAAGTAGAATAAGGTTGTTGATATTAGCATCTTTACAGTAGCCATAGGACTGGCATAGCAAAAAGAATTACACTGCCTAACATGCAGGTAGAATAAGGCTGTTGATATTAGCAACTTTGTAGTAATCACAGGATTGGCATAGCAAAAAGAATTACACTGCCTAACATGCAGGTAGAATAAGGCTGTTGATATTAGCAACTTTGTAGTAATCACAGGATTGGCATAGCAAAAAGAATTACACTGCCTAACATGCAGGTAGAATAAGGCTGTTGATATTAGCAACTTTGTAGTAGCCACAGGATTGGCATACCAAAAAGAATTATACTGCCTAACATGGAAGTGGAATAAAGCTGTTGATATGAGTAACTTTGCCGTAGTTATTATGCCTCACTAGGTTTTGCAGGTTGAATTTTTATTGGCTCTGGAAGTTTGTCTTTCCAACCTCCTGAGAGTGGAATGTTTCTCGCGATGTTGTCTTAATTTGGAACAGCCAGTGACATCTTGTATCTGTTATTTTTTTTTCTTTTGCTATTCATGCCAGATAATTCCTGGCAATTTAAGCAGAGATGCAAGCCTTTAAGCAAACATCATTACTTTCTTTTTACACCAAAAGGTGTAGGTCATATCATCTACTTTCGATAGCTCGATATGTTCAAAACAGTTGATAAAACAATCACAGGAATTAAATGCTTGCATTTCATATAGATTCTTGGTCAATATTGAGCAAGGTATAATGTCTCTCAGACACTTTCAGGTATTCCTCTTAATTGATATGGTCATTTTAAGTATAAACAAAATAACCTCAGATTATAATGAAAAATGTTGGAAAGTGTTATCTTTAAAAATGATATGTCTATTCCTCATCATTTCAGAACATTACTCAAGGGCAAACACCTTGAACTCTGAGACCTGATTATTATCCCTACAGATATTACGTAAATTTTCACTGTCGGTTTAAGAAAGCAAATCAGCGGTGTATTGCAATAAATAACTACGGCAAAGTTACTCATATCAACAGCTTTATTCCACTTCCATGTTAGGCAGTATAATTCTTTTTGGTATGCCAATCCTGTGGCTACTACAAAGTTGCTAATATCAACAGTCTTATTCTACCTGCATGTTAGGCAGTGTAATTCTTTTTGCTATGCCAATCTTATGATTACTACAAAGTTGCTAATATCAACAGCCTTATTCTACCTGCATGTTAGGCAGTGTAATTCTTTTTGCTATGCCAATCCTGTGATTACTACAAAGTTACTAATATCAACAGCCTTATTCTACCTGCATGTTAGGCAGTGTAATTCTTTTTGCTATGCCAGTCCTATGGCTACTGTAAAGATGCTAATATCAACAACCTTATTCTACTTCTCCGTTAAGCAGTGTAATTCTTTTTGGTTGTGCAAACTAAGGAATATAGTTTGTCTGCATATTTGTCATGGAAATGGCAATAGATATCATTTGGCTCTAAACTTGAAGAAATTATGTTTGTATTTATCAGGGAAACATCCTCTAAGGAATCTGTTCCACAAAATAACAGTTTCCAAAAATATGCTGTTGGAGTGGGGCTTCTTCCTTACCAGTGGAATATAATGGAAATGAGATTGATTTGACACAATGTACATGGCATGGGGGGATCCCAGCTGTGAAGGCCTGAACTGGTGGAACATTTGAACATTTGCCATAGATATAGTGATAAAGTAGTGATAAGTATGTAATGTTTTGTCTATGGGAAAGAGACTGTAGGAATGAAAATAATTAATTGCCCATACATACTTTTGGGTACATACTTTTGAACACTGTCAAAGCTGAAAACTGAGGATTGTACAGCTCCTGTCCAGATATAAAAACAATATTTCAATTTTGGTTTGAGCTAACTTTTACATTTAACACTGAATACCTCTAATCACACAGACTTTCTTTTAGGAATTTAATATCCTTTTTCTAATTAACTCAATTATCTTTTATGAAAGCTTGAACACTCCTGTTTTGAAATTGTAGTTTATTTCAAAATTAGTCATTTTTGTATATTCATGTTGCATGGCACATTGTCTTATACTTCATGAGATGTATCGGCAATTCTTCAGTAAAACCCCAATGCTGCATCATAGACTGAATAAATGACAAAGAATTTTCTTCAGGTTTCATTTTATGCATTTTATTTCTGGAACAAGGGAGATATAGTAGGCCTCATTTCTTTGAGGAGGTTAGACAAAGTTATAGGTAATGGATGTCAGTAGGTCGACCAGTTAACCATTCTCTCTTCATGTATGACTTGTCTTTCTTTTCCCAAATCACACCTTGCCAAGGAATCTGGGACAGTGTGTCATCTTCACTCCTCTATTGCTCTAGTTTGATTAAAAGTTTTTGTGCATTTTTATCTGAAAAATTTAAAGACAACCCTTCACTCTCAGGAATCTACACCTATACTGTTCAAACCACCACCACCACTAAGTTTGGGTTGTCAGAATTATAATTTTTAACTAGTCTGTTGTGGGTGGTACATTTGGCAGCAAACAATTATTGAATGATGGAAAACAACAAACAAAACAAAGACTTGAGTAAAAAAAATATATTGACAAGTTTATTTTCCTTACAGAAAATACATCATAAAAATAAGGTTACATTGCACCAGGCAAAAAATATCTCTGCATGTTCATGTAGAAGGTGAGAAGAGCATTGAAGAGTATTGTCTTGGGAAGGACAGTTTGGTAGAAATTGAAAAGTGTTATCCTGAAAAGGACAGTTTTATAGTCATTGAAAAGTGTTATCCTGAAGAGGACAGTTTTGTAATCATTGAAAAGTGTTATCCTGAAAAGGACAGTTTTGTAGTCATTGAAAAGTGTTATCCTGAAAAGGACAGTTTTATAGTCATTGAAAAGTGTTATCCTGAAGAGGACAGTTTTGTAATCATTGAAAAGTGTTATCCTGAAAAGGACAGTTTTGTAGTCATTGAAAAGTGTTATCCTGAAAAGAACAGTTTTATAGTCATTGAAAAGTGTTATCCTGAAGAGGACAGTTTTGTAGTCATTAAAAAGTGTTATCCTGAAAAGGACATTTTTGTAGTCATTGAAAAGTGTTATCCTGAAAAGGACAGTTTTGTAGTCATTGAGAATTGTCCTGAAAATTACAGTTTATCATTGCTGTTGGCGAGGATGGCTGGTTAGAGTTGTACACCTGCTGGAGATGGCTGGCTAGATGGAGCAATGACTGATGGTGATATAGAGCTGCAGCTGATAATGATAGCTGGGTGGAAGATGTTGCTTCTTGAAGTTAGCTATTAATGACCAGTACTCCAATGCCCACTTGATCAATACAGGTTTCTCCCAACCTTCACTTCTCAGTCCAAATCTCTTCCTACTTTACAGAAATGGTTGTACCTTTAAAACCGTAGTTGATCAGAGCTAGCTCCTCTGACCTAGCTTTAACAGCTCAGTGTGTGTGTGGGGGTGGGGGTGGGGGACTGGCTGGTCATATTCAATACTTTGGAAACCAAATTATTGACAGTCAATTATCATCAATCGAACCCAGAACTTTCACCAGTAATGGTGAATGGATGCTCCCTCAGAGAGGCCCCGTTCCTTGATCAACTATTGAGACTTCAACTCAACCCAGATCTCAAATGGAACTTGTACATATGGTTCATCGTTAAGGATTCTGGAAAAAGGGTCAGTTCCCTTTACTGCCTTAGCAAGTACCTGATTCCTCTTCTTATCCTCTACATTTAGAGGAGCCAGATCAGGCTGAAATGGGAGTAATGCTGCCAGAGATGGACAGGAGATGCCCAGTCTTTGCTTCTCACTCTCAGTAGAGTCCAAAAGTATTTCAGAGTTCTTGTGGGTGACAAATTATTTTCCACCCTTTCTCATAGACCAGACCTTGCAAGTCTCTCACTGCCCTGTCACTATTTCCATAGAAAATATTCAAACTACATTCTCTCTTCATGGCTAATACTTGCCATGCCATGTACATTGTAGCTAACCACTTTCATTCCCTTCGTATTCCATGAATGAGAAGCAAATTCCTCTCAAGCAGCTTCTTCCCACAAACTGCTGCTTTTTAGTGTAGGAAATGTGTATGCAAATGTACAAACTATTATGGGACATAGGTCCCAAGAAGGATTGTTAATAATATTTAATAATTTTCTTTGATTCTCCTAATCTTTATTTTGGCTTTTCTTTTGTCTTCTTGATCTCTCAAACTACTACTGAAATACTATATCTGTCCCATAATTGTTTATACATCTACTCTATGAAATGGGTATGTAAATGGAACAACTATTATGGGACAGGTGATTGTTATTAATATTTAATAATTTTCTTTGACTCTCCTAATCTTTATTTTAACCTTTTATTTTGTCTTGTTGATCTGGCAAAAAGTTCATTTGAAATATTGCATCTGTCCCATAATTGTTGGTACATTTAGTGTAGGAATTATGTATGCAAATGTAACAACTATTATTGGACAGAGGTTTCTAGGATTGTTATTAATATTTAAGAATGTCCTTTGGCTCTCCTAATCTTCCCCACATATCCCCATAAGCTGTGCTTGTTACTCTGTACACCTCTACCTTGAGTGGCTCACGGACCTTCTACAGTGTGAACACCAGTTAAAAGAACAAATAGTGTTGATATTGATTACACTACCCACACAATCACCAGATTTTTTTTCTTTATTATCTATGAATTGCCATTTATTTTTAGGAAAGAGATTGGAGTCACTTACCATTGCTTTGTTATGGAATTCTAAGTTTTCCTTCTCCTAAACTGGCCACCACCCAAAGCTAGAGAGCCCAGCCTACCCTACTATTGTTATTAGTATTAAAAAATTAAATTTGACTCTCCTTTGTTTTATTTTGGCCTGTTGATCTGGCAAAGATCAACTGAAATGCTACCACTCTCCCATTATTTGTGAATGCAAATGTAGCAACTGTTACAGAACAGAGACAATGTTACCTACATAGATTTGCAATTTGAATTTTGCCTACTGAACCAAAAATGTTAATTTTCTTATATAGATTCTAAATTAATGAAGACCAGTTTGCAATGACAGAGATAAAGCAAGAGAAAGAGAGATGGGGAGTGAAAGTTTGAGGGAAAAGAGACTGACAAATAAAAAAAAATGAATAAAAGAAAAGACAAGAAAGTGTTAGTCTTTAATATATCTGGGAAAAAATTAATACGCTTATTAAAAGGTGAAGAAATTAATTTCCAGAATCAGAATAGAAATTAATTGAAAATTTATAAATTAAAAAAAAAAAGCGATATGTCCATAAATATATGTGTGTGTATGAGTGTCTTTTTATGTAACTGTAATGGAAAGTTGTCTTTCTTTTTTGCTGAAAAATATATTATTATAAAAACGGTTTTATTTCTATTGCATATTTTTTCAATTTAATTTTCACTTTTACATTCTTACTTTGCACAAACTAACACACACACACACACACACACACACATATATATATATATATAATATATATATAATATATATATATAAAATTAATAGGTCTTCCTTTTTACAATGGCATGGAGATCTATTGTTGATTTGATAGTATACATGCAATCTTCTTCAATGTGCTATGTCTCTTCAGGACGTAGGTGATCATGGCTCTCCAAAATTCAATTGTTAATTTCTGTCTTCTTAATTCTTGTTCTTTCATTGTCCTCTCTCCTTAATAGTAGTTTTTCTCATATTCTCTAACACTCAGTAACCCTTTGCATCTTAGTGGCTTTATTGCCTTTAGATCATCCAAAATTTAAATACAATGTCAATCATTATCTTCTGTCTTTTTAATTCTTGTTCTTTCATTGTCCTCTCTCCTTAATAGCAGTTTTTCTCATATAACTTAACACTCAGTAACCCTTTGTTCTAATGACTTTATTGCTTGCTTGAGATGAAATGATTAAAAAAAAATATCTTCTATTGTCAATTCACTTAAAGATATAAACATAGCAACATTAAGAATGTGTATTCTTCTTTTATGTACCATATTTCTTCAGGATGTTGACGATCATGGCTCTCCACAATTTCCTGTCCTTTGTAGGTCTTAATAAATTTGGTGATTTTGTTTCTCCTAACGCTTGTTTCACTATTCATTTACTCAAACTCACTGAGTAAGTTATGAATTCTTTTCTCTGTCCCTCTTGCCTTTAATCTATCCCGTGAGTATCAGATTTTCCAATCTCTCTTTCCTCATTATGTGCTCTAGAAATTTCAACTACATCTTTCTTTCTTATAAGTTTCCTTTATTTCAATTTTCTCTAAAACATTGTTGTTGCTTACATGTTCAGTCCATGATATCTTCAGTGTCCTCCTGCAGAACCACATTTCTGCTGTCCCAAGTCTCCTCTTCATCCATGAAATGATTTTCCAAGAGGCGCTCCTGAAATGGCTCTTATTTTGTCTAAATTCGACAATAAATATCTTGCTACTTCTTAGTTTCCTGCTCATTGGAAATCCTCTTCTGTAGTTCCAGTCTTTAAGAAGTCAGGCGAACCATCTGATCCTCCTATCAACTTATTAGCCATCTACCTCTTTTTGGCATTGTAATAGAGGTTTTAATCAAACTCTAATTTGGTTAAGCATCTTGCATTGCATGGCTTTCTTTGAGACAAGCAGTATGACTTTCACTTCTCTGTCAACTGCTGATGTGCTAACGGTTATTGTTGAAAGAGTCTATCAAACTTTAGATAAAATTGGTGAACTGTTGCTTTGGATATCTTGAAAGCATTTCAAGGCACACTGACCTTTACAAGTTGAAAGGTTATGATATTTCTGCAAAAATTTTGGGATATGATTCAATTTTTCTTATCAAATCACAAAATGAAAGTTATCTTTAATGGCCACTCTTCTAGATATTTTTGCATTACCTCAGGTGTCTCTTAAGACTCTATCATTGGATCTATGATGTTCCTAATTTTTATCGACCACCTTCCTGATATTGTCAGTTCGGAACTTGGTATCTATACTGATGATATGACTATTTACTCCTATCCCAATAGTAAGTCTGATCAGTTCAATAAGTTCAAATTGGCAGCAGATCTAAAAAATGACATAATCTGTTGTTAAGATGGTGCAAGAAATGGTTTGTTAGTTTTAATGCCTCCAAACAAATCTGCTCTCTTTTAATCATCTTAGATAACATTTTATGCCTTCCATTAGTATGGCTGATGCTAACCTCCAGGAGAGTGATTCCTTATGACTTCTCAGGCTAACATTTTCCACTGACAAGCTGCTAAGAAAGTTGGTTCACGGTTTCAGGCTAGACAATTTTACTCACCAGAATCTATCTTGCTGCAACATCAGGTCTGGGGAGGTTACTTTATATTTAGAGATCCTTGATAAAATTCCAAGAAGAATCTGCAATGTTATTTGTCCTGACCTGAAATCTTGACTTCATTCACTCTCCCACTGTCATAACATAACTTGCCTATGCCTTTTCGATTAATATTTTCATGGTAATTGTTCTGATGAGCTTTCTTTTTTGGCACCTACATTTTATGAATTTAAGCATACTACTAGATTAGAGGGAAGTTTTCATCTTCTTACAGTTGAAATAGCCAGCTTCTTGTTTCCCAGTCTACTTTGATCTTCAAAAATTTAAATGTAATGTCAATCTCATTTTATAGTTGAAATGACTAGATGTAACCATAAGTTCTATGCTGAGAGTTTCTTCTATTGCTCTTCTCACTTGTGAAACTCACTTCCAGCTTCTTGCTTCCCAGTCAACTTTGATTTTCAAAAATTTAAATGCAATGTCAATCTCATTTTATAGTTGAAATGACTAGATGTAACCATAAGTTCTATGCTGAGAGTTTCTTCTATTGCTCTTCTCGCTTGGGGAATTCTCTTCCAGCTTCTTGTTTCCCAGTCAACTTTGATCTTCAAAAATTTAAATGCAATGTCAATCTCATTTTACAGTTGAAATGACTAAATGTAACCATAAGTTCTATGCTGAGAGTTTCTTCTATTGCTCTTCTCACTTGTGGAACTCTCTTCTGGCTTCTTGTTTCCCAGTTAACTTTGATTTTCAAAAATTTAAATTCAATGTCAATCACATTTTATAGTTGAAATGACTAGAATAGATGTAACCATAAGTTCCATGTTGAGAGTTTCTTCCATTGCTCTTCTCACTTGTCCAACTTCTTGTTTCCCAGTCAAACTTGATCTCTTTCTAATAATAATATTTTTTTTATCTCATATATTTCCCTGGTGCCTTGACTGTATGAATTACAGCATACTACTTTACTGACAAAGTAGGTATCATCATTTTACTGTTGAAATAGCTAGATGTAGCCATAAGTTTGATTCTAATAGATTCTTTTAATATCTGTGGAACTCTTTTCTGGTTTCTTGTTTCCTTGCATCTACTCAAATATGGGTATCTGCTAAAAATAACGTTTAAGTTGTAAAATCTCTCAGATGAATAAATAAAAATTCCATATATATATATATATATATATATATATATATATATATATATGCACTAGCTTAAAAGCTGCCCTATTGGGTGGCATTTAAGCTAGCTCCTGCAGAGCGCTCTTGATTGTGCTTTCATCACAATAGATAGGGAGGAGTATATGCGATAGGCAAAAATAAACTACAAAAGAACTCAAAATTGATTGCTGCATTTAAGTATTGCATTAATATTTAAGTTAAGCTTTTAAAAATTCAACAATAATTTTTCTGCTGACACTTAATTTAAAGAAAATTTGCTATATGTAGGTCCTTACTTTCCATATAAACAATTATTTTTATTTCATGTGCGACTTTCACTGGATTTTGCAATTAATTTTCAATTATTCACAAATTTATTTCCAGGTTATAAAAATTGTTATCATAGAAAAAAATTGTCACATAAAAAATTGCAGCAGTGAAAACTTGAGAATCCCAAATTTCAGGATTGTGAGTCCAGATCCAGAATGTTTTTAATTTGCTCATGGAGTCAGTCTGATTCTAAAATTGTATGATATGTTGGGCTATGGTCTCTAGGAGTAAAGTTTTAAAACACAGACAATTTTATTTTGAAATATTGTAATTTGAGAATATTTTTTTACATTTGAACATGAGCTTTTGAAAGTTAGTGAGTTGTGCCCCTTCAATTGTTTTTATTAGTAGAAGCTAAGATGGCAGAATCCCAAAACAATCACAATAATGAAAACTTGATAATTCAAAATTTCAGAATTGTGGGTCCAGATTCAACTCGGAATGTTTTAATTTGCTCACAGAGTCATCCTGATTCATTTCAAAATGGTACGATATGTTAGGCTACACCCTCTAGGAGTAAAGTTGAAAAAGTGTGACACAGCGATACAGTGACATTCGCATTTATCATATATATATATATATATATATATAAGTAACAAATAGATAATGTTTATATATCTAAAATGTTTCACTTCTTTTATTAAAGCTTCATCAGAGAATTTTTTTTCTTAGGACGAGAAATAGGAAAGCCAAGTTCAATTTCCAATTGGGCTTGTTATACTCAGATGTGCACAAATACCCTTGGTAAATGTATGAATCATCTCCTTCTCCCCAGCTGCGGGCTAAATAGTAGAATTTGTATCTGGAAAAATACTAGATATTCTCAAAAAATTGCTCATGCAATATTTGCACAAAAAAAAGAATTACTCTTGCAATCCAAAATATGTTTCAGCTTTCAATAACTTACAAAGGGTCAATATGCAGTAAAAAACAAATCAATCAGTTGTGGCAGGAAAATGATCTAAAGATATACAATGTACAAACACTGTATTTGGAAAGGCTTATATTTTTACCTTGAATCTTGTTTTTAAAAAAAAACAGAGGGACAAGAAATTAGCTCAGTTAATGTTTCTACTAAATTTCCTGAAGCTCTATAAAAATGTAGCCTCCTCATCTATGTGTCCATGGATAGCAAGTCATTAAACCTCACTCGTTTTCTGTGGCAGTGAAGGTGTATGGCTGTAAGCTAGAGAGAAGATATGTAAATTTTTTTTTTTTTTTTTTGTTAGTTGGGATCCAAGTTAACAAAAATTTAAGACAGAATAAGGCCTTAAATATTTGCCTATTCTGCGAATGTTTTTTTTTCTAAATCCATCAAACCACTTGATTAACTCTGAAGATGTTGGCGTACACATCTAAAGATAACTTCTGATTACATGCACTTTTTTTTATTTATTTATTTATTAGCATCAGGTAATTTTAGCTTAGCTTGGTCATGCTAAGCAAATTCTCAACATTGAGCCTTATTTCATGCTTAAAATAAAACCCTAATGAGAGTTAGAAATTTTAGTTATTTTTGGCAAGTTGAAGTGGGTAAGATTAACTTGTGGGGACTGATCACACTTGTAAGGTCTTTTCAGGTGGTGTTATGTAAGTAATTTTATACAGTTATTTTTCATTTGAATGCAATGGTAACAATGTATTTATGGTATGCAATGTGCACTGTAGTGGGATTAATGCTACCAACAAGACGGGTCAACTAATCGGTAAAAGGTTGATGGTAATTGTGATCAACACTCTACTTTTCTTAATTTCACAAATGTAACAAAAAGCAAGAAAAACAATAAGAGAAATAACGATATGAAACAATACTTTAGTTCAACAATAAATATTTTTTATTAAGGTACAAAATTGTATGTTGAGAGTTGTTTAAATTGCTTCAAAGTTTTTGTTTGTGGAATGAAGTGTTTATGAAGATATTATATGACAGATTGAGCAGAGAAATTGTTTGTATAAAAATGGGTAAGTTTGATAAGGTATTTCTGTGTTTGTACACAATTTAACAGTTTCTTTTTGGTGTTGAATTTTGTAATATTGTACTCGACTTACTGTTCTGTATGAAGTTGTCTCACTTTGATTGAATGTATCACTTGATGATTCCTGTTGAGTTTATGTAGTTGAGTGAGTGTACTTCATAAGCTGTGGAAATGTTAAGTAAATTTAACTTTAAGCCTAGTAAAATACGTGACATGGCTTCATGTGTCGAGCTGAGAAAATTCATAAGACTCACTGTCGAAGTTCAATGACATTTCATACTTATTGATGTTTCAAGTCATGTGGGAGGCTCCAAGAAATTTCTCACAAATTTTTGTATCGGCATAGGATGAACACTAAACCAATATAATGCATATGTAGTTCATGTTCCAGAAAATCTCTGACTACATCAAGTCACAAATAAATTGACTCCCATCATACACTGATTAGAAATGTACCTATAGACTTATTCGATTACTAGATGTGTAACGAATAAGAAAATATTATTTCTGAAGAAAACGTCCCAGTATTATCTTGGATTTATTGCAATTACTAGATGTGGGATGAAACAGAAGTACCATTCCAGAATCTTCCAGTTTATACAGCAGAAGGAATAATTACCAATTTTCATTCGGACATTCTAAAGAACTTCTGTCTGCTTGCTATCATGACCACTTCATCTTATGAACTCATGATTCATGGATAATCGGTGTGATATCCAGTATCAGATAAGTGCCTCTTATTGATCTTATGTCTGCTAGCTTACATTCTTCCTCGATTCAATTGATTTGTGATATAAAAATTGTTTTTGAACTTTCATCCTATGTTTGTTGTTTGCTGAGAACTGTGTTATATGTTTCTATCTGAGCGATCCCATCTTTCTTCCTTTTTTGAACCTGGTGTTCACATCCATATATTGCCAGTTCATAAAATCAGTTATTGCTATCTCACCACTCTCACTTGGTTGAACCACCCGCATTCTCTATGTATTCCATTAGTAAGGAGGATTTTCTACTCAGACAGCTTCTTCTTAAGAAACATTATTTTTGTGAAACAGACTTCTGTGTAGATTATTTCCAAAAGTTGGTTCTCTGTGTCGCACCAGGAGATTTTTCTCATCTGAGTCCATCCTTCAAATCTACAAATCTACCATCCATCTTTGCATGAAATATTGCTGTCATATATGGACTGGTGCCCCCACTGTTCATCTCAAGGTCCTCAACAAAAGCCAAAGACAAATATGCAATATGGTAGGTCCTGATCTGGCATCTAGTCTACAGTCACTTTCTCACAGACATGCCGTAGCTTCCTCTGTCTCTTCTACAAGTATTTTCATGGCAACTTTTCCGATGAGCTACTTTCACTGGTAACCAGACTACATGAATTTAAGCAAGCTACCAGTCTGGCATCTCGGTCCCACCCTTTCACTGTCAAAATGGTTAAATGTAACCATCTGATCTACTCAAACAGCTTCTTGCTTGCTTCCCCGATGACTATAATCTTCAAATATTCAAGTGTAATGTCAATCAACATCTGACACCCTGAGCTTGTTTCCCATCCTTCTCTGTATCCTTTCCTCAAACACTCTTTATTCTTGTTCTCAATCCTCTGTTAACCCTTGCATGCTGGTGGCACTACCAACTTGCTTGGGGTGAACTGCTTTTAAAAAAAAATGTACAATCATCTTAACATTTTCAAATCTAATGTCAATTGTTATCTGTCCTCCATATTCTTATAATCTTCACTTACTACTTCCACTTCTTACATTCATATCACACACCTCAATTAGTAACCCTCTAACTTGAGTGACTCTTGGGCCTTGGATTGGATGAACATTAATAAAAAAAAAGAGAAAAGCTCCATCTGAATAAAATATACACACTATTTACATTCAAACTATTGTCCTCATCTTTGTTGTTTTTTATCGTAGTCTTTGTGCCCTCCCCCCTCTTCAGTTGTATATTGGTTTGTGAACTTGATGACATAGGAATTGTAAGTTCAATCTCTGGGCCAAGTGGTGTGTACTCGAATTCAGTGGAAGTAGGGCAAATAATAACTGAACTATACTAAAAGTAAGAATTAGACGAGTATCCCTAGATATGAGCAGTGGAGCAAGAGCAGTTTATTGTCCTAGATTGAATAATGTCTTCAGTTTGAAATTTCCTGTAGGTTACCCAGATTGATATACACCTGACAAATGCTGAAGTGTGCAACAACTGAAACATTGTGATAGCAACAATTTCAAAGATGAGGATAATAGTCTGAAATAAAAAATAACTCTGCATTTCAGAAACTCAGACAGAAAAAAATAACAACTTGTGGTAATTTGCCAGATTTTTACCCTACTTTGTAAAATCTGAAATTCCTGGTTACCTTCAGAAAATAAGAAGTATTTGCATATTATTATCTTCAACCTATGAATTGGAACTGCCTCAAAGAGCATAGAAATCAGAACTCAATTTACATATCTATTCCACCGCCATTGCCACCAGCTTTCTGTGTCAGGAAACCGTTTTTCTTTGAGTAGAATCCTATTCTTGCAATATTTTAACCTTCAGCCTTTGCCTTTTAGCAGCAAGGAATGAGGAAATTGAAAAGTTATCCCTAAGCATTTGGGATTTACTGCCAAATCTCTTGGAAAATGGTGGCTTTGACATGAATGCATCTTTAAAATTGAAGGGCCAACAAATTTATCTGTTTAATCTTCCCATTATCAATCTTGTTTCTAGCTGCTTCGTTTATCAACCAGATCTGACATATTCTCAAGGTAAAAAATAATATCCTAACATAGTCAAAGATTTTTCCCCATATCTTAACAAAAGATTTCTAGGGTTTAAAACTCAACCTAGCAATTAGAAAAATATTCAATAATAACCCACTTCATGCTAGTCATTAGCCCTGCCCAACTTACACAAACTCTTAACATCACCTGATATAGATGATTCACCACCTCACCCAGTGAATATCACCTACAATAAATCTTGAGGCAAGTCTGTAGACATATCATCACTGATAGCAATTTCACACCCCCTGACACTCACGTAGTATTCAAACCACTGGCTCTGAATTGTGACAGTTCAAATCTTATATATTTGCTTTTCTGCCACAAATGCACAAAAGGAAATTTTGTTGTAGAAACTGGAACAAAATTCAGTCTTTGGTTCAATAACCATCATAAAAACTATCATGGGCAACAACAACAATTTCCCTGTTGCTGCACACTTCAACCAACCACTGCACAGTGACGATGACATCAGATGTGTACTTTTAGCATCTTCATTCAACAACTAAGAGGAAAGATGCAGATCAGAGCTGAAATTTATTTTGAAAATTAATTCAAACATTTAGGGGTTAAACAGAGATTTGGGTCTACTCAGAGAGTATAATTTCCACAGGGATACTGCCAACCAACAACATTCCTTGGAAGAGTAAGTCTCACTTCTTTGTTTATTCCTTGTATCATTGAAAAAGTATACAGGTGTGTTTGAAAAGTCTAACATTAAAATCTATCTCTTCATGCTTCAATTCAGTGAAAAGGTTAATATATAATAAACATTAATTTTATTGACAATATTGGTATCATTTTGCTGGGTTTTTATTCTTCAAATTTTACTAACCGGCCTATTACATCTACACACACACACACACACACACACACACACACACACATATATATATATATATATATATATATATATATATATATATATATATATGCAAGGAATATTGATGGACCATCAACAATAAATTTCCATCCAGGTTCTTATAAAATTTCACTTTCTTAGTTATGACTAAGATATTGTTTTGTATTATTTTTATGTTTTTTATTTAGTTGACATGTGTGAAATTAGAAAATTTGGGACTACTCCTGTAGTCTTTATTGATGCTTCGTATTGAATAGTTTTTTAGACCTTGGTTAAATTTCAAGTTGTGTGGTTGTTAATGTCCATAGTGCAAGAATAACCATTACAGCACCTGATAAAAATTACACACAGATGCACTCACACACACACACACACACACACACATATATATATATATATATACAGATACAGACGCAATAGGCCAATGAAAATAAAGAAAAAATATACCTTTTGCATTGTAAGACACAACCATTTATTTACGTAGGACTTTTAAAAAAAATGAAAATAAGAAAAGGAAAAATAAAAATTAAAAACACTTTTAGCATTTAATCAGGAAAATAATCCTCACCCACATGTTCCATGTGGTCTAAAAGTTTGCAAAGCACATGCAAATCTGCATGTCCATAAAAGTTGAGCACTTCATTATTTTAAATAGCCCTAATTTGTTGTCCTTGACAAGACAGTTCACCATATATATATATATATAAAATAATAATAATAATAATAATAATAAAAAGTTAATGGTCAGAGCTGAATTAGACCAGGAAACAGCAGTATTAAAAAGTGCTTCATACACATATAAAAAGATAAAAATTTAACATATAGAGCTTTATGTATAGAAAATTAAGAGATCAGCTGATACCGCTACATTGGTTTCAACCTTTCAGCATCTTCCGGCGGTTTTGGTCAATTGATTTCCTAACACTTTATTTAAAAATAAGAAAAATAAAAAATCATGAATGCTATATTTTTTTTAAATAAATAAATGAATAAGCGCATGTGAGGTGTGGTAGAAGGTGAGGTGAAGGAGGAGGCAAAGTAAGTGTACTGATATGTATTAGTGAGAAATTAAATGAAATATATATATATTCTTTTCATCCCACTTCATGTAAACTCAAAATGAACTTTTTAGTATGTATACAAGCGACATAATTTCCAGTCTCTCATTTGAAAGTTTTTGGGTCTGGAAATGTTATTATATCCAATTTTTCTTGTTGATAAAGGTTGTGGATGTTACAGTGATTGTTCTAAGTTTTGGTTTATATTAATTTGCCAGTTTGCATTTGGATATTTTTTATTTCTTTGCTTTAATTCCCACAACTGGTTGGCTAGTCTAGTAGAATTCCTAAGACTTTCTAGCTTAAAAGATGACTTATGATTGTACCATCTCTTCTTAAATTACTCTTAGTACACCCTATGTATATTTTTCTGCACATTTGTATCTATTACTTCTGCTTTGTAAATATCTATGTATCTGTCAGTATATATATATATATATATATATAGATAGATAGATAGATAGATAGATAATGTAAATATTGGAACAAATACAGAGTAGTGTATGTTTCATAACTCACAGGACATATTGAAGACAATGGGGATAAAGGAAAACAGTGCATAAGCTTCATAACAGGCTTGTATAGACGGATGGCAGAACAGGGTTTAGAAGAGATAGTGAAAAGACAAAATTTACTAAATATATTTACCTGGTCTCCTCAACAAGGCTGAATGTGACACAAGGTTGTTTTAATGTAGGGAGCACTATATGCATACTTATGAATATGGGTCAAGGACAAAAATTGGTATTTGCCTTGTACTGTAACCCCTGTCACACTGCCATCAGTATTACACCAACCCAAACTCTTCAGTGTTATGTGGAAGGTGCTGCTGTGGGGGTTCAAATCCCTGGAGTTGAGCAACTACTTCCATCTAAAATGTGGAGAAACATGACTCAACTTACAGTACAGGGGGTGTTAGCCATGCCTCAGTAAACACTCATTTGCAAACTAAATTTACTAAAGGTTACAAAGGACAGGAAATTGTGGAGAGCCATAATTGTCCACGTCCTGACGCACATAAAAGATCAGTTCAATGGGTCTAAAAATAATCTCATACTCATGCTTTAAGATTTCCTTTCAAAATTATCATTTTATATATATATATATATATATAATATAATAATATTTTTTGTTTAAAAATATGATTCCTTCGCTACATAAGAGTTCTCATGTTTCAAAAACGTGAGCCGAAATCATCCAAATAATTAATAAAATTAAGTTGGATTGAGGTGTTTAGTCACGTTTCATCTTCAAGCGAAATTTTAGGAATATATATATATATATATGTATAAAGATTACTTAACTTTTAAATATCATTTTTATCTTGGGAAAAAGATGATATTTAAAAGTTAAGTAATCTTTTCATATAAAATTATTAATGCCCTATTTTTAAAATTATTTTAATATTTTTAATATTGATCACTATATATAAAAATATCTGCTGTTTCTTAAATCTGGATCAATACAGCCAACCATTTAGCCAACTCATGTTGTACAGATCCCACCATAGACAAAATAGGTCTAAGTGGGACTCCCTCTTTATGCACTTTGGGAAGTCCATTGCTCCAGCTGGTCTCAAATATTTTTTCAGGCTATAATATTTCAGACTCTTTTCTTTTTTCTCGCTTCATTAGAGGTTTGGATATTCGGTCTGAGGATAATAAACTGATGGTGTCGTTTGATATTGTCAGTTTATTCACTAACGTCCCATTACATGAGACCATTGGCATTTGGGCTGATATCCTATATAGGGGTAATTTGGGCCCTACTAGTATTTCCGAGGAACTATTCTTGGAATGTATGCGTTTGGCTACAGAAGGTGTGGAGTTTAGCTTCAACGAGATGATGTATATCCAGGCAGATGGTAATGCTATGGGTCGCCATTTGGGTCTGGTTTTAGCCAATATTTTTGTGGGTTATTATGAGCGAAATCTGTTTGAAAATGTCCAAAAACCTTGTGTCTATATGAGATATGTGGACGACACTTTTTCTATCTTTGATTCTGCCATAGATGCTACAAATTTCCTGGCTCAGCTTAATTCTTTCCATCCTTCCCTTAAGTTTACAATGGAGGTTGAGAAGGAGAGAGCACTTCCCTTTTTGGATGTCCTTGTTGAACACAAGAACGGGGTTTTCGTTACCAATGTTTTACATAAGCCCACATTTACTGGAATATACATGAGCTGGAATTCATTTGTTCCTAAGTCCCACAAGATTGGTCTGATTGCAACTTTGGTTCATTGTGCTCTCATGATTTGTTCCCCTGAACTGTTAGATGGTGAACTTAATAAAATTCGGAATATTTTCGAAAGTAATGGATATCCCATCAATGTTATCAGGCATGTTACAGATAGCAAAATCAGGTGGCTTAATGAATCTGTGGTATTTGGACCTAATCAGTGCCCTATCCATTTAAAATTACCTTGGCTTGGTAGGAAATGTCAGTTAGTATCTGACAGAATTTGGGCATTCATTTCATCGTGCTATAATGTGGTTAAGTTGCACACAGTTTTTTAAACTAGACCTGTATTTCCATCCGTTACTAAAGATAGGTTGTCCTATTTTCATAAAAATTCAGTTGTTTATAAGTTCAAATACCGTTGTGACATGGTGTACATAGGACGAAGCAATCTAATGTTGGGTCACGCAGCATGTTCCCGCATTTTAGAGTTGTGGTAGTCTTAGCCAGTCTATAAGAAGATCTACTCAGGCAGTCCATGAGTCTGCAATTGGTCAACATTTGCTTGACAACCATGCTTGTGCCTCTGAATATGAAGACACATAGTTTTCACTTTTACACAGTGCTCGCTCAATATGCCATCTTCGAGTCTTGGAAGCTGTTTTTATTAAGTGTCAACAGCCTAGCCTGTGTAGACAAAAAGAACATTTTTTTATGTTCCTTGCATCTGTTGGAAGGTTTGTGAGTCCTTTTTCCATTTTATACTCTTGTGGAACTGGTTATTTTCATCACCCCCTTGTTCAATTTTAATTGCGTGTAATTAAAATTTCTCTTTTAATCGCATTCGACCTTTCTCTCCTCATTTACTTTATTGAGTGTGTGTTCATTCGTATTCCCAATCACCAACAAATACTTTTGAAAAAGTGTTGACTGAAAGGTACCAAAGGTATGATGTCCGTATTGTTCAGGGCTATATATCAATTCTCTGGGTTCAAATCACTGTTTGTATATATATATATATATATATATATATATAGAGAGAGAGAGAGAGAGATATTACATATATATATGGTGGACTCTCCCATTGTATTCTACGTATGAGGGTTAAGCAGCTCAGTTCCTAGGAATTGACAGCCAGACACCAGCTCATATGATTTGTGCAGAACCAACCACAGTTTTTGAAGGGCCGAATACAGAGACCTTGTGCACTATGTGCCACAACTCTCTGCAGATTTTGAATTCAGTGTTGTCCTTCTTCTAGACCAGTTGCCATCCAAGGATATAGAACCTAGTCTGTCCCGCTATTTATCCATAGATGGAGGGAGAAGAAGAGGATTAATACCTTTCCCAAGTGTAAGTGAATATAATGGATTCAACTGGAATTCGAACTTGATTCTCCAAGCCACTATCCATTACTCCACCATACCTCTCTCTCTCTCTATATATATATATATATATGAATAAATATAGTTTTAAGGTGTACTATATTTATGGGATAAAGTGCTCAATATGTAAATATAAAAGTGAACATTGAAATCAGCACTCAAGAGACAACAAACAGTTTCATGCTAAATGCAATCATCAGGCCATATATATATATATATATATGTATATATATATATATATATATATATATATATATATATATATATATATATATATATATATATATAATGTTATTTTTAGTGGTTACACATGTTTGAATTGCTAACTCAGCTTCTTTTTTATTTTCTTAAACAATGAAATTAATAACAACAGGTTTAGATTGAGTAAATCCTGCTAAAGAAAGATTGTACCTCTGACAGGAATTGAACCAGTATCTCTTTTTTCCATCAAAAAAACTGTTTTTTTTATTTATTTAGTTTTTTTTTCTCAAACAAATGGAAAAAAGGAAGTGACGTTTCACATATGGCTTTTCATAACCATTTTTGATTCTCACCTTTCGAAGTGCAGTTGAAATGCACTGAAACACCAAGTTGCATCTTTGTAGTTAGTAAAATGGTTTTGTCTATATGATAAAATTATAATAAAGGAATAATTATCGCTCTACTATCAGTATCGAACCCCCCTTTTGGATTAATACTGTGAACGTTGGAATTTAAATATTACTTTTGTTTTCATCGCATTGGATATAGCAGTATATTTACTATGAATTTATATCAGTAATGCTTTTGGATTGGTAAATTAGTAAGAAGATATTGGTTAATATGAATGTTTATACATTATTTTATATATTTCAATTTATATCAGTTTTTATATATGGAGTGCAAATTTCATACACACACACACATATATATATATATATATATATATAGAGAGAGAGAGAGAGAGAGGAAATTGACTTAATATTATTTTATATCAATAATGCTTTTGAAATTGGTAAATTAGTAAGAAGATAACATTGCTTATTTAATAGGATTGTGAAAATGATTCCTGATTCAATCAAAAAACACAATTGTCATTTCACAATTTCAGAATCTTTTCCTTGAATATCAAATGATTTAGGATGGAATACCTCACAACCGCAATAATCCATAATCTGCTTGTAACTGTCCAACGAATCTGAAATGGTCTTTCTGTGTTGATCTTTCTCTTGTTGTATCAAGTAGCATGTTCCATAGTTTACCTTAAATTTCACAGTTAGTGAGGGTTCTTGAATTTAAAAATTTTGAAAACCTTATGATATTTTTAATTCTATTTACAAACAGTTGTTACAAGAATAAAATCCTTACATTTATGATGATAAAGTTCATCAGAAGATGAAACATATAAGTAAAGAAATGTTTTCCTTTTGTTTTTACTTATATTGATCTTTAATATATATATTTTTATTTATATCTGAATTTTTCATATAAATTTATATTCTACCTCAACTTATGTATATATATATATATATATATATATATATATATATATATATATATATATATACGAAAATTTCTCAGAGCTAACCTGTAGAAAAGACAATATTTTTAAATATAATTGACTATAGGAAAACTGTAGTAGTTGTTGACGCATTTCATCCAATGTGGACTTTCTCAAAGCAAAAAACGAAATGAATTTATTTAAGCAAAGTAACGAATAACAGAAAAATCAAAATGTCCTTAGTAGTTTGAAAGAATTTAGAGAATGCTATTTTCATATTGTTAACTGAAAATTACATCAGTTACTGTCATATGTGGAGATATTGTTAATGCACTAGTCATACATAGAAATAAATTCAACCACAATTTTGATTTTAAAAATGCTACACACATAAAAAAGGAAAATAATTCACTCAGAAAGAAAATTCTAGAGAGTGCCGCCATTGAATATTAACCAAATATTAATCTGCACCCAGGCTTTTTCCCTATTTCAACCTTTCTTAAAAAATTACTGCTCTCCCAAACAAACGTACACAACAATATCGTAAAATCAAAAGAAAATAGTTGAATTCGTCAACACAACAATCATAACAATATCTCCACATGTGACAGTAACTGAAGTAATTTTCAGTTAATATGAAAATAGCGTCCTCTAAATTCTTCCAGTTACTAAGGACATTTTGATTTTGTTATTATTAGTTACTTTGTTTAAATAAATTCATTTCGTTTTTTGCTTTGAGAAGGTCCACATTGCACAAAATGCATCAGTAACTACTACAGTTTTCCTACTGTCAATTAAATTTAAAAATATATATACATATATATATATATATATATATATATATATATATATATATATAATGAAATGGACTAAGTCCAACAAATATTTTAAGACATTTTTTGTTTATACATTCTTTTTTATAGATACAAATATTTAAGTAAATACTCTGTTTTATAATAAACAGTATTAACAACATTTACCGGCCTGAATGTCTGAAAAATTGTCATAGAAAATATGTGTCCTCCGACAGGAATTGAACCTGTATCCTATACGGAACCATCATATAGCCTGACGTGATTTACCGATTTTGCCATAGAGGAGCGTTTCGGTTAACAAAGTTGATTTTATGACCTATGATTTTATTTTATGATCTCTATGACAATTTCTTGGACATTCAGGCCAGTAAATGTTATTTAATACTGTTTATTATAAAACAGATCATTTACTTAAATATTTGTATCTATAAAAAAGAATGTATAAACATAAAAATGTCTTAAAATATATATATGTGTGTGTGTGTGTGTGTGTAAGGAGGCACGGTGGAGTAATGGATATCGGCTTGGATTGAGGAATCGGTGAGCCAAGTTCAAATTCCATTTGAATCCATTACATTCATTTATGTGCTAATACCCTTGGGAGAGACATGAATCTTCTTCTTCTCTCCACCAGCTATGGGCAAATAGCAGGACAGACTGGGTTCTATAGCCTTGGATGGCAACTGGTCTAGGAGAAGGACAACTCTGAATTCAAAACCTGCGGAGGGTCGTTTGGGGACCTTGTGGCACGTAGTGCACCAGGACCTCTGTATTTGGCCCTTCAAAAAGTGTGGATGGTCCTGCACAAAACCATTACCACTATAATCAATTCTTGTCAAGCTGTCGGTTTCCTGGAAACTGATCTGCTTGACCCTCATACATCGAGTTGGCGGGAGAGTCGAGAGAGAATATGTGTTTCATTAAAGATGACAGATAAGATACCGTGATTAAGCTGTTTATTTAATTTTCGTTGTGTTTTCTTTTCCGGGCACAGAGTGTTCTGTAATTATGAGCACCTCCAGCTATACTTTTAGCCATTATCATGATTGATTTTATTTTGCTTTTTAACTGGATGTATGGATTGTGTGTATGTTTCTAGGGTTATAGGGATATTTTATTTTCTGAACACAGCACATTGTGGCCATGTTCATAGTTAATATTATTCAGTGTTGGCTTTTTCCTTTTTATTATTAAGGCTTCCATTATTTTTAATCTATTTTTACATATGGATGAGGTTATTATCTTTGTATTTTCTACTAGTATGTTACAGATGGAGTCTCGTTTGTGTATGTTTAAAAGGGTTCTAATAGAGCTGTGGTTGGATAGGTGTAATGTAAGGCACCTGGATAGACATGTAGTAGTGTGACCAATGTAACTATTTATGAATTCAATTTGATCAGGAACACAGTTCCTTAAGGGCCATTTGAACTCATAAATAATCTTTATTCATTGTAATTTTGATTTTGCTGGTGTGTTGTTATTTTTGAGGATAAGGTTAGCTGTTTTAAATGTTTCGTATTAGATAATTAATTTGATTTTTTTGTTCTGGTGAATTGGGGTAGTCTATTTCTTTATGATATTTCTAAGTGAAGATTAATCTTCTTTGTAGTTGATGTCCATTTGACTTTTGTATAAAAAAAGTATATATATATATATATATATATATATATATATATATATATATATATTGTACTTGATGTGCATTTGGTTTTCATAGAAAAAATATATATATAATAATGAAAGCAGACTCGTTAGAAATCCATAGGTAATAGATTATTTCATGGGATCAGGCACCCATCTCTTCCCAAAATTTTACAACACAAGATTGTTGTAAAATTTTTTTGGTATGAAGCGATGTGTGCTTAATCTCATGAAATAAACTATTACCTATGGATTTCTAAGGACTCTGTTTTCATTATTATATTTGCTCTTTTCTTACATTGAGCTCTCTTTGGATTTAAATTCTATTTGGAATTATCCCTACTAATCATCTAGTAATATTATATATATATATATATATATATATATATATATATATAACTGTCAAAATGACCAAGGGAATTCAGAGCAGCATGAGTCCATCCAGCTCTTATCTTAAATAAGAACTTTAAACAGACTGTTTGACCAACACAAGGACTGACCAAAATTCATATAAATAAATAAAAAAACAAATGAAAACTACAGACTACAGTTCATTTTCTCCATCAAGTTATTCATTTCTGTAGTTCACTGCTTCTAACAAACAGAATTTTTTTCCTCCTGATGATGGCCATGTTGGCTGAAACTAGTTGAGGAATCTAACTGAAATAAAACGAAAGAATATTAATATACAATACAGTGTGTCTGAAGTTTTTAATTTTTTAATATTTTTTATTGTTCAAAATATATATACAGGTATGATTCCAAGATGAGAGCTTAGAAAACAAGGAACAATTTCAAACAGGATCCTTTTGCTCTGGGAACAATTACTCGTCTGAGAAAAAAGTGTGAAACCACAAAGACCCTGCATGATATTCCTTCAAGTGGGAGTCATTCATTAAAAGCTGATGGCACACCTCAAGTTATGGAGAGTCTGTCAATAATTTGATCAAACATGCAACCTTGTTTATACAACAAAATGGAGGAACTATTGAAAATTTCTTGTAATTTCATAAACTCCATTTCATACACATTTCAAAATATATGTTGTTTTCACAATTGCTTACTTTGCATTATAATGGTTTTAAAACTTTTATTCATTTATTTTCACCCAATATATATATATATATATATATATATATATATAATGTATAATGTATTTAGGCAGCAAGTATTCATCCAAACAATTTTGGTTAAAACGAAGCAACAAGGTCTGTCTGTTTAATTTTTTTTCTATATTTTTCCAACCTTCAAATAAGGTGTTACATATTGTGTTTGAAGGTGTGGATAAAATGTCCAAAGTTTATATTTTGTTACTGTTTCCTTCACATACTTTCGACCATCACTGTCATTATCAAGAATCTTTGGGAAGCTGGAAGTCTGAAATAGTCTTAATAATGACTGTAATGGTTGACTGTACGTGAACAAAACAAAATTTGAACTCTGGATAATTTATCAGGAATTTTGAACACAATATTCAACTCCTTATTTGAAGGTCACAAAAATATAATAAAAAATTAAACAGACAAACCTTGTCATTTCTTTTTAATCAAACTTGTTTGTATATATATATATATATATATATATATATATATATATATATATATATATAATAATTGAAGTGACAGCATGATTGGATTGGTAAAGGAATCCATTGGGAAGTATGCCATAAACTTGGCTTCAAAGCTAAAGAGCAATGTTATGAATATCGGGCAGAAGCAGCAGTAGAAAATGACAGACAAGATATTATGGGATTTACATGTCCAGACAGATCTTGTCATTGAAGCACAAAGACCCGACCTTATTGTCATAGATAAGGAAATTAGCAATTGTCAAATTATTGATTTTGCTGTTCTGTACAGTATAAGAGTAGACTCCCAAGAAACTAAGTAGATTGAAAAATACCAGGATCTGGCTAGTGAGGTGAAGAAAATATGGAACATGGCTGAAGATACATTCTATCTGCAAACAATTTATATATATATATATATATACACACATGCACACATATGACGTTCTTTGACTTCATGTTTACAGAGTTCATTGATGGCCAAGTAATGTCTAAATAGTGTCTTTAAATACAGATTTTTTTTCAACTCTCAAAATATGCATATCTGCCCAGTTTCATATCCTAATATAAACAGAGTAACTTCTAAAGAAAAGAATGCATTTTTTATTTATTAATCTGAGAGATTTTTATTATCTAAACATTTTAAATCTTTAAAGGCACTGTTTATATATAGATATTGTCATGGCCTCATCATAATATTATAATATTGCCAGAAATAAAGACACAAAAAGAGGAAGTGAGTTAAACAAATATATTAACAGAAATAGTAATACAAACATATACAAACAAGAGTATTACAACAAGAATGTTCAATCCAACTGTCAGAGCTGACTACCAGGAACTTCACTCTCCAAAAGGCAGTACCTGCTCCTATTTATATCTGGGAGAGTCCATGCAAGCATGGGTAAATTACCATAACAGATAGATACAGACAGACTGAGATAGATATTGTTGTGGCCTTGTTAAGACCAGAAATAAAGACACAAAGAGAGGAATTGAGTTAAATATATTAACAGAAACAGTAATACAAATGTATACAAACGTATACAAATGAGAGAGTTACAGCAAGAATGTTTGGTCCAACTGTCAGAGCTGACAGCTGGAAACTTCCCACTCCAAAAGGCAGTACCTGCTCCTATTTATAGCTGGGAGTCCATACATGCATGGATAAATTATCATATATATATATATATATATATATATATATATATAATAGGAAAGAACAATGAGATTTATAATTCAGAATTCTTAGCATTTATTTTTATTTTTAAAAAACAGTGCTCAATACAATAGTAGAGCATAATATTATAATATTGTAAAATATATATATATATATAGTCATCCACATACAAGCCTATTTTGGTGTATCACAGCTTATCATTGATTGTTTCAAGCTGGGATCAAAACTTGACTAATTTGGCTTCAGTCAGAGATTCTACCCCTAAGCTATCACCACACAGCAGAGAAAGGGATATTTTTAACATATTATATACATAATGTATACAAACACCAGTAGTGCTCAATCAGGAAATGAGAGAATAGTCATCTAAAGACAGCCCGTTTTGCTGTATCACAGCTCATCAGTGTGACTAGACATCCTAGTGCTTCAGGCTGGGATCAAAACTTGATGGTTTGGCATCAGTCAGAGATTCTACCCCTAAGCTATTGGCACATGGCAAGATAAAGGGAAATTTTTAATATACTATATACATGATGTATACAAATGCCAGTAGCACTCAATTCATAACTCAAGAGCAATGATATATATATATATATATATATATTTGAGAAAGTATCCATCTTACATAATTTCCATTGATTTCATTTGTACAGTATGTGATGTACATGAAAATACCCAAATATATTTCTGTAAAAGTTAAAAGCAAGTGAAAAGGATCAGGTTGATTAAAAAATACATCTGACTGAATTGAGCAAATCAACCAATCAGGAAAATAGATCAATAACTCAGAGAATATTTTTTTTTTAAAAAAAGGCATAAAAATGGAAGTATTTCAAATGGATTCTTTCATTTTGAATGAGTTTCATCCATTTTAATGTAATTTTAAACAAACGATTTATTCATGTTTCTTTTTCGTTCTTTGTATTTATTTTTTATATATTCTATTTTATGTAAATTAACAAACCATTATGGTCTTCTCCAACTGTGCCAACTAAAGAGACAAGAAAAAAAAAACTGAGGGATGGGAAATGGTAAATGTTTCAACATTAATTTAAAAGCAGGGAGAAATCATTACAACTCCATGAAATAAATGAATTGGATGGAGAACGAAATTGTTTTTATTTTTTCTTCAGTCAAGCAAATAAATCATTTTTTTTTTTATATTCACTACCCCAACCATTCCTAACTATTTATTTTATTTTACTTTGATCTTTAAGAATAACAAGAACAGACATTGTCCTCTTTCTTTCTTCTTCTCTTTGAAAATGCTTGACAGATATCATTCCTGTTTTTACCTTCTGGTACATAGAGTGATTATATTCATATACCTAACTTACTGTGTTAAATGGTGAGACCAGTGGAAATTACAAGGTGGCACTCAAATGTTCTTGATCCAATCATGCAGCCCTTCTTTGAGATTCAAATACCAAACCTTGACATATATGGGAAGAATATTAGAATACTCCAGAACCTATACTGGCAGCAAAGTGTCTGTCTACAGAGAGAAAATGCATTCAGTAAATATACAAAAATAGAAAGGGGTGTAAGACAAGGTGTCATCTCATCACATCTATTATATTTCATGGCATCTGTAGATATTTAAGGTTATATTTGAATTCCTTAAATATGTCACAAAGAACTGTTAAAATTGCTAGGCAACCTTGACATATAACCTTCCAATCATGAAGCCCTTCCTTGAGATTCAAATGCCTAATTTTGTCATATTTGGGAAGGATATTAAAATAATCCAGAACCTATACAAGCAGCAAACTGCCTACATACAAATAGAAAATGAATTCAGTAAATATACAAAAATAGAAATGGGTGTAAGACAAGGAGGTGTCTTCTCACCAGACTCATTCAAATTATTCAGTGAGGCTATTCTGAGAGAATTAGAAGTCGTGCCAGGATTCATTATTTGTAGCCGCAACATGAGATATGGAGATGATGCAATGTTGAAAGCAGACATACGGAGGAAACTACAAGAACTCTTACATAAAGTAGTAAAGGAAAGCAAGAAGAAAGGACTAAATATCAATTGTAACAAGACCGAATACATGGTTGTTGGCAAAATTAAGAGCCCGTCATTTAAATTACAAATAGGAGATGCCAAAACAAACTGGTTATATTCCATCAACACCAATCAGACCCCAAACTACCACCAGTCATGATGAATGGATGTTCCCTCGAGAAGGCCCTGTGCCTTGAGAGGATATTGGGCCTTGAATTCACACCCAGACTAGTGGAACTCATCGCTAAAGACGCAGGTAAAATGATCAACTCCCTGTACCGCTCCAGTAAGTACCTGACTCCTTATGCTAAGCTATACCTTTATAAGAGCCAAATCAAGCTGAAAATGGAGTATGGTTGCCATATTTGGATAGACACTGCCAAAACCTCACTTTCAAGTCTTCATAGAGTTCAAAATCATCTCTGAGTCTTTGTTGGAGAAGTAACATTTTCCACATTCCAACCTATTTCTCACATACAAGCAAGATGTGGCAAGTCTCTCACTGCTCTATCGTTAATATCATGGAAAGTGCTTGGATGAACTGCATTTCCTGGTTTCGCCAGGTCTGACCTTCATGTCTAGGACGCGCTATGCCACTTATATAGTAACAAACTACCCATATTCCCTTTGTATTCCATTGGTGAGAAGTAAGTTCCATTCAAACAACTTCTTCCTGCAAACCACTACCATATGGAACAAACTCCCAAAAGGATGTTTCCTCAATTGCTACAATCTTAACTTACACAAGTCTTGAGTCAACCATTATCTTCCCCTCCTATCCATATAAACTACGCCTTAACATAACCCTCTGCATCAAGTGGCCCCCAGACCCTGTACAGGGTGAACCTTACTATAAAAAAAAATAAAAAGAACAAGTACAATTTAAATACCTGGGAAGTATGGAAAGTATGGCAGTGAAATCCGAAGTTGCATTGAAATAGTGAAAGAAACTTTCAGAAAGCTAAGCAGCGTATTAAAAAACAGGAAAATTTTATTAGAAGAAAATAAAAGAAAGAAATCAAGTTAGCCATCTTTTCAGTAAGAGAAAGTTTGTTTTTCTCATAGTGTTAAACAGCACAATGACTTTGGTCTGTATCGACATCTTTTATTGCCCTTCATAGAGAAATTCTTGACTATTGTCTTGTAGGACAATTTTCTGTTGGGAACTTGGAGCCTTCAGCCTAACCTGCCCCACTGATGAGAGTTGCTGCTGATTGTCATGCTTGACTACTCCTGCTAGTGTTGGAGACTTGCAGTCAGTTGGGTTTCTTTCCTTATTAGCAGTTTCCATATTGTATTTATTTCTATACTAGGCCTACTAAGGATGTTTAAAAACCTATAATTAATACTATTTTTAACCTATAGTTAATAGAAGATATTATTTTAGAAACCTAGGATTCATTTTTATAATGTGTACAAGATTCTAGATGAATGTTCATGGGTTAAACTGGATTATAGATTTGGATATTTCTGATAAGATTGTGTGATGTTTAGTAAATATTTTAAAATAATCAATAATTTAGTTCTATTTATGAAAAATCATATCACTTAATTAAAGTCTGCTAATTAAATTTTTGAAATTCATTAAATTATTCCTAAATAATAATGTGTGCATGCTAAATGGAAGTCATGATACCTTCTGGAAATGTTACTCGTTTTCACACACATAGAATTGTTATATTTAATATCATATCATATTTTCTTAAGTTGAAATAACTGAGATAATTTCTATTGAAATATATTGAATTTCGTTTTCTCCAAATCAAACTTGTTTCTTTTTTTCTTTTTCGTTAAGGATATCTATCAGTGTTGAAACTTGACTAATGCATGGAATAATAATGCAACACAAAATGTACTTAGAACAAAATGTATTGAAACAAGAAAGTGTACACAATATTTACATATAGTCTTTTGTATATTCCTGGAAAGACCGTTCCTGGAGAATGTGTTGACTGAGTCGCAGTCGGGCAGAGTCTCTTGTTGAATCTCTTGATTCCTTCCCTCTCTTCCCGGTACCAACCATATTTATATGGTCGGTACTCCACTATGCAAATTAGGTGGATCCTACCACAACAATCAGTATATATCTAATTTTCTGTCACTCAGTAGAATGGGAAAGATAAATATGGATATATACAAAAAAAAAAAAAAATGAGAGGGAATGAAATAGAATCAGAGAGAGTTAATTAAAAACCAAGATAGATCATTCATCGATGCATTGAATTTTGCTGCCATATCTGGTCTGCTATATATCTCAAGATTCTCAACAAAATCTAAAAAAGAGTCTGTAATGTTATCAGTCCTGATCTGGCATCTCAACGTTAGTCATTTTCCTACTGCCATGACATAACTTTCTGCTGTCTTTTCTATAAATATTACAATGAAATTTGTTCAAATAAGCTCTCCTCCATCACAATTCAACTGCATGAATTTTAGAATACTACTAGATTGTCGATCAGGTTTCATCATTTTATTGTGGAATTAGCTAGATGTAGCCATGAGTTCTGTTCTAATAGTTTGCTTTTCTCACACTTCTCACCTGTGGAACTCTATTCTGATTTCTCTGCTACCTACAATCTTCAAAAATTTAAATGCGACATCAGTTGCCATCTTCTGTCTCTCTGAAATCTGTTCTTTTATTGTCCTTTCTTCTGACTAAAGTTTTCTCATTCTCTTTCACTCTCAGTAACCTTTGAATATTAGTGACATTATTGCCTTGCTTGAGGGTAGGGGGTAATTTAAATGATTAAAAAAAAAAAGATTAATGTTTATGCAGTAACTTATTTAAATTAGCCTTGAATCCCTAAATATAATTCAATAGAAAATTTTACAACAATCTAAAAAGAAAAATGATACGAAAAATAGAAAGAGATGTAGGACAAGGATGTACCTGTGCCTATAACGGCATTCACCCAGGGGGTGGGTTGAGCCGGCTCCAATATTGGAGTTTCATGGGAATTTGGAATTCACAAGCAGTCCCCAACCGCATGTATAACACATGAGATTTGATTATAGTGGTGCAGGTTTTGTGCAGGACCATCCACACTTTTTGAAGGTCCGATTACAGAGACCTGGTGCACTATGTGTCACAAGGTCCCCAAATGACCCTCCGCAGGTTTTGAATTCAGAGTTTTCCTTCTCCTAGACCAGTTGCCATCCAAAGCTATAGAACCCAGTCTGTTCTGCTATTTAGCCATAGTTGGAGGGAGAAGAAGAGGATTCACACCTTTCCCAAGGTTATTAGCACATAAGTGAATGTAATGGATTTGACTGGAATTCAAACTCAGCTCTCTGATTCCTCAATCCAAGCCAATATCCATTACTCCACCATGCCTCCTAACAAGGAGGCACAGTGGAGACAAGGATGTGTCTTCTGATTGGACTTATTCAAGCTATACACTGAAGTGATATTCTGAAAGAATTAGAAGTTCTACCAGGATTCATTATCAGGGGCCCACAATATTCACACCATAAGATACGCAAATGGCATAGTTGACAGTACACATAGAAAAGAAACTACAAGAACTCCTACAGCAGGTAGTGAAGGAAAATAAGAAGAAAGGACTAAATATTAATTGCAAGAAGATAGAATGTATGGTTACTCACAACAGGAACAGTCTAACATGCAAATTACAAATTGGAGATACCGAAATCAACTCTTTTCTTTTTTTACATTTATGTTCACCCCCATACAAGGCCCGAGAGCCACTCGTGGTAGAGGGTTATAGAGTAAGAGGCATAGTTTGTGTATATGTGGAGAAGATAATGGTTAACCCTAGACTTGAACAGGTTATGGTTGTAGTGATTGGGGAAGCATTCTACAAAGCAGTGGTTCATGGAGAGGAGCTGCTCAAATAAAACTTAAATCTCCCCTATGGAATATGAAAGGAAATGGGATGTCACAAGTTTGATTTTTGAAGCATTGAATGTAATCTGCCAGTTCCCCCCACTCTCCCATAGAGCTCAGTCAGAGAAGAGATCAACTGCCAATCTCTGGTCGTCTAGAGTTTTGGAGGTGTACCCATATACTGTTGTATCATTAGCATAGATATTCACGAATGATCAGAGTATACTCTTGGGCAGATCATTTATGTAAAGTAGTTAGAGGGTCCTGGGGGATGCCTGTGTTGATTGCTACAGTCTTGGAGGACTGGCTTTTAACAACTTTCAGCGACCTATCAGTTGAAAAATCTGGGGAGTGTTTTAACAGAAGACAGAAAGTATGACTCTGAAATCCAAAGGTGCATTAGGACAGTGAAAGACACCTTCCAAAAGCTAAGCAAAGTATTAAGAACAATGAAAGTTTTTTTAGAAACAAAGAAAAGAGTACTGAAGTGTTATGCAATGTGAGTCCTCCTATATGGTAGTGAATACTGAACACTCTCTTCACAGATGGAGAATTTAACATGAGGAAGAGATAGCTGAAGAGATAAAAAAAGACAAAATTTATTAAGAGCTACAAAGGATAGGAAATTGTGGAGAACCATGATCGCCAATATTTTGAAGGGACCCAAAACATACAAGAAGGATAATGATAATTCCAAACAAAGGTATTTCATAGAAATTTTTACAATAACAATCTCAAAAAAATAAATCAATTCAGCATATGATAAATTAACAATATGTAATAATGATAGTTTTATATATGGATCAATATGGGTATGTGGCCTCATGGTTAGAACATTTGTATTCTAACCATGAGACCCGAATGTGAATCTCACCATGGTCTGGAAAGAGACAGCCCAGACACCAGCATATATGATTTGATTATAGTGATTAAGGCTTTGTGCAGAACCAGCCACATATTTTGAAGGGACGAATACAGAGATCTGGTGCAGTATATGCCACAAGGTTCCCAAATGACCCTCCACAGGTTTTTCACTTCAAAGTTCTCCTTCTCCTAGACCAGTTGCCATCAAAGGCCATAGAACCCAGTCTGTCCTTCTATGGGTGAAGAAAAGGATTAATACCTTTCCCAAGGGTATTAGCACATAAGTGAATGTAATGGATTTCACTGGAATTCAAACTTGGTTGGCAGAGGCATGGTGGAGTAGTTGAGAGCAGCTCAGATTGAGGAATTGGAAAGTATATATATATATATATATATATATATTATAGAGTGTGTGTGTATATATATATATATATATATATATTTAATTTATTAGTTAAATGTTATTTTTAATGTATACTCATATTTGAGTAAATACTCCATTTTTATTTATTTATTAAACAGTATATTTACTACCAACCTGAATATTCTAGAAATTTCATTAGAAAAATATACGCCCTCTGGAAAAATATATTTTTAAAGTTAAAGTGCTCAATATCAGGGATAGAGCATATGTAAATATAAATGTGAACACTGAGGTCAAAACCAAGCAGCATTTCTGTTTCATGTAATGGGTACTAATATCATGTCGGGTAAGTCACCAGATCATGAGTATGGACTATGGAAGAAAGAAATATTCAAGAATTTGGATTTCCTTCATGATGGATATAATAACAACTTATTTCACTGACAGAATGGAATAGCTGAAAGAAAAGAAATGACAAGCATACTTTGTTTTCAGAGATCGTTTTATACTGCTAAATCATACAAAAAATTACATGCACATATTTATATATCCGAGACAGAGAAACTATAACATATGTATAATACACAAGCAATGTGGAAATCAGAGAGTCTTACCTTTAATAATTCCCAACAGGAATTTGAGCAGCTAGAGGTATCTTCTCTGTTTCTGGACAAGCCATATTTAGCATTCACAACAGAGATTCAAGTGAGCTGGATTTGTCATTTAAGTCACTAGTGAGGACATATTCCTCAAGCAGCAAGTCATGAGTATTTCTCAACATGAGGACTGTGAGCCAGAGATACTTTCTATATCTGGTTAAGAATTCTTCTCAAAGGAAATGGTGTTTTGGGCTTGTGATCAAGGCCTTGCCTGTGCTAAAAAAAAACACCTCAGTTTGACTCCAGGAAGCTAACTGACAGACTGACCACTTTTGTCACTCTATGAAGTGACATCACTAAGTGGCCATCATGTGACTTGATCTCAACCAAAGAGAGATAATCACCTTTTATATCCCAACAAAAAAATTGCATTCAATTATATAAACAGACTGTCACTGCTTGATGTTGATCTCAGTATCCACAAAATAAATTCTGGTCATTTAGGAACTAGGACACACTGAGAACTTTTCAGCACCTCCTTGTAAATGTGAAGAAAGTGAAATTGATATATAGGGCATTGTAAACAACATTTGTTTTGCAAAGATTATATATTTCCAATATATGTTCTTTTGATATTGTTTTCATCTTTTTTTGATATTCTATTAACCATTTTTTTTCAATTAAGATACCTCAAAGAAAAGATGTTTAAATTAACTGTTATTTATGGCACCAGGATTAAGAAAAAGCTGATGTCCTCATTTTTGCAATTATATTAGACACAACGTTTCAATTTATTATTTCTCTTTTCACTTGTAATATGAAAGGGATAGAAGTTCTTGTAAGAATGTATGTCAACACATTTAGCAAGTTCGTCTTTAAAAACGACTTCATAACATGTTAATTTATTTTAAATGTCCGCAAGAATGGAATCAAAGTAAATTATTTTCATGACATGAAAGTGTTTGCTTTTTATGAAATTATTGGCAAAAATAGAAACTAAAGTATATTTCTTGCAACTGCCATGTTTTCAAAGCAGTTCGTCCACTGAATCCTAAAGTTGTTTTGTAATGAAAATATTTATTTTTCTGAAAACATCAAGAATAATGGAAATTCAATTGAACTGAAAGGTTTGCTAAAATCAATTATTGTTTAATTTTCATGTTAGCCAAAGGAAAACTAAAAAGAAAAAAAAAAGCAAATATGGTGGTGAACACATGCAAAATCATCATATTTTTTAGTGGCAGGCACAATTGTAACATATTTTTATTATAAATTACTAAATATCAGCCCCAAGAGGCACTCAATGTAGAGAGTAATTAAGTTTATGTTAAGAGCACAGAGAGAGTGAGTAAGAAGTGCATATTGTGAGGATGTGTAATCTAGATAACAATTGATCCTAAACTTAAAGATGTTAAGATTGAAGTGATTGGGAAGGTAACCTCTCAGAAGTCTGTTCCATGACGCAAAAGTTCTGAAAAAAAAGCTGTCTGAATATGAGTGGAACTTCCTCTTCGCTTGGGATATGAAAGGAATGAGGATGAGTTGACATTGCCTGGTGGGTCCTTCATGTGAAGGTCTGAACAGGTGAAATGAAGGAATGTAGTTCACCTGAACATCTACCATGAAAATAGTAGCAGAAAAATGAGATTCTAGCAAAGTTTCATCTGTGGAAAAGGAGTTATTGGGTGGGAAACAATTCCTCACCAACAAGGTTGTGCCAACGCTTTCAAACTGTGTGATAGCAGTCACAGAAAGAATACTAAAGTAACTCCTAGAAAAGGAAAGTGAGAAGAAAGGACTAACAATTAATTATCAAAAGATTGTGGTTATCAGGAGAGAAAGCTCAAAATGCAAGCTATGAATTGGAGATGCCAGAATAAACAATTACAGAAATTTAAATATCTGGAAAATGTGATAACAGTGTAAAATGTGATACAAAAATCTGCAGTCACATTGAAATAAAGAAGACTTCTAGAAACTAAGCAAATTATTAACAAATGGAAAACTTAATTAGAAACAAAGAAAAGAGTACTGAACTGGTATAGAATAGCACTTCTGCTATATAGCAGCGAATGCTGGGTAACTTTCTCACGGACTGAAGAAAAGACTTGAAGCAAGAGAGATGTGGTTTTATAGAGCGATGCTGGGAATTTCATGACCTATCAATAGCAAGTAAGATTTAAGAAAAATGTATACAAAAAGAATACCTACACTTAAAGTTAGCATCAATTGAAATATTGGGGACACATAAAAGGAAAAAAGATTTAGTTAGTTTGACACTCACAAGGACATATTGACAGCAAGGGAATGACGATAAATTGCATCTGGCAGAAAAGCCTCTGATCAAGAGATTGGAGGTTTTCTGGAGTGTGAAACTACCTCTAAATTGTAGTTCTTCCCAGGTTCACCCTAACTCAGGGTGGTAGCACCTGTTAGGGTCCTAGCTAAGGGCAAATAGTAAACACCCAAATAAAAACACTATAAAAATATAAAAATACTTTTTGTGCTAAAAATACAGCAATACATATTTATATAAAAAATGCCAATAATACAACTGTGGGTAATTCAATTCACCCATCACTTGCGATGACTGAAATGGATTAAAGTGCTTGCTTTCATCCAGTCCTCCAGTCTACCAACTAAGCTGTTGCTAGTGACCTCTTATTCTCTCAGTCTCATTACTATGTATGCTGTCACACCAACAATGCATTCTCTCATCTTCCTCCCAAATTCGCTATTTATGACCGTGTTGGGAGCAACTAAAATTTGGATACAAGACTTACTACTCGTTTGCCCAAGACTTCTGGTTTTATAAATTCAAGCTGGTTTGAATTCTTAGTTTTTTTTAATTTTATTTTTTCCTTTGTACATCTGCCCATGATATGGGAATTTCAGAATAATCCATTTCTCTTTTAATGTCGGTCGCGATCTTTCAACAGGACCTGACAAACAGAGCAAATTTGCTTTGTTGGAGGTAAGTCTTCTCATTCCTCACAACAACTTTAAAAGAAAATGACCAGTAGTACATTTTATAAAAGATTTCTCAACAATAATATTTAAAGCAAAATGACTGACAATAGATTTTATCTATAGTTGAAGGCACACAATTGCATACAAAATATTTAGATTTTGGCATTAAATAACACAGAGAAATTTCTATGCCATTAAACAAAATCAGCCAACCAAAAATATTGACTCCAATTAGCAAAGGATACTTGAGGAATCTTGCCAAAGCAATTGTCACCAGACTGTGAATATAGTGGGCCCCACATTCATTAAGGGTAAGGAATTGTTTGCCCTGCAAAAATAAATAAAATTGGGTGCAAAATATTTAGATTTCATATTAAATAACTCATAGATGTGTTGATATATTACTAGACAAAATCAACCAACCAAAAAATATTGACTCCAGTTGACAAAGGATACTTGAGGAATCTTGCCAAAGCAATTGTCAACAGACTGCAAATTGGGTGGAGCCACATTCAATAAGGGTAAAGAATTGTTTGCCCTGAAAAAATAAATAAAATTACATACATAATACTTAGATTTCAGCATAAATAACCCTTAGAGGTTTTGATATCGAACTAAACAAAATCAACCAGCCAAAAAATATTGACTTTAATTAGCAAAGGATACTTGAGAAGTCTTACCAAAGTAGTGGTCACCAGAATGCAAATCGAGTGGAGCCACATTCATTAAGGGTGAGGAAATGTTTACCCTGCAAAAATAATTGAAATTGCATACAAAATATGTACATTTCAGCAATGTTTCAACATTAAATAACACATAGAGTTCGATATGCTGCTAAACAAAATCAACCAACCAAAATGTATTGACTCCAATTAGCAAAGGACACTTGAGGAATCTTCGCAAAGCAACGATCCCCAGACAGCAAATCTGGTGAGGCCACATTTGTAAAGGGTGAGGAATTGTTTGCCTTGCAAAAATAAATAAAATTGGGTACAAAATATTTAGATTTCACTATTAAATAACCCATAAAGGTGTTCATATGTCTCTAAACAAAATCAACCAACCAAATATATTGACTTAATTTGGCAAAAGATACTTGGTGAATCTCCAAAAACAGTGATGACCAGGCTGCAAAACGGGTGGGGCCACTTTCAGTAAGGTTGGGGAATATATAGATTCCAGCATTAAATTACCCATAAATGTGTTGGTATGTCACTAAACAATATCAACCAACCAGAAGCAAGAGAGAACATCAAGTAATCTATTTCATGAATTTGTGTAACTGGAAGGCAGAACAGTTACTGAGTGGGACAATAATATAATAAACATCACTAAGAGCTGTAAATTTTGTGTGTTTGCTTAGCAGTTATGGGTCATTAAATACCAAAATTTAATTTTCTTAAGATCATGAGTAATGACTTTTTCTAAAATGTATTGTTGTTAATATTTTTTACTATGAAAGTGTATTGCTGTCATTTTTAATATAAAATATTTTTAATATAAATATTTTTATACTTTCATAGTGTTTTGACCTCAGTTAGGGGATTGTCTATCTGCCTATAGTTGGGAACCTAACAGGTGCTACCACCACAGGTTAGGGTGGGCGTGGGAATAACAGCAATTAAGAGGTGGTTTCATGCCTTCTCAAGACCTGATCAGAAGTCTTACTGCCAGATGTAGTTTATTGTTATACTCTGGATAGTAAAAGTTGGTTGGTTATTTTGTTTTACAGCATATCAACCTTAGTGGGTCATTTAATGCCAACATTGTATTGGATTGGATTTCAACATAGTTTAGCAGTATATATATATATATATATATATGCATATATATATATATATATATGCAGTATATATGCAGTACTATTCAACCACTCATATTTTTGAGTACCTTCCAATTGCTTTTGCGTCCTGGGTATGACAATAAACTACGTCCAAGAGCAAGGCCTCAGATGTTTTCAGAAAAATAATGTTGCCAGCTATACGTTTAATAGTACTGTATATTTAATATATGTATAGGTATATATATATATATATATATATATGTGTGTGTGTGTGTGTGTGTATAACTTAATTTGGCATTAAATGACCTACAGTGGTTGATATGCCATAAAACCCAACCAACCAACCAACCAATTGCTTTTATAAAATCTAGTATCCTAAATGGTGATATTTCCATAAAGAGTTTCTTCAAATTACTTGTTTGGTAATATTATTTCCTCACTTGATTCAAGTTTGTACACTCAAGCTGTATATGTTTAACTGTGAATCTTGTTTGTCATGTAGTACATATTGGGGATTCTGTGCCCTCCAGTAAATGATGGTGGGTGATGTAGGTGTGGCCTGGCCTCCTATGTGAAGGCAGGTCAACACTCAACGCAACTTGTTCTTTTCTATTCTTGTATTTTGTGTTCCATTCTCCAATGGTAGGTTTTATGTTTTGTACTTTGTTATTAGTGTATTTATCCCAATGATTTTAGCTGTAAATGATAGGAAGTAGTGAAGAGCCATGATCACCAATATCATGAAGAGACAAAACACATAAAAACATAAAAAATGATTATGCTAGTAGTACAAGTACTAACAACTGTTAAATTAATAACATGAAAAATAGTAATGATAATAAATTTTTGAATAACATTAATCTTGGAAATCATAATGAGAATATGAATAAAAGCAATATAAAATGTAATAATCAAAATTTCAATGATAGCAAAAAAGAAAATGCATGATGGTCATAATAATCTAAAAAATAATTCTAAATAATTCTAAGAAGGCAAATAGATGGATGGCAGCTTGACTCCAATTTATAAAAGTAAATCTCCTTAAGCCAGAATCAATGTCAGTTTTGAATTTAAATCTAATGATTACATGTCAGGGATACTGAATTAAATTGATATCTTCTCCCACCTCGACTCAACTCGCTCTGGCCAAATGTGAACAATTTTCTAAAATCAATCAGAACATTGCAAGGGACACCTTCACTGATCTGTTACTTGTTGGCTGTTCAGGGTGAAAACTTTCCTCGATACATCTTGTGCATATTAAATTTTCCAAGTTGTCTTTCCTAATATGTCCCCAAAATTTCAGCTGTCTCTTTCTGATTTCCATTTTCTTGAGAACTTTGAGAAAAATGACCTACAATCTAACGTTAACTTAGACAAGAAATGGCTTGTTAATTTTAATTCTGCCAAAATTAAACTGATCTCTTTTAACCATCTTCGAGAAAGTTTTTTTTTCATTATCAGGAGAGTGAATTGTTGTACCTTCACAGGTTAAAAGTTTTTGAATGATATGAAGTGAAATGATTATATTGTCAGTTGCTAGATCTGCTGCTTGCAAAGTTAATTCACTGGGTTATTCTAAACAATTTTTCTGGCCAAAATCTATCTTACACATTTATAAGCATTTTGAAATATGTTATTGAGACCTATTGCTAGGTTTACTGCTAGGAAAGTTGCTTCACTATGGCAAATTAGACAATTTTTCTTGCCACAATCTATCTTAGACTGATATAATGGAATATGCATACACCTGAGTTCCCCCTCACTGGAATATGATTGGCTGGTGTCCGTCATAAATAGATGGACGTGTAGGTACGACAGAGTTTAAGTCTATGATGATGCCCATCGGACTACACCATTGGCTATCCTATTGGTCCACACCTATTACCTGCAACTATGATGAGTATCGGTTGATTACTGCTACCATGTACTACTTGATTACAGTAACCAATACCATTTAGCTACTTCGAACAAATATATCCCTTTCCGGGACATATCATAGACATTTATAAGTTTACCATTCATCATGCATTGAATATTACTGCCAAATTTGGTTTGGTGCTTCTGTTATGTATCTGCAATGTTATTGCTCCTGAACTGGCATCTTGGCTTCAGTCACTTTGCAGCATCTATAATGTAGCTTCCCTGTGTCTTTTCTATAAATATTTTCACAACAATCGTTCCAATGAGCTTTCCTTGTTGGTACCTTGATTTTACAAGCACAGTACTAGATTGGCAGCTAGGTCTCGTCATTTTTCTATTGAAATCACTAGATGTAAGCATAATTTTTATGCTAACAGTTTCTTCTCCCACACTTCGCACTTGTGTTACTCTTTTCAAGCTTCTTGCTTTTCCATTAATTTTGATCTTCAAAAAATTTAAATGCAATGTCAATCATCTGTGTATATCACTGAGATGAAGTATTTTGATTACTTACATTATTTACATTCTTCAGACTGTTATCCTCATCTTCATTACCATATAACTGAGACAGCTGGAAGAGACATGGCATGTGGAACTAGAACAATCTACTCCAGTGGACAAAATAAAGATTTCAGGTCAAAATTCCAAATGGAATTTTGACCTGAACCTATGCTGGAGCATACAATGGTTGAAACGCTGTGAATATGCCTATCATTATCATATGTCGTCTTGAACCCTGTTCTGTTGTCCTCTTCTCTTAATAATAATTTTTCTGACATTCTTTTACTCTCAGTAACTCCTTGCATCTTAGTGGCTTTATAGCCTTAGAGTGAAATGATTACATATCTGGTTGGAGGACCATATCTCTGATTCTTCAAGTTTTTTTAACTGTAAGGAAATTGTCCAGCATTTATTTTTCTACAGGACAGATGTGACATAGCAGTTAAGCACTCGTTTTTGTTTCTGAATATATTTTCTCATGTATAGATATTCTATCATTGACAAAGAGTGCTGAAAATTCTTGTTTTGACCAAGAAGGGATGAAAAAATTTCTATATGGTCAGTTTTCAGAAAGTTGGTCAGGAAAAGAACTTTTCAATATCCCTTTGTATTTTATTCTTTAAGGTGCCGTGTCCCTTCATGATAAGATATAAAGAGTTTAGATTCATAAGTGAATTATTTTATTAATAATTATATATATATATATATATATATATATATATATATATATATATATATATATATGTGGGTGGGTGTGTGTGTGTGCAAATATATAGAAAATAGGAAAGAACTCGTTAGGTAAATAATCCAAAGTTCTTTAGTATTTTTGTTATTATTTTTAAAAATAGTGCTCGATACAAAAGTAGAGCATAAATATAATTATTTATTTAAAAATATGATTCCAACATGCTACATAAGAGTTATCATGTTTCAAAACAAGAGCTGAAAACTTCAATATAATTATTTGAATTAAATTGAATTAAAATTTCGCTTGAAGATGGAACAGAGCTTACTTTAATTCAATTTAATTCAAATAATTATATTGAAGTTTTCCGCTCTTGTTTTGAAACATAAGAACTCTTATGTAGCGTGTTGGAATCATATTTTTAAATAAATAATTATATGTATATATATGTATATATATATATTCAAGAATGAATTTTTCATTTATTAAGGTGACATATTTTAATTTATTGCTTCAACATTATTTTGAATGGATACCCATATTTGAGTAGATGCTCTATTTTTATTTATTTATTAAACAGTATATTTATTATTTTCCATCTACTGGCCTGAATATTTGAGACATCTTATTGAAAAATATGTGCTCTCTCACAGGATTCGAACATGCGCCCCCCTAGGGGAAACTGTCATTAGATCTGATGTGCTTTGGTTTTCCGGAATAAATAAAAATCAGAACATCTACTTAAATATGGGTATCCTTTAAAAATAATGTTTAAGCAATGAATTAATATATAATAACAATGGATCCTCTTATTGTATTCGACGTATGATGGTCAAGCAGCTCAGTTCCTCGGAACCGACAGACAGACACCAGCACATATGACTTAATTACATTAGTGAAGGCTTTGTGCAGAACCAACCACACTTTTTAAATACAGAGACCTGGTGCACCAGGTGCCACAAGGTCCCCAAGCAATCCTCCACAGGTTTTGAATTCAGAGTTGTCCTTCTCCTAGACCAGTTGCCATCCAAGGAAGTATTTATTAATTATTTTAATTTTACACTTTCTTTTCATCATAAAAATTTCCATACTTATGAAATTAAAAAAACAATTTTTTTATAAATTGTAAGAATTTATGTTCAAAAACCATTTAACACCAGATTACTGCTGATTAGGAATTAGTAGAAATAAAAGTAAAGCTAACTTTAAAGTTTAAATGTTGTTAGAGTTTTGGTAATTACAGAGTTGTTTCCCCTTATTTATTTGCATGTTATCAAAATAAAATCTCTAAACAGGAAAGGAAAGGATAATGACCTTAAGGGTCACTATTGGTAACCTTTTAAAAAGTCTTTATTAAACGGTGACTAATGGTGTTCTTGTTTATGCATAATTATTACCAAGATCATCTACTGAGAAGTGAGTGTGATACTCACTGGGTGTTGTGTAGTGTGTCAAAGTTATGCTGTGCTTAGTAAATAATTATTTACTTATATTACTATAAATATTTGTGATCATCAAAATGTCTTTTCATTGATTACTGTCCTGAACATTGATAGGAAGAGCAAGTCAGTACAGATAGAGATCAATAAAGAGCAATTCACTGCAGACGGAACTGAGCAGATCACTGCAGATCGATCTGGACAAATCAATAGCAAGACATGTATAAATGAAATGCTTTATACAGGGTGCGATGGATAAATTGTCATCTAAATGATGCAAAAATGAAAATAACACTGATATCTCATTTTAACAGATATATTTACCAAAATTACACAAAAATATCTTGAAATATTAAAGAGCAAATTTATCCAATAAAATCACAATTGGCTTCAACCACGGCTTCCAGATGACTTCAGAATCTCCTACAACTCTTCTGGACAGTCTCCTTGTTTAAGTTGGTGAATGCTGTGATAATCCTTGTATTCAGTTTATCTTTGGTGCTTCAAGGAGTTTTGTTGGTCTCTCATTCAATTGTGCCCCACACATAGTAATCAAGCAGTTAGGTGACCAGATGTAAGGGGTGATGTACTTGCAGAAATTGTCTGATATCCATGACTGGGCTCTCCTGCTTGTGTGGCATGGTGCAGAGTCTTGTTGCCAGGCATAAGGTGTTCCAGCAGCCACTCTCTTGATCCAAGGTAGCACTAACTCCTCAAGGCACATGATGTAGGTCTCCGTATTGAGTCTGAGACCCTGTGGAAAGATGAATGAAGGCATAACGTTGCTATTACTAGTGATCACACCGAACACCATGATGTTGACTGGATATATCATCCAACTCTTTCTGAATTCTCTGCTCGGATTGACAGCCAAACACTTTGAAATGTTCATGCTGGAGCTTCTAGCATGAATGCAAGCCAGTACAGCATACTATTTCCAAATTTCTGGAAATTGTGCCATGGTGCTCCTTTTCTCACAGACAGCGCCCAGTTGACCTTACTATACTGTGCAGTCAGCAAAAGCAAAAACAAACAATGCACATATGCAAAATTAAAAATATAAAATGGCGACAATTTACACATCGCACACTGTGAGTATATATATTGTCGGACTTTGTCTATTTCATAATGTGTGACATCATTAGTTTACATTTGCTACGAGAGAGATTCATGAAAGATTGAAATTTAAATACAGTAAATTCGACCTTGCTAACCGAACACTAACCGAACGCTCCCCAAAGTTAAGCTACATCGAGCCTGGTCAGTACTTAGATGGGTGACTGCTATGGAATATCAGGTGCTGTAAGCTTGGATGTGCAGGTGGTGTAATGGATAATTATTAATCAGAGAGTCGAGTTCTAATTCCAGTCAGGTTTGTTATATTCATTTACGCACAAATACCCTTAGGAAAGGTATGAATCCAACCTCTTCTCCCCTCCAGCTAAGGGTTAATTAGTAAGCCGTGTATCACTAAACCATTATTATCTCCAAAAATAAAAATAAAATTGTGTACAAAAATATATATATATATATATATATTAGATTTCGATATTAAATAACCCATACCGATTGATATGCCACTAAATGAAAACAACCAATCTCTCTCCCTCATTCTCTCTACAGATATACATTTAATAGACAAGCAGATTCACCCCCTAATGAGTGCTATCTAGATACATAGGAACAGTGGTGCATGCCTTATGAGAGAGCTATTACATATTTCCAACAAAAATCAGCTACCTATATTTTCATTATTTACACTATTTACACCATTTGAACTGTTTTCTTCATCTTTGTCTCCATATTCACAATGTTTCAGTCATTGTATGCTCCAGCCTTCTTCAGATGATTGTAATTTCAAAGTGGACCCATTATTTTGTCCACTGGGTTAGATTCTGAGACACACTGCATTTTAAACACAAATTGTTGTATACCCCTCTTGTTCTGGGGATGTCTTGGTTGACAAGGTCAATTCTTTAACATTGTATCTTCTCCTGCTCAGGTGTCAAAATGTTTTTGGCATCAACAAAGACACCTTGTATCTTATATCATTAGTGTCATTGGCATACATTCTATCAAGTCGAAGTTACTACACCTTTTATTAAGGAGCCACTTTCAAACACAAAATCTCACACATCCATTTCTTTTGCAAGACCCTTCCTCACTGGGTAGGGGGACACAAATGCAATCTAATACTTCGAGTTAGGCTGATGTTCAAACAGCAACTCTTCAAAAAAATTTTAATCTATAACTTATTCCCACGTTCAGCTCAACCAATCAAAATCGACTTCCCTATTTAGTCTACCATCTGACCTTAAAGGTCAGCCTCAGAAGGTCTAAGCCAAAATACACTGCCACTAAAAAATAATAGTATGAAACTATTATTTAAAAAAAATGACTAGGTTTAATTGTTTTGGTTTGTTTTGTTTTACAATATATCAACCTCAGTGGGTTATTTAATGCTGACAAGATTTTTATTGCTGGTAATATTTTTTTTCAAAAATTGTATTTCTAGTAATATTTTTTCTTCAAAAATGTATTTCTGGGTATATATTTTTCCTTCAAAAATGTATTGCTGGTAATAAATCTTTCTTCAAAAATTCATTGCTGGTAATAATTTTTTTCAATAATGTATTGATGGTATTAAAACTTATTTTTAAACCTTAATAGTGTTTTGACCCCAGTTTTGGGATTAACTATTTGCTCATAGCTGATATCCTAACAGGTGCTACCACACCAGGTCAGGATGAACCTGGAAACATCAGCAATTAAGAGGTGGTTCCACCTGCCTCAAAACCTCCTGATCAGAGGCCCTGGTATCAGATGCAGTTATTGTCTTACCCAGGACGTGGCTGTAGTTTATCGTCATACCCAGGACGGGATTAAGTTTGAATCAACATTTGAGAAACTATTACTTGTGTAATGATCCTCGATGGTCATTCCAGTCCCTTAACGATCATAAATGCACATATACAGAGCCAGGTTTTTTTTGTTCAGACAGAACTGAGATTAATGCCATACAAAATACGAGGATCTCTTGTCATAATGATTTTAGGCAAAGTCTTAGTAGACCGAATGCTTATTCTGATACACAACTCAGTCGCACACAGTAGTCGCAGAATTAATACTAGTATGTTTAATATACCAGGAAACAATTTGAGTTAACAAAGTTTTTTGTTATTTTATTTTTTTTAATCAATTCACCCCAAGCAAGGGAATAATACTACTAAGATGCAAGGGGCTACTGGGAGGAAAACAGAATGAGTTAAAATGAGTTTAGGTGGAGACGTTAGAAGTATAGAGTTGAAGTAGACTTTAGAAAGAATGCAAACCCAATCCTAAACAGGACACAAGGGATAAAACTCTACTCTTTTTCAACAGACTGGGGAGGAGTTCAAACCGGGTGATAGGCAAACCTACCTACTCCTATTGAAGGATTAAAAAAAAAAAGAGTAAATAAATAGTAAATAAAATTTCAGAGGTGGAGACGTTAGAAGTATAGAGTTGAAGTAGACTTTAGAAAGAACGGAAACCCAATACTAAACAGGACACAAGGAATAAATCTCTACTCCAGTTTAAAAGATTGGAGAAGAGTGTGAACAGGGCGTTAGACAAACCTATCTACTCCTATTATCTTTTGAGATGTAAAATTTCCAAGCATGGAATAATTATGATGCAGTAAACTTATTGTTTTCACCTTTTTCTTCAATTATTTTTATTTTTTCATAACTTTGAGAATATTTTTTTCTGCCATCGTATCTTTTTCTAACTGCTTAGCAAGAATTAAAAGCAGTCAAAATAACAATAAAATATTCTCTAAATCTTTCATGATTTTTATTTTTATCTTGATCTGAAAAACACAGAGTAACTTCATAAATGTCAGATTGAGTTTGTGTGCAATCCATTGGATCTTATTTTCATAGATCACATACATGACAATCCATGAAGCAATGTCCCTTAAGCTGACTCTGGCTTTGGGTATTTTGTTCATTTATTTATTTTTTCATCTTCCAAATCTTTGGATTGTCATTTGACAGAAACATATCGGCAAAAAATTTTTCCCCATCTTGTTCTACCCAAAATTTGCATTTGTCAAACTAACTTTGTTTTCCATTCCTGTGAGGGATTACAGAAAGAAAGAAAAATTTCTTCAAAAATTTTCTTCATCCAAAGATGAATCAAAACAACTTCAAGATTAACTATGCTTGAAATGGTCCCCAGATTGATAGAGCTACTCTGCGTAAATCTCACTCCAAGCATAGAATTTTAAATTTTAAAAGGAATGCATTAAATCTTTATGGACTTATAATGTTATTATGTTGAATTGCATCATATGGAATGATTTTAAGCTGTTTAAATTTCTTAAATGAATCTCTTATTATTAATAATAATAATGACAATGCTTCATCCCAGAAATTAATAAAATTGAATACTATTATATCTAATACTAATAATGTAAACAAACAATAAAGTGCACTCATCAAATTTCAGCTTCATAGTTAATATGATTGGCATCTGGTGGTTGAGGTTTTGTAGCCTGATCAGTAAAGTGCTGTTTTGGTAAAAATAAAAAATTGTATAATAATATTGTAAAAACCAGTACAATAAGAAATAAAAACCAGTACAATAAGAAATAAGGTAACAGTTATGCACACGATCATCACAAGTCAATTCAATAGTAGTGCTACTATTGGAAGGTTGGTAGTTCTTGCGTAAGTCTGTGTCGTACTCAACAGCTCCCAGCTAGTATATTTAGCTACCCCACCCACGAGAGTTGCACGTGGCACAAGGCTGGTTTAGCGTGGGTTCTCTGAGCCAGTAGGCTCAGCCAAAAATATTCCCTTTTGAACCCGTATAAACAGGTTCGGGGGCAGTTTACCTCTCCGAACAAGACTCTGCCCTTTGGTGGATCCTCGCCCAGGTTCCTCTCTGCCTGAAGGCAGAGAGTTCGACTATAGCTGGAACAGGTCGCAGCTAGACTCTGTAGTCTGTTGACTTACTGATACTAATAAGTAGTTACTACCTATAGTGTAGTTACTCATGGGGGTGACAGGTTATTCCATTACATCAACTAATAATGTAAACAAACAATTAAGTGCACATAAAATGAAGAAGAAAAAATTCAGCTTCATAGCTAATATGATTGACAGCTGGTGGTTGAGTTTTTTTAGCCTTATAAGTAAGGTGCTGTTTTGGTAAGAATAAAGGACATGAGTTCTAATCTTACCAGAAGCTCACTGTAAACTGTGGTGCACAAGTCAAACTCAAGATTTTTAGCTCAAAATTCTGTGTTATGACTATACTTGTCGTATAGATTGACCCCCGCCTCCCAAACATATGGTAGGCTACCTGTGACCCAAAACTGTGACCCCAAAAAACTTTTTAGGTTTGAAAACACAACTTTATGTCACATTTTATAGTATTTATTATTTCTAAACCATGCCATTTAATGAATGGTTGAAGAATTAATGGTAGAACAGCTTAAGAATAGCAGTAGTGGTAGAAGTATTAATTGTTTCCTTATAACATTTGGAATACATTGACAAAGTAGCCTATCATCGGTTGAAATTTATAAAATTTTATGTTAAAACAATTCTCAGGAAAATAGGTTTCTCAAGACCATTAAATGTTCTCACTCTTTCCAATACTGATGAAGGTTTCCTTCCTAACCTTTTGCTTGAAGCAATGTGAAACATCAACATCTTGACTATACCATCATTTTCTCGTCAATTTAGATGTGATATCCATTTTAGTTGTTGATGCTGTTGAAAGTCCTCAACTGATGTGGTTTCTGTTATTTCATACAGTTCTTTGTGATTTTGTAGTGCCAGTCCATGAGGTTCAAAGAAGGATAGTCCTCTCTAATACCTACTGTCTTCATTTACAGTCTGTTCTATTTTTAATTTCTTTATCACCTAAGACAAAGGAAATCATGCAATACAATACACTGAAATTTTAATTAAAATTCACTCAATACAGAGTTAGAGAGCCACTCAAAGTAGAAAGTCACTGTCAAAATTATTATGTTGAAATATATGTGTGATATTATGAGGATAAGGAGAATAGATAGATTGATTCTTGACTTGAATAGGTTATGATTGTAGCAATGTAGGAGTCTTTTCCACCAAGGGGCCATTCTTCTCAGATTGGTAATATGTAGGAAATGAGGATGATTTGACTCTGTGGAAGTACTTTAGTATATCATCACCATAAAGGCCCGAAGTGTTTGTTTGTTTGTTTGGGTTTTATGGCATATCAACCACTGTGGGTTATTTAATGCCAAATCCAGTTTATATGAATTTTAAATACCTATTTTGTATGGAATAAAAAACATAGAGCTGGCAACATTATTGTTTCAAAAAATGCATAGCTGGCAACATCATTGTTTCAAAAAATGCATAGCTGGCAATATTATTGTTTCAAAAAACGTATAGGTGACAACATTATTGTTTCAAAAACGTATAGCTGGCAACATTATTGTTTCAAAAATGCATTGCTGGCAACATTATTTTTCCGAAAAGATTATTATAGGTCTTGCTGTTGGATGTAGTTTATTGTCATACCCAGGATGCGGCTTTAGTTTATTGTCATACCCAGGACGCGGATGTAGTTTATCGCCATACCCAGGATGCGGATGTAGTTTACCGCCATACCCAGGACGCGGATGTAGTTTACCATCATACCCAGGACGTGGGTAAGATCTGGAAAAACTAGGAGGTCACTATTTACCCATAGCTTGGACCCTAAAAGGTGCTACCACCCCGGGTCAAGGTGGACCTGGAAACACCAGCAATTAAGAGTGGTTCCATGCTTCCTCAAAACCTCCTGATCAGAGGCCTTGCTGTTGGATACAGTTTAACGTCATACCCAGGACGTGGATGCAGTTTAACGTCATACCCAGGACGAAAAGACCCGAAGTGGTGAAAGTAACGAATATAGATCACTTAAATATTGTCCATGTAAATAGGGACAGAATGCTGACAGTCTTACAGTATTGAGTAGAAAATGGATCTTTCCTGACAAGACAATGTGTTGTGGCCTAGGGAAGGTTACTGAATAGAATAATCAACAAAGGTTGGTAATGAATGATAATACATAGGACAAGAACAACACATATAAGATTTGCCAGTGGCATGTACAAGAAATAGTCAACTGCTTGAAGTGAGTCAAGTGAATCTCCAACTACAGACCAACATACAGTATTTACTACTGTATTTATGTGAATGAGGATATACCCATTATTGTCTCTAGGTATGCTACAACACAATGCAAATGATTTTGAACTCTGTCAAGGCTGGAAAGTGAAGATCAAACAGATTGATTATTATGAGGATAAGAAGGATAGATATTGATTGACCCAAAGAGATTATGATTGCAGTGATCACTGAACCATCCAGGTGGGAGTTTCTTTCCCAAAGTAACAGTTCTTGGGAAAAAATCTTTCTCAGTGAAAGTTTCTTCTTTACATTTCTAATACAGAGGAAATGAGGATGATTCAACTCTGTGGAAGTAGCATGTCATGTCCTAACTATCAATAACTAAACTAATAATTACAAAGTTTGATGATCTTATAACTTTTCTGCATCTTATAACTTGTAAAATAATGCCTAAACAAGTTGAAAACAAGATCATCGTCTTCATTATCATTGTTGGGTCTGTAAAATTTGTCTGCTCTCATATATAGAGATAAGTTACATGATATGATGCAGTCCCTCATTGGTTAATTAAACCACATGGGTTTGGGAAAAGCTGACCATGAGTAGAAGAGATTCAGACATGCTCTGAAGCAACACATAAGGAATTCTCTTCACCACCATGGTACCAGTTACCAATGGTCTAAAGATACAAGTTGTCTGGTCCTATTGCCCTCCTCCAGATGGTTGTTGACCTGACATATTCTCTATATATAGGAATGAACATTGTGTTTATGTTAATCATGGTATTCATGTTTTTAAACCTAAATAAATAACTTTATTAAATGTTGATAAATTTTTCATTATTGTTAGTGTTGCAAAGTAATGTGGGACTAGCACAATAGGCCCACTTGCAAAGTCATGTGGGACTAACACAATAGGCCCACTTGCAAAATAACATTGGACTAGCACAATAGGCCCTCTTGCAAAATAACACTGGACTAGCAAAAGAGGCCCACTTGCAAAATAACACGAGACTAGCACAATAGGCCCACTTGCAAAGTCATGTGGGACTAACACAATAGGCCCACTTGCAAAATAACATTGGACTAGCACAATAGGCCCAATTGCAAAATAATGTGGATCTAGCACAATAGGCCTATTTTTTTTTTAGTTTATTTTAAAGCAATTCACCTCAAGCAATGTGGGAATGCCACTAGCATGCAAGGAATTACAGAAGATTGTGAACAAGAGTAAACAGGCGTGTTTGAGGAAAGGATACAGAGAAGGATGGGGAACAAGATATTTGAAGATTATAGTTATCAGGGAAGCAACAAGGGGAAGTGTGAGAGAAGAAGCTGTTTGAGTAGAAGGGATGGTTACATTTAGCCATTTTGATAGTGAAAGGGTGGAACCCAAGATGCCAGCCTAGTATCTTGCTTAAATTCATGCATTCTGGTAACTAGTAAAAATAGCTTGTCAGAACAGTTGCCATGAAAATACTTATAGAAAAGACAGAGGAAAGCCATGGCATGTCTGTGAGTAAGTGACTGTAGACTAGATGCCAGATCTGGACCTATCATATTGCACATTCATCTCTGGATTTTGTTGAGGACCTTGAGATGTACAGTGGGGGCACCAGACCATATATGACAGCAATATTCCATGAAAGGATTGATGATTGTTTTATATATTTGAAGGATAGACTCGAGAAAAACTTTCTGGCGTGACATAGAGAACCAACTTTCCTTGTGGTAGATGAAGCAATTGATTCAATGTATTTATTCCACCTCATGTCAGCAGACAGCATGAGACCAAGCAGGCCTAACGAGGCGCTTTCATGGAGTTGGGAATCAGTCATTCTGATGGGAGGCAAGAAAGGTTCTCTATGGTGGGTAAAAGAGCAGTTTCATTTTGGAGGCATTAAAGTTTACAGGTCCTTTTTGAGATCAGCAGTTGGGTTAGTTTTGTCAATGATACGAGATATCATCATCCATCTGAACTGTGTTGTTGTTCAACTTTTAAACTGCTTATAGGTTGTTGTTACTGCCTTTGCTGTTGTTGTGGCATTGACAGTGCCTTTGCTGACATTGGATGAGAAATTATAAAGTGCAGTAATTTCTACATATGGGATATGGATTTCCATTACCAAATTGAAAACGGTCATGCATCATGTAACCGTTTGCAAGAGTTATCTTCGTTAGTGTCAATAACTTTACAAACTGAAAGGCTTAACCTGCAATTTTGTGATTACAGTGCATATTTGACAGCTTGCTTCATTTGCAAATACTTTTAATAATCTCAGAATGTCATTACTGGGAAATTGGTATCACTTCCTCAGACCTAAATTGATAGGGTATCATTCATGGTATGTTGATATCAGTTCTTCAGACATAAATTGATAGAATGCCATTAATGAGATGTCAGTATCACTTCTTAGCCTCTCCCTACTTTATCACTATTTCCAGGCCAAATTTCATTTTAAAAAGTTTGCACACACCTGCATTTATTGTATTTATAATTTTACTGGTCATTTAGGTGACTGACGAATCTGTTAAAGAATATCTTTTGCAGCCAGGCCTTAAAATATATCTTGGAAAACCTGTTGTGACAAGAGTAAATTAATTTTCCACTCAATTTTTAGTTGATGGGAGTTATTACAACTGATACTAAGTTAAAACTTAATAGTTAATAATGCACTGATAGATTTCTAAGTTACATATCAAAATACATATATTTAAAGTTAATCGCACACCTGGGATCCCATCAGCTATCACATAGTTTTTAATTTTATCTTATTTTAGGTTTTCCTTTTATCTATATTTTCTTATATGCAACATCCCTACCTAAACTCTGTAATTTTATTCACCATTTACTTTTTTATTTTATTTTTTTTTCATTACAAGGAGATAGGTTTACCTATCGTCCGGTTCATACACCTCCCCAGTCTTTTGAACAGGAGGAGAGGTTTATCCCTTGTTTCGTGTTTAAGATTGGGTTTCCAGTTGTCTTTTAAAGTCTTATTTTAAAGTCTTTCTGATTATTTTTCTTTCTTGAATAGAAGTAGATAGGTTTGCCTATCATCTTGTTCACACTCCTCCCTTGTCTTTTGAACAGGAGGAGAGGTTTATTCTTTGTTTTCTGTTTAAGATTGGGTTTACATTTTTCTTTTAAACTCTTATTCTCTTTCTAATTATTTTTCTTTCTTGAATAGGAGTAGATAGGTTTGCCTATCATCTTGTTCACACACCTCCCTTGTCTTTTGAACAGGAGAAGAGGTTTATTTTTGTTTTCTGTTTAGAATTGGGTTTACAATTTCTTCTAAAGTCTTTCTATTGTCTTTCACTTCCATAATCCTACCTTCCATCTTAGTCGTGTTGTCACCTTGCTTGGGGTGAATTGATTAAAAAAGAATCAGAGTTGAATCATCCCCATTTTCTCTGGATTACAAATGTAAAAAAGAAATTTCCACTGAGAAATATATTTTTCCAAGAACTGTTACTTTTTGGAAGAGACTCCCACCTACATTGTTCCCTGATCACTGCAACCATAAACTCTCAAGGTCAATCGATATCCATCCTCCTTATTCTCATAATAATCAATCTGTTCAATCTTCACTTTCAAGCCTTGACATTGTCTTGTCAAGAAGCACTCATTTTCCATTCTGTGGTCTCATTCTCGTAGAGCAATACTGTAAGACTGCCAGTATTCTGCCTCTATTTCCATGGCAAAGATTTAAATGATCTATATTTTTTACTTTCACTAGTTCAGACCTTTACGACAAGAACACACTTATCTACTTCCACAGAGTCAAATCATCCTCATTTCCTCCATATTACCAATCTGAGAAGAATGGCCCCTTGGTGGGAAAGACTCCTACATTGCTACAATCATAACCTATTCATGTCAAGAATCAATCATTATCTGTCTTTCTTCTCCTCATAATCTTCACTTTCTCAAACCTCCTTTCATTCCATATCTGTCTATATATTTATGTATTATGTACATTATTTACATTATTCGGACTATTGTCCTCATCTTTGTTGCCATGTTTATTACAACCTTTCGGCCATTGTACGCTCCAGCCTTCTAAAGGTGGTTGGAATGTCAAACTTAACCCTTTATTTTGGGTAGACTGTTCTAGTTCCACATGCCATGTCTAATGGATGTCAGTTATCAGTTATCTCCTGTTAATTTCCCTCTGAAAGCCATAACCTATTGAACCCACACTCTTTGGGTCCTGTCACTGGATCTAACTAACGCCTTTATCCACTGTGCCATGTGTCCTTGAGGACATCTGGGTATGAATTTCTGGGTATTATAAACCTAATGTCTTCACTCAATTTTTACCAGTGCTCATATTGAAATTTTTGCTATTATCATTGTATGCTTTTTTACCAGAGCTCATATTGCAATTTTTGTTCCTTTCATTCATAGCACACATATAACTCTACATTTGAATTAAAATTTCACTGTATTATAATAATAACCTGATTTTGTTACGCTTTCCCTTAAGTGGCTTCTGTCCCTTATACTGTATGATAGCAGAAAAAAAAATGTTATTTCTATATAATGTCATTTACAAGCAGAGTTTTATTGTCTACATTTTCAATTTAAAATATATGGTTACTTTCAATTTAAAAAATATGGTTACTAACAAGCAGTATTTTATTTTTAATATTTGTATTTTAGACTTACATTCAAGTGATTTACAAGCAGAATTTTATTGTTTCCATGTCCATTTTTAAAGATGGTGTAAGTACTTATTTATTTAGCACCCTGTGTTTCCGAAATGTTTGAGCAAATTTGGTCAGGGAAAAAATTATCTTTTCACTAACTGTCCATCATCGTCTTTGAAGTTTTACATCAAAGAAAATATTGGAACCTCAATATTATGGCTAGGATACCATTTGTGCAGAGTAACATCAAAGATTTGAATTACACTTGATTCATGAATAATATAATAGACTAAATCTTCTAAAAATATTACACAAACATATATATATATATATATATATATATATATATATATTTGTGCATTTAGGCAGCAATCCTTCTTACATGCACATTTCATTCAATATGACAGACAAGGTGATTTAGTTTTTATACAATTTCTCATGTGATCTTACAATTTTTTTCTTTTTGGTAGATAAATTATATAATAACTGTCCAATTGTTTTTTCTTTCCAAGCGTTTTCAGCCATACATTTAACCATTTTCAAGGTTGAAATATATTAACTGTTAACAAGAAATAGATTGTTGCATGCATGTATTTATATAATGTTTTCATTTTCAAAACAGGGTCAAGACATTGTGTCCATATTCATAGTTGAGTTTATTGAGTTGTTGTTTTTTTTATTAATAAGGCTTCCAGTATTTTTAGCCTTTTTTTACATATAAACGATGCTATTATATTTGTTATCAGCAAGTATGTTACGAATAGGGTCCAGTATGTCTCCATGATTATTTAAATGAGACCTAATTGAGCTATGATCAGGAAGATGAAGTGTGAGTGTTCTTGTCAAACATGTTGTAGTGTGACCTATATAATTGTTTATGAATTTTAATTGATTAGGAATACAGTTCCTTAATGGACATTTAAATTCATAAATTTGACCGTGTTTTGAAAATGAAAACATTATATAAATACATGCATACAACAAACTATTTCTTGTTAACAGTTAATATATTTCAACCCTGAAAATGGCTAAATGTATAGCTGAAAATGCTTGGAAAAAAAAGAACAAGTAAACAATTTTTATATAATTAATCCACCAAAAAGAAAAAATTATAAGATCACATGAGAAATTGTATAAAAAACTAAATCAAAGCACCTTGTCTATCATATTCAATGAAACATGCATATATATATATATATATATATATATATATATATATATATATATGTATATATATATATATATATATATATATATATATATATATATATATATATATATATATATATGTATGTATGTATGTATTTAGGCAGTATATCTTCATTCAAACATGTTTCATTGAATAATATAGACATATTATGTTTACTTATTTTTATGCTAATCCTATCCAGTTTTCTAATCAGTTTTTTATGTTAAGATATAAAAAGTCAAATATGGAGTCCCTCTATAACAAAAGCAACGACCAAAAAAAAAAAAATTTATCACGAATATAGCAACAACATATTAAAGTGCATATAATATTCTTTGGTAACAAAGTTGGTAATGATTTAATCTTGTCCTGTGTAAGATGTTAAACTACATCTATGTTCTGGATAAGATTTTAAACTACATCTATGTCCTGGGTAAGACGTTAAACTACATCTGCGTCCTGGGTAAGATGTTAAACTACGTCCAGCAGCAAGGCCTCTGATCAGGAGGTTTTGAGGAATGTGGAACCACCTCTTAATTGCTGGTGTTCCCAGGTCCACCCTAACCTGGGGTGGTAGCACCTGTTAGGGTTCCAGCTATGGGAAAATAGTTAACTATTACCAGCAATACTTTTTTGAAAAAATTATTACCAGCAATACAATTTTGAAGGAAATATATTACCAGAAACTTATTTTTGACAAAACAAAATAATACCAGCAATAAAAATTTTTTGTCAGCATTAAATAACCCATTTAGGTTGATATGCCATTAAACAAAATAAACCAAACCAATCTAAACCAAAGAATACATACTCTATTCATACGAATCTATCCTAAAAATGTTGTTGGCATTAAATAACCCATTGAGGTTGATATGCCGTAAAACAAAATAAACCAAACCAATCTAAACCAAAGAATACATACTCTATTCATACGTATCTATCCTAAAAATGTTGTCGGCATTAAATAACCCATTGAGGTTGATATGCCGTAAAACAAAATAAACCAAACCAATCTAAACCAAAGAATACATACTCTATTCGTACGTATCTATCCTAAAAATGTTGTCGGCATTAAATAACCCATTGAGGTTGATATGCCGTAAAACAAAATAAACCAAACCAATCTACACCAAAGAATACATATTCTATTCGTACGAATCTATCCTAAAAATGTTGTCGGCATTAAATAACCCATTGAGGTTGATATGCCGTAAAACAAAATAAACCAAACCAATCTACACCAAAGAATACATATTCTATTCGTACGAATCTATCCTAAAAATGTTGTCGGCATTAAATAACCCATTGAGGTTGATATGCCGTAAAACAAAATAAACCAAACCAATCTACACCAAAGAATACATATTCTATTCGTACGAATCTATCCTAAAAATGTTGTCGGCATTAAATAACCCATTGAGGTTGATATGCCGTAAAACAAAATAAACCAAACCAATCTAAACCAAAGAATACATATTCTATTCGTACGAATCTATCCTAAAAATGTTGTCGGCATTAAATAACCCATTGAGGTTGATATGCCGTAAAACAAAATAAACCAAACCAATCTACACCAAAGAATACATATTCTATTCGTACGAATCTATCCTAAAAATGTTGTCGGCATTAAATAACCCATTGAGGTTGATATGCCGTAAAACAAAATAAACCAAACCAATCTAAACCAAAGAATACATACTCTATTCATACGTATCTATCCTGAAAATGTTGTCGGCATTAAATAACCCATTGAGGTTGATATGCCGTAAAACAAAATAAACCAAACCAATCTAAACCAAAGAATACATACTCTATTCATACGTATCTATCCTGAAAATGTTGTCGGCATTAAATAACCCATTGAGGTTGATATGCCGTAAAACAAAATAAACCAAATCAATCTAAACCAAAGAATACATACTCTATTCGTACGAATCTATCCTAAAAATGTTGTTGGCATTAAATATCCCATTGAGCTGTCGATATGCCGTTAAACAAAATAAACCAAACCAAACCAATGACTTAATGTCTGGCACAAGAAGATCATACATTTCAATCATTTTACCAACATTGTTTCTATATTTATGTTTCTTGATTTATTGATAAATACATACAGAATATAATGCTATTATATATATATATATATATATATATATATATATATATATATATATATATATATATACATATTTATATCTACGTATATATATATATATATATACATATTTATATCTACGTATATATATATATATACATATATATATATATATACATATATATATATATATATATATATATATATATATATATATAGTGCCACTTAGGGAGGTTACTGTATTATGTACTCCATGACACAAAATCATTTCATGTTGAACTTGCAAAAGAATGCCTTGCAGCATATCTAAAATTATTACAGATATCAAGAAATGACTTGACTCACACGTCGTAGTGCAAAGTTAGTCTCATTATCTTATTTTCTGTATATGTGAATGTGCACACAGATATAAACACACAGACACATGCACATATGTGTGTGTGTATATATATATATATATATATATATAAATTATGAAATGACAAATAATTTAAACCAAATGTAAAATTAACTGCCTTAACTACCTGAAATTAAATACAATCTTCTTTTATATACCATGTTCCTTCAGGATGTGGGCAGTCATGGCTCTCCACAATTTCCTGTATTTTTTAGCTCTTTTTTTTTTTTTTTAAATCAGTGTCACCCTAAATATAGCAGTCCAGCCACTTACACACAAGGGGTTACAAGGTGTGGAAGAATTTGGAACAGAAATATTAGTAATGAGTAGAAAGAGAAAAGAGCAATCAGGAGGACAGTAGATAGTGATTGGCATTGCATTTAAGTTTCCTGCAGATTAAAGATGGCTGGAAAGCATAGAGCCAGAAGGGAGTTCCACAAGTGAGAAGTGTGAGAAAAGAAACTATTAGTGTAGGAGTTATGGTTACATCTAGCTAGCTCAACTGTAAATTGATGCAACCTTGTTGCCAGTCTAGTATTGCGCTCAAATTCATACAGACTATATACCATAGCAATGAGCTCAACTGAACATTTATCATCAAAGCATTATAGTGGTGGGCAAATGACTGAAGCTGAGCTTCCAGATCAGGGTCAGTAATATTGCTGATTCTTCTTTGGATCTTATCAAGGAGATCCAGGTAAATTACAGGGGCACCAGACCATATATGATAGCAATATTCTAATCATGGATGAATAGTAGACTTATAAGACTTATGCAAGATAGATTCAGGAGAGAAGAATTGTCTCACTCGACACAGTGGATTGACTTTCTTATCTGCTGACTAGCAATGGATTCAATATAGTCCTTCCATTTCATGTCAGCTGAGAATTTTAGCCCGAGAAGGCACAATGTGTCATTTTCCTGGAGGATAGCATCAGCCATACTGATGAAAGGCAGAGAGGGGTCTCTCAGATGATTAATAGAGAGAAGTTTAGTCTTGGAGGCATTATAATTGACAAGCCATCTTTTTCCCCAGTTAACAACAGACTATAGGTCATTTTTGACATCAGCCACCTATTTGACTTATCAAACTGATCAGACTTACTATCAAGACAGAAGTAAATGATTATGCCATCAGCATAGATACCAAACTGAGAGCTGATGCCATCAAGAAGGTTGTTAATGAAAATTAAAAACAATGTAGGACCAAGGATAGAGCACATGTACTGCTGGCCCTGGCTCCTGAACTAAAACTATTAGGACCTTGAATAAGTACTCACTGATTTTTCATGAAAAGTAATGTTTTATTTACAAAAATTAGTAAGAAATATGTCACTAAAAGTATTGACATTGCTAGCCACTACTTTTTCCCATCTTTCTGACAGTATTTCATATCCACAGTGAAAAAATGACGTCTTTTGAGTTTAACCATGAGTCAACCCATTTTTTTGACATCTTCATAAGAATGAAAGAACTGTTCAGCCAGGCCATGTGCCATCAATCGGAACAAATGGCAATCAGATGGGGCAAGGTCTGGTGAATACAGTAGGTGGGGTAGGACTTCCAATTTAAGCATTTCCACATAGTTTTCACCTGTTTTGCAACATCTGGCCTAGCGTAGTCATGTTGCAAAATCACTTTGTCATGCCTCTGATCATATAGCAGCTATTTTTTCCTCAATGCTCAGCTTAAATGCATCAATTGTAGTCAATAGCAATCTACTGTGATTGTTTTGATCATTTTGAACAGTTCATAATAAACTACACCCAGCAGATCCCACCAAATGCAGAGCAGAAATTTCGAACCATGGATATTCCACTTTGATGCCAATGTTGATGCATGGCTAGGCTACCTTCTATGCTTAGGTTTATCATAGTATATCCACTTTTCATTGTCACTCATGATACAATGCAAAAAACCTTTCCTTTTCTACCATTGAAGCAGCTGTTCACATGTGACAAGACACCTTTCAATGTCTCTCAGCTTCAACTCATACGGCACCCAATGTCCTTGCTTTTGAATCATTCCTAATTCTTTTAAATGTTTTAAAACTGTTGTGTGATCAACTCCTAATGGTTCTGCAAGTTCATCTTGTGTTTATCATGAGTTTTCATGAAGTAATGCCTCCAATTCTTTGTCTTCAAATTTTTTCGATGCACCAGAACATTCTTTATCTTCAACATCAGAATCATTCTTTTTGAAGCATCTAAACCAATCTCTGCATGTTGTTTCTGACAGAGCATGGTCACCATAAGTCTCAACAAGAATTCTGTGTGCTTCCACTGCAGATTTCTTTGAATAAAGTAGTGCAGTAAAATTCCCCGCAAATACACTTTCTTTGGCACGAAATATGGCATGTTTAACGTTATGAAAAACAAAGTTGTTCACACTTAGGCAAAATGACATACACTGAATTTCGAGCTTGCTTATATTGTTTCCTTATAGATGCATTACCATCTGAAACTATATGCACACAGTTCTGGGAATGCCATCTGTTGGAAAACAGTGAGAACTTATTCAAACTCCTAATATATATAGTATACAGAATATATAGTATATAGAACCTTATTCTAGGTCCTATATATATACAGAAACTATGAATGACTATAAAAAGTATGACCAGTCTTTCAGAGGATAGAGGGAACCACATCTCATTCATTGCAGTATATTTCGAGACTGTCCTCATTCAGTAAATATAAAATAGTTGAATATAAATCTCTATCTATAAAAGGCAGGATGTGTGTGTGTGTAATAAATGCACGGCTGCAATTTTTAACGGATTTGCACCAAAATTTACATGCAGATGCTCCAAGTTAGTGGATAGGCCAAGACTGACTTTGCATTTCCCAACTCTTATTGATAGTATAAATAATTGATTTTTTCATGCTTCTACGGCAGTTTTCATGTAGTTTGCGGCCATTTTCTACTGGCCAGATTGAGAGCCTTTAGCTGGCTGCCACAAATAGGCAGGAAGATTCTATTGGCCAGTGTGAGAGCCAACAGCTGACTGACATGAATGTTAACTAGCATGCTAGCATGCAAAAAAAATCAATAACTGCATTTGTGACAAGTGGGAAAAATTTAAATCTGCATGGCACTTTACTCCAATTGGCTCATTCGCTTGCTTAAACTCAACATTGATTCTGATTCCGCAGAACTGGGTTGGGTGTGAAAAAGTATTTGTTGTTAACATTCCATTTTCATTTGGTTTTTCCAGTTAAGAGTCCTTTTTTAAAGCTAATCGTTTTGTGTTCATTTTGTTTAGTTCTTTTTTCATAACAGATTTAATGTTTACTATAGAGCTTAGAAAACATTTGCAGTGTGAGACAGGCAAGAAGTAAGGCATGTAGCAACATCAGCACGGCAGAGGGCACTCCTTTAAAGGCAAGGAAGGGCAAAAATATTTTAAGTCAAGTGATAGCAATTGCTGTATGAGTCGTACGATTTTTGAATCAAGCACGGGCAACGCCGAGCCATGCTGCTAGTATTAAAATAAAGACTTGTCAATAACATTTTTGGAATTGGCAAATTAAGAAGAAGATATGGGTTTAATCTATATATATATATATATGTATTGTTTTATAAATTTCAGCATGCGTATGTATGCGCATATATATATATAAGGGAGAAATATATTTACTGTGAATTTTTATCAATAATGCTTTTGGGATTGGTAAATTTATCAGAGATATTTATTGATATGTATGTTTATATATTTTTTCATAGATTTCAACACACATCATTTTATTATATATGTGTTGAAACTTTGTTACACATATACTGTGTGTAACAGCAAAATTGTCCAGTTTTTTAGATTAAGGTTTGAGCCATTTTATCTTAGAAATGATTAAAGATATCTTACTGGAATTCTCCAAGGTTTTTATAACACTGTTGGACTCTACTTTGAACAGTAAGAATGTATTTAGCTCTAAGTTGAAATGATGATCTCTCTTCCTGTTGTGACCTCCTCATCCAGTTTTCCTCCTTACAGTTCTCTCTTTTTTAAACTTATTGACCATTCTCTTGATGGTTCTTGAATAGACTTTGAAACGGAAGACCAGATTATGAATATTGGTACCATTACTGAAGGCCTGAATGATCTTTTTCCTCTCACCATTGCTCATTTGGAAAGGCATAATGGGGCTGAATGATTTTAACCTGTTCTCTTTCTAACTGAATAACTTAAAGGGTTTTTCAGTAATTCATATGACAAATGGTGTCAAGATGGTGAAGCGTCTCATCTGAAAACCTAGAAAAAAGAAACTCAATTAGTTTAATGGTTTTTTTAGATATTTTGTGGGATGGACAATTATTCCATGCTATTACATGATTTGGACAATTTTGCTGTTACACCTGGTACATATATATATATATATATATATATATATATATATATATATATATATTAAATGCTGAATTTATATCAGTAATGCTTTTGGAATTGGTAAATTAATAAGAAAATATTGGTTAATATGTATGTTTATACATTATTTTATATCAGTTTTTATATATGGAGTACAACTTTGACACACACACTTATGTATATATATATATATTTATATACATACATACATACATATATATATATATATATATATATATATATACATACATATATATAGAGAGAGAGAGAGAAAGTTCACTTAATATGATTTTATATCAATAATGCTTTTGAAATTGGTAAATTGATAAGAAGATAATATTGTTTATTTAATAGGATTGTGAAAATGATTCCTGATTGAATCGAAAAACTTGGTTTCTATTTAACAATTTCAGAAACTTTTCCTTGAATATTAAATGATTTAGGATGGAAGACTTGCATAACAGCAATAATCCATAATCTGCTTGTAACTGTCCAACGATATAAACCTCAAATAGTCTTTCAGTGTCCATCTTTCTCTTGCTTGTATTCTTCATGGCTTTGTGCCAAAGCCTTTTCTAACCAGAAGATCTCGACATTTACAGTTCAATGTCTATGCTGAGAATACCACTGACAAACATCTGAGCAATCTCTAAAGAAAAGAAGAACTAGAAGCCCACCGGTACTTAAAATCAGAAAGAGTCATTTGGAATTTTTATGGCACTTTATGAAGAAATAGTGGTAGGGAAATTTAACATTCATCGGATATATTGAATGAAGTAGGAATAAAGGGAAGCAACCAGCTGGGTTTGGGTGAATTGTTGGCAGAGCAGGTAGAAAAATGAATGCCTTCCTTGGTATATCAATAAACTACATCCAGCAGCAGGACCTCTGACTGGGAGGTTTTGAGGAGTGTGGAATTAACTCTGAATTGATGCTTTACCAGGACCAACCTAAACAACTATGGGGAAATAGTGTACCCTCAAACTGGGGTCAAAACACTTTGAAAGTATAAAAATATATTTTTGTAATAGAAATATCGGCAATGCGTTTTCATATTAAAGGAATTATCAGCAATATAATTTTTTGTAAAAAAAAAATGAAAAATATTACCAGCAATGTACATTTAAAAAAAAAAAAAAAAAAGATAAAGTTAGTACCAGCAAATACATTTTTGTAAAAGAAATTATTAATGCTCCCAAGAAAATTAAATTTTAGCATTAAATGACCCATTAGGAATTGATATGCCTTTAAACAAATAAAACAAAGGTGAATGGCAAAGAAGCAAGTGTTGCTTAGAACAAGAAACAGAATGTTGTTGGAAGCTGTGTTTGCCCAGATCCTGAAGGAAGAAGACATATAAAAGAGTTCAGTGTTTAGAATGCTAATCTCAAAGATCATTCCCTCAAAGTTCAGTATTCACCAGATATGTTCAATGAATATTTGCTATCGTTATCAAATTCCCGTCAGATGATATATCTTACCGGTTCCTGTGACAGTTAACAATACTTTTACACTAGTATTGTTATCACCTCCATTTTGATCTTGAGTTTCTTTCCATCATGATGAATGGTTGTACTCTCCATATTTGAAATGACTGTTGGTTCTCAAATTCACTCCAGCTCTCAATTGAAACTTATATATACAGTCCATCATTTTCCAGGCTTAATGGAGTTCTAAATCTTTTAGGGAAGCTTGGAAATCCATACATGAACTGTCACAGCTATGACAGTGATGGCCAAATTATCAAGAATCTGGAGGAGCAAAATCAGCTTTCAAACAAAGTAAAGGCTGTACAAATTGCTGGTAGTCTCCATTCTCCTATATGGATGGGAAACATGGACACTGTTGGCAGATACAGAGAGAAGGATCCAAGCATTTGAGAAAAATGCATGAGAAAAATTCTGTGCATCTTGTGTTGGGAACATAAAACCAATGAGTTTGTGTGTAAAAGGGTTGAAAGTTTTGAAGGCCACCAGGAACCTCATCTTACCACTGTCAAATGGAGAAAAATGGTGTGGTTTGGACATGTTACAACGCATGATAGCCTGTGCAAGACCATCATTCAAGGCAACATTGGATGTGGATGTAGGAGAGGATGTCAATGCAAAAAATGGTTGAACACTATTAAACAATGGATAAGTATGATGTTACCAGAATTGCTGATGGCTGGCATTGATAGACCATTGTGGAGGAGATTCAATATGGCTTCTGCATTTGGTTCCCCTCTACGATTACAAAAGTCAAGATGATTATGATGATGATAAGGGAAGATTTGGTCTCAGTGTTTCAGGCTTTTTCCTGCAGATGCAGCATTGTTCCTATTTCCATGGCAAATGTCTCACTGAGTCCCATTCTCTAGTGCCACCAGTTCAGACCTTTACAGCTAGGACACACCATGCTTCTTTCATGGAGTCAAATCAGCCTTATTTCCTCCATAATCTAAAGGTAAGAAGAAAGTGCTTTTTTGCCAAGAACTAACACTTTGTAAAAAAGACTCCTGCATGGTTGCTTCCCTGATCACTACTATCTTAACTTCTTCAGGTAAAGGGTCAGTCATTATCTATCCTCCTTATCCTCACAATCTTCACTTCCTACCACATCCTATTGTAATTCTATGTTCATCTCTATGTCTCTCACACCATTACTCGCCACAAGCAAATGACGTCACACATTTACATTTGATACACCATGAGCAGACATGAATGTACATGAGAGATTCCTAGATGATTGAAGTTTAAAAGCAGTAAATTCGACCTTGCTTACCGATCGATCCTCTGTGGTGAAATCAGTAAAAGCACATCAGGCTATATGACGGTTCTGGTTAAGTTATTTACTCTATGACACAAAATAATTTCATGTGGAACTCTCAAAAGAACGCCTTTTAGTATACCTATAATAACTCCAGACATCAAGATTCATCATGACCATTTAAAAAGTAACCCTTTTCCTTGAGGCTCTTGTACTTTGTAGACTTTAGTAGGAAAAACAGCTTGTCACTCTGACTACATGGATAATCAGAAAGTTATGGGAGAGTGGTTTCACCAAGTACTCAGTGACCCACTCTTTTTTCCATCAACTGTGATGGCATCCCAGCAGTGAGAGATTTTCTGTTAAATTATCTTGCAGTAGGACAGAATACAGGGATGTAAATTCATATCTTTCCAAATGGCATTATGGCTTAGTTTACACAGAAGTAAAATTAGTTCTGTAAGAAGAGGAATTCCATTTCTTTCCCTATAATGCCAGCCAAGGTCTTTTCAGATGCTGCACTTGCCAAAATGTGTACCACTTCCATGTTGGCAGAATCAGCTACATTAGAACAAATCCATCATGGAAATCCACCAGTCAGCTTTGTGCAAATAGACACTCTACAGTGAGGATGAATATTTATGTTAAAGGGTATATTCATGCAAGATAATGCCCGTTCTCAGTCAGAAAAGCTGACTATTGATTCTGATCAGGGAGGAATGACTGTAAAACACTTTCTCTCTCCCAAATTTATAGGCAGAAGCACACAAATGCATGCTGGGATCTTTTCTTATGCAATAAAAAAGGCAGGTTATTGATTTCATCTGACTCAGTCCTGGTCTGTCTTGTCTTGAATGTTTGCTTGTCAGAACTTGCTTTTGCATGTCAACACCATTCTTTGTTTGTGAACTTTTTGCTATATTACTGTTTCTTTGCTTTATTACTGTTAATTTGCTTTGCATATATTGTTTGCTTGCTTTATATTATTTTCTACCCTGTTCTTTTCTTTTTATTGCTTTGTGTCTAATACATTAATCATGTGTTTCATATATTAGCTTTGTGTTTCTTTGTTTGTAATACAGTTGTTCCAAATGATGAAGTATATCTTATGTGTGCAGCATGCCAGAATAGCAGCTCAGGCAGAATGATTGAAAGACAATCAAAGATTTATAAACAGTTTGAAAAAATTAATATGCCAAAAATAAATATAATTTCAAAATTTAAAATATTATTATGGATTACTTGTAATTGCTTACATGAGTCCCAGTATAAATAGTTATAAATAATTATTGACCAATTTTATCATTGGGATATTTTTGTATTATATTAAGTATTAAGAATATAGTAACTAGGCTCTGCAAATAGGAGGAGAGAGTTATCAATGATAATCTTCAGACTTCAAATCCATGGTTATCTCCCTTTAATATCACTCTGTTTTTTTTATTTTTAAATGTACTTTTTATTGTATAAAATTTAGAGAGGTGTGAGCAAATTTTCATTTAAAAAATGCAGCTCAGAGATAAAAATTTTAGCAACTACTGGTGTAATATATAAACCATGCATCTCATATATTACTTTACTGTATTTAATGTACTGTCTCTCTCATAAATTAGTTTGTATCTTTTTGTGTCTCATATATTAGTTTTGTGTCTCCTTGTGTCTAATATATTAGTTTTGTGTCTCTTTGTGTCTAACATAGTACTGTGTGTCTTGTCTATTAGTCTTGTGTCTCTCTGTGTCTAACATATTGTTTTGTCTCTTTGTGTCTAACACAGTACTGTGTGTCTTATATATTAGTTTTGTGTCTCTTTGTGTCTAACATAGTACTATGTGTTTCATATATTAGTTTTGTGTCTAACATTAACTGTGTGTCTCATTTTGTATTCATGCCTTTTCTAAAGCCATGAGTGCGAAACTGAATGCAATAGACTAGCCCGGAATTTTAACCTCATTCCCTCTCTATCCCAATATCCATTATACTCCCAACACATGCTAAAGATATATTAAATCACTCAGATTCTGATACACACCTTAAGAGCTTTCTTATCTCTGAACGCTGATAGGCATATCCATGCCATTTATTGCACAAACCAGTCTTTTAGCTTTTAGAGAAGTAAAAGTACTTTGTCGTCTTTTATATACATTTAGCCAGCATTTACTTTCCATCACATAATACCACTGGCAACTCTTCTCCAGCATGCAGTTGAATCAATCTTTCTCTCCCAGGTGTCCAGAGGTCAGGTTGATAGGGTTTGGTTCAAGAAACAAATATAAACTTATAAGGATATATGTTCATTTATGTGTCATGTAATAATGGTCCATTTGTTCGATTGGTTGACTCTTATCATGTGTTACATTAGTGGCAGCCATTCAAATTCTCTGTTGAGTTTTCTTTTTTTTTTAATCTTTTGCTCTTTCGGGAGAGTATAAAAGAGTTTTGAAAAGACTGTGAGGAAATATTTCTAAGTGTGAGTAGTTTGTAATATAAACACAAATCTTAACGTCTCATCAAATCGAGACTTTTATATGGTGATTTTCTAAGTGAAACATAAATGTGGCACAAGGCTGAAAGTATGAGGGCTCCCAGTAAGGATCACACTCACTATTCAGTTGTAATTGATCTAGCAATACAATCTTGCTAACAATAAGACCACATCAAAATGCTCATCAAAATTTTGATATGGATGGCATTCATGATGGTAAAACTCGTTCAGAAATATCTAAAGTGTCAGCTGCAAACAACCACTTTCTCAGATTGATGATTAAAAATAGCTTCAATATCTGTCTATATCTCTGAGATGAGGTATTATGATTACCCGCATTATTTATATTACTCGAACTGTTATCCTCATCTTCGGTGCTATATTCGCAACATTTCAGCCGTTGTAGGCTTCGGACTTCTTCAGGTGATTGGAATTTCAAACTGAACCTTTTATTTCATCCACTGGGGTAGTTCCCCGTGTCATGCCTCTTCCGGATTTCTCAATCACCTGAAGAAGTTTGGAGCAGACAATGGCCGAAACGGTATGAATATGGCAATGAAGATGATGATAATAATCTGAGTAATGTAAATAATGCAAGTAAAAATAGCTTTGAGCAAGTGAATCATATGGTAATGATGATATTAACCATTTTGGAAACATTTGACTTTCATTGACCGACCAACCAGTACTACTTTCGATTGACATTTATAAAATCTTTCTCTTAAAACAATTTTTTGGGGAAATAGGTTTTTCAAGCTCTTTTCTGTATTAATGGGGCTTTCCTTCCTCACCTTTTATTCAAAGTAGTGTGGAATGTCAACATCTTGAGTGTATCATTATTTACTCTTTGAGTTACATGTGCTATCCATTTTATGTGTTGCTGCTGTTGGTACTCCTCAGGTGATATGGTTTCTGTTCTTTGTTATAGTTCTTTATTTGTGAATCTATAGTGCTAGTCTACAATGTTCAAAGAAGAATGATCTTTGGCAAGGCCCTCAGGCTTCTCTAGTTCAAAACTTTTTTAATCATTTATCTTAGGAAGTGATTGTATATAGTTAACAGTTTAAATATTTCTGAATGGGTTCAGCAGCATTATTCCATATGAAAATCTCCATCTTGATGAGGCTAAACACATGGCTCGAGTTTTCAGGTGGATGTTTTGATTTCACAGCAATTTGCAGTGTTGCACAAAACTATCTCTGGTGGAGCCTATTCTGCATTCAATTTCTTTTTCTTCAATATTTAATTTGTTATAACTAATTCATACTCTGAGGTATCTAAAGTGTTTAGTATTTACTAATTTCGCATCCTGAATTCTTATAATAGATTCTGGGTAGGTGCTATCAATACTTTCATTCCATTTCCAGATCAGAGTTTCTGTTTTGGAAACATTTGTCTTAGGTCCTGTTTATTGGAAAACTTTGGTAGAGGATGTTGATTTTCTGTTCAAGATCATTCATATCCGAACTATGCTTAAGTCCTATTTCTTGGAACGCTTGTTAGCGGATGTTGATTTTCTATTCAAGATGATTTTTATCCGAACGATGGACACCTATGTCATCAGCATAACCTCCTGATTTATTGGTGTATTGGCCATTGGGAGGGAAAGCAGAATCCTTGTCTTCTATTGGTAGGTTCTTTGGGATGTGTATGGAATGCTTAAATGGTCAGGGCTCATCTCCTCACATCTGTGTTTGTAAATGTGCAGGGCATAATCTAGGGAAAGATTAAAAAGACTGAGTCTCTCATTTCCTCTTTGCTATACTCCTGATGAGGTTTGAAATGTTTCCATATTGGGGTGCTTGCCAGTCATGTAAGATTCTGTAGATTGATACAGTTCCTCTACTAGATTGATGCATTCAGTGAATTTGAAGCTTAGAAGGTAATTTCTAATGGATAAGAAGAGGAAGTCTCTATCAATATGGTCTTATGATGCTGTGGGGTTGACAAAGCAGGTATATGGTTTCCTATAAGAAAACCAAGCAATTTCTTGGTGTTGTTTGATGCCATCATTACATCCCTTGCTAGAATGAAAAGCAAACTGGGTCATGAGGAGTTGACATTCATAAAACAATTTGAGCCTAGTTAATATAATGTTCACCATAATGGATCCAGTTGAGATACCTCTGTATATGTGAGGCTCTTGATAGCTACCTTTCTGTTTCCATGATACATTAATGTGTAGTAGACCACACTTTTTGGAGAGGTATTTCTGATTCCAAACTTCTTTCATAAAATAAAAGAGCTTGTTATTGAATTCAAGGAGAAATCGTAAGACATTAGTGGCAGTAGTGTCTTCATTTAGCTAATGTCTTACCATTACGTGGGAGGTATATCGGAGAGGTATTTCTGCTGCACCCTGTATATATTCAGCAGGAAAATTTTACAAAATAAGACTTCCTTCAACCTCGATGCAACTATGGTCCTTGTTCATTTTAGCCATTATGTCTATGATAGCAGCTTTCAGCTCAGAGTTGATCTCTCTCTCTCTTGATGACACGCCCAGATATCATGATCTTGACGCTACTCGTTTGCTGTCAGTAAAAATTCTCTAGTTCATATAATGTTCATTAATACATTCACCATAATGGATCCACATCTGTACATATGAAGTTCTTGAAGGCTACCTTCCTGTTCCCATGATGTATTAATGTATTAAAAACTACATTTTTGTGGGAGGCATTTCTGATTCCAGATTAGTTTCATAAAATAGAGGTACTTGTTATTGAATTCAAGGAGAAAGTAAGCTCTTTTCAAGAGTTCAGCATCAATGTCAAGTGATGCTTTTTTATTCCATAGCTTTTTCATAGCTTTCTTAATTTTTCTCATCAGTGGGTTCATTATCGTTTATGTTCGGAGACAGACTTTGTAATGATTGGATGTATATTATTATATGTTCTATCTCTGTAGCTATTTTTAGTTTAGTCTGGTAACAGATGAAATGTGATTCAAAGTGATTTTTGAGACAAGGAAATTTCTTCTGTGGATAAATTGATTGTCTAATATTACTGGAATTTTTTTGCTTTTCTCCACATTTTAAGACATTGGCTTCATGAATTACATTTCTAATTTTCCGGAGAAACTGGTTTGTCAAAGAATTAACTATTTTTTTAAAATTTTCTTAGTTAATTGTTTAGTTTTTTTCACTTTCATGTTTTTCCTCTTTTGTTTCTTTCTTTCCGGTATCAAATTTTTCAACTCAGGATCATTGTTCCATGTATCATTATTCCTTCTAGGTATTCTTGGAAAGTTTTTCATGTGCTTCAGCTAATGAAGATATGATAACATTATTTGATTCTACTATCTTCTGGTCAAAACTTATTGGCATCAATTAGGACTCTAGTTTATTATTGAATTCTATATTTTCCCTTTTATTTTTAATGGCTTGGATGTTATACTGCTGTGTTTTTCTTGGTTTATGTGGACAGAAGAGAGCTATTCTATTGGCTAGTATTTTTAGTTAAGTTACAAGTAATTCATGATTCAAAGTAGGGGTTTTATTTTTTTAATAAACTGCCTAATCCATGAATCCAAGATAATGAAGTCAATATCTTTTTTGTTACATTGTCTGGGCTATGCCATGTGATTTGGGGTTTCATGGAATTTAACTGTCTTAAGAATGGAGTAACTTTTTGAGCCACAAAAATTTAGCAAGAGCTCTCCATTGTTGTTTATGGCTTCTATTTCAAAGGGCGATGTCTTCTTACCATTAAAGGAGAGTGTTATCTATAGTAACATTATTTCCAATGTATTTCTATAGTAACCTCATTTACAGAGAATGAGTTCAGTAGTCAGAATGATGACTTGGAATGAATGTGTCTCATCTCAAAATTATGGAAGGACTATTCCCAATGTACTTCTATAGTAACATTATTTCCTGTCTGTTTCTGTAGTAACATTATTTTGAATGTATTTCTCTAGAAACATTGTTTCCAATGCATTCTATAGTAACATTATTTCCAATGTATTTCTGTAGTAACATAATTTACAAAGAATGAGTTCAGTAGTTTGAATGACAACTTGGAATAAATATGTCTCATCTCAAAATTAACAATGTATTTCTATAGTAACATTATTTTCAATGTATTTCTATAGTAACATTATTTCCATTACTTTTCTCTAGTGACATCATTTCCAGTGTTTTTCTCTACTGTTTGATTATTTCTTGTATCAGTTTTTTCACCTCAATGTTACTATCCCATTGATGTATATTCATCCTTCTTGTTCTTCTTAGGGTGGTCTTGAGGTTTCTGTTACCAAGAAAGGAGGAGTGGCATTTAAAAATACTTGTGGTAGGATTATGACACTCATTATTGTGCAGTTTTCTGTTTTTACCTAAAATACAATTTTTACACAATCCTGCATTGAATTCCTCTTTTTCCAAGACAGCATTTTTTCATTTTAATTTCTTGCTTTTTTCAGTTAGGCAAAAGCTGATATCAGTTGGATTTAAAGCTATGAACAACAATGTCTGCAGCTATCAGTCTTTCTGACTGCTATGTGATATTGTCTATTACAATATCTGTTGATTTGCATATTGCAATTCAAACTCCATGTTGTCTTTTCTCCTTATGGCCAGTCCAAAATAAATTGTATCCCAAATACACAATGGAGTTACTACCAAGCCGATGCACCTCTTGCCTCGAGACAACATCAACGTTGGCGTTCTGGCTTTCTTCTAAAAGAAAATGCACTCTGAAAACATCTGATCCTGACTGGATGTTGACGATGCACCTCTTGCCTAGAGATAACAACATGGTTAGCTTTCTTGCATTCTTTTAAAAGCAAATACACCCTGAAATCATTTGATCCTAATTGGATATTGATTTGTCCTGTTTTCCATTGGAAGTACTTTTTAAGTTTGTATTTTGTAGTCACTTTTTTAGTTAATGTAAAGGTCTCAGCAAGGACTATCCTTCTTCAAACTCCATGCACTCTGAAAACATCTGATCCTGACTGGATGTTGACGATGCACCTCTTGCCTAGAGATAACAACAAGGTTGGCTTTCTTGCATTCTTTTAAAAGCAAATGCACCCTGAAATCATCTGATCTTAATTGGATGTTGCTTTGTCCTATTTTCCATTGGAAGTACTTTTTAAGTTTGTATTTTGTAGTCACTTTTTTAGTTAATGTAAAGGTCTCAGCAAGGACTATCCTTCTTCAAACCCCCTGTATTGATGTTATAGAATCACAAAGAACTGCACCAAATAACAGAAATCACACTACTACCAACAGCAGCAAAAACTAAAATGGATAACACATATAACCTGGAGAGGCAATTATCCAGATATTGATTCTCCACACTACTTCAAATAAAAGGTTAGGGAGGAAATCTTCAATAACAGAAAGAGCAATAACATACTTGAGAAACCTATTTTCTTGAAGAATTGTTTAAAGAGAAATATTTTATATATCTCAATGAGAAGCAACACTGGATAGTCAGTCAGTGAATGCTGGATGTTTCCTTATAAGGAAAAGGCTAATATTGCCAGCACCATTTTACAGCCATATCATGTTGAATTACCAGTCTTCATCTCATCAGTTTGTCTTTATCTTTGAGTAAGGATCTGCCTACATTATATGCTCAAACTCAATCATGACTGCATAACAGCACCTTGTGTGTGTCCCAGTTGGGGACACACACACACACACACATATATATATATATATATATATATATATATATATATATATATATAAACGAATATACATATTATCCCTCACCAAAAATATGAGGGGTAATATAAATATTTATTGATATATACTTAAAACCTCAGTTGTATTACATCAAGCACTATTTTATTAACACTAGGACTATATATATATATATATATAGAGAGAGAGAGAGAGAGAGAAATAAGTGTCTCTTAAAAAGAGTCTGCTATGTATGCACACCAGAAAGAAAAGAACACAACACCATACAATATGGTAGAGCTTTTCTGGACAAAGAATCTCCTTTCAGATGTACACAGTCTGACCACTACTATCAGTTTAATGACTTTAAGCAATCATCAGGCGGTCGGCAGCTGTAATATGTAAATGGGATCCTTTATACACCTAGGAAAGATTAAGACAGGGGGAAAAAAATTTTTAAAATATGAAAGGTGTTCATGCAGTATGCAAAAGCCAACCAGTCTCACCTAGAGTGGGGAAAGCACCCATCCAGCCATGATAAAAAATAGATCCAGAAACACAATTACCTGTCCCCACTAAAAAAAAATGAAATAAAAAATTTTTTATTGGTGCATCAAAAAATGATCTATGGCTACATGATTACAATCATTTTTCAACACCACAAATGTTTCTCCTTGGGTGATGTGAAACCACTGGCAAGCAAAAGATTAATCTATGTACATTGGAATTATATTATAACTGTTCTCATTTATATATATATATATAATAGCTGGCCACTTGTATTCAAGGATACCTGTCTACTAGGGCAGCTAGCTAATCCTTATTGCAGATGCTTGCTCAGGCATATTTGTGTTTGTTCAGCACCACCAGAGCCCACCTTTGGTTTATACTCCAACTATACTGAGCAGACCTTAGGTACAGTTTCTGGGAGAGAAAGCACGATTAACAATTTGAACAATTTCAGCACACTTAAACCGTTGGTATCGATGAATTGTGACTTAGTGCTGGCACAGCTATCAACGACCCCCAAGTGTCCCATCTACCCAATTTCACTCACAAGGCTTGGGTCAACCTGTGGTGTGGTTTTCAGACACTTTCTAAAGGTGCTGCCCGATGTGATTGCCCCCTCCAGACTGATAACGTCAGGAAGTTATCCTGACAACCATGATGAAATTCAAACCTGGGTCTTATGGTCAGAAAGTGAACATTCTAACCACTTGGCCACTCACCCATATATATATATATATATATATATATATATATATATATATATATATATATATATATAGTTATGAAAATCTTGGTAATCCGTATGGGTAGTCCCATTATATATTAATTACCTCATGGTCTTTTTTTTTGAACATTTAAATTACTATCAAACATTAAAATCTATTTTTTTTACATAAATTGCTAAAAATATACCACCCCACTTCCTACGTAAAACATAATTACAGCTTCTTTCTCTTTACTTCCCCCTTCCTTCTTTGTTCTTTTTCTTTCTTCTTCCCTGCCATTTCTATATATTACTTCCGTTGTTAACCGTTTAAATAGGTCATGATCTGCTCCCTCCTCCCCCAATACTAAGTATGATTGAAAGAAATATTAAAATAAACCCTCTCTAAACTCAACCATGTCTCTCCCACCACTCGTCCCTACCCTGTCTGTTAAATTACATAAACTTGATACTACCCGTCAAAAGTATAAATTTTCATTTCATCTTTCATTTTTGGAAGTGTTATCTGATGATCCAGCAATCCTTAAAAGGGCTCTGGTGAAAAAAATTATTATCATGGAACCTTAAAGTGGTCGGTTTTTCTTTAAAAAAAAAATATATATATATATATATATATATATATATATATATATATATATATATATATGTATGTATATATATGTATGTATATATATATATATATATATATATATATATGTATGTATATATATATATATATATATATATGTATGTATATATATGTATGTGTATATATATATATATATATATATGTATGTATATATGTATACATGTATGTATATATATATATATATACACATATATGTATGTACACATACATGTGTATATATATATATATGTACATATACATGTATATATATATATATATATGTACATGTATATATATATGTATGTATATATATATATATATATATATATATATATATGTATGTATGTACATATATATATATACATATATATGTGTATATATATATATATATATAAATATATGTGTGTATATATATATATATATATATATATATATATATATATATATATATATATACATATATATATATATATATATATGTATATAAGTAATGCATGGATGTATGTAATTTAATATCTTCTGTGTACTTAGAATAACATTGAATAATCACTGTAGATCTTTATTGTCAACAGTTAAAGATGAAAAGCTTTCATTCGAATCATTTTAATTAAATGTCCATGGATATAGGTCTATAGGAAAATGAAATGTCATTGTAGTTTTATTTATCTTTTTGCATATATATTCCTTCAAATTTGTGATGAATGGTCTCTGTGAAATTGGAAAAACTGCGAACTTCAACCTCTTATCAACACTGTTTACTCTTAAAACTTGTGAAAATATTTATCACAAAGTACAGAAATTTAACTACGTAGTGTATTAACAGATGACAGAAAATGTGACATAAATCTAAAAGTACATGGGAATGTCACAATATGACTTCCAGAAACTATCTAGTTTGCAAACGTCTCTTCCATTCTAACAATTTCTTTTCTCACATTTCTCATCTGTAGAACTCCCTTCTGATTTCTTGCTTCCCTGCCAACTACAATCTTCAAAAATTTGAATACAACATCAATCACCATCTTCTGTCTCTCCAAACCCTTTTCCTTTAGAGTCCTTTCCTCGATCCTCCTCACTGAAGTCATCTCATTCTCTTTCACTCCTTGTATCCTCCTGGGTCCTAGTGGCATTATTATCCTACTTTGGGTAAAATGATTGGAAAAAAAAAACTGCTTCCTAAAATCTGACTAAATGATCAAAACAGAATTTTAAAGTTTTAAAAATAAACTTCTCTTGGTCAGATCAAGAACTTTTTCTGCAGCCCCTTTATAACTGTATAAATATTTTTTGCATTTGTCACTTACTAAACCCTGTGGCTTGTTTTTTTATATACCGTAATTCCGCATGTATAATATGCCTTCATCCATAATACACACCCCTAAAATTGTGCTGAATATGTGGGAAAATGCCTCCACTCATGCATAATATGCATCCTTTGTTCGGAAATCAAATCCTATAAATTGTACCTCTCCAATTTCATTACAGTCAGTGCTTCCTTCTCTTATTTAAAAAACAATGGTTTTAACTGTAGAATAATATTATTCTAATTTAGTTTTATGATAATTCTTATTTTATTTTACAGCAATTTCTTAAAGATTTTTTGTAGCTGTGCATAATATGCACCCCTGACTTTGCTTAATATTTTTTAGAAAAAAATGTGTATTATACATGGGGAATTACATTAATTTCTTTTTTACATGTGTCATTTGCAAGTTTAAAAATTCACATTTCATTATTGAAGGTAAAGTCATGAATATTCAAAGATACAAAAGTTAAACCCCAGAAAATCAATGTTCAACTATTGAAAATTGTTGAAAAAATAATGTCTCCCCAGAAATACCTAAGAAAATTTGATGATTTTTAGTGATACAAGTTTTATTCAGTGCATGGATGAATGGTCAAGTTATAATAATAATAATAAACACTTGGAAGACGACAAACAATTAGAAAATACATAGCCAAAAATGTTTTGGTTAAGTTAAGAGAAAGTATACTACTATTGTTTAGAAAGACAACACACACTGAGAATCAGTTAAATAATATCAGAAGATTCAGTCATGTGGTTGGGAGTTTTTAATATCTACCCCCCTGTTCACAGGATTCAAAATTCTTAAATTTCTTTTTTGTTATTAATAAATTGATATACTGAATCACATTCTGAATAGCAAACCCTTCAAGACTCAGAAAAAGGAAAAAAATCAGCATTACTGGAATTAATTCCTTTCATCCAGAATCCAAAGATTCTTTCAAGAAAGAATAAAAGAATTAGTTTGCCAAAGGGTTTTTGCTATTGTTAAGAATGATGATTATGTTCTTGATAAAAATATTCACTTTTGTTATGTTTGAATAGGTTTTTCTTGTATCTTAAAGATTACAAACAATATACATACATATATATATATATATATATATATATATATATATATATATATATATATATATATATATTGTAATCTTCAATGCATACATTGACACACACACGTATATTGTATTTTGGAATCAGTTTTTCGTTGTTACAAGTTTGGTTAAAGACAAAAGTTTATTGTTAAGGATTCTTTTATTTATTCTTTTCTATATTTTGCATCATTTTCTTGGTTTCTGGAACATATTTAAATGTTGGGTAATTGAATGACAAAATCGAAAAATCTCCTCTTTAACATATTTTGACCTTCAAAAGGTGTTCATCAGACTGAAGTCATTTTCTTATCAGTGCAATTATATATATATGTAGGAGGAGAGGGAAAACATAAACAGATACCAAGAGGAAACACTGAAGATATAGGGACATTAAATTTTGTATTTCAAATTTTCTGGCATCCAACACATTCAGATGCAAACATTCAGCCAATTTCTTTTAGTTTTCTAAAAGTTTTGATGTTGTTTCTATTAGTGTTGTTTTTAAATTAGCCACACTTTGACAACAGAAGATTTGTTAAGAAAGGGGAAACGTTGTAAGAAACCATGTGGAAATTTACCATGGAAGGCTCACAAATCAGTGCACTTCCTATACATTTTTTCCTGAGTAAATTACTATCGCTATTAATTAAAGCAGAATTTTCTCAATAAAAATTATGGTAAGATTTATTACACTAAACACCTCATGCCTTGAGGATATTGTTTTATAAAAGATTGCTTTTGTGTCCATATAATCTTTTATTTAAATTCCTCAAAATCTCACCTATGTATTTTTTGTGCCTCTTGTTACATGCTATGGTGTAAATTCCAGCTTGAGATTTTCTGTTGCTATTAATTTGTTTTTTATCAAGTCTCTTATTGTTTTAGATTTTGTTATAACAAATTTTATATTAGTTTTCAGTTGTAGTTATTATTAACTATGCACTTTTACCTTTCAGATAACTATTATGGAAATTATTTATGCTAATCCTCCCAAGGATTAAGCTCTTTATCTTTGGCTAACTACTATTGCAGAACTTTCCTTTTCCCACCTGCTAATTTGCAGAACTTTCCTTTTCCCACCTGCTAATTTTCCATAATAGCTTCTAATAATTTATTCAGGGTGTGAAAGATTCCCTTTGCCTTTGACATTTCACAGGTTAAACAATTATGATAAATTTGATGAGTTTTTCTCTTAGCATTAAAAATGAAATAATTAAGATATTGGAAAATCTTCAAAGTATTTTTAGTGTGTTTCTGATGCAAATCTGGAGAGCTACAAATTCTGACTTCTCTTATTCTGGATTTTATTTTGTTGTTATAGTGAGAATAGAAATTTATGAGATCATTTTTATGAATCAATTTACAGTAAACACTAATTTTAGGTCATTATCAGTACAGTTTAACGTATCAGGAAAATGTATTATATTGTCTGTTCCTTTTTTGTAAATAAAATCTATTGTACATTCAATGTTGTTTAGTTTAAGTACAAGATCAATAAATATTGTTTTGTGGTGATTTCTTCATAAAGCCTCATCAGAGTTGTACAAAGGTATGTCTGTTTGGAGTACTAGTTATACTCTGTCTTTTTATAATCACAATTGATAAGACTACTGTAAAAATCCACAAAAAAAGCATTACCACCTGACTTGTCAGTCTCTGCTGTCCCCTTGCTCATGCTCTTTTTATTAAGTGGATAAGGCTGAGAAAGTTGCATAAGCCATAAATTCATCTCACAGATTCTCTGAGCTATGAGATCAGGTTTTTCTTAAATTGTAGCTTTTGGATTGACCATGTTTTCTTCCCAGTACTTTGCATGCAGGACATGTATGTGCACATTTTGTTTCAGGAAGTATGCTGTTTTCCCTTCCAGTACATTGAAAATATGTTGATTGTTTAGGTAAAATATTTGGGAAAGACAGGCTAAATAAAACTAAAAGGTGATCCCATTGGTAATCCAAATTTTTGCTTACTAGAATTCTTTTGCAACATTGAAGTTATTGCTAACATCTCTTGTTTGGTTTTACAAATTCTACGTTCTGTTGAATTCCACAAACCAATCAATGAAATTTGAAGAAACCGATTTGTTTCGAAGAATACTTTGACAAAAAAATGTACTTCATGCAAGGCTATCTGGATTCTTGTATATATATATATATATCAAAAATTAAAGAAAACATATGCAAAAAAACAATATTGCATTTTTATTAAATCAGTATTTATTATTTTAATCATTAAATTGTTTTAAAAATATTAATAGCATTTTGTATGTTAAATAATAAAACTTTTATTTTTTCAAAAAAAAACAAACAATGAATTAAAATTTATTGTACTTAGCTACACACCCTAGTAAAACCAACTGTATTTTGTACCCCATTACCTGTTTGCACGTCTCCACAAAATTTCGTTTCAATCGGTTTTTGAATTCCAGTCGAATCCATTACATTCACTTACATGCTAATACCCTTGGGAAAGGTATGAATCCTCTCTCTTCCCCCCCCCGCCACAGCTATGGGTAAATAGCAGGACAGACCGGGATCTATAGCCTTCGATGGCAACTGGTCCACTGCAGAAAGAAATGGCAACCTACTGCGGGAAAAAATAATCTGCCTCGTCAGTCATGTATCGAAAGATACATGATCGCCTAAACGTGTATCACGCATGGCACCTGACAAGGTTATTTTAGAGAGTGTGATGGACGGACTAACGGAAGTCACATAATTTTATACATAGATATATAGATGAAAAAAGAGTCACTGTTAAAGTTTTGAAGAGTGAAACATATTGCATAGAATTTTTTCCATTTTGACATGCATTGACTGTAGTTGCCTCTTGTAGTCAGTTTCTTTCAGTCTGTAAGCAATTACCGTAATCCGTTTCCTTTAGCCAACAGAGTAAAACTTAACACTGAACAGTAAATATAAGTGGAATACTTAACCAACAGGTGTCTATCCTTTGCTACAGCAGTCACACTTCGTCTTGATGCCATTTTTATAGCTTGATTAGTTAAAATTTACATATGGTAAACGAGATTCTCCCGTGAGTATATCCACTACGAGATCTTTTCTAAATGTTATAACTTGTGAATCTGCCATTTTTTTTTTCTTTTTGGATACTTTTTACAAATTACATCCCCTTTTTTTTTTTGTACTGATGGTAAGCCATTTTCTCTTGTTTTATATTACTTTACCCAACATTGATCTGACGTAGAAAAAAAAAAATGTAAATTATATTCTCAACATAATTAAATTATAAATTGTCCAATGTCTGAGTACTTTTGGTTGTCGTTTTAGTCATTATCAAAGACACATTAATTTTTTTTTTTTTTTTTTTTGTAAAATTGCAGATTAGAACCTAGAAACCAGTCATTTCTGGCGTAAAAAAAAAAGCCAGAAATTTTCAAAAACAGCATTACAATTTTGCAGAAACCTACCGTTTTAGTTTATCGACAATCTTAGTTATGTCTTTTTGTGTCTCGGCTACAATCTGACTGAAATTTTTTGTCTTTCCTCTTCTTAAAAAAACATACATTTTTTTGACTTTAAAACTTTGTTTTTATTAAGTTGTTTTTTTTTCAGCGTAAAAGTGGAGATGCATAAAAAGTATGATTATTACAAAATTAGATATAAAAATTGCGGAAAGTACACCTTTTAGGAGGGTTTTTTTTGTGATTGACAATCTTATTTGGGTCCTGGTACAGCTTGGCCGACTCAGGGATCTATGAAGGCGCTCGGATTCCCCCCGCCTTTTTTTCGGTATTCCGTAAATAAAATTAGTAAACTTTTTTGTGCAGTAATCGAGGTGGCCAGCACGTAGTAGTATTCTAGTTCCGTAAGGGCGGCCGTACTGTTCTCGGGACCTAAGTAAGATTGCGGTAGATTTCAGCAAATTTTTAATGTTATTTTTGGAATAATCGGGATTTTTTTATACCAAGAATGATGCTTTTTATTTAAAATTGGTCACTGCAAATTTTTTCACGCAGTAATGTCGGCCAGGCTATAGCCGAGACACAAAAAATATGAACCAACTAAGATTGCTGATATCTCCTTAATGGTAGTTTTCCTCAAATTTTTAATACTGTTTTTAGGAATATCCAAACTTTTACACCAGAAATGCTGCTGTTTTTGTTTTTTTTTAATTATGTTTTTGGGTCCTAATCTGTAATTTTAATTTTACCGATATTTTTTCTGCTATGTTGTTTTCTTCATTTTCAAATATCAAAAACTTTAATAAATGTGTGGTGAACATACATCGGAAGACAGACAAAAGAGGCCACAGATCACATGCGGACATGTTTGTCAACACCAGTTACATCTGGATTTTCCTTGACAGCAGTGGGACAGCTTGACATGTCTAGATACAGTCCTCTCCTGCAACTGGTCAAGATCCGAGTTTTTGTAAGACACTTCATGCCAATGAAAGCAATAGGAAAACTGACAGTCGTTTGAAGTCAGTCTCTTAAGCATTTTGTTCATCAAGTTGCTGGGTTTTCCAAGGCAGTGTTATCTTTTGTTACCTTCTGAGTTCTGACTCTTTCCCCTCTCTGCTTATTACCCCTGTATAGTTGCCGGGAGCGCAGTCGGTTAGGAGTTTCCTCCAGCCTCGTCAAACTCTTGCCGTACATTACAACAAAATAACTACAAATATTAGAAGGATTAAGCATTAACGTGCATTCCCTCCATATCCCATTGATAAGATGTAAGTTCTACTGAAGCAACTTCATCACATGAACCACTGCTCTGGGAAACTAACTTCCAAGAAGAGGCTGTTTTCCTGATCTGTACAATCTGAACCTGTTCAAGTCTAGGGTTAACCATTATCTTCCCCATATATCTGCATAAACTGTGCCTTACTCTCTCTCTCTAATCCTCTACCTTGAGTGGCTCGACACTAAAGAAAAAAAAACAAAACAAATATCAGTAAAATGATTAATTTAGGGGAAAAAAAACGTGTATAATAACTGCAAATGTCACTGTCCTATTTTTTCAATTAAAGGGACACAACTCTCTAACTTTCAATAGCTCATGTTACAGAAATTTTGGATCCCCAAGTTTTCATTACTGCGATTGTTTTTGGTGATTTATTGAGTTTTTGTAACAAATTCTTTTGTACAATTATAATTTTTATAAATTTGTGAATAATCAAAATTAATTGTGAAATCCAGTGAAAGTCACCCACGAAATAAAATTATTGTTTGTACAGAAAGTAAGGACCTACACACATCAAATTGTCTTTAAATTAAGTGGCAGCAGAAGAATAATTTTGAACTTTTAAACGGTAAATTTAATTATTTATGCAGTACTTAAAATGCAGCAATTAATTTTGAGTTCTTCTGTAGTTTATTGTTACTTATTGCATATGGCAGCACTATGCCTCACAAAACAAAATCTCCACCAACGGATGACCAGATTGAAATCAGTAAAGCTAAGTCTGTAGTGAGTCCCGTGCAAATGAAAACCCAGATAAAATAGCAGCCAGGAGAACTTCCAATGCTGAGAATATGCAAAGACTTATGGATTTGCAGACTCCTGAACAAACTTAAAACTCAGTCAAGAGCCCTCCACAGGAGCTAGCTTAAATGCCACCCAATAGGGGCAGCTTTTCAGCTAGTACTAAAGATATTCCAATAACAAAAACCAAACAAAACCTGATGAGGTGAACGAACACATGAACACAGAAACACCATATTTGAAGAGGAAGAAAGTGACATAGCTAAAAAAAATATATATATATAGATGTCTTTGGTAATGACTAATGATAACCAAAAACATTTAGACATTTAAATATGTACCAAAAACCAAAAAAATAATGCAAAATATAGAAAAAATCTTTTTAAAATTCTAAGCAAAAAACTTGCATTGATCTTTAACCAAATTATGTACTGAGTGTAACAGCAAAATTGTTCAGATTATGTAACATCAAAATTGTCCATTCGTTAGATTAAGCTTTAAACTGTTGTATCTTAGAAATGATTAAAGATATCTTACTGGAATTCTCCAAGGTTTTTGTAACACTATTGGACTCTACTTTGAACAGTAAGTATATATTTAGCTCTAAGTTGAAATGATGATCCTCCTTACTGTTGTGACCTCCTGGTCCAGTTTTCCTCTAAACTGTTCCCTCTTTTTTAAACTTATTCACCGTTCTCTTGATGGTTGTTGAATTGACTTTGAAAATGAAGGCCAGATTATGAATGTTGGTACCATTACTGAAGGCTTGAATGATCTTTTTCCTTTCACCATTGCTCAGTTGGGAAGACATGGTGGTGCTGACACAAAATGATTTTAACCTGTTCTCTTTGTAACTGAATAACTCAAAGGGTTTTTCAGCAATTCTTACAACAAATGGTGTCAAGATGGCAAAGAGTCTTATCTGAAAACCTGGAAAAAAGAACCTCAATTATTTTAGTGATTTTTATATATTAAACTTTTTTGAGATAGACAATTATTCCATGCTGTGACACCTTGTATGTGTGTATATATATATATATGTGTGTGTGTGTGTGTTGACTCAACCCAACCCATTCCCCAAATCAGTATTCTGATATTAGGAAAATGGGTCAGGCTGAAAATTTTGCAGTACACTCATATACATATAGGGGCACTTTGACATAGTGTAATGGTTAAAAAGCTTGTCTTGCTAAACTAATCATGACTGGTTAGTGAGTTTGATTCTCACTGGGTGTGTCTTACTTTCAGTCTTGTGTCACATCTTCATGACACTTAGTAAATTGCTATATATATATATATATATATAGATAGACAGACTGATGTGCTATACCATTCAGCCACAGAGGAAGTGTCTGGTTAGCAAGTGTTCGAGAGAAATCATGGAACATTTGTAGTTTAAAAACAGTAATATATATATATATATATATATATATATATATATATATATATATATATATAATAGAGAGACATGAGTAAACAAAACATTTTTTAATTATGATGACTTTTTTTTTTTTTTTTACTAGATAAAGCGCTTACAGCCATATCACATTGAAACACTAGTTCATGTACAGTCACCAAAATTGATTCTGTTCAGTACTTAGATGGGTGACTTCTTGGAAATACCAGGTGCTTTAAGCTTGGATGTGCAGGTGGTGTAATAAATAATGGCTTGGAATTGTTAATTTAAGAGCAGACTTGGAATTTTCAGTTGGGTTCGTTAGGTTCATTTAAGCGCAAATATCCTTAGGAAAGGTATGAATCCACCTCTTAAATATATATATTTACATACACTTTATCTATGATATTGAGCACTTTATCCCATAAATATAGCACACCTTAAAACTATATTTCTTTATATATATATATATATATATATATATATATATATATAGCATATTTGAGAGCAACCACTCTTCTTTTGTTCATTTTTTCATTACAGACGACTGATAAGGTACTGCAGTTAAGTTATTTTTATTTAATTTTCCTTGTGTTTGTACAAGTATTTTCTTTTCTGGATACAAAGTTGATAAAAACTGTCCAAAGGTCCTGCATGTCTAAGTAATTTCAGCTATTCTTTTGGCCATTATCTACGATGATTTTTAGTTTTAACTGAATGTGTGGGTTTTTATTTATGTATCTGAAGTCCTAGGAATGTTTTATTATCCAAACATGTTCAGCACTTTGGTCATATTTGTAGTTAATATTCTTGAGTGTTGGTTTTTCTTTTTTTATTATTAGGACTGCTATTATTTTTTATTTTTTCATGTGTGGATGAGGCTATTATACTTGTTTTTTCCACTGGTATATTTCAGGTGGTGGTGTTTTTTTTTTTTTTTTTTTTTTTTTTTAAAGTGTTTCACCCCAAGCAAGGTGGGAAGCTACTAGCATCCAAGGGGTTACAGAGAGTTGGAGCAAAAGCAAAGAGGAGTGATAGAGGAAAAGATGAAGAGAAGGATAGGGGATAGATCAAGGCATCTGGAGACATCGATTGACATTACATTTGAATAGTAGGAGATTATAGCTATTAGGGAAACAGGAAAAGGGGAGGGAGTTCCACAGGCGAGAGGTGCAAGACATGAAGTTATTGGAGTAGAAGAGACGGATATATTTAACAGTTTCGACAGTGAAAGGGTGTGAGCCAGATGCCAGCCTAGTAGTACGCTTAAATTCATGAAATCTGGGGACCAGCAAAAGCATCTCATTGGCGCGGTTAGGTTTTCATGTGTGCTTAAATTAAACCTAATTGTTCTATGGTAGGATAGTGTAATGTGTCTCGTTTAGGTAGGCATGTAGTGGTATGCCCAATTTATTTATTTATTTACATATAATGTGCGTGTGTGTATTCTTTTTGAAGATACATGAAATATACATGATACCGTCAAAGATTTTAAGAAAAACAGTTATTTTTTTTAATTTAATCAATGATATTCTTTTCTTTTTTTTCTTGGTAGATGTCAAGCCCCCTCCAGTAACCCTCATTGTAACTCTGCAAAGTTTCATTGAGCAAGAAAAATTTATAACAGCAAAAAGAGAAATCTATCTCCGTTCTGTAACAGCTGCTGTGGGGTCTTCTCTGAAAAAGGTAAGATACTTTCAAATCGCAACTAATTACACAGCAGGTTATTTTGATTAGCCACGTTACCTAGAACGATTCTTTTGCTGCTCGTGTAAATTTAAAATTGGCAATAATATAAGTGATTTGATGAGATTAAGATTGTAGTTTTCAGTGAATCATACAAGCAGGAATCTTTGATAAAATAGTTGGCAGAAAATTGTCTCTTTTTTTTTTTTTTTTTTTTGTGATGTAATGGAATAACATGTCACCCCAATGAGTGACTACACTATAGGTAGTAACTATCTATAAGTATCTATAAGTCAACGGACTACAGAGTCTAGCTGGGATCTGTTGAGTACAACTCAGACTCGCGCGAGAATTACGACCTTTCAATAGTAGGACTCACTACTGGGTTAACTTACGATGACCTTGTGCATAACTGTTAACTTTATTCTTATTGTACTGTTTTTTTTTTACAACAAACCTTTACTTATTTTATCCACCTTGTTTTTCAAGTAGATATTCCTATTAGCACGGAATATAACATTTTGCATACTTGATTGAAGAACACGAGAATATTTCTCTTAAGACATTTTTTTTGCAGTTGTTTATATACAAACATAACTTTTTACAATAACAGTTACTTAGACGTGCTTTGAGACATCTTAGTGCTACATTTCAGGACCAGAGCTAATTTCACCGAAATGTTTTTACAATATGGGACACCTCCTCAATTATGCTTTGGCAGTAAGAGACTACCTTGACGAAACCTTCCCATAAAGTGGGAGTGGATGACATTGAATGGCCACCATGTTCACCTGAGTTAACCCCAATGGTCTTCTTTTTGGGGTTCGTAAGAAAGAATTAGATATGAATGCAGTAAAATGACAGAGGAAACTCTCCAATGTGCTAATGAATCATACAGGCACAGAACAAGGTTCATGAGTAAAATCCCCACACAGTGGACGAATTAAAAGAGTTCATTTTGGAACCATTTACTGACATTGACATTGGCGTGGATTGGAATTTGTGTTGTACTGTGTGTCATAGTGTTAATCCATGTTACACGAATGTAATTTTAAGAAATGGAAAGGAAAAAAATAAATTGTCGTGTATTCATGCTTTAGTCCCATCTAGTATTTCTTTCGGTTATTTTTGACTATCTTCAGAGAACATATTTGTTTTTAACAGCAGAAGTTTATTTTCTCTGCTGTTTTAGTTTGATAGAGGAAAACCAAAAACAGAATTAGCACCCTGATGAAACTATTTGAACATCTGATAATAAAATTCAATCTCCAAATATTACATGTAAAAATTTCTCAGTATTAACCTGTAGAAAAAGACAATATGTATTAAGGAAAAAGACAATAGAAAAACTGTTGTTTTATCTGATGCATTTCATCCAATGTGGACTTTTGCTTGAAAAAGTCCACACTGCACGAAATGCTTTGGCTAAAGCAACAGTTTTCCTATTGTCTTTTTCCTTATGTGTATGTATGTATATATATATATATATATATATATGTATATATATATATATATATATATATATATATATATATATATATATATATATATATATAAACAAACAGCTTAACAAACTCAAAATTGAATAAATATTTGTTTTTATATATTAGGTTGGTGCAAAAATAATGACGTAATGTTGTTTTTTGACCTATTTTTAACGTCAAAAAATGACATTATTACGTCATTATTTTTGCACCAACCTTATATATATATATATATATAGAGAGAGAGAGATAGAGATTAAAAAAATAAATTTTAAAAATTGCTACACAATAGCTTTTATGTTTTGGCTCTTCAGGTGATCGTAAATGATTGGTAAGTAAATGATATCCCCGCTTTTTTTCAAAAGAGAAAACAAGATCAGAATTAAATAATATGAAGCTATACACTGTACTGAGCCCTTTTTTAAATTTAAATGATACAGGCAGTAGAATTATATTCCATTTGTTCTTATCTTATACCTGAATGTGTGTGTGTGTGTGTATATATATATATATATATATATATATATATATATATATATATATATATATTAATTCAATTTAAATAGAAAACAGACAACCTTAAGGGTCCATTGGTTATAATTTATTTCCCCAGGTATGTGATTTTTACCTGGTTCATCAGACCACATTTCGAAGAGTGAAAAAAAATTGTTTTTAATTTACATATAATTTTTAAACACTTTTGAGGGGTAGTTTTAAGTTGATGTATGGTGATGGAGAAAAGGGGAGGAGGAGGAGGACGACAGATATGGTTGAAATTAGAGAGGGAAGGGAGAGATAGGAATAATTTTAAATCTATTTTTATTAAAATTCTTAGTAAGTGGGGGGGAGGATAAGAACCAGACATTGACCTATTTAATAAGTTATCTCACAGGAAACAAAATGAAGAGGAAAAAAAAAAGAAGTAAAGGTATAAGAAAGCAGAAGTGGAAGCAGGGGTGTGAGGAAAGAAAGTGTAATGGAAAGTATGGAAAGAATATAGGAAAAGGAAGAATATATTAACATATATGGTCATATTGAGGTTAATTTGAAAAAACAGATTTATACATTTGGCAGTTAACGTTTGACATTAAGCATTTAAAATTTTTCAACAAAATAAACTAGAAAATAAATATGTGTCGGAACGTTCACTTAGAAACTATGAGACATTGAAATTTCACCATGTCAGATTTGTCAGGAATGTAGCACTATTGGAAAGTGCCTGTAAAACTCTAGCCTTGTGTGTGAAATTGGATAAATGGATTTGTACATTGCTCACAAGTCTCCGTAACTGAGAGTTTGAGTGTACTGACCTTGTTCAAACTGTTGATCAACCCAAATGATCTATTCTCTTCAAGAAACTAGAACTCAGTGTAGTTGTAGTATAAACTACAGGCGTGCTCTGAGGTATTGAACAAATGCAAATGTGCCTAAGCAGGCATTTGTGATAAGGACCAGCTAGCCACCCTAACAGACACGGGTACTCAAAAATGAGCAACTAAATGCTATATACACAACAAACCAAAGTATTGGTAAAACCTGCAATTGCGCCAACACCAATCTACCAAGCAGCAAAAGAAAAAAGAAAAACCAAGAACCAAAAAATAAAAGGGAATGAAACATGAACATAAGGTTCAGCCTTTACAAGGCCCGAGGGCCATTCTAGGTAGAGGGTTACATTAAGAGGTAGTTTATAGGAGAGGATGATAATGGTTAAATCTAGATTTGAACAGGTTAAGATTGTAATGATCGGGGAAACATCCACTTGGGGGTCTGTTCCACAGAAGAAGCTGAATGAGTGAAACTTACTTGTTGCCGATGGAATATGGAGGGATTGGGGGGGTCTGTACAATTCATGCTTAATGCTTCTAATATTTGTAGTTATTTTGTTGTAATGAACAACAAGAGTTTGAAGAAGTTGGTGGGGAAACACCTCACCGTTGGCTCTACCGGCAATTACGGGGGTAATAGTCAAAGAAGGGAAAGAGTTGGGAGGTATATGGAGGAAATGTGGGTGGTTTGCTACTATATAAGTGGCATGGCCTGGTCCCAGCTGTAAAAGTTAGCCCTGGCGGAAACAATCCAAGCACTTTCATCCAAGCACTTTCCATGGTAGTAACGATAAATCAGTGACAGACTTGCCACATCCCACCTGTGAGAGAGAGGCTGCAGGGTGGAATATAATTCTCCTCTAACAAGGACTTGGAGATGCTTTTGAAAGTCTAGAAAGTGAGGACTGGGCAGCTCCTGCCCAAATATGGCAACAGTACTCTATTTGGATCCTGATCTGCCTCTTATGAAGGTAGAATTACTAAGTTAGCAAGATATTGGAAATTATTTGATAATTAAAATTAACTTCCTCCATATTTGTGTTTCTGTGTCTATTGCATGGACACAGTGCTTTACCACAACTAGTACGAACTATAACACACATACACACACACACACATATATATATATATATATATATATATATATATATAGAATAGCTGGCTACTCGTATTCAAGGATACCTGTCTATTAGGGCAGCTAGTCAGTCCCTGTTGCAGACACTCATTCAGGCGCATTTGTGTTTTATACTGCAACTATGCTGAGCAGACCTTAGTTACAAGCTCAAGCCCTTGGCCATGATGATTTGTGACTTTGTGCTAGCACAGCTTTCAATGGGCCCCCAAGGATTCCATCTACCCAATTTCACTCACAAGGCTTGGGTCAATCCATGGTATGGTTTTCAGACACTTTCCAAAGAAATTGCCCTCTCAAGACTGATAACATCAGGAAGTCACTTTCCTGATAAATCAACCATAGTGAGATTTGAACCTTGGTTTCATGGTCAGAAAACAAACATTCGAAGTATATATACACACACACACACACACACACACACACACACACACACACACACATATATATATAATTTATTTTTTGAATATATTCTTAATTGACAATTTAATATATCGATTTTTGTCTACAATCTGGATGTCATTTTAAGTCAGCACTGGTGTTAATACAACTGAAACTGTTTTCTTATGCACACTGCCTACATGATGACAACTTAATATCTTTCTTTCCCCTACTCCCTATATGAAATCCCTATTCTTAATTTTTAAAACTAAAGTTAATTTTTCCATCTTCATTTGGTTAACAGGTCTGAGGATTTGGAGCCATTTTTTATTGGCTTCAATGAAATAAAATATCACCTATGGTTTTTTTAAGTGTTTGTTTGTCATGATATAATAATTTTTGCTCTGTCTTTTGACATAGAGCTCTCAATGGATCTATATACTTGTTGTAGCATACCTATGGATGATAATGGGTATGTCCCCATTCACATAAATACAGTAGTAAATACTGTATGTTGGTCTGCAGTTGGAGATTCATTGTAGAATTCACTTGACTCATTTCTAGCAGTTTACTGCTTCTACGCACCACTGGCAAAACTTATGTGTTGTTCTTATCCTAAGTATTATCGTTCATTACCAACCTTTGTTTGATTATTCTATGCAGTAACCTTCTCTAGGTTACAACAATCCTTTTGGAAAATTCCATATGGATTACCAATAATTTTATTATGTATATGTGTGTATGTATGTATGTAGCGAGAGAGAGAGAAAAGGAAAACTTAGCCAGTATGTTTCATCCTCTGTGAGACTTTATCAAGACAAATGCCACAGAGGGCAAAATGTGTTGGCTAAGATAAGCTTTCCTTTTGTCTTCATTCATATTGTCTTTTTACAGATATATTCCATCTGAAATTTTTACACACATGCATATATGTGTGATAGAAATTATTAGGAGGATTTGAGATAATCATAAATAATTCATGGAGTCTAGATGAAACCTTAACAGAATGCACTTGATGGCCGCTTCGTCCTATATTTGGGACTCATCAGCAGTGCGCGTCCACTACCAAGAATTGAAACCCGGACAGTTACGTTATCAGGCACACATACCAACTGTATTAATGGGCGTTGGTGACGATGAAGTAACAAAATTAGACTTGATATAGTGCTGCTCGATCACATATTCCATGGTGGAACTCATCCGAGTTTCTATTTACCCATAGGACTGTGCCCCCACAAGCCAAGACTACTATCCCCAAGCCGCTCCATCCAGAGCATTAAAAACCGGTTCTTTTTTAATCATTTGATTTCATGCAAGGCAGCAAAGCCGCTCAAGAGGTTACTGAGTGGGAAAGAGGAAGTAAAAAGTGAAACCTTATTCAGAAGCAAGAATTGTAGAAGAGTAATCAAGAAGACAGTAGATAACAATCGACATTGCATTTAAATTTTTGAAGATCAAACTTGGTTGGAAAGAATGTTTCACAACTGAGAAGTGCGAGAAAAGAAACTGTTAGCATAGAACTTATGCTTACATCGAGCCATTTCAGCTGTAAAATGATGAGGCTGTGCTTCTAATCGAGTGCATAAATTCATAAACTCTAGGTACCATAGAGGGAAATTCATCAGAACAATTATCATGAAAGTATTTATAGAAAAGAGACAATCCACACTATGTTCGTGGGTGTGCAACTGAAATCAAAATGCCAGGTCAGGACCAACAATATTGCAGATTCTTCTTTAGATTTTATCAAGGATCTCTAAATATATAGCAGGAGTACCAGGCCAAATATGGCAGCAATATTCAAAGCAAGTGCGAATAGTAGACTTATAAATATCTAGGCTAGCATCTAACGAGAAAATTCCAACTTTCCTAGCTGCAGACTTAGCAATTGATTCAATATAATCTTTCCACTTCATGTCTGCTGAAAATGTTAGCCTAGGAAGGCACAATGTGTCGATCCCTTGGAAGTTAGCATCAGCCATGCTCATTGAATGAAAAAAGGGTTCTCTCAGATAAATAAAAAGCAGTTTTGTTTTGGACATGTTAAAATTAACAAGCCATTCTTTGCCCCGATTAACAACAGAATCTAGGTAATATTTTAGATCAGTTGCCAATTTGACCTATCAGACTTAGTATCAAGACAAGATGGTATGTCTCCATTATTCCCATTGTGTTAGATGGTTGGTTGACTGGAGGTTGCAGGTAAAAGAGAATTGATGAATGGAAGGAAATTTTTTCCTTGATGTTCGCAGACCTCATTAACAGGAGGTGTGTCAGTGTCTAATTTTGTTCGATGTGTGTGCATATAGATGCAAAACAAGCACTTACTGGTTGTTATTTCATTAAAATAGTTATACATGCACTGACACATACACATATGTATCTGTGCTTGTATTTTTGTGCATGAGGAGGTGCTGAAAAGTTTTTAGCTTAACAAAAAGAAGCTCTTGCTTGTTAAAAACAAATTGATATTTGGTCCTATTAAATTTTAGGAATTGGGTTAGAATATGATAGACAGAACATATGAGCAATGAGGAAGTCTCAAGGAAAATTGGAAGTATAATGAAACAGTTACAATTAAAAGAATCTGTTGAATTTTCTTTGACACATACTGAGGAAAGAAGGCTTGGAAAACCAAACACTCACAGGATATATTAATAGCAAGAGAAGTTGAAGAATGTGTGTGAATGGAAGGCAGGTCAAAGAAAAAGGAGAGGAATGCTACCTGCATGCAGGGGAGAGGTGGTTACAGAGTGTGAAAGTGACTGGATATAGGGAGGCTTGGACTATATATATATATATATATATATATATATATATATATATTCCTAAGAGGATAGAATCCAGGTAGAACTCAATGTCCAGGACAGAGTAAGAATATAATATAAAAGGCTCAAACAATAATATTCCATGGTTATAATTAATTGCATTGGGATTGTAATCACGATCCAAATCATCAGACCTACAAATTCATAAATTTGTAGGTCTTTTCGATCGTGATTATGATTCCAATGCAATAAATTATAACAATGGAATATTAGTGTTTGAGCTTTTTATATTTTTGAATTTAGACTCCCCAACCTTTCCCTGACTTGACCTCTTTGAATGTAACTGAGATAGTGATACAAATTATTAATATTAACCCTTATGCCCCTTTTTTAAATAATTGCTCTAGCCATTACCATAGTAATTTTAATTTTAATAATGAGTATGCTTATAAAATGCGTAAATTTCAGGAATTAGTTATTCCAAAAAAAATTTTGCTTGAACATGGAACAGAGCTTGGTACTTTTAGTTCAAATAATTATATTGAAGTTTTCGGCTCTTGTTTTGAAACATGACAAATCTCATGTAGTGATGGAATCATATTTTTAAATAAATAATTAATTAGGCTCTACTTTTGTATCGAGCACTGTTTTTTAAAAATAATAACAAAAAAAAATAATAGTAACAAAAATACTAAAGAACTTTGAATTATTTACCTAACGAGTTCTTTCCTATTTCCTACATATATTTTTACACACACACACACATATATATATATATATATATACATACATTTGTGTAGCAACATTTCTTTCAAAACATCTTTCATTAAATATGGCAGAGAAGGAAGATTTAGTTTATTTTTTATTTAGTTTTTCCAACATCTTTCCTTTTAGTTGGAGTAAGGGTGTACAGAAATTTTCCATAATTTTCATTGGTTTTTGTACATTTCTTCAGCCATTTTCTGGTGGGGTTTTTTTTTTTTTTTAGTGTTCTTAGTTTTTCCATATGGTTTGACTGTTTAAAACAGAAAAACAAAGATATTGGAAAAACTAAATAACAATTAATTAAATCTTCTTTGTCTTTGATATTTAATAATATATATATATATATATATATATATATATATATATATATATATATATATATATATATATAAACGCACACACACATATTTTATTTGATTGTTATATTTATTGTTTTTAACATTATTTCTTTTTCTTCACTTACTGCATTTAACTGAATGTCTAACTGATCAGCCTGTTTGTGCTGACTGAGGATAATTACAAGAAATTATATATATTTTTATATATATATATATATATATATATATATATATATATATATATATATATATATATATATGTGCGTGTGAGTGAAGTCAGTTGATGAGTTCATTAAGGAATCAGCTAGCTTACATTAACAGGTGAATTCAGAGCTAAGTCTGCATGGCCAAAAATTCAAGACAGCCTGGTTTAGAGGATGGCATCTTTAAAAGTGGTATCTTATGGTACTCTCTCATCCATACCTCCTCCTACTAGAGGGAGGGAGGTGAAGCAGGAAAATAGAAGGAAGAGATATTTCAGATCAAGTTGTCATTTTCTTTTGTTTTTAATGGTCTTTCTCTCTCTTTCTCTCTCTTTCTCTCTACTATAATGTTTTTTTTCTCTCTCTCTCTACTTTAATGTTTTTTTTCTCTCTCTCTCTCTACTTTAATGTTTTTTTTTCTCTCTCTCTACTTTAATGTTTTTTTTCTCTCTCTCTACTTTAATGTTTTTTTTTCTCTCTCTCTCTACTTTAATGTTTTTTTTTCTCTCTCTCTCTACTTTAATGTTTTTTTTTCTCTCTCTCTCTACTTTAATGTTTTTTTTTCTCTCTCTCTCTACTTTAATGTTTTTTTTTCTCTCTCTCTCTACTTTAATGTTTTTTTTTCTCTCTCTCTACTTTAATGTTTTTTTTTCTCTCTCTCTCTACTTTAATGTTTTTTTTCTCTCTCTCTCTACTTTAATGTTTTTTTCTCTCTCTCTCTCTACTTTAATGTTTTTTTTTCTCTCTCTCTCTACTTTAATGTTTTTTTTTCTCTCTCTCTACTTTAATGTTTTTTTTTCTCTCTCTCTACTTTAATGTTTTTTTTTCTCTCTCTCTACTTTAATGTTTTTTTCTCTCTCTCTACTTTAATGTTTTTTTTCTCTCTCTCTACTTTAATGTTTTTTTTTCTCTGTCTCTCTCTACTTTAATGTTTTTTTTTCTCTGTCTCTCTCTACTTTAATGTTTTTTTTTCTCTGTCTCTCTCTACTTTAATGTTTTTTTCTCTGTCTCTCTCTACTTTAATGTTTTTTTCTCTGTCTCTCTCTACTTTAATGTTTTTTTCTCTGTCTCTCTCTACTTTAATGTTTTTTTCTCTGTCTCTCTCTACTTTAATGTTTTTTTTCTCTCTACTTTAATGTTTTTTTTTCTCTCTCTCTACTTTAATGTTTTTTTCTCTCTCTCTACTTTAATGTTTTTTTCTCTCTCTCTACTTTAATGTTTTTTTCTCTGTCTCTCTCTACTTTAATGTTTTTTTTCTCTGTCTCTCTCTACTTTAATGTTTTTTCTCTGTCTCTCTCTACTTTAATGTTTTTTTTCTCTCTAATGTTTTTTCTCTCTCTCTCTCTCTACTTTAATGTTTTTTCTCTCTCTCTCTCTACTTTAATGTTTTTTCTCTCTCTCTCTCTACTTTAATGTTTTTTCTCTCTCTCTCTCTCTCTCTCTCTCTCTCTACTTTAATGTTTTTCTCTCTCTCTCTATCCTCCGCTGTCTTTCTTAAAATGTAGAAACTGAAACTTCAATGACACCTCACTCAACTCAAACAGGCTCTGACAAGGTAAATAGCAAATTCCATTAAATGCAGTTAGTGAAGAAGGAATAATATTATTCAGGTAAAGCAATAAAAAAAAAAAACCTATGCTGAGCCTGACTTTGGTTATAATTCCTGGGAAATGGTATAAAATTTTGCATGATTAGTAGTATGCTGAAACTGTTTCCCCATGCTTTTATTAGGTTGGTGCAAAAATAATGTCGTTTTATCACATATATTACTATGTGATTAAATGACATTATTTTTGCACCAACCTAATAATATAAGATTGTCAAGTGGATAGTACAGGGAGAGGTGGATTCATGCTTTTCTCTATAGTATGAGTATTCAATATTTGACATGTCATATTCAGACACTTTTAGAACTTGGCATTAGCCATTATAACAACAACAACAGCTAACTGCATGTTTACCCAGTATGTCTGCCTATTAAAGTTGCAGAAGCCTGCTCAGGCACATTTGTGTTTCTTCAACAGCCAGAGAGACAACCTTTACTTTATACTGCAATTATACTGTGCAAAGTAGTTACAGTTTCAGAGAGAGAGAGAGAGAGCGCACATAATCTGTTGAGTTGTGTAGTTGAACAAATCCAGTACACTCAGACCCTCAGTCATGATGACTTGCAACTTCATGCTAAACAGTTTCTTCTAAACAATTTAACTCACAAAGTGTCATGTTTTTTAGGTACTTCCAAAAGCTGGGATCATTTCCCCAGGTCATTATTATCAAGGAATCACCTCCTTGACAAATCAATCCTGTTGGGATTTGAAATCAAGCCTTATGATTGTAACACTAATATTCTAATCACTTGGTGATGAGCCCATAGCCTTACTTTATGGTGATATAAGATTATCAAGAGAATAGTACAGGGAGGGGTAGATTCATGCCTTTCTCTATAGCATGAATGTAAAGATGACACAAGCAACCTCACTCAAAATTTGACATCTTTCTCATGATCAAATACTTTCAAAAACTCTGCATTATCCATTATAATAATAATGGTTACTTGTTTTCCCAGTATAGCTGTCTACCCAGATGGTTAGCTAATCCCTCTTGAAGAAACCTACTCGGGCATATTTGTGTTTCTTCAACACCCAGAGAAAAACAGCCTGTAACTTATATTGCAACTGTACTGAGCAGATTTTAGTTATGGTTTCTTGGAGAGAGTGCATAATCTGGTGAGATCTCTAGTTGAACTAAGCCAGTACAGTGAAACTCTCAGTCATGAAGACTTGTGACTTTGTGCTAATATAACCATCAACTGTTACATCTGAACACTTCTACTGACATGGTTTAGGTCAACCTCTTGTATAGTTTTTCTACAATTCCCAATGCTGAAGTAACATGTTTCTGCTTCTTAAATGGTGTATTTAAGTTTTGTCTTACTAAGAAATTATTTACATGTTTGGCCACTTGCTTCAGACTTTGCAAACTGAGTTGGATCAAGAACTTTTCACCAAGCTCTCGTATCACTTTTTTGTTACATGTCATAAAAGTTTGCAGGTCGTATTAAACAATTTTTCTTTATATTCTAGGGAGGAGAGTTTGTCTTTGAATCTTCAACTCAGGCTGTATCAAAAGGATTCACCATTGAACCCCATAAGGTAAGCATGTCATTTTATCTTCATTGATAGATAATAATGTATCATGCGAAAGAAATACTTTGTCTTCGGTTTTCAAAAGGAAAATGTCTTTGTTGCTTGTTGAAATGGATTTTTGGTCAACTCTTGTTATTTTCTTGCTTTACTAAACTTGTCCGAGAAAATTATGTTTGAAGAACTCCGACGATCCTGGAGAAAAACTTTAATGTTACTATTTGTTTCTTTTTTTTTTTAAATACCCTGTTGTTCTCTAAGCTAGAATCTCTCTCTTCAAAGAAAGAACAAAAAAAAAAAAAAAACCCCACTGATTCCTTGGTTATTTTTAAGTGATTACAAGATGAGTCCATGATCCGTTGGGTTTCCTCTTTGAAAGAAAAATATGACAGAAATAAACATTATCATTGAATTTTATCCCTCACAGCTTCTGTTATCTTGTGTGTCATATGCAATCAGCATTTTTTTTTTCCCTACAGCCATCTGTTTGCACGTGTATAAATAAATTTCCATATTATCGTTCATCCTTTTCAATTCCAGAAAAGTATAGGTCATCAACATCAGCCCCCCCCCTGCCAAACTTTGTTCTGGGTTTTCCTCTGTCTGCTTACTTTCACATCACTTTAATTCATTCTTAGTGTCACTTGTCTCCAGTTGTTTCTTGTCCATTCCCTCCTCTTACTTGACCCCAGCAACTATAACCGGCAACAAGGCCTCTGATTAGGAGATTGGAGGTTTTGTGAAGTGTAGAACCATCTCTTAAGAACTAGAAGCACACCTATATATAATATTCAGAAAGGGACGTTTGAGATTTTACAGCTCTTTGTGAAGAAATAGGGGTTGGGAAATTTAACGTTTATCAGACATATTGAATGAAGTGAGAACAGGGAATTATCCAGCTGGGCTTTGTTGAATTGATAACAGAGCAGGTACAAAGATGAATGCTGTCCTGGGTATGATGATAAACTACATCTGGCAGCAAGGCCTCTGATAAGGAAATTTTGAGGACCATGGAACCATCTCTTAATTGCTGTTGTTCCAGATCGATCCTGACCTGTGGTGATAGCACTTGTTACAGTCCCAGCTATGGACAAATGGTTCATCCTGAAACAAAAACAAAACACTATGAAGGCATAAAAATACATATTTATGGTAAAATTTACAGCAATACATTTTTATATAAAAAAGGACCAACAATACATATAGTAAAATTACCAGCAATACATTTTCATATAAAAAAGGACCAACACTATATATTTATAGTAAAAATACCAGCAATACATTTTTATATAAAAAAGGACCAACAATACATATTTATGGTAAAAATACCAGCAATACATTTTTATATATAAAAAAGGACCAACAATACATATTTATAGTAAAAATACCAGCAATACATTTTTATATAAAAAAAGGACCAACAATGCATATCTATACTAAAAATACCAACAATATATATAGCAGAATGACCAGCAATACACTTTATCTGTAGTTAAATGAATACAATTGCATTAAAATTATTTAGATTTCAGCATTAAATGGTGCATGGAGATTGATATGCCACTAAACAAAATCAACCAAATTTACTCCAGCAAGTTTCAGGTTAGGTCTTGGCTGATGCTAAGTGCTGGTTTTCTTATTGACTTCCTTTCCACAGTAAAATTTGATACATTTTGATACTAGTTTTATTATTATTCTGTCATTGATTTTGAGGATTGGTTACCTTACTTATCAATCAGACCCCATGGTATGGAAGAGAATATTACCTCATTTTGATATAATTTTGAAATTTTATAGATTCCACTATTTTCTCAGTATTTTATTTATGACTTAATTTCTTTTAATCAGTATCACCTAATGCAAAGCAGTAAAGCCACTAATACACAATGGGGTTACAGATTGTGGAAGAATTAGGAAAAGAAAGATTAATCATGAGCAGCAAGAGGAAAGAGTATTCAGGAGGACAGTAGATAGAGATTGACATTGTGTTTAAATTTTTGCAGATTAAAGTTAGCTGGAAAGTGTGTGTTGGATATCAGTGAGGAAAGACCTTTGGCCTTACTTCCACTGTATCAGTGTGTGTGAGTGGAAATTGAAACTGGTGATAGCATAAACAGGAAATACATCTGGTGGCTAAAATAAACAGGAGGTACAGGTGTCCTGTGCCTTGAATAAACAGGGTGCACAGATATCTTGAGCAGAAGGAAATGTGTACTTGTGTGGGCACATATTGGAAGAGGTGTGGCCACATCAAACTGCATAGGCAACATAACAGAAGACATAGCCACATGAAGTTGCATAGGTGTCCAAATGTTATTTAACCAGCCTGATTCTTGATCTGGACAGTGAGCCTGGCTAGAGGTTCACCAAAGATTTGTCTCTGTCAGTTCCTGTGTGCACAGTCCTAACCTCTGTGATTCTCCCTCACTCTACCCATTTATTGCAACTTGAACAATAAAGATTATATATATATATATATATATATATATATATATATATATATATATATATATATATATATTTATTATGTGTGTGTGGTCATCTTATTTGAGCTAGCAGCAATATACTACACATGGAGCCAGAAGAGGGTTACATAAGCAAGAAGTGCAAGAAAAGAAATTTAGCATAGAATTTATGATTATATCTAGTCTACTCAAGTGTGAATTAATAATATCTCGATGCCAGTCTATACTGCACTTAAATTCAAAAAGTTTTGGTACCATAGCAAAGAGCTGATCTGAAACAATAACGGTTTGAACTGATTGCAACTAACCAGTGTAGCTTGTCTGAACATTTTCCATAGAAATGGCTCTTGATTAGTAAAAGGCTTGTGGTTTTTGGTTGTGCTGAAAGGGGTTCTAGGGTTGAAAATAATTCATCCTCCCTCAGGCTGCATAAACACCTCTGAACTTGTCATGGCTGGGAAGATAGAACTGGGTTACTCTAACCCAGATTGGGCAGAAATATTCCATAAATCAATTCTGGGTTCTTCTCTTGCTCATGTCCATTTGCTTCTTAATCTCATTAATTTCTTCTTAGGTTGCCCTGTTTTCCTTTTCTCCCTCAGTTTCCAGGTTAGAACTTGGAAAGCCAAAACAAAATACACTCATATGCCATAAATTCTTAAAATGTAACAAAAATTTGAAATTCATAATCTGGAATTTGTTTTTTAATATATAGTGGCTTAATCATTTCAAGTTAAGTTATTCTCAAAGATACATTGGTTTTTCTTAAATATGTGGAAAAATAAGACTCGCCTTAGGACATTTTACTTGAGTTTATATTGGCCGTTAAAAACATTAGAAACGTCAAAACACTAAAATAATAATAAACAGTGTTTAAAATGTAAAATCATATTTAAATAAATTTAAAATAAATATTATGCATACTATATATATATATATATATATATATATATATATATATAATCATCAAAAACAAAAATAATTAGCATAATAAAGTATGTTCAGCAGATGTTTTTATTTCAAATTCCTGTCGACAGGTCACACTCATACATTGTTTTCCACTCCAACATCGATTTTGAATTCAGACTTGTTTACATCTGTGCTCTGCCGTTGATGTTTCTTCAGTTACATTTCATTTGTGATTTAGAATAGATTTTTGCCCATGGTTCTGAAGAAAAGTCCCAGTGCAAGCGCTAATGTTAAGTGTAAGGCTATATCACTGGAAGATAAGGTAGAGATGAATTATTTCATTCAGAATACTGTACATAAATATCATAAATACTGTTACAGGCAATGGTGTGGCTATTTCTACTTAAGTTGTTTTTCAATCTACGTCGTGACTTCTGGAACCAGTTAACTATGTAGCGCTAGATATACCTGTATTACTATTATTTAATCCCTCTAGATTACAAATTAAAAAATAAATTTTTCAAATCTGTGGCTGATCCTAACCACAAGGAGAGTAACTTGTTACATCTTCTCAGGTTAACACTCTCAGCTAAAATGAAATGGAAAGACCACATTGAATCCATTGCGAGGTTAGCTGCTAAGAAAGTTGGTTCACTGTGTTGTGCTAGACCATTTTTCTCTCCAGAATTTATCTTACATATCTATACATCTACTATTCATCCATGCTTTGAATATTGCTGCCACATACAGTCCAGTGCTCCTGCTATATATTAAGAGATTCTTGTTAAAATCCAAAAAAGAATCAGCAATATTATTAGTCCTGACCTGGTGTCTCAGCTTCAGTCACTTTACCATTATAATGTTGCTTACTTATGCATTTTACTATAAATACTTCCATTGGATTTGTTTGGAGGATCTCTTCACTATGGTATCTAGACTTTATGAATGTAAGCGCTGTACTAGATTGGCAACAAAGTTTACAGTTGAATTGGTCAGATATAACCATAAGTTCTATGCTAACAGTTTCTTTTCTCACACTTCTTGCTTGTGGAACTCAATTCAGGCTCCATGCTTTCTAGCTGACTTTGATCTTCAAAAATTTAAATGCAGTGTCAATCATTATCTACTGTCTTCCTGATTACTCTTCTGTTGTTCTCATTCCTTCATAATGTTTCTGTTTTCTAATTCTTTCACACACAGTAACCTCTTGTGTCTTAGTGGCTTTACTGCCTTGCTTGGGGTGAATTTGATTAAAACATAATAATTAAACTGACTAGTTGGTTATGTAAAGCTGAAACATTTTGGATTGTACAAATAATTCTTTTGTGAGGTGGGGGGGATAGTGTATTAATTTTTTGGTGAATAACAATGATTTTTCTTTGGTCATTGTCCCACTGCCATAATGTAATTTCCCTGTGCTTTTACGGTAAATACTTACATGATTGTTCAGATGATCTCCATGCTATGGTACCTAAAGTTTATGAATTAAATTGCAGTACTAAATTGATGGCAAGGTCTTATCAATTCACAGTTGAATTGGCTAGATGCAACTTTTAGTTTTATGCAAACAGTTTCTTTTTGTGCACTTTTCACTTGAGGAACTCTCTTCCAGTTACATGCTTTCTGGCCAACTATGGTCTTCATAAATTTAAATACGATATCAATCATTATCTACTATTTTACTGATTACTCTTCCATTGTTCCTACTTCTTCATAATGTTTTCTGTTTTCAAATTCTTTCACTCAGTAACCCCTTGTGTGTTTGTGGCTTTACAAAAAAAAAAAAAAAAAATCACGTGTGAACATATTTTTTTTTGTCTTCTATAAGGTGATCAATTTATAATGAATTTACATAGCGAGCATGACCCCCATTAATTTTCATAAAATTTAATAAATCAATTTATAATGAATTTATATAGCAAGCATGACCATCATTAATTTTCATAAAAATTTATTGAATCTATTTATAATGAATTTACATAGCAAGCATGTCCCCCATTACTTTTCATAAAATTTAAAAAATCAATTTACAATGAATTTACATAGCAAGCATGTCACTCATGAAATTTTATTTTTATTTTGTTCTGGAGAGCTTGATTTATAGTAATATGAAAAAAAATGGAAAGAAATTATTATTTTTGGTCACAGTGCCAACTCCACCCTTCACTGGGGATCTTCACTTACCCCACCAGATTTTAAAAATATGCTTGATAAATATCTGCAATTTTTGCTGCAAAACCTTGGTCAATTTCCATGTATTGGAACTATACTGCAGAAGTGATTTTTCTGTTGGAGTCAAAGATGCATATTTTCATGGTTGTGCCAATTTCTTGAAAGCTCTAGATGTTCTTCAACTTAACAAAGGCTGCTTGTGCCTTTCTAATCCTGACTGTGATGTCTTCCTTCCTATTAATCACGCTTCCCTAGTATAACTCACATAATCTTGAGAAATAAATTTACTTTGTTTTGATTGTAGTTTTATTATTTTACTTGGTCTAAAACTTATTTTATAGGAGTGGAAACCTTACTTATCAATCAACCCATGTAATTTTGAAGAAAAATTAATTTCCTTTATTTTGATACCCGTTTCATTATTCTATCTGGTTTAAAACTTGACTCATACATTTTGAAGAGCTTACATATCAACCTACCATCATAATAAAATTGAACATCTGACAGATGTGTGTTTATTGATTAACTATTTCTGTAATTAAATGTGTAAAGCTTTTTATGGGAACATTTTATAGCACACGGAATTATGGTGGTGTAAAGCATACATGCACAAAATAACAAACCAATTGATTTGTAATACAAAGATAATATTTATTAAAATAAAATTAGCCAAAGGAAAGTTTAAAACAAGTCCATTAATATCTTACGAGAACTTACTTTGGTGATGTGTTTTATGGGGAATCATTTGCAGCCCTTGTAGCTTCAGCATGGGAAGTTCATGACAGCAGTTTGAAAAAGGGAAAACCTGGAAAGAAGAAAAGAGTTACTTTATGGTTCATGTGTTTTTATATTCAAGAGCTGCTGCTGCTAAGTTTTATTTTAGAGCTGCCACTGCTACTATATTTAATGTCACTACAGGTAGATTAAAAATTGTCTTTCCTGTTCAGCATGACTTCTTCACATGTCAGAGTGTGAAAATTAATTATTAAAATCACTTCAGTTTTCCCATTCATTATTAAATATATTTTCTAAGCGTTTTCTCCTTTGTTAATTACTTTCCAAGTCGGCTACATTTAACTTTAAATTTCAAAGGACGAAAACCTTGTTAATTTCACTGAAAAAGTTTATTCTTATTTGCTTAGCTTTGTTAATTTTAATTAAATCTTAACTTCCCAGATAGAATTTTCAAAAGAGTTGCACTGGTCCCATGACCTTTCTTAAGGTAAAAGGTCAAAAAGAAAAGTAATTTTGTGTAAATATGCTTAATTACTTCATTCACTTTCTCTGAAATATGACTTGATTCTAATATTTTTTTTCTCTCACACTTTTCACCTGTGAAACACTCTTTTCTGTCAATTCAGTTATGTGTCATGCGTGATACATGCTTAAGCAATCATCTATCTTTCAATACATCACTGATGAGGCTAATTTTTTTTTTTTTTCCCCGCAGTAGGTTGCCATTTCTTTCTGTGCTAGACCTATTGCCATCCAAGGCTATAGAACCCAGTCTGTCCTGCTATTTATCCATACCTGGAGGAAGAAGAAGAGGATTTGTACCTTTCCCAAGGGTATTAGCACATAATTGAATGTAATGGATTTGACTGGAATTCAAACTCGGCTCTCTGATTCCTCAATCTGAGCTGCTATCCATTACTCCACTGCCGATCTTCAAAAATTTAAATGAAACATGAATCGCCACCTTGTAACTGTGTTTTTATTGTCCTTTCTACTCAATAAATTTTTCCCCATTTCTTTTATTCTCCATAAACACTTGCATCATCGTGTCATTATCACCTTCCTTATAATTATAGAATAAGTGGACACTTAGGCAGAAACAACAAAATTCTCAGTAGCAATAAGAAAAGAAAAAGAACAGAGTAAAATAATTTGTTTAAATCAGTCCACCCCCAAGCAAGGCAGGAATGCCTCTAGTACTCAGGGGTTATAGGCATCGAAAGTGAAAACTGAGAATAGGGAAGATTGAGGAAAGCACAGAAGATGAATGGGATTCCAGAAGATACAAGATGGTGATTGATGTTCTATTTAAATCTTTGAAAATTGTAGTTATCAAGGAAGCAAATAAATGGAAGGGAGTTTCACAGGTGGGAAGTGCGAGAAAAGAAACTGTTGGCATAGAAGTGGTGGTTGCATTTAACCATTTCATCAATAAAAGGGTGGTAGCTTGATGCCAATCTAGTATACAAGATAAATCAATATATATATATATATATATATATATATAGTCAAAAGCAAAGAAACTATGAGATGCTAACAAAGTAAAAAGATCGCGGAATATAGATAATGCCCACATACAAAAGGGATACAGTCGAGTGCTTATAGCTGTCTGACTTGAAGGCAGGTAAGCCAAAAAATGTGGGAATAAGACCAGGAACTGTTCATTTTTATTGGCTAGGATAAATCCCAGCATGCATCGGTAGGATTGGTTTTATAAATTTAAGGAGAGGAGGTTTTCAGATTAGATTGAAACCAACAATTTTTATCAGTATTTATCAATAGTATTTCAAACCTGATCTGTGTTGAGTCTCCTCTTACCTCAACTGTGATTGGATAGCAATTCTCATTTCTCTTTCTTTATTAATTCTGTGTATTTTCAATTGTCTACAGACATGTAACTTCTTTAATTAAACTTGCTTTACATAAATTATCAATATAGAGGAAGCAGGCATGATTAAGCATAAAATTTTGACAATTTCGGATTTAATTGGACTAGGGTAGTTTATGTTTATGTTGATGTGACTATATATGCATATGAATGAGAGACACTGGGAATTTTAAATTTAAAAGAATATAGTTTGCTTTATACACACACACACACACACACACACACACACACACACACAAATATAAAAATCATACACAAAAAAATATATTCTTTTAAATTTAAAATTCCCATTCATGACCTCCGAGTCAACCCATTCTTCACTGCGTACGTTCGTTGTCTTCCACTCCTTTCTCTGTTCCTTTCCGTTTCATGCCTTGCTACAAATGCTTGGCTGCCACAAGCCAGTTATCCCTGTGGTAACTTTTCTGAAACCTCTTGGCGGAACGGAGCTCTCCGCTTGGAAAAGATCAATGGATCACACTTTTGCAGTCCGTATTTGTACTGAAAATCAAGATTGAGCAAGCTTTTGCCTTTTTGCTCTACGCAAGGTTCCCATCCTCGCTGAGCTCACCTTGGGACACTTGTGTTATCATTTGACAGACATACTGCCCCAGTCAAACTCCCCACCCAGCATCTCTCATTCTCAGGCTATCATCAAAAAGAAGTTTGTCAATTATTAGGTTGGTGCAAAAATAATGACGTAATAATGTCGTTTTTTGACGTATTTTTTAATGTCAAAAAACGACATTATTACGTGATTATTTTTGCACCAACCTAATACTTCTACAATAACAACCTTCTGAGTGACAAGCAGTATGGATTTTGCTTGCCTAGGTCCACTGCTGATGTCTTAACAGTTACTACACGTAAAATCAGTTAAGCATTTGATAATAAATCCATTACAAGAGCAATTGCCTTAGATATCTCAAAGGATTTTGACAAGGTGTTGCATAGGGAGCTGCTACACAAACTCCCCAGCAATGACATTTCTGGTAGAGTCTTCTTGACTATCATCCTTTATCTCGGGTAAGTCCATGGAGGTCATTGTTAATGGCCAGTTCTCTGATTCGCATAATATCAATGCAGATACCCAGCAAGGCTCTCTTCCTGGTCCTACCTTTTTTACTGCTTTATATTAACAATCTCCCTAAGAACATTCTCAGATCACTTGTAAATATATATGCAAATAAAACCAAATGTTACATAACCACTACAAAAAATCTAGACAACTCCGACCTGATCTCTCCTCTGACCTTTGCTTGCTCAGAGATAGTAACTGACTTGTAACATTCTATAAATCCCGAACTAAGCTAGTAATGCTTTGTCTCCAAACATAATGAATGCTTGTACTTTTAATAAGGTTCCTTGCCTGGACTATCTACTGGGTTGTAAGTTCACTTCCAAACCTCAATTGGAACTTGTATATATATAGTGTGCGATTGATAAATTGTCATCCAAGTTAGGCAAAAATTAAAAGAACAATGATATCTCAGTTTAACAGATATATTTACCAAAATTACACAAAAATATCTTGAAATACTAAAGAGTAAATTTATTCAATAAAACCACCATTGGCTTCAACCATAGCCTCCACATGACTTCAGAATCTCCTTCTGGATGGTTACTTTGTTTAAGTTGGTGAATGCTGCCATAATCCTTGCCTTCAGTTCATCTTTGGTCTTACAAGGAGTTTTGTTTGACTCTCGCTTAACTGCACTCCACGAATAATAATCAAAAGGGTTGCTGTCTAGGGAGTTGCATGGCCAGATGTAAAGTGTGATGTGATGTCAGAAATTGTCTGGCAGTCATGACTGAGTTCTCCAGCTTACATGGCATGGTGCAGAGTCCTGTTGCCAGACATAGGTTCTTCCAGTAGCCACCCCTCTTGACCCAGGACAGCACTACCTCTTCAAGACACTTGATGTAGGCCTCCGTGGAGTCTGAAGCCCTCACCAACAAATTTAGTTCTCTTTTATCAAAACCATCAGAGCGAGTTTTCTGAGTTGCCATACATTGGTAATCATCGTTGAACTCTTTCTGAATCCTTTGCACTGTCTTTGGATTGACACCCAAACACTTTGAAATGTTCATATTAGAGCTTACAATGCAAAGGCCAAGCAGTACAGCATGATGTTTCTAAATTTCTGGTGGAGTAAATTGCATCATTGTGTTCTTTTTCTCACAAACGGCGCCTAACTGACTCTACTATACTGTGTAGTCGGCAAAATCAAAGGCAAACATGTGCAAAATTAAAAATATAAAATAGTGACAATTTACCCATCACAACCTGCACAATCCATCACAAAAGATGCTGCAAAAATGGTTGGTTCTTCATACCATTCCAGAAAGTTTTGCAACTCGTGACCTGTCCTGGGTATGACGATAAACTACATCCACATCCTGGATAAGATGATAAACTATGTCCGACAGAAAGACCTTTGATCAGAAGTTTTTGAGAAGTGTGGAACCACATCTTAATTGCTGGTGTTTCCAGATCCACCATGACCCAGGGTGGTAGCACCTGTTAGGGTCCCAGCTCTGGGCAAATAGTTAACCCCCAAACTACAGTTATAACATTAGGAAAGTGTAAAAATAGGTTTTAAAACCAGAAATACTTTGTAAAAAAAATTTATTACCTGTTATACATTTTTGAAAAACAAATCTTACCAGCAATACTTTTTGAAAGAAAAGAAAAAAGAAAACATTACCAGCTATACATTTTTTGAAAAAAAAAAAAATTACTAGCTAAGGAAAATTATTACCAGAAATAGATTTTTTGAAGGAAGGAATATTATAAGAAATAGATTTTTGGGGAAAAAATGTAATCAACAATAAAAATTTTGTCAACATTAACTGACCCATTGAGGTTGATATGCCCCAAACCAAACAAAACCAACTCCCTCTGACATATTCTATCTCTACAAGAGCCAGATAAGACTAAAAAAGGAACAATTGTTGTTACAGCTCCTGAATCTTTTTGTAATTATTTTCCACTCTTCAATCCCTTTACCATTGATGACTCATTTCTAGCCTTTCACTACTCTATCATTATTTCCATGGCCAATGTTCTGGCAAACTAGGTTCCTTGGTTCCACCAGTTCGGATCTAGAACCCACCATGCCGTGTGCACTGAGTCTACCCATCCTCATTCACTTCATTGGTCAGGACGAATTTCCATTCTAGAACTGTTGCAATGGGGAATGAACTCCCAAGGAGATGCTACCCTGAAATCTTAAACACCTCAAGTCAAGAGTCAATTGTTTTATATCTTCATGAGAGGCACAGTGGAGTAATGGATAGCAGCATGGACTGAGGAATCAGAGAGCTGAGTTCGAATTCCAGTCAAATCCATTACATCCACTTATGTACTAATACTCTTGGGAAAGGTATGAATACTTTTCTCCTCCTCCTAGCTATGGCTAAATAGCAGGACAGACTGGGTTCTATAGCCTTGGGTGGCAACTGATCTAGGAGAAGGATAACTCTGATTTCAAAACCTGTGGAGGGTCATTTGTGGACCTTGTGGCACATAGTGCCCTCAATCTCTGTATTCAGCCCTTTAAAAAGTGTGGTTGGTTCTACACAAAGCCTTCACCACTGTAATTAAGTCATATATGAAGTTATCATATTTTCTCTATGTGCCGTAAGAAGGTATGGTTGAGTAATGGATAGCAGTTCGGATTGAGGAATTGGAGAGCTGAGTTTGAATTCCACTCGAATCCATTACATCCACTTACGTGATAATACCCTTGGGAAAGGTATGAATCCTCTTCTTCTTCCCCCCAGCTATGGATAAATAGCAGGACAGACTGGGTTCTATAGCACTGGATGGCAACCGGTCTAGGAGAAAGTAACTCTGAATTCAAAACTGTATGTAGCCCTGGCATAGCACATACAATACAGCTAAAGAAAGGATCATTTGCATTGTCTCAATGATCCTGACTACAGTCGCCCTGGATGTATGATATCCTCATAATATGCAACCCTCACTCCTTCTTACAACATGCCCATTTAGTATCCCTCTACCTTGAGTGGCACTTAGGCATTGTATAGAGTGAAAAAAAAATATTTTGCTTTTCATGGTTTAATTCTCCCAGTTCTGCTTAAATATTAGATATTGAAAAAGAAAACCTGATTAAGAAAAAAAATAGCAATAAATACCTGATAAGAAATGAAACGGTGAAGCCACTTTTGGGATAAATTGGTCTGTGATGAGGATTAGCGGTGGGAAAATTAAGAAGTTGACCCCTACTGATTTTCTTTCAACAAGCTGAATGGAAACACTTATGGCATATCAGCAGAGGTGAAGAAATGGTATGAAAATGTCGGGTGAACAATTAAATCGTGAAACACTGCAGGAAGCACTATGAACAAAATCTGGGAGGGTGCAAAATTGATTGAGATGCAAATATGCAAAATTAATGTTTATTAAATTCATAAATAGCATTTACTTAACATCGCTCAGTTTTTGAAGTTATAACTTTAAAATCAAAGAAATTGGGTCATTTTTCGGGAAATTTTTACACTGCTGTCCACTGGCATACCTATTCTAATTTTTTATTTCTTTTTTCTTTTTTCTTTTTTTTTTGTTTTTTTTTTTTTTTTTTACTGCTTACATTGAAACACTGGTTCTCATATGACATCTAAAGTTTAGCAATGTTGAGCTTGGTCAATACATAGATGTGTGACCACTTGAGAATATTAGGTTCTTTAACTTGGATATGCAGGTGGTGTAATGGATAATGGCTCAGAATTGTTAATCAGAGAGCCTAGTTCCAGTTTCTGTTTGGCTTCGTTATACACTTGGGAACATGGTGTAATGGTTAGCAAGCTTGTCTTGCAAGAACAATTATGATTGAGTAGTGGTAGTGAGTTCAATTCTCATTGGGTGCCTCATAATTTTGGCCTCGTGCTACATCTAAGCTACATTTAGAAAATCATCATATATGCTTGGGAAAGGTATGAATCACCTCTTCTCTCTCCCAGGTATGGGTTAATTAGTAAGACTTGTATCACTAGGAGGCACAGTGGAGTAATGGATAGTGGCTCGGATTGAGGAATCGTAGAGCCGAGTTTGAATCCCAGTCGAATCCATTGCATTCACTTATATGCTAATACCCTTGAGAAAGGTATGAATCATCTTCTTCTCCCTCCAGGTATGTATAAATAGTAAGACAGACTGGGTTCTATAGCCTTGGATGGCAACAGGTCTAGCACAGAAAGAAATGGCAACCTACTGCAGGAAAAAATTTGCTTCGTCAGTCATGTATTGAAAGTCATTGATACATGATCGCCTAAGTGTGTATCATGCATGGCACATAACTGACTGACTGTATTACTAAAACTATTATCTCAAAAAATAGAAATCTTACAATCTAAAAATATTTTCTGGCTTTAAATAACCTGCAATAGGGTTGATAAGCCATAGAAAACAAATCGGTAAAAAAAAAAAAAATTTTTTTTTTTAATCCTTTTCAGACCAATTTTAAGATATGTCAAATTTAGTTTAAATTTTTGAACTACTGCCACAAATTAACCCTCTTTTCCAAATCTATTTTGATGAGTATATCCTGGTCTCAAATAAATTGTTTGATGTCAGGTGGAAACTTGCCAATATGATCTGTTATGTTCCGAGTAGTTTTGACTTGACCATTATTGGCCAATTTCAAGGAAAGATGGTAGAAAGTTGAGAGATAGCCAGTTTGGTATTTATATTGTTAAAGGTCTAAAACAGGGTGTTGCTGGGTCAGAGGACCACAGTCTTCACTTGACAGTCTTGATAAAGTTAAAAATCATTTATACAGTCTTGTAGATGGACACTTATTTTCAGCTATGCAACATTTTGTTCCACTCACTTGATGTCACAGCAATACTTCATTTTTTGGTCTGATCTGACTCTTTCAAAGACAGGGCATGGTAGGAGGAATCAGGTACTTCTTGGAGTGGTACATTTTTCTAACCTCTTTAGCAGTGGATTGTATATGTGAGTTCCAACTGAGGTCTGGAAGTGAACTTGAGTTCAAGGCAAGGAGTCTCATTGAGTGTATAGTCATTCATCATGCCTTTTATTGATAAAATGTTACTAGATTGGTTACAAGCAGTGGGTGTGCAGCAGTTTGGTGATGCCTGGGGGCGGGGTCTATAGCACCTTGTACTGAGAAATGTGAGAAAGGAAGACATTTTTAAATATGTATAAAAAGATGAAACATGAAATAAACACTTTATTTCAAAATTTCAAAAACTAAACTTTTATTTAACTCTTTGATTGGATGCCCTTAGTTTCACACCATCTGCCCCCACCTCCACTTTCTGCATGCCATTGGTTACAAGGCAGTTCCCCCCCCACAATTGACCTGTTAAAGCTAAATCCAAAGCTCTGATCATCTAACTTTTTGCAGGTGTACCCATAAACTGTAGCATCATCTGCATGGATATTATTTTTAATCAATTCACCCCAAGCAAGGCAATAAAGCCACTATGACACAAGTAGTTACTTAAAGTAAAAGAGAATGAAAAGGTTTTAGAAGGATCTTGAAACCCAACCCTAAACATCAAACAACTTTAATCCAGTTCACAAGAGGAGCTTGAACTAGACGATAGGTGAACCTATCTACTTCTACAGAGAAAAAAAAATTCAATGTTTAGGCAGAAACATTAGAAGTATAGTGTTGAAGTAGACTTTAGAAGATACCAGAAACCCAATCTTGAACAGGAAGCAAGGGATTAAAAAGAGTTGGGAGGAGTGTGAACAAGATGACAGATAAATCTACTCCTCAATAGGAATTTGCATTGGTTACTGAAGTCAGTCAATTATGTGCCATGCATTATACACACTTAGGTGATCATGTATTATTTGATAGATTTTTTCCTGCAGTAGGTTGCCATTTCTTTCTGTGGTAGACCAGTTGCCATCCAAGGCTATAGAACCCGATCTGTCCTGCCATTTACCCATAAATGGTGGGGGAGAAGATTCATACCTTTCCCAAGGGTATTAGCATGTAATTGAACATAATGGATTTGACTGGAATTCAAACACGTCTCTCCGATTCCTTAATCTGAGCCACTATCCATTACTCCACCGTGCCTCCTATGGTTGCTGGAGTAGTTAACCTATTTTCTCCGGGTGAAAGATCAGATATGAAATCAGAATCTTCTTGAAAGATGTTTCTATTCAGCTGATTTCTTTCAGCTGATAATCTCAGAATATAGGTTCGCTTTGTACTGAAGATGATTACAGGTATATCATAGATACCAAAATCCAATTAAAAACCAAAATTTCTAATTCAGGCTCTCTTCATTTGAAAGATTGATGCAATACATTCTTCTGAAACTCAAGTTCCTTAAAGTTAGCCTTGTATCACAATATAAACTCAATCATATTTAAATTGTCCTTTAGAATTTTACCAGGATCAAGATGTTGACATTTCACAATACTTCAAATAAAAGGTTAGGAAGGAAAGCCCCATCAATACTGTAAACTTGAGAAAACTTGAGAAAACTATTTTGCTGAAAAATTGTATTAATAGAAAGATTTTATATATTTCAACTCGGTGCAACACTGGATGCTCAGTCAATGAATACCAAATGTTTCCTCATAAGGAATTGACTAAATGACTAATATTAAAATTTTGTGACTGTTTTAATGATTTAGTATATCAAGTTCTTGAAATCTGTGTCATAAAGTTTAATCTCATACAAATCCGGGAGGAAGACCTGAAAAGTTTATCTAATAATTTTATGTCCAAAGGCAAGTTATATAGGTATTGAATGGTATAAGTCAATTCTTCTCGTTGATCTGTTAGAATGAGATCAACTGTCAGGCTCTGATTATCCCGATTTTTGAAGATGCACCCATAGTCTTGGGTAGCAGCCACTTTAAGAAAAAGAACTCAACCTTGGAGAAGGCAAACAATAAAGAAACGTAAACTGTGGAGAACTTTGATCCTATTTTGAAGAGACATGACATCCAAGAAACCTAAGAAGATCCATTTTCCTACAACTGCAATATATATATATATATATATATATATATATATTTGGTTGGATAGATGTGAGTTTGTGACCAAATATGTTAGCTCTATCTCTGATATTGAGTGCTTTCTAATAAGTACCGCGCATATAATATATAAATAATTATACATGTATATATATATATATATATATATATATATATATATATATTATATATATATATATTATATATATATTATATATGTATAATTTTATGTCAGTTAAAAGGAGGGATCTATTTTGCTATACACTTTCATTGTGAATTCATACCTATATAGATACCAAATATATATACTCATCACCTTGCCTAGAGTCGCTCTCCCACAGACATGCCGTCGCCTCTCTTTGTCTTTTTTACAAATACTTTCATGGTAATTGCTCTGAGGAGCTGCATCCACTAGTTCCCAGACTTCATGAATTCAAGCACCTTATGAGGCTGGCATCCTGCTCTCACCCTTTCACTGTTGAAACTATTAAATGTAGCTGTCTGTTCTACTGCAATAGCTTCATATCTTGCACCTCTTGCCTGTGGGACTCCCTTCCCTATTCCAGTTTCCCTAAGAGCTATAATCTCCAACTATTCAAATGTAATGTCAACTGACATCTCCAGTTGCCTTGATCTATCCACTATCCTTCTACTCATCCTTTCCTCTAGCACTCCTATCTGATCTTCCTCCAAATCTTCTGTAACCCCTTGCGTGCTAGTGGCTTCCCCCCTTGCTTGGGGTGAATATGCTTAAAAAAAAAAAAAAAAAAATCACATGATTTCTTAAAATTAACAAAAAAATTTTTGAAGGCACCAATATTCAGAGAAATTAAAACTATTACTAAGTTACTTAGTGTGTTATTTTACTTACAAATATTGACATGTGGCACAAATTAATTTAAATTAATTAGCCATAAATAATCAACAGTGCCTTTTTATAGCCATCTGTCACTAAGACCATTTTCGCATTTGCATAAGTAATGAAGTAATCATTCTAAGTAATGCAGGTAATCAAAATAAGTGCTTTATTTCATTTTTTTAATTCTGAATCTTGAATTTCTGTTCAAGTTGATATTTTTGGTCCTTTCTCACCATTTTTTTTCTCTTTCATCATGGAAGTGTTAATTTACCTTTCTACCAATTTCAGATCAATTTTCTTGAAAACATTATTTAGAATGGCTATAATTTTCATTCCACTTTACCAAGAATGGTAATTATTTATTTGCTTTTCTCTTATCCCTCTTTATCATTACATTAGTCATAAATTGATATGATTAAAAAAAATTGGTTTTAATTTTTAAATATGCTTGTTAATCTGGCCTGACGGCTAAGTCCAATTAGTTGAGAAATAATCTGATTAAACCGTTATGAAGACATGAATTAGAGAAAGCTGGTACAAACAGGACTGTCAGAAAAAGACAAACTGCAGATCAGTTTCAAATTCAAGTCATGGCTAAGAGTGTCTGTAAGTAAAGGCATGAACCCAATTATCAATTATATTATTCCGTTGTCATTTTCCATGACTAATCTTTAGTTATCAACACAGTTCATTCCAGGCAGAAGTGCAAAATTTATTTTTATATCAAACTAGTACATATACATACCACATTTCACAATGAAAACAAAGAAATAAAATATATCAGCAACCTGGTTTCAATATTATGGCAGCAAGAGACATGTAAGTGGTCACCAGCAATGTTATCATAACAAAATATTATCCCAAATTGGGAAGATAAAGACGCGATCAATAAATTTATAGAGTGGCATTATGTTTTATATTATAAACTAGAATATACTTAAATGAATTATATATTGTGTCTCACTTCAGGTTTTATCAATTTTTAAAATAAAGACTTACTGGAGTTTAAAGGTTTATTTGATGCTTGAGGCCAATATATATTTTTGCAATTAAAGAGAGACAGGAGATTTCTAAGCCACATTCTGAGGAAAAAAGGGTTAGAAAATTTGACACTTACAGGACATATTGAGGGACAAAGAGAAATGAGAAATAATCTACCAGATGAGTTTGTGTATACATGGATAGCAGAACAGGGAATGGGAGAGATATTAGAAAGACAAGCTAAGAGCTGTGAAGGATAGGAAGTTGTGGAGAGACATGATTTGAATGAAAGCTGGTTTGTTTTGCACAGAGATAAACAACATTGACTTCTATTAAATGTCCTGAATTTCAAGGTTTCAAAAAATAGGCCATAAGACAAGTAAGCAACTTCATAGCTGGCTCAAGGTAAAACGTAATGATGAAATTGATAATCTTGGTCAGATTTTGTTTGTTTGTATGAACATTTTTAAGAAATATTTAGCCTGAGATTATTGTATAGGTATTGAAGCTAGCAAAGATACATTTTAAAAAAATAATTTCAATATCTTCAAATAACTAAAATATTTATGTTTCAATGTGACTTTCACTTGTGATGTCTGAGGAGCAAGTATGCAAGTAGTTGGGTGGTACAGAAGATCAGGGGTAAGTCATTTTAAAATATTTCTCTTTTTCTTCCTTCCTCCATCTCTCAGTTTGGATTCAACAGTCTGTCATTAATGTTACATTACATGTTGCAAATTTATAGCCATATTACAAGTTTTGAAGCTCTAGAATAGATTATAAAGCTAAATTTGGCAGATGTTTAATAACTTCAGAGCTTGATCAACGTAAAACCAAGATGGAGATGACAGCAATGATTGGCATCTACCCCCAAATTATAAAGAAGTCCATTGTTAATTCCTGGTCTAATATGAAAGTGATTAAAATTTAAGAACATTTTCAACATGAGAATGTTGCAAACAGTTTGAAAGATTAATGAGGTTGGTTTGATAGATAAAGAAACACCAGTAGCTAATAATGTCCAAGCTTTGAAAAGGTAAAACAGCTTTGTAAACTTTTTGTGTCTCTATTTTGTGAAATATTCTTTTTATAATAGTGCCATTATTGCTGAGAATGTCATTTTTTTCTGAAAAATTACTAGGTTGCTAATTATGCAGTCTGTTATGTCTGTATGTGTACAACAAATATATATATATATATATATATATATATATATATATATATATATATAATGAAAGTGTACATTGAAGTCAACACTCAAAAGTGACTGTTTCATGCTAAATACAATCATCAGTCTGTCGCTTCTGAGTGTTGACCAAGTAGTGTGAAATGTCAACATCTTGATCCTGGTAAAATTCTAAAGGACACTTTAAATATGATTCAGTTTATATTGTGATAACTGCTTTTATATTTTATATTTACATATGCTCTATCTCTGATATTGAACACTTTATCCCATAAGTATAACTATATTTCTTCATATATATATATAGAGAGAGAGAGAGAGATAGTGTCTCATTTTATTTTTCTTGTTAACATGACTGGTTTGAAAAATCCTTGTAAATTATCTCAATTTACAGGTGATATGATCATAACCAACATGTAATTTTAATTCCTATTTATGTAATTTATATGCTCCGTTTAAATAAAACATTGAGCACTCTTTGTGAATCACCTTTTAATATTCAATTAATAGGTTTCATTCGAATTATATACCAACAGATCATTAACTGGTTTCCTTGAAGAAACTTCAATTCCAGCAGAAGACACACTCTTTTCTTTTGTACGACTTCTCATTCTAGGCAGTAGGTTATTAATTTCAGTGTGAAAGAAAATAAAAAAAATCAGAGATAGCAGCTCAAGCACATGTACCCACTAAAAGTAATATTTATGGAAATAAGAAATAATATTGATTTAAAAAAAAATCTAGGCTAATTTGCAGTGTAGGACCTGTACCCAGTTTCTATTAAAAATTTTCCAAATTGTTACATTTACATGTAAATGTACATGCTTAGTTAAAAAATAATGATAATACGATAAAATCCACCATCTTAGACTTGCTGACACTGAAAGTAGTCATTCTGCCATCTCTTCTCCCCAATACCAGTAACATTTTCGTCATCCAACACTCCAGCCTTCTACAGGTATTTGTCAATCTGGGGAACCTTCAGGGAATTTCAAACTGAACCACCATTTATTTCACTGCTCATGTCCAGAGACACTATTGGCTGGGGCTGTAGAATACACCAACTACACCGCTGCTAAGACTAAGAATCTTTCCAATTAGTAGTTCTGGGTATGATGATAAACTATATTTGGCTTCAAGGCCTCTGATCAGGAGATTGACAATTTGAGGAGCGTGGAACCATCCCTTAATTGTTGTTGTCCTCAGATCAACCCTGACCTCGTGTGGTAGTACTTGTTAGGGTCCCAGCTATGGGCAAATAGTGAGCCGTCCACACAAAAATGAAAAGACTAGGAATTTATAAAAAAATTACCAACAATATGGTTTTGTAGTGAAATTACAAGCAATACTTTCTATAAAAAATTATTGACAACAATACATTTTAATAGTAAAATAACCAAATTTATTAGTAAAATGGCCAACAGTACATTTTTATAGTAAAAAGACCAACAATATATTTTTAAAGTAAAATGACCAGGAATAGATTTTATAACAAAATGACTTACAATACATTTTATAGTAAAATTATCAACAAAACATTTTTATAGTAAAATGAAAATACAACTCTAAATAATTATAAAAATACATTTTTACAGTAAAATTACCAATAATACATTTTTGTAGTGAAATTAGCAATATATTAAAAAGAAATTACCAATAATACTTTTTGTCATCTGCAAACTATATACCGTAATTCCCCATGTATAATACGTATTTGAAAAAAAAAAAAATAATAAGCAGAATCAGGGATGTATATTATGCACAGCTACAAAAAGTCTTTAAAAAAATTGCCATAAAATAAGAATTATCATAAAACTAAATTAGAAGAATATTATTCCATGTTTAAAACCATTTTTTAAATAAGAGTAGGAATCGCTGGCTGTAATGAATTTGGAGAGGTACAGTTTATAGGGTTTGATTACCAAACAAGGGGTGCGTATTATGCATGAGCAGAAACATTTTCCCACCCTTTCAGCACAATTTTAGGTGTGCGTATTATGGATGAAGGCGTATTATACACGAGGAATTATTATGGAATCTAACAAACATATTCCCTCTGAAAGTATAAAACTATGTATAAAATATCTGTAGTTGAAGGAATAAAATTGCATTCAAAATTTACGTAACTGAAGACATAAAATTCACTAAAAATTCTGTCTATATTTCTGAGATGAGGTATCATGTACACTATTTACATTGCTCAGACTATCATCCTCATCTTTGTTGCCATATTTATCACAACGTTTCGGCCTTTGTACACTCCGGCCTTCTTCAACGTTGTGATAAATATGGTAACAAAGATGAGGATGATAGTCTGAGCAATGTAAATAGTGTACGTGATACCTCATCTCAGAAATATAGACATAGTCCAAGCAATGTCAATAGTGTCAGTAAAAATTATTTAGATTTCAGCATCAAATAGCCAATAGAGATTGATATGCTGCTAAACAAAATCAACCAACAATCATGTCCAGATAGATCTTGTCCCCGCAAATTCTGGCAAGAGCAATAACAGTTATTGAACTTGAGAAAACTACTTTCCTAAAAAATAGTTTTAAGAGAAAGATTTTATAAATCTTAACCAGACGTGGCATCCCACATGTTCACACAAACCAATTATTAAAATTATAAAAGCCTAGCAAACCAGTTGTTAGATTATCTTAAAATAATCTTATATATTAATAGCCGATATATAATAGCTAAAAATATAATTAATACCATTGCTGTAAGTTCTGTGGAGGCTGAAACAAGGTTTTCTGTTATGAACATAGTTTATTCTGACAAAAGGAATCATCTTGAAGTTAAAAATGTGGCAACTCTTCTATTTGATAGATCTTCCATTGGATCTTTGGGACTGCAGTGATTCAGTTCAAATGTGGCTAAGAAACCATGACGCAACTGATGACACTAGAGTGAAAAAAAAGCATATTTCTGAACAGAAATATGGTGAGAATAGAATTTCAATCTGGAATTATCTTAATAAATGTTTTCTGTTAAATTATCAAAATTTTTGATACTATAAAGTGATTTGTTTTAATTCTCAGAGTGAAAAGAAAATAAGCAGAATAGGGGCCTAAAGATTGCCTGCTTTTATAGAACCGGTTCCTGGAAATTTGGGATGACATTGATTTCAACTGATTGTAGTACTGGCTGATCATTCAATGAATGCCAAATGTTTCCTTATAAAGAAATAGCTAATATTACCATTACCATTAGAGATGAGTAGAACAGATACAATACTTTGATCTCAGCCTGATAGCCAGAGAATAAAGAAGAGTGTAACTTGAGAAGCACTGTCAGCTTAGTCAATGAATGCCAAATGTTTCCTGATAAAGAAACAGCTAATATTACCATTATCATTAGAGAGGAGAACAGATACTACACTTTGATCTCAGCCTGATAGCCAGAGAATAAAGAAGAGTGTAACTTGAGTAGCACTGGCAGCTTAGTCAATGAACACCAAATGTTTCCTTATAAAGAAACAGCTAATATTACCATTACCATTTATTGCAATTTAGTGGTGATGCCTCAGTGTTGAAATTTACAGGGTTGAGTCATATCTGCTTCCGTTTTGTGCTCTGTATTTTCCCAAAGACAAGGCAAAGCTGATCTTAGCCATTAAAATAATTTGAAGGGCGGTGAAGTTGATGTTGAAACACTCGGTTTTCATCAGGAAATAAAAAAAAAAGCACTCAACCTTAAAATGTCAGCAACATCCCACTACTGACAGGTGTATGGCACAAGCAAGCAGAAAATGTTCTTCTCACAATTTGAATATGCTATGCATTACAAATCACGGATGCGTCATATGAGCTAGCCTCACCAGCAGTGGAAGCCATGTTGGTGGGGGCAGCAATAGGTGGATGGGTCATATGCATGAATTCACAAAATATGCATGTTTTTTTCTCGACCACCTGCCTTAACCATCTGCATGCCTCTGGGGCTCAACCGTTATTGTTTTTCTTGACAGTGCCTTGCTTATTCATATATGCAATGTTATCCTGGCATGAAGGAACTTATGCCATTGTGACAAGTTGAGCAAAATAATGGTGGACAGCTACAGAAAGTATGGATCAGGCCTGCAAGCTGACTTTAAAGAGATATGTAAATGTGTCTTCCAAGCGATACTTGACTTTGTGCTTGCTTTGATGTTCGTTTTTAATTTGACTTTCATTATTTTTTTTTTTTTTGTTTTTCATATTTTTAAAAAGATCTGATAATCAGTAATAATGTTTCAACTTTAATATTGTAATTTTTTTTAAATTTTTTCCTATTCCTTTTTGTTGCATACCTTTATTTTACGTTTTTTTTCAAAACTGTTTCTTGTTGATGCTTACAGCCATATCATATTTAAACACTGGTTCCTGTATAATCACCCAAGTTAAGCAATGTTAAGCTTGGTCAGTATCTAGATGGGTGATCACTTGGGAATACCAGGTGCTGTATGTTTGGATGTGTGGGTGGTGTAATGGATAATGGCTCAGAATTGTTAATTGAAGTGTTAAGTTCCAATTCCAGTTGGGTTTACTTGGAGAAAAGTATGAATCAACCACTTCTCCCCCAGCTATGGGTTAATTAATAACACTTGTATCACTAAATCATTATTATCTCAAAAAAAATCTTAGTCTAAAAATATTTTCTGGCTTTAAATTTTTGCAAAGTGTTGATAAACTGTAAAAAATGAATCGATCAATGAATTTTTATTTGGAATAGGTTTTCATTTCCATTTTTCTTCTCTCTCTCTCTCTCATTTATATTTACTAACTTTGAACAAAATCAAATCAAATTGGTCAAGTGGAGGGAGATTTTTTTTACACCTAGTTTCAAGCCTTGAAAATCAGCACTCAAAATTCTAGGTTTTGTTTACTTGCTCTGGTTTCAGTAGGAAAATAGATAATTATCTCATCCCATAAGCAGGTCACAAATCTCTAATCTTCCTATGGTAGAAAACCAGTTTATCTATTCTGTTTTTCGTTTTCTTTTCTATTTGTCTTATAAGCATTCAGTTTTAATTTCTGTTGTTTTATCTAGTTTTTACCCTCTTAATTGTCCGAGTCCTTGAAATGTACTTTGTTACTTATCTCTGTTTAAAGATCAAAGAATTTTCATTTTAAATTATTTTTCTTTCTTTTCCACTCTTCTTTTTTATTTTCCTTTCTTTTCTTTCCATATTTTCTTTTTCTTTTTAATTCCTTCTTTTTCTTTGTTTTCATTTCTTCTTCATTCCATTATTCCCTTTTTTATTTTAATACTTTTCTTTATTTTTTTTCTATGCCTTCTTTCCTTTTTCTTTTGTTCATGTTTTTCCAATGCTTTTTTTTATACATTTTTATTTCTTTTCTTTCTTTCAATTCTTTCCTTTTTCTTTGTTTTTCTACTTTTTACAACTCCTTTCTTTTGCTATTTCCTTCGATTTCCATTTTTTTTCCAATATCTTTGTTTTGTTTCTATCCCTATTCTTTCAATTTCTTTTTTTTTCATTTTAATACTTTTTTCCTTGTTTTCTTTCAATTTTTTCTTTTTTCCTTCCATTTTTCCCTTTTTCCTTTCAATACATTTTCTTTAGTCTCATATGCCTTTTCTTAGAATTCCTCGTTTACTTTTCCCTTCTATCTTTCCATTTCTCTTCCAATATTTTTCTTTCTCTTTCTTATTCTTTCATTTCTTTTTCTCTTTTCTTCCCCCTTTTTCATCCAGTAATTTTCTCTTTTCTTCCCCCTTTGTCATCAAATACTTTTCTTTTTCTTCTGTTTTTCTTTTTCTCTTTTCTTTCCCCCTTTGTCATCAAATACTTTTCTTTTTCTTCTGTTTTTCTTTTTCTCTTTTCTTCCCCCTTTTTCATCCAGTATTTTTCTCTTTTCTTCCCCCTTTGTCATTCTTCTGTTTTTCTTTTTCTCTTTTCTTTCTCTTTTTTCATCCAGTACTTTTCTTTTTCATCTATTCCTATACTTCCATTTCTTTTCTTTTATTTTTCATTTCATTGTTACTTTCATTCAGTATGTTTCTCTTTTTTTTCATGAATTTTATTCAAATTCTTTTCTTTTTCCTGTCAATAGTTTTGTTCATTTTCTTCTCTCTTTTTCTCAAATATTTTTTCTTTTCCTCTCTTTTCTTTGATCCCTTTTCTTCCAATTCATTCCTTTTTCCTTCAATTCTCATTTTCATGGCTTTTTTCCAATTGCTGTATTCCATATGTTTGAACATTTTTCTTTCAATACTTTTTTCTTTCTTCTAATTCTTTTCTTTTTATTCCATACCTTCTTTACCAATTTTCTTTTGTTTTTCCTTCTATTTGTTTTTTTTCTAATTCTTTTCTTTTTCTTCAGTGATTATTCTCTCGTTTCCATTTTTTTCATTTCCTTTTCTCTTTCCATTTATTTTTTTCCCCATTTTGTAATTCTTTTCTTCCTTTTTTTCTTATTTCCTTCAATTCTTTTTCAATTTTTATTTTCTTTCTTCCAGTTATTTTCTCACCTATTTTTATTTACTTTCAATTTCTTCTTCTTCTTCTTATCATTATTATTATTATTTTTTTTTTATTTTTATTTTCTTTGCTTTCTGGCGTTTACACATTTCTTTCTGGGTCCCACCCAGGGACCTACGGTTAGAAATGGCATCATGACACTTTTCACTGACAAAAAATAAAAAAATAAAATAAAATAAAAATTACATAGATAGAGCCCTTCGTAAAGTGTGGTCTGTACTTGTCAGAACAATTTTATGTATCTCCTAGAGGCATGGGCTGCCAGGAATCCCTGCAATTAGTCTACTGCAATCTTTTCCAACCAGTCCTAGGGCTCCAACTACAACAGGGATTGTTGATGTTCCCATATGCCACATTTTCGAGACCTCTATTTCAAGGTCCTTGTATTTTGACAGCTTTTTGAATATCTTCAAAGATACATTGCAGTCAGCAGGGACTGCCATATCAATAAGGAGGCACCGTTTTTGTTTGTGGTCTTTAATAACAATATCTGGGCGGTTGGCCTTGATTGTTCTGTCAGTGTGAATTGTGTAGTCCCATAGAATTGTAACAGGTCCTATCTCCGTAATCGGGTCTGGGTGGTGTTCATTTCTTTCAGTTTCCTTCCCGTAGAAGTTGCAGATTTTCCAGTGCAGATATTGACCTACTCTGTCATGTCGGGTTTTATATTCAGTGGGTGCCAACATCGTGCAACCTGATACAAGATGATCAATCGTTTCTGGATATTTATCATAGAATCTGCATTTTGGGCTGACACAATATTTTAGTATATGTGCTTGATAATTCCTAGTTAGCAAGCATTGGTCCTGCATAGCAAGGATAAAACCTTCAGTTTCCGCTTTCAACCCTGCACTGCGTAGCCACTGATGGGTACGGGTTTTGTCTACATCAGCTTGTTTTATACAGGCAGAGTATTGGCCATGAAGCGGTTTATCTTGCCATCGCTTCTGTATCTGGTCAGTTGCATTCGTCTTTGCTGTCTTTTTTTAAGTATTTTGCAGTTTCAGTCGGTGTATTGTGCTGTAGTTGCATCTCTACACCCATTTGAAACTCCATTTTAAATTTGTTGGCTTCTTTCATTACGGAGTAAAGACGCTTACTACTTTCATGTTCCTTGACGCATACCATCATTCAATCTTCTGTAGTTTCCAAGTATCTTTGGAGGTCAATTGTTGTAGTTTTGTAGGACAGTTCTAGTTGAACTAATCCTCTGCCTCCTTCGGATCTGGGCACATACAGACGATCAACATCAGCTTTGGGATGATGCATGCGATAGCAAGTGAGAAGCTTTCTCGTTTTGGCGTCCATTCGCTTAATTTCAGCTATGGTCGAGTTAAGGACATTAAAGCTGTAATGCACCACTGGGACAGCCAATGTGTTTATAGCTGATATTCTATTTTTTGAGTTTAGTTCAGTATTTAGTATCAGACGTAGTACTGTTTTCTTATTTTTTCTTTCATTTGGGGGTGTTGTATGCCACCTTTATTATTATTAGTAGTATTATTATTATTATTATTAGTATTATTATTATTATTAGTAGTAGTAGTATTAGTATTATTATTATTAGTAGTAGTAGTATTAGTATTATTATTAGTAGTAGTATTTTTCTTTGGCTGCTTCTTCACCACCTCCTCCTTATTATTATTATTAGTATTTTTCTTTTTCTTCTTCTGCTCCTCCTACAACAACAACAACAACTACTATTACTACTACTATTATTATTTTTTTCCTTACTGTTTTTCTTCTATTTATTCTCTTAAATTCTGTTTTTCTTTTTTCAAATCTTTTGTTTTCCATATATATTTTTAACTTTCTTTGAATTATTTTTCCCATTTTTTTTATCTTTTCCCAGTTTTTCCATTTCATTTTTCTATTTATTTTCTTTCAATTATTTTCTATTTTTTCTTCTTTCAGAAATTTTTTTTTTTTATATTTCTCCTTTTCTTTCCAGTTATTTTTCCTTGCCATAATCAGAGATCCAAGTTCCAATTCCCATTGGGTTTGTTATATTTCTCCAAGCTACAGGTTAATTATTAAGACTGGTATCACTAAACCATTGTCTCAAAAAATATTCTTTGGATTAAAATAACCTGCAAGGGTTGATAAACAGTAAAAAAATGAATCAATAACAATCAATAAGCTCTCTTTTTTTTATTTTTTTTCTTCATTGTTTCATCTTTTACCTAAATTCCTTCCTTTTTTTTTCTTCTTCTGTGTTTTGTTTCTCTTTCTCTTCATTCTTCACAGCATCGCATATATATTTTTTTTTAATTTCATCTTTTCATTTATATCTCCTCCTTCTATATTTAAATTATTTGCATTTCAAAACTAATATCCTCATCTTTGTTGTTAAACAACATTTTGATTTTATTTCCTCGGGACTTATTCAGGTGTCTGTCAATTCAAGTAACCTTCAGGGAATTTTGAACTGAACCATTTCTTTAATCAATGTAGCAAGGGAGATTGTTCTTATTCCACTGTCCATGTCTGTCTCACCTTGATATCTGACTTTGTTCTCTTTTTTTTGTACTGCAAAAATATAAATGATGATAAATCCACATTCTGGAAATTTCTACAGAAATCATCTCCTTCCTTTTCTTTTATTTAATTTTTAGACATTTTGTTTTATTTTTTCATCATTTTATCTGCTTAACTTAGTCTGTCACAAGGTCATGAGAATGGGATGCAGTGTGAAAACGCAATTTGCTACACTAGTAATGGTCTGCAAAATGGGCTTTGATTTAATAAAATTAGTGTAGAAGTTGCATTGGAATAATAAAAGATGCCTTCCAAAATGCAAGCAAAGTATTAAGAAATAGGAAAATTTTGTTTGAAAGAAAGATAAAAGTTCTGAACTGTATGGAAGTAAGAGGAGGCATGGTGGAGCAATGGATAGCTGCTCAGATTGATGAATTGGAGAGCTGAGTTCGAATTCCAGTCTAATCCATTACATTCACTTATGTGCTGATATCCTTGGGAAAGGTATGAACCCTCTTCTTCTCCCCCGAGCTATGAGTAAATAGCAGGACAGACTGGGTTCTATAGCCTTGAGTGGCAACTGGTCTAGGAGAAGGACAACTCTGAATTCAAAACCTGATCCTCTAGGTTGGGGGTTGTGCAGTAGGCTAATAACCAACTTAGTTAAAAAACTGACTTGTTACAGAAACCGCAATGATATCTTGTGGCCATATGTTCCTCAAAGAATTTAAAGGCATTATATATATATATAAGTAAATGGTGGATAATTTCCTCACAGGTGAAGAGTAGACCTGAGGTAACAAAAAATGTGGTTCTAAAGATGCATGCTGAGAATACCATGTTGGCATTAAGGAAATTTTCAGAAAAACAGAAACAAAAAGTACTCTTGTAGTTAGAAATGTAGAGTGGCATAAAGCCATAGCAATTAAGTAAGGATAATTCTTCAAGGACCGTTTTCCTTTTTTTTTTTTCTTTTTTATTTTTTTTTTTTACTAATTGGTTCTTCCAATACAAAGCTCATGAGCCACTCAAGGTAGAGGTTTACTGAATAAAGTTTTTGGATGAGTATAAATGGAGGAACTAAGAAGCGTAGACAATGAGGATATGTATGAAAGATAATGGTTAACCCCAGACCTGAAAAGGGTAAGATTGTATTGATCAGTAAAATTATACATAGACTGATGTTAGGTCTCTGGATTTGACCAGTGAGTGAACATTGCACTGTGAACAATTAAAAATCAGTCTGCAAAAGTTACTTGCTAGCCACTGTGTCATGGTAAGGGTAATGGTAATAGCTATTACCCTCCAAGGAAACATTTGGCCTTCATTGACTGAGCAGTTAAAATTTATGAAGTTTTCTTAAATCTTTTTTTTTTTTTTTTTTTTTTTTTTTTTTTTTTTTTTTTTTTTTTTGGAAAACGGCTTTCTCAAGTTCAATAGCTGTTATAAATCTTTCCAGTATTGCTAGGGGTTTCCTTCCAAACTTTCTATTTGAAGTGGTGTGGAATGTTATTTCTTCTTTGAGTTAAATGTGATATCCATTTTAGTTGTTGCTGCTGTTAGTAAACCTCAAGTGATGTGGTTTCTCTTATTTGGTACAGTTCATTGTAGTACCAGTCCACAATGTTCAAAGGACAATGATTTTTGCCAAGACCTTCAGGTTTAACTCACTCAAGGCCTTTTGTCACCATTAATCTTAGAAAGTGGTTGTTTTCAACTGAGAGTTTAGATATTTCTGACCAGGTTGGGTACCATACATGACATTCATATAAAAGTCTTGATCTGCTTAGGATTTTTAAGAACAAGACTCAAATTCTCAAGTTAATGTTTTGTTTTTGTAGCAATTTGTGGTGTTTGGTGAAACTACATTTGACAAAACTTATTCAATGTTCAATTTCTTTATCACCCATACTTTTCTCCCATTAATTTATTTTAGCAGTTCCATATGTTGAGGTATCTGAATTGTTTTGTATTTAGTAATTCCATATATTGTATTTTTATGATGGATTCAGAGTAGCTGCCATCACTGCTTTCATTCCACTTCCATAGTTTCTGTTCTGGAAAGGATTATCTTGACTCCCATTTCTTGGAACAGTTGATAGAGGATGCTGATTCTCTGTTCAAGATTTTATCCCAACTAAGGACAATTAGGTCATCAGCATAGCGCTGCTCATTATCAGCACATTGGCCTCAGGTGGGAAAGCAGGACTGTTGTCTTCTAATGGTCTTCTTATTTGGGATATGGTAAGGAATGTTTAAATGGTCAGTATCCATCTCATCATATCTCTGTAAATGTGCAGATCATAGTCTAGGAAGACATTAAATAGACTGGGGCTCTCATTTCCTCATTGTCATACTTCTGATGAGGTCTGAAATGTTTCCATATTGGGGTGATTGCCAGGTGTTAGATTTTGTAGAACAATACAGTTCCTCTACACAGATCAATGCATTCAGTGGATTCGAAGCTTAGAGGAGGTTTTTAATAGAGGAGAAGAGGAAGTCTCTATTGATGTGGCCATATGCTACTGTGAGATTGACAAAGCAGGTATCTTTCTTTTCTTTTTATATGCCATGTCCTTTCAAGACATAGGCGGTCATGGTTCTCCACCTCCTCCTATCCCTTGCAGCTCTCAACAAGTTCCGTCCCTCAGCTTCCTCTCCCCAGATCACGTTCTGTCATCCACTTGCTTAAGTCTCCTAGGTATGTCATGCCCTTGTTTCTTTTTCCCTTCTTTCCTTTTATGTGCCATGTCCTTTCAGGATGTAGGCGATCATGGCTCTCCACCTCTCTCTATCCCTTGCAGCTCTCAACAAGTTCCGTCCCTCAGCTTCCTCTCCCCAGATCACGTTCTGTCATCCACTTGCTTAAGCCCACCAGGTATGTCATTCCCTTGTTTATCTTTCCTTTTATGTGCCATGTCCTTCCAGGATGTAGGCGATCATGGCTCTCCACCTCCTTCTATCCCTTGCAGCTCTCAACAAGTTTTTTCCCTCAGCTTCCTCTCCCCCAGATCACGTTCTGTCATCCACTTGCTTAAGCCCGCCAGGTATGTCACGCATTGTTTTCCCTTGTTTCTCTTTCCCTCTATTCGACCCATGAGTATTAGATTCTCCAGGTCCTCCTTCCTCATTATGTGTCCCAGAAACTTCAGCTGCCTCTTTCTGATGTATAAACCTCTTCTTTGTTTGCAACCTCTCTAAGACCTCATTGTTGCTCACACACTTGCTCCATGATATCCTTAGCATCCTTATACAGTTTCCTTTTGGAGAGGTTAACAATTTCTTGGAGTTGTTTGATGACATATATGCCATTGTTGCATCCCTTTCCAAAATGAAACCAAACTGGATCATACAGAGCTGATTTTCATAAAGCAAGCCTAATTAATACAATATTTGTTAATACTTTCACCAGAATGGATCCAGTTGAGATACCTCTGTATATGTGAATGTCTTGAGGGCTACCTTCCTGTTCCCATGATGCACTAATGTGTTAAAAATACACTTTTTGGAAATCCTTTTCTGATTCCAGATTTCTTTCATAAATTAAAAGAACTTGTTATTGATTTCAGAGAGAAATGGTAAGACATTAGTGGCAATGGTGTCTTCATTTCACATTTTTTTCTTACACCTCTTCCTGTCTATATCTCTGAGATTAGGTATTATGTTTACTTGCATTATTTACAATTCTCAGACTGTTATCCTCATCTTCATTGCCATATTCACAATGTTTCAGCCTCTATATCTCTGAGATGAGGTATTATGATTACGTGCATTATTTACATTTCTCAGACTGTTATCCTCATCTTCATTGCCATATTCACAACATCATCAAGGATAAAGTCATTGATTAGATCCAGTGACTAGATCCAAAGAGTTGTGGGTTCATTACCAGGCCACAGCAGTGGTGAATCAAAAACTTGGAGTGTTGAGTTAAAGGGAAATAACCGAGACATCCAGAAGAGGCATGGTATGTGGAACTAGAATAATCTACGTTGTTTTCGGACAAGCTTTGTATTGGCTTGATGAATATTAGTATATGTCCTATTTCTGTGGGCATCTTAAATTTAGTCTGTTTAGGGTTTTTGAGACCACACCATTTTTTTTTTTCTGAGGGTTTTGATTGTACGTTATTGTGGATTTTGGGGGGTGGTTGCCACATTTTAACACATTGTCTATGTTGCTTGGCCTCATTTCATTTCCAATTTTCAAGAATTTCTTAAAGAATTAGTTTTTTATTTTCTTTCTGAATTATTTGGTATTTTTACTTTCATTTTTTTTCCCCTCTTTTGTTTCTTTCTTTCTTGTATCAACTTTTTCAACTCCATATTATCCCATGTGTGTATATTTTTTTCCTTTTGGGTCTTGGGATGCTTTCACAGGGTTTTGCTAATGGTAGTATAACATTATTAAATTTCCCAGTTTTGATCTAGATTTATTGACGTCAATTTGGATTGTAATTAGTAAATTCTAAAAGTATCCTTCCATTTTAAGGTCTTCAGTTTTATACATCAGGGTTCTCTTTGAAGTAACTCATGATTCAAAGTAGGGGTTCTATTCTTTTAACATCTGTCACAAACTGCCTAATCCATGAATCCAAGATACTGAAGTCAATATCTTTTTTGTTACATTGTCTGGGCTATGACATGTGATTTGGGGTTTCTTGGAAGTATTAAACTATTTAACTGTATGGAGTAACTTGTTGGGCTACAAAAATTTAGCGAGAGCTCTCCATTGCTGTTTATAGTTTCTATTTCAAAGGGTGATGTCTTCTTACCATAAAAGGAGTAGTGATATCTATAGTAACATTTCCAGTGTATTTCCCTTGTAGCATTATTTCCAGCGCGTTTCCCTAGTAGCATTATTTCCAGCGCGTTTCCCTAGTAATGTCATTTCCAGAGAATGAGTTCAGTAGTCTGAATGATGACTTGGAATGAATATGTCTCGTCTTAAAATTATGGAAGGTCTTTTTCCAATGTACTTCTCTAGTAACATTATTTTCCAATGTATTTCTCTAGTAACATTATTTTCCAATGTATTTCTCTAGTAACATTATTTTCCAATGTATTTCTCTAGTAACATTATTTTCCAATGTATTTCTCTAGTAACATTATTTTCCAATGTATTTCTCTAGTAACATTATTTCCAGTGAATTTCTAATTACCACAAAGATCCTTCCCTGCCCTCCATTAGAATGTCTGACACTCAACTTCTCGAGAACACCTCTCTGCGGCTGCTCGGTCTCACGTTGACTACTGACCTGAGATGGAACAAATACATTGAGTCAATTGCTTCATCCACCGCAAGGAAAGTTGGCTCCCTGTTCTGCGCCAGGAAATTTTTCTCCCTGAAATCAATCCTTCAGATCTACAAATCAACTTTTCACCCTTGCATGGAGTATTGCTGCCATATATGGTCTGGAGCCCCTTCTGTTTGCCTCAGGGTTCTTGATAAGTTCCAGAAGCAGATATGCAATATAATTGGCCCTGTTCTGGCATCTCGTCTACAGTCGCCTCTCACAGACGCATAGTCACCTCTCTCTGTCTTTTTTTTCAAATACTTTCATGGCAATTGCTCCGAGGAGCTGCATTCGCTGGTTCGCAGACATCATGAATTCAAGCGCCCTACAAGGCTGGCATCCCGCTCTCACTCTTTCACTGTCGAAACTACTAAATGTAGCCATCTCTTCTACTCCAATACCTTCATGTCTCACACCTCTCACCTGTGGAACTCCCTTCGCTATTCCAGTTTCTCTGAGGGCTATAATCTCCAACTATTCAAATGTAATGTCAATCGACATCTCCAGTTGCCTTGATCTATCTACTATCCTTCTCCTCATCCTTTCCTCTATCACTCCTCTCTGATCTTGCTCCAAATCTTCTGTAACCTCTTGCATCTTAGTGGCTTCCGCCTTGCTTGGGGTGAAATGCTTAAAAAAAAAAAAAAAAAAACATTATTTCCAGTGCATTTCTATAGTAACATTATTTCCAGTGCATTTCTATAGTAACATTATTTCCAGTGCATTTCTATAGTAACATTATTTCCAGTGCATTTCTATAGTAACATTATTTGCAGAGAATGAGTTCAATAGCGTGAATGATGACTTGCAAAGTGTTGTCTTAAAATTATGGAAGGACTATTTCCAATGTACTTCTATAGTAACATCATTTCTAATATATACCTCTAGTAACATTATTTCCAATGTATTTCTATAGTGACATTATTTTCCAATGTATTTCTATAGTGACATTATTTTCCAATGTATTTCTATAGTGATGTTATTTCCACTACTTTTGTCCAGTGACATTATTTCCAGTGTATTTCTCTTCTGTTTGTTTCTTTATTATATCAGTTTTTTCACCTCAAGGTTACCATCTCATTGGTGTATATTCATCCTTCTCGTTCTTCTTGGGATAGTCTTGAGGTTTCTGTTTCAAAGGGTGATGTCGTCTTACCAAGAAAGGAGGAGTGGCATTTAAAAATACTTGTGGTAGGATTATGACACTCATTAATGTGCAGTTTTCTGTTTTTACCTAAAATACAATTTTTACTCAATCCTGCATAGAATTTCTTTTTTTTTTTCCAAAACAGCATTTTTTTTCAGTTGGGGTGTAAGCTGATATCACTTTGATCTTACAATGTCAACAGTCAGCATTCTTTCTGACTCTTGGTCATAGCATATCAAGTGTTTGTTTCTTTTTTTTATGAAGATATGGAGGAAAGATAACTATCCACTCCACAGGTTAAGATTGTTTTTTTTGGGGGGGGAAGTTAATCATGGCCTGGTGCAAGGTGTCTGGTCTTGAGCCTGTAGTGAACAAAAGATCTAGATTTAAAAATTCAAAATGCTAAGCACTGACTCACTGATTTTGTTAAAAATTAAAAAGACTCGAATTTACGCACTTTGCTTAACACACACGCAAAAGCGAATCCAAAACAAAACTTGTGAAATTTCACACCTTGATGTGAAATGTTTAAAAACAAAATTCAAATAATCTTCAATTTTCAGAGGGCATCTATTTCACAAACAACAAAATACTTTTACGGACCTTTTCATGAGCTGACATAAAGTTTGTTCAGTGGATAGGCTCGAATCATATCCGGGAGTGAATTCCCAAATGACCTTTTCAAGCCCCACAAACAAAATAAAAGATGGGCAAGTTTGCCTGTCACCAGAGAGAAGGAGATGAGTGTATTAATCCGTCCTTTGACAAACATCAAGTGATCATTATTATTATCTCTACCTTTCTCCCTCACCTCTTTTATACTTGATAAATGAACGAAACATTTTAAGACTGAGCGATTACTTCAAAGACATTCCTACTCTATGATAACATACATACATACATACATACATACGTTCATGTCTACGTACACATAAACTCATTCTTCTAAGGACTACTACAAACATTTTGATGATCTTGTATCAACCAAAATACATTAATTTTATTTGTAGAGACCTTAACTGATTTATATGTACATAAATTTGTTGTTTCACTTTACAATTTGATTTTCTTGTTTTATACCCCTGTTAAGGTGGGCTATCTAACTAACAAGGCCAAATCAAACTAATCTGTTTCAACACCCATACACTTCACTATAACTGATAACTCACTATAAGCACTAGGTGAACAGTGAACTCTTAATAATTACAGATAGGTCTGCAAGAGTAACTTGCTATCCACTGTGCCATGGTTCTGGCTTATTATGAGTTTTTCTTTCACCTTTCTAAATTCTATTCTTTCTGTCCCTCCTTTTTATTACATGTTTTTTAAATAAATCTCTTTCATGAATTAATAACAGACTTCCTTCTCTACCAAATTTTTTTTTTTTTTTTTTTTATGTAGTTTATTTCTTTGGTATTACCATATCAAGAACACTGAAAAATAGAGGGGAAAAAAAAATCCTAAATCTTTTGCAACTGCATCTTTGAATCTTTTTTTTTCCTTTTCCAAGTCTGATGTAAATCATAGAACTTAATGCCATATCTCCAACCAGGAATTCGATGACCAAAGCATAAAACCTTTTCATTTAGCTAAGTAAAAACAAATTGTTACAAATATAAAACTGTAAGAAACAGTTTTTTTTTTCTGACTTCCCAATACATTTTTATTGATTTTGTTATTTTGTAATGTTTTGGGATGAAAATAAATTTATTCTAGGAAATCACAAATATTAGGTTGTTTGAAAAAATCATTCTTCATCTTTGATGATGGAATAAAACAAATGTTGAATTTATTTTTCAAGGGCATAATCATTATCTTTGCTCTATGCTGTGTCCTTTCATTAACTAAGCGATCATGACTTTCCTCATATTTGTGAATTACCCTGACTTCCTCTCGCATTTGAAATGTAAACAAAGCAATTCCTGAAGAAAGTATAGACCAGTAGATGTAATATACACTATTAAAAAAAAAAAAATGAGGGCATCTATTTCACAATCAACAAAATAATTTTTAAATAATAAGAATTTAAATAAAATATTTAATAAATAAAATAAAAAATAATATTTAATATTAATAATAGAAAATAATAATGAGGTTTATATATTAAAAATATTGTTTAATAATAATAATAATTTAAAATAAATAAATAAAATTTAAATAAAGATATTAAACTAAACATTAATTCAATAACTTGTTAGAATCTGTCTATATTTCAGAGATATATTGTAACTGGTTACATTGTTCAGACTATGGTCCTCCTCTTTATTTTTCATGTGGATAAAAGTGTTTGTCGAAGTAATCCAAAAAGTTACTTGACCCAAAGAGTTGTGAGTTCAATATCTGACCACAGCAGAGGTGAAGAAAAACTTGAAGAGTTGAGTTACTAAAGGGAAATAACTGAAACTGAGATATCCAGAAAAGGCATGGCATGTGGAACTAGAACAATCTACCCTGATGGACAAAATGTATGTATGTGTATATGTATGTATGTGTGTGTCTGTGTATATATATATATATATATATATATATATATATATATATAAAGCCTCTAGGCGGCTTCCTACTAAAACTGTAAGTCTTTCATTCATCTAGCCATACCATATGATATCGTTATAAAACTCTACCCCAGCCACATAATACAGGCTGACAGTTATGTTTCATATGTACACCAATAATACTAGCCTTATTACAGAAAATTTGTGTACTATTGAAACACACCAGTTAGCTCAGTAAGCCTACCGGTATAATTTATTACATTAGAATCATAATCATAATTCAATTCATCAGACCCACAAATTTGTAGGTGTGATGAATTTCATTATGATTCCATTGTAATAAATTATAACCATGGAATATTAGTGTTTGAGCCTTTTATATTATATGCTTGCTCTGTCTTGTACATAAAGCTCTACCAGAATTTTATCCTCTTGGAAGCATATATATATTGACCACTAATATTATCACCATATATATAATAATAATAATGGACTCCCCCCCGTCCGTCGGTTTCGACGTATGAAGATCTGACAAGTTATTGATTCAGTTATGAAATTTTGTGTGATAATCTTAAGTGGCATTTAAGACCTGCTAGTGATTTACAAAGGAGGCCACATATGGAGCAAGTGTGAGGATTGTGAGATGAGATCACTGTTAGATTGGCTGACCTTTTAGATCTTGCTCTCGCTTCTTGAAGATGATTCAGACAAGCAGATTGAAAATTGCTCAGTTCACTAAAACATGTTGATCTCCATTCTACCAGCTCCAAGGCTAAGTGCTCAAGGGTGTTATGTGGTATATTGACTGCTGACAAGTTGCTTTTCAGCTTGTCTTTGTATCTTAGCCATGGCCGTCCTACATTCCTGTAGCTTTGATCTATCTATCTATATATATTTTCAAACATGTTTGATTGAATAATATAGATATATTGTGTTTATTTATCTTTATACTGATCAATGAACATTGAACAGAATTTATTACAACTGTAGCAGCAATGTATTCAAGTGCATATAACAAACATTTAATGCCATTGTCTGCTCCCTTACAATGAAAATCTTGTTTTGCAACATATTCCATAGCTACAATTCACCATCACAATGGAATGCAGATTTTATCATAGTTATAACAAGTTTGTCTTTGTCATGCACTCTTGAAGATGATTTTAAAAAGTTTGATCATACTCAGATTAACAAAAACTATGGCACCTTCCTTGATGAATTTCATCTTAACATCAAGAAACTGATTAGAGAACTGGAAAGGATCAGTATATAAATAAATAGACACAATATGTCTATTATTCAATAAAACAGGTTTGAATAAAGATATGGTGCCTCTATATAAGATTATATTAAAAACACTTTAAATCGCTACACAAAAGCTTTCATGTTTCAATAGTATGATTGTACTTTCTCAGGCAATGGTTGGTAACTTGTGATAAAATGATTTTTTGTGGAAATTTAAAAACAAATTGTTACCTCTTTTATGAAAGTTAAAGGTGTGTGGGCATAAGGTCAGAATTAAGAATATACTTGTGGGTATGTCTTGATTAACCAATTAAATCTCAGATCTACACTAAATAGAAGAATACATTTGGAAGGTAGAGGTGGGTAAGTTATTTTTTCATGTCACAATAAACCAGCACATAGCCCTGGCATCATTGACAGTTGTGGAGAATATGGCAGTGACAAATGTATCATGATATGTTGCTGCCATATTCTCCACAATCGTCAATGATTGACGTCTATATGCCAGTTTATTCTCATTTTCTTTCACTCTCAGTAACCCTTTGTGTCTTAGTGGCATTATCACATTGCTTAGCATAAAATGATATATCTAAATATAAATTTCTATATGGAATAACTACATTATCAAAATATGATCTTGCCAAAAAGCTTATATACGACAAATGAAATTACAGGCAACACCCACAATATAAAAATGACTGTGTGTGTATAAATGTACATATATATGTATATGTCTCTGTGTGTATATATATATATATATATATAATATATATATATTAAAAAGAAGACATAAACCACAAAAGTTTTTGGTTATAATGTGGAATTTTTTTTTTTTTTTTTTTTTTTTTTTCCATATTATGCTTTATTTTCCATAATTAATAATTTATGGAAAATAAAGCTTAATATTTGCAAAAAAAAAAAAATCCACATTACAACCAAAAATGTTTGCAGTTTCTCTCTTCTTTTTAATATACACACTTTTCTCTCATTGGAACTACTATAACCTCTTCCTTTTATTTATATATATATATATATATATATATATATATGAGAAGTGGTGATTTGATGTATCTTTTATCTTTAATATTATTTAGAAATATTTGGAATGTTACTTATATTAGCAATTAATAATTTAGTATTTTTTATTAAAAGCTTGATTTACTCCTTTGCTTCAAACAAGCTTAACATGAAAAAGAGGGAAAGAGTAGAAAGAAAAAGAAAGAGAGCAGAAGGAAAAGAAACAGAGAAAAAAGGCAAGAAGAGAGGAAACAGGGGAGGACATGACTAGAGAGTAAAAGGAAAGGACAAGAATAAAGAGTAAAAGGGGAGAACAATATATTATTACTATAAACACTGTTAGTGAATTTGTGTCAACATCCCTGTTAATTTACAAACGTCTCTCAGCCTCAATCATCAATGATCTAGCCATGTAGATGTTAATATCACAATTTATTTCTGATAACAGACACGCACACAATTGAAACTTTTTATATACATGATGTGGAAAGAAGCTTGAAGAATTGAACACTTACAAGAGACATCAATGTCAAGAGAAACAGGAAAACAGTAACACAATTAAGAATTCTGTGCAAATTAATAGAGTAACAAGAAGGGTCACAAATAGGAAAAGGGAAGTCATAAAAGAAAAAGGTATTGCTCAAAAACAGGAAGAAGTATGATTGGTCACATCCTGAAGGGACATGACACATAGTGAAAGAGCTTGTATTTATGACTTGGATTACAGATAATGAGCCACTCTGGTTAGGATTTTAGTTGGCTTTTTATCTCTACTCACCGCCTATTTGTACAGAAGAAACTATTCTTTTTTTCTACAGCCTGAATCCCTGAAGAAGGCTGTGGAATGGATTGGTAGAAATATTTTGGTAGTTCAGACATAACACAAAAAATGTATTCAATATTAGGGAAAAGTCAATGGATGATAATGATTATAGGGATGTCCATTTTTTTTAGTAGGATTATTTCCAATGTATTTCTATAATAACATTATGTCCAATGTAAATCTATAGTAACATTATTTCCAGTTATTCCTACAGTAACATTATTTCTAATTTAATTCTATAGTAACATCATTATTTCTAATGTAATTCTATAGTAACATCATTTATTCTAATGTAATTCTATAGTAACATCATTTATTCTAATGTAATTCTATAGTAACAACATTTATTCTAATGTATTTCTATAGTAATATCATTTATTCTAATGTATTTCTATAGTAACATCATTTATTCTAATATATTTCTATAGTAACATCATTTACAGGTAATGAGTACTGTCTGAACAACTACTTGCAATGAATGTCTCTACTCAAAATTATGGAAGGACTATTTCCAATGGATTTCCATAGTAACATTATTTCCAGTGCAATTCTATACTAACATCATTTGCAGAGAATCAGTTTAGTCTTCTGAACAATCCCTTGGAATGAATAAGTCTCTTCTCAAAGTTATAGTAAGTTGATTTCCAGTGTATTTCGATAGTAACATTACCCCCAGTGTATTTCGATAGTAACATTACCCCCAGTGTATTTCGATAGTAACATTACCCCCAGTGTATTTCGATAGTAACATTACCCCCAGTGTATTTCGATAGTAACATTACCCCCAGTGTATTTCGATAGTAACATTACCCCCAGTGTATTTCGATAGTAACATTACCCCCAGTGTATTTCGATAGTAACATTACCCCCAGTGTATTTCGATAGTAACAAATTACAATTTACAAATTTTCTTGTCTGTCACATTCAGTATATACACACATCATGCACATGCACACACAGAGGAAGTATACATTTAGAGCATGCATGATTAATTTAAACCCCATATTCTTTTGTTGCATAGTTAACGCAAATGAAATATACAGAAATCTCCATTATTTAAATATTACTATTTTAATTAATGAAAATATGTAGAAAACTACATTATTTACATTGCAAATGAATACAATATGGGAACCAGTAATAAGGAATGCCAGAGAAAAGCAGTAATAATGACAAAAATTGCAATATGAGCACTGGTAAAAAAAATGATGTGCTGAAGACCATTAGGTTTATAATACCCAGAAATTCATATACAAATGTCCTTAAGGACACATGGTACAGTGGATAAAGGTGTTAGATAGATCCAGTGACAGGACCCAAAGTTCAATACCTGGTTAAGGCCGTGAAGGACTTGGAGAGGGAATTAAATAACTGATAACTGACATTAAAGCATGGCATGTGGAACTAGAACAGTCTAGTGAGTGAAATAAAGGGTTCAGTTTGACATTCCAACCACCTGAAGAAGGACGGAGTGTACAACGGCCGAATCGTTGTAATAAATATGGAGACAAAGATGAGGACAATAGTTCGAATAATGTAAATAGGGTACATAATACCTCATCTCAGAAATATAGACAGATACAGAAAACTACATTTATTTTCATTATAACATAGCAGAAAAAAAAAATTAAAAAATGTTCTTTCTACTTTTATGTGCACATATGCATGTATACACACATATATGCAAACTTTATTCAGATGCAGACAATATGCACATATATGCAAACTTTATTTCAAATACTAAAATATATACACATATATGCAGAGTAATACCAATCTTTAGAACCAGCGAAAACAGAGGAAATCGGTGAGTAACCTAACAGATTTGTGTAAATGATTATGGTATATTATCTGTTTCTTTTTTTTTTTTTCTTTTTTTTCTGAACACATTCTGTTATAATTAAAATGTTTCGTAAACAAGTGTTCCCAATGCAAGGGAGATAACCAGAGATGGTAAACAGCAAGATAGTGTTAAATATTAGTCAACTCAAATGCATTTTAAAATGCAAATATCACCATCATAACAATTGCAATTACATTAAGTTTGTCTTCGCAATTTACCCCTGAGGATGATATTGGAGGAGATTGAAAGTATTTGGGTTAACAAAAAATATGGCACCTTCTTTGATAAATTTCAACTTAACATCAAAAAGTTATTATAAAAGTTATTATTAACTTATTATTATAAAAGTTATTATTAACTTATTATTATAAAAGTTATTATTAACTTATTATTATAAAAGTTATTATTAACTTATTATTATAAAAGTTATTATTAACTTATTATTATAAAAGTTATTATTAACTTAATATTATAACAGTTATTATTAACTTAATATTATAACAGTTATTATAAGGGTTATTATAAAAGTGCATATAATGTGTCTATATTTTTTTAATGAGACACACATACACACACACATATATATATATATATATATATATATTACATGAATCATTCATACAAAAAACAGATATAGACGTTAATGATATAAATGTTGAGAATACATCTTCACAAACAAATTTAATTACATTAACCCTGAACTTGTAGATGAATGATTCATGTAATGTAAATTGAACTGCACCACATACTTGAGATATATATATATATATATATATGCACACACACATATATATATATATATATATATATATTCTGTTTATGTTATTTTTATAGATATATTTTTATTTAAGTAAATGCCCAGTTTATAATAAACAGTATTAACAACATTTACTGGCCAGAATGTCTGAGAAATTTCATTGAAATTATGTGTCCTCTGACAGGAATTGAACCTATATCTTACACAGAATTGTTATAGCCTGACTCCGAGTACTTTTGACATTAACACATCATCATCAGGGTGTTGTTTTTGTTCTAAGACAAACTTGTTGTATTCAACTGAAAGTTCAGTTTTTAACTGTGAAAAATGACTAAGGTTATGTACTGTATAAATTAAAGTTTGAAATGTTAAAATGCACTTTTCATTAAGAATGAATGATGTGGTACTTCTTTTCAATTTTTTATTGAAATTTTCTTCCATGCAAACAAGAAATTTCTTTTTTGGACTTAGTGTGTGTGCAGAAATTGTTCAAATGATTGATCATTTTAAGCAGTTTTGGTTAAGCTATTAAGCATTTTCAAAGGTTTTGATTGTACCATTGTAAATGTTGTATTAGGTTCAGAAAGTTACACGTATTTCTAATTTCCAAATATGACCAGGCATTGTGGCCATGTTTGTAGACACCCACTACAAATATATATATGTATATATATATATATATATAAATATATATATATATATTTGGTGCTAGGCCCAGAGAGTGACTTTGAAATGTCAACTAATGATTGGCTAAACATATTTTAAAATGCTTTACACTGATTGGTTCAATATATCTCTTTTGATTGATTAGAAAGGATAAAAGTTGGTATTTGAATTTTCTATTATCCACAATTACACTTGCAAATATAAACTACAATATATCATATTTGATATATCAGATAAAAATATGCTGTCAAAAGAAAAAGAAAAGAATGGAAATCACAGGGAACACACTAAGATTACATTTTTCTAGCTCATTTATAAGTAATAAATTTTTTGATTGATGCTACGTAAAACAATGTTTTATGTTATTTAAATACTTAAATTCTGAGATTAAGAAAATGAATTCAGCAAATACACAAAAATAGAAAGGAGTGTATGACAAGGATGTGTCTTTATTTACATTATTTACATTCAGACTAATATCCTCATCTTTGTTATTATTATCACCTGATCACCTTTTGCCTGGATTTCTGGGATGAGGAGTTATCATTATATACAATCAGACTAATATCCTCATCTTTGTTATTATTATCACCTGATCACCTTTTGCCTGAATTTCTGGGATGAGGAGTTATCATTATTTACATCTTTTGTTATTACTAACACCTGATTGCCTTTTGTCTCAATTTCTGGGATAAAGACTTATCATTATTTGCATTCAGATTAATGTCCTCATCTTTGTTGTTGTTATCACAACATTTCAACTATTGTGCCATCTAAACTTAATCAGGTGCATATTGATCTAAGTAATCTTCAGAGAATTCTTAACTGAACCCTTTATTTAATCTATGGAGAGTAGACTGTTCCCATTCCACTGATGATGTCGAGTGATATCTTGTCTAGTTGTTATTTTTAGTACTTCTCAGTTACTGCCCAGCCCAGGGATTGAACTCACAATTACTATGTCAACAAATTCATGAACCACTGCTTTAATCCACTAGGCTCTTGCCTCAAAGGACAATCCACTGTGGAGAACTTGTAAAGGACGTGTCTTCACACTGGATTTATTCAATTTATACAGTGAAGAAGTCCTCAGAGAACTAGGAGTCCTACCAAGATTTTTTTTTAATGGGTACAATCTTAACGACCTGTCATACACCTTGGAAATAGGAGATGGAGAATAAAAACTACAGGAATGCCTAGGCAGTAAATGAAATAATAAATTAAATAATAGAAAGCAGGAAGGAGTAAGAAGGCATAATGTATAGTTGCCAGAAAAAGATGAAGATGAAAGTTATAAATTGGTGATACAAGAATTGAGCTAGTACAGAAGTATATATATTTTAATGTCTCTAGGAAATTATGGCAGATGTGATGAGACAGAACCTGGGACGAGCACAACTGGTTGCGACTTGCCTTGTCCCTGCCAAAAAAGAGCCCGTATTTGCTTAGCCTGTAAAGCTACTGCAGTTGAAATGAGGGAGAAAAAAGCACTTACCGCTCTGCCGTAATCCGTCCTCGGCCAGATAACGTAAAAGAATGAGGGGGGGACTTGCATTGCATTTTTATGCAATAAAGATGCAATGCATTATGAGACAGGGACACAATGAATTATGGGATCATGGACAAATATAAAAGCAACTAATTTTTCCCAGTGCAGGGGGCTTGGAGTGACGTTCACGGTTGGCGGCTAGAAAAGTCTGTTAGTGCGATTTTGAGACAGAACTCAAGAAGGAACGACTCGAGGTTGGAATACCAGTTGGGAGAGCTTGAATTTACTCGCTGGTTGCTGTTTTCTTTTTATTCGCTATAGAAATGTTATTACAGACAGCGGAAAATGTGATAAAGATAGCTGAAGACATTGTAGTGACATAAAGTTATCTCCCTTTGTCCAAATCAAAATATCAACAAAAATTTATTATAAATATTCACAAGAATAGAAACAGTCATGTGATCTGATGAGACCATACAAGATATCATTAGGCAGGAAAGTCTATCTTCCTCTTTTTGCTCATTAATGTTATAGTGACAAGACACACAATTTCAGGCTTGTAGCAACCAGACAGATAAGTACAAAATTTATATTGTTTTTGTTACCAAGACTTTTGCAGGTAGATATGTGCAAACCTTGTATTAAGAATTACATATTGTTTTTATGTGAAGACTTTTGGGCTTTGTTGGAACTTTTCATATATTCATATTGTTTCATGCCCCTTAAACTATGTCTATGTTACATATTCCAGCACAACAACATGTTGGAATATGGAAAAAACACAATTCTTTATATATATTTTGATGGCTATCATTTTTTACAAATTTCTTTTTGTGACATTCTTAAATCCATTTATTTTTCTTGTTCCTATCTTCCTAAAGTTTTCAATTTATTTTCTCTTTTCAAATTTTTGCAATTTCCAAAGTTGTGTACAATTTTTCTTACCAAAATATATCTTACATATTTATAAGTCAACCATCTGTCCTTGCTTTGAATATTGCTACCATATCTGGTTTAGTGCTTCTGCCATATATTTAGAGATTCTTGATAAAATCCTAAGAAGAATCTGCAATGTTATTGGTCCTGACCTGGAATCTCAGTTTCAGTCACTTTCCCATTGCTCTAATGTAGCTTCCCTATGCCTTTTCTATTAAATACTTTCATGGTAATTGTACTGATGAACTTTCTCTATGGTACCCAGACTCTATGAATTTAAGCACAACACTTGATTGGTTACAGGGTCTCATCATTTTACAGTTGAAATGGTTAGATATAACCATAATTTCTGTGCTCTTTCTTCTGTCTCACTTGAGGAATCCTTTTCCTGCTTCTTGCTTTCCAGTTAACTTTGTTCTTCAAAAATTTAAATGTGATGTCAGTCGCTATCTTCTATCTTCTTAATTCTTGTTTTCCCTTCTTAATAGTTTTTTTTTTTTTTTTTTTTTGTCATATTCTCTAATACTCCTGGCATCTTAGTGTCTTTATTGCCTTGCTTGAGGTGAAATTATAAAAAAAATCCAGCACTTATTCGGCTTTGAAAGTTATGTCTTTGTCATGATCTATGGCAGTTTTTACATGGATGAAATTAAAAAAAATAAATATTAACAGATTTATTATTATATACTAGTCTTTTTAAAAAGTTTTACTGAAACAGAAGTTTTGGAACAATGTACTGAGATTCAATGAAGTGGAAATAAAGAATTCACAACTAAAATGGAGGTCAATGAACCATTTAATTAATATGTTCCCTTTTTCTATTTTTTTGAGGTTCATTGATTACTACTGGTATTATCTAAATCACTTTTTGCTCAATATCTTTTCATGTTAAAAAATTTGTGTTTAATAAAACAGTGAAATGGAAATATCTTTCGGGAGAAAAAGATTGGCAACAGAACAACAGTGACAACAAAGTTTATTTCAAGACCAAGTTGAAGCAAGACAATCAATTAATAGATAAAGATATCTGAGTACCTCACATGAAAGACTTGAACAAATTAGACTACAATCTAAGAAATGTAAGAGTAAAAGAACTGTTAATTCAACTGTTTATTTTGCTCAAGAACTAATTTTGTCTAAATGCAGATAAATATTTTATGTGTATGAATTATTAAAATAACTAAGGGAAGTAATCACTTATAAAATTACTAACTGAAGTTGATTTGCTTCTCTTCCCACTACAGATAGGACAAGAAATATCTAAGTAAATACACTAGAAATATATAAATACACATTGATAATTATTATAAGATTTGACTATTAATACCTGTCAAAATTTCATGGTTTTCTTGTTTGAATTTTCTGATGTATTAAAATATTTGATGAATAAACAAGCTCACAGTGAGTTCAAGAACTACAAATTACCTGTGAAATTACCCCCATTACATTGTTAAATATTTAAACTTAACAGCTTTAACCAAATATTATAATAACAATGATAAGTATGAATGCAGGTTATTATTTAAAGAATTAAGAAGGTACAAATGAAAAGATTTGAAATTGACAAGCTTTTCCATTTCACTGCAGCATATGTTAAACACATGACAGCATTATCATCTCCTGTATCTTTTTTCTCTTACGTTCTTTATTTGATGGAAGCCAGTGTCTCTGAATTTGTTTTTTTTTCCATCTTTATTCAAGATTAAAACAGAATAATCTATTATTTGAGTTATCGGCAGGGTTTAACAGATGAACTGAGCAATTAAATCAGGAACAATAAGAATTATATTTATTTCCAATATGAAGATTAACATTCAAGTTGCATAATAAAATTTCAAATAATTCATGAAATTCACGAGTTGCATTTGTCATATAAACGTAAGTATATGAGGTTTGAAACGTTGTAATAAATATGGCAACAAAATGAGGACAATAGTCTGAATAATGTAAATAATGTACATAATACCTCATCTCAGAAATATAGACAAATAACAACACATCAATTTGGCATTTAATCTCCTTCAAAGTCATTCCTTTCTGAAGCAGCAATATATCCAGCATTATTTCCATTGATGGAAATATTCCTGGAAATTTCAAATCTGTTACATATCATCCAAATAGTTCAAATATACACCTTAAGATCATATCCGTATATGAGGCACTCCAGATATGAGGGATTTTACTGTATTTGCCTTGCCAGGCTATATAACATTTGAATTTAGTTGCCCTTCTTTTTCTTCCCTGCCAACCAAGGCTGAGGATCCCATTCTACACAGCTTTTTAACTGGTAGCCAGAAGGAGAAGTGATGGATTCATACCTTTCCCAAGGTCATTTGTGCCAAAGTGAAATCAACCAGAATTCAAACTTTGTTCACCAATTTCTCATTCGAAGACACTAGCCATTACACTAATGTATATAGATTAGCCAATTACTAAACATGTCATATTCATTGAGGGCTTACGGACAAATAATGTTCAAACACCAGTTCTCATATGATCACCAAAGTTAAGAAAAGTTAAGCCTGGTCAGTACCCAGATGGGTGACTGCTTGAAACCACCAGGTGCTGTAAGCTTGGATGTGTGGGTAGTGTAATGGATAATGGCTCAGAATTGAGAATTGAGTTCCAATCCCAGTTAGGTTCCCTCTTCATTTGTGTACAAGTACCCTTGGGGAAAGGGGTATGAAGGGTATTGGGGAAGGGGGTATGAATCTTACCTCTTTCCCCAACACCAACTATAGGTTAATCAGTAGAACTTCTATCAGTAAAAATCATTATTTCTAAAAAGTTTTTACTATCTAAGAATATCTTCTGGCTTTAAATAAACCTTCAAAAGGTTAAGTTATAAAAATAATCAGTCATATTCATTGATAACATAGTTTTTAAGCTCTCTCAATATGGCCTTATGACATTGAAACACCAGTTCTCGTATGATCAGCAAAGTTAAGCATTGTCAAGCCTGGTCATTGCCAAGTTCTGTGCTGAAATATATAACATAGACATAGTTTAAGGTGCATGAAACAACATAAATATATTAAAAGTTCAAACAAAGCACAAAAGTCTTTACATAAAAACACTTCTGTGTGTGTGTGTGTATATATATATATATATATATATATATATATATATATATATATAATTCTTAATACAAGGTTTGCTCGTATCTACCTGCAAAAGTCTTGGTAACAAAAACAATATAAATTTTGTACTTATCTGTCTGGTTGTTACAAGTCTTAAATTGTGTGTCTTGTTACTATAACTTTAATGAGCAAAAAGAGGAAGATTGACTTTCTTGCCTAACGATATCTTGTGTGAGTGACTGCTTGGGAATATCAGGTGCTGTAAGATTTGATGTGCAGGTAGTGTTATAGATAATGGATCTGAATTGGAAATTGGAGTGCGGAGTTCCAATTCCAGTCAAGTTTGTTATGTTCACTTGTATGCAAAATACCCTTGGAATAAGTCTTGATCTGGCTTAAGAATTTAATCTGTAACCCTGCAAGAAATTAGATAAAATATTTATCAACCCTTGAAATATTTGAGAAGATTTATGTCCAAAAAATTCCAAGAGTGCTTAAATCTGTTCTTTTCCATCAGTGAATTTTATTTGCTTGGATGTATATGTAGTATTATGGATACTGGATATGGATTTGAAATTGGAGAGCCAAGTTCCAATTCCAGTCAGGTTTATTATGTTCACTTGCATGCAGATACCTTAGGAATCTGACCTTGGCATTGAATCTGTTACCTTGCAGAAAATTAGATAAACTTTACCAACCCTCGAAATATTTGAGCATATTTATGCCCTAAAAAATGCCAAGGGTCATTAAATTTTTAACATCAAATCTGTTTTATTTTTCATCAATGGCTTTTACTTGCTGTTGAAATCTATGTTGTATAGGAACAAAACACAACACTGAAAAAGACCAAGAATTATCTCTTCAAAATTCTGTTAGAAAAAATAAGCAACAAAATAGAGGTAAATTTATCCGAATTAACAATTACAATGAATTTCAGTGATGTTCTCTTCATTCTTCTATTGTGTATATCTGTTATCTCTGAGCCAGAATTGAAAGTTAAGAGCAACAACAGCTAAATTATATTCTGGGTGTGGACATGACAAGACTAGTTTTGTTCAAAAAATTTTGTCTGTTGTTCTTTTTGTTTAAGTAGGTAGATATACTTGGTGAAGAAACAAATCTCTCATCATGGCCCTGCCTGTTTAAAATGACAATGAAACCTGGTTCAAGCAATTACAACTTCCTACTGACTATCATACAACTTCTCCTTGGCTCTCCTTTTTTCAAGCCTGCTTTACTCTTGATGCAAATACCTCTTTGCTAGAGAATAGAACTTGTACATGTATTTAGACTGCTTGATCTGTGCATATAGCTGTAACTGATAAGAACAATCCTCACAGCTGTAGACAGCATCCCAAGTACTCACCTGAAGTGACAATACAGCAGAATTAAAAGGATGAACAATCCAAAAACATGTCAGTTTTTATCTAAGATCCAAACTGACAGGTTCCATCATTCTTGTGGTGATAAAGCAAGAATTAGCCAATGGGGTAGAGTAGTGAGATTTTCTTGATAATGTCGAATGGTCTGAAATCAGGGTTGGTTAAATTACTGATTGTATGTATAGCTTTGCATTGCTTGGTGGTGCTGTGTGTATCAAGCATTGACATGCTGAAATAATGCATTCTGGGATAGAGATAATTATATGAAGAAGTTGAAATAAAAGGAGAGAAGAATTGTAAGGAGGAGATAGAAAGAAAGTGCTTTGAGAAAGAAGATAATAGAAAGAAAGGAAAAAAGAAAGAAAGGGAAAAGAAAAAGGAAAGAAAGGGAAAAGAAAAAAGAAAGGGAAAAAGGAAAAGAAAAAAGAAAGAAGGAAAAAGAAAGAAATGGAAAAAAGAAGGAAAGGAAAAATGAAAGAAAAGAAAAGGAAGAAAAAAAGAAAGAAGGAAAGGAAAAAGAAAGAAGAAAGGAAAAAGAAAGAAAGGGAAAAAAAGAAATGGAAAGGAAATATATGGAAAAGTGTGAATAAATTAGACAGAAAGAAATAAAGAAAAAAATGAAGAGAAAGAAATAGTCCCAGTATTTAAAATACTAGAAGGAAAGAAGGTGGAAAGATTTTCTGTGGCTTTGGAATTTGTGAGAAAAGAATGAAAAAAAAAAAAAAAGAATGAAAGAAGATAAAAATTGTTTTAATGATTGGCATGAAGTGAGAAAGAAAATTCCAGAATTAAGAAAAAGACAGAAGAGGAAGAACGAATCACAGAATAATGAATGAATGAATGAAAGATAGGAGGAAGAAAGAAAAAAAAAAAAGAAAGAATGAATGAATGACCAGAGAAAGACAGAATGAATGAAGAGAAAAAAGAAAATTACTGGAGAAAGAAATAGTATCATATAAAAGAAAGGTCACTCAGAGGGGAAAAATGAATCACAAAAGAAAGATAAAATAAATGAATGATAATAGAAAAAAAAAGAAGGAAATTATAAGAGAAAGAAAGTGAGCAAGTATTGCAGGAAAAAGAAAGACTCATATCAGAAAGAAAAAAATGAAAGGTCACAGAATGAAGAAAGAACACAGGAGAATGAATGAGAGGAGAAAGAAAGAATGAATAACAGAAGAAAGATAACAAATGATAAGAGAAAGAAAAAAAAAAGAAAGTATTACAGGAGAAAGAAAAGAAAAAACAAAGAATTGTATGAGAAAGAAAGGAAGATTTACAGGATTATGAATGAATGCAAGTGAAAGAAAGAATGAATGAATGATAGGAGAAAGAAAGGAAGAAAATATGATAGGAGAGAGAATTGAAGAAAAATAACACAGGAGAAAGAAAAAGAAAAACAAAGAATTGTTTGAAGAAGAAAGAAAAAATCTCAGGATGATGAATAAATGAAAAACAATAGAAAGAATGACAGGAGAAAGAAAGAAGAAAGAATCATGTGAGAATGAAAGAAAGAAAAAAAGAAACAAAGAATGAATGACAGGAGAAAAAGAAGAAAATATTACAGGAGAAAGAAAAAAAGAATCATGTGTGGAAGAAAGAAAGAAAGAAACTATCATAGGAGAAGGGAAAAGGAAAAGAAAGAATCTTATGAGAAAGAAAGGAAGAAAATATTACAGAAGAAAGAATAAGAACCATGTGAGAAAGAAAGAAACAATGAATGACAGGAAGAAAATATTACAGAAGAATGAAAAAAAAAGAATTATGAGAAAAAGAAAGAAAGAAACAAAAAATGAATGGCAGAAGAAAGAAATAAGAAAAAGAAAGAATTCTATGAGAAAAAAGAAAGAAAGGAAATATTACATGAAAAAGAAAAAGAATTACAAGAAAAAGGAAGAATAAATGAATGAATATGAATAAAAAGACATCAACTTGGATGGAAACAAAATAAGCCAAATTTTAGGAACACTGCAGAATTTTTCTTTTCTTCCCTTCACTATAATGCTTATTTTAATTCTCTGACTGACACACGCACAACTTTTACCAGAATTTTAAAAAATTGATCTTATCTGTAATGTTCAACTACATTTCTGCTAAAAAAAAACAACAGCAAAAAGCTTTGACATGTTGATTGACAGAAATTGCAAAGATTTTAAGTTGTCAGCAGGTATTGCATTGATTTAAATCTAAGAGTGTGAGAGTTTGACTTCCATTGAATGTGAAAAAAAATCTTCATTTTTAATAATGTCATTGGATGTGAGTGAAATCTGTTCTGAAATGAAACTGATATATATTTTAGCAGTCAGCATTGGATTAACTGTAATTAACATAAAAGGATAATTTATCTGAATTATGAAACCAGAACAACAATAATCTCTTTAATATAAAATTTCATCCACTACACGGCTCAAAAACCACTAGATAGTAATGATGACTAAAATGCATGATATGTGTATGAAAGAGAAGATGATAGATGAAGATTATGAGGATATGGAGGATATATAATGATTGACCTTTGGCTTGAAAATTGAAGAAGGCTGAACGTGGTGAGAATATAAACAATATAATGTCTAAACTAGAGTTTCTCAAACATGGGTAGTTTAACTAAAATTATGTAGAAGTATTTTTTTGGGGGGTAACTGTAAAAGAATTGTGTCATAGTGGATTCTATCATAATTGTAATTGATGTTGAAAAAAACAGGGAATTGGGGGTAGAAAAGTGGCTATGTGAGTCAGTGAGAAATTAGTAGGGGTGAAAGACTTGATCTAGTATCAAGCAAACTTTGCAGATGGATGGATGGATGAACGAGTGAATGAATGAACATTCGAATGAATGAATGATCAAATGAATGAATGATCGAATGAACTAATGAATGATCAAACAATCGATCGAACAAATGAATCAATCAATCAACGATCAAACAAACGAATGAATGAATGATCGAACGAACGAATGAATGAGCAATCAAATGAATGAATGAATGATGAAATGAACAATTGAATGAATGAATGAAGCAGGTGTGAAAGAACAACAAAGGAAAATAAGAATAATATGGACAAGTAAAGGATACATGTTAAAAAATATACTTTTGTGGTTGCATTTTTTTCCTACATTAGGTAAAAAAAGGTCTTTCTCCTTCATGGTTTAAACAACTCCCTGAATGATGACTTTTTAAAATTCTAGACGGGATCTCATATACAGATTTCACAACTCTTGTATCATTCCAGAAACTACTTAATGCCATACTATATCTTTACAAAAGTTAAATCTGACCAAGAATAGAGTATTAATGCCACATTTGCCAGTCTTCACTGTCCAGCCTCTGAGAGGATTCAGAAAGAGTTGGATGAGTCTAATGATGTTTGCAAAGGTAAGACAGCTCAAAAAAGTCACTCTGATTATTCTGATTCAGTAAAGAACTCCTGAATTTGTTGGTTAGGGCCTCAAATATAACATAGAGACCTACAAAAAGTGCCTTGAAGAAGTAGTGCTGCCCTGTGCCAAGAGGGTGGCTACTGGAAGACCCTATGTCTGGCAACAGGACTCTGCACCATGCCACATAAACAGGAGAACCCAATCATGGCTGTCAAGACAATTTCTGTAACCACAGCATTCCTTACATCTGGCCACCTAACTCTGCAGACTGCAACCTCTTGGTTATTATGTGAGAGGTACATTTGAGTGAGAGACCAACAAAATTCTTTGTGACACCAAAGATGAACTGAATGCAAGGGTTATGGCAGAATTCACCAGCTTAAACAAGGAGACCATCCAGAAAATTTGCAGGAGATACTGAAGTCATCTGGAAGTCGTGGTTGAAGCCAATGGCAATTTTATTTTAATAAATTTACTCTTTAGTACTTCAAGATATTTTGGTAAATATATCTGTTAAAATGAGATGTCAGTGTTGTTTTCATTTTTGCATAATTTAGATGATTATCCATCACATCCTGTATGTGTATATATATATATATATATATATATATATATATATATATATATATATATATATATATATATATAGTTTATTACATTTACTGACATGCAAATACCTTTGGGAAAGGTATGAATCCATCTAAGGCCAGATATAAATAAGTAGCAGGACAGACCAGGTACTTGAGTGGCTACTAGTCTAGGAGAAGAACAACTCTGAATTCAAAAGCTGCAGTGGTTCATTTTTGGGGAACTAGTGGTATGCTGTGTGCCAGTTCTCTGTTTTCAGTTTTCCAAAAAGTCTAGGCAGTTCTACATAAGCCTTCACCACTCTTATCATTTGTTTGGGTAATCTCGTTGTTTGATTCTGAGACTCTTGTATATGGAAAGCAGTAAGGGAATCCAGTAAGTAATATAATACATAGTGGGAAAATGAAAAACATTTTGATGGGTAACATGCTGATGTATATGTAAAAATAACTTGATTAATCAAAGAATTTTGATATTTATCTGAGTTAATTTTTCTTTATCCTCACAAAAATACATACCTGAATTCAAGATTTTCTAAGCATTTGAGATTCAGCACTTCCAATTTTTGGCTATTATCCAGGTCAAAGGTGGCAAACAATAACAATGGCAGCTAGACTTCTTTTTAAATTAGTTTTGTGATATTTATATGCTGAGATGACATCATACACAAAGCAACAGAAAATTATACACTAAACAGAATGTATTTGTAGATAGATATTTTTTTTATCACTTTAAATGTTTTTAGTAATGGATACTTGTATTCAAGTAAGCACTCTGTTTATATATTGAATAGTATATTTATTTATTTTCACCTACCGGCCTGAATGTTCACTCCCTCTACCATAAGAGATACAGGTTTGATACCTACCAAAGAGTGCAGATTTTTCTTTAATAAGACTTCTAGAACATTCAGGCTGGTAGGTGAAAATAAATATACTGTTTAATATATAAACTGATTGCCTACTCAAATATAAATATCTAACGTTTAAAGTGCTTAAAATATTCATCAGATTAACATCCTCTATTATCCTCTTCGTTTATGTTTAGATACAAAAAATATACTGTTTAATATATAAACTGAGAGCCTACTCAAATACAAATATCTACTAATGTTTAAATTGCTAAAAAATTTGTCACATTGACAAATATCCGTTCTAAAACACCCTCTTTATGTTTAGATATTAAAATATACTGTTTAATATGTAAACTGAGTGCCTAGTCAAATCCAAATATCTACTAATAATAACATTTAAAGTGTAAAAAAAAATTTGTCAGATTAACCAAAATCCATTCTAAATAAGCCTCTTTGTTTACGTTTGGATACAAAACTATGTGTATGTATGGAAAAACTTTGAGAGATCTATGACGGAAAAAATTTGCTTGAAAGTATGAAATTGCCTTCACCTGTTGCTTTGTGGCAATATGGTAAATCATGCTAAGCAAAATGGTAGCTACCCGCTCTGCCCTGGGGGTTGCAGGTTTGATTACTGCCGAAGAGTGCAAAATTTTTCTTTAATGAGCTTTCTCAAATATTTGGGCCAGTAGCTGATAAATAAATATACTGTTTAATAAACGAAATGCCTACTGAAATATGAGTATCCACTAATAACATTTAAAGTGATAAAAATATCTGTCGGATTAATAAAGATCCATTTGAAAAAATATAAGATATATTCTTCTAAAGTCCCAGTGTTCAAACTAATTGCAATCATATTTACTAAATCTTCTGCATGACGGTGAATGCTTAATGATTTCACCCAGCAGAACAAAATGCATTGTTGGGAGGTTGGGTCAGTGGAAAGAATGTGTTACCTGTTTTTATGCCAGCCTGTTTTTGGCAGCAAAAGGTAAACAAAGCTTGTGCATTTAGAAATATTATCCTAGCTTGTGGTTGAGCACAATCTGAGAGCAGAGTATCCGTGCTGAGTGTATCAGGCAACACAGTCATCCATCTTAGATACGAAGATTTACGATTGGCAGGTGATGAATGAAACAGCACATTCTGAGGCCGACTAATCTATTTCCGCTGACTGTGAACACATCATAGATTTTGGTTCAATTCATAAGGTGATGATTTGTCAGAAAACAAGTCCAATCTATCATCAATCATGAGAAAACGTCTCTCTACCTTACTTCTATAGTGCTCCAACCAAGAAAATACTTCAAAAATAAAGTCCATTTTCTTTCTTTTTTCTTATTCATTTTATACTCTTCCCTGACACTTCTACAAGTCCTGTAGGGTTTACAAAAGTCCAGTCTTGTTTGCAATAATATCCTTGTTTTCTTCAGATTTTGTTGTTTGTTTTCATTATAACAAAAAAAAAAAAAAAAATCCCTTGAAGAATTCCAACAGCAACAACTGCTAAAATGGATAGCAGATGTAACTAGAATAGAACTGATGGTTGCATCTAGCAAGTTGACAATAAAATGGTGAGACCTAATTACCAATCTAGTAGCACATTTAAATTCATACAGTCGAGGTATTAATGAGAACAACTCATCAGAACAATTTACATGAAAATATTTGTACCTTTCCCAATGCTATTTGTGTGTAAGTGAATATAACGAACCCAACAGGATTTAGAACTTGGCTCTCTGATTAACAATTCCAAGCTATTATCCATTACACCACCTGCACATCCAAGCTTACAGCACTTGATATTTCTAGACAGTCACCCATCTAGGTATTGACTATGCTTTATGTTGCTTAACTTTAGTGACCATACAGGAACCAATGTTTCAACATGATGTGGCCATTAGCCAAAAGGAAGAAGGAATTTATATATTGGTATTATTTATTTCTAAACGTGAAAAATTTTTACTTCTATGAACTAATTTTACTTTAATAAACAAATCAAGAAAATCATACTTTTTTTCTGTCAGTTTTTGGTTAAAAAATTTAAATGAACAATTAACAAACATTTGAATTTAAATTTAAATGAACATTTAACAAACATTTGAATTTATATGAACTATTAACAAACATTTTTTACATTATTCGGACTATTGTCCTCATCCTTGTCGCCATATTTAAATATGGCGACAAAGATGAGAACAATAGTTCGAATAATGTAAATAATGTCCATAATATCTCATCTCAGAAATATAGACAGACTCTAACAAACATTTGTGTGTTATATTTTCTCCTTATCATAAACTTTTTTTCTTTTCATCATTTCACTCCAAGCAAGGTAATAAAGTCACTAAGATCCAAGGGGTTACTGAGTGTGAAAGAATAAGAGAAAAAAAATACTATTATAAGGATCAGAACAATAAAAGAATGGGTCTGGTACCATGAATAACATCCATATGAAAGTCTTGATCAAATGAGTTGATGTTTTGGTTTTATACTAATATGAAATGTTAGGTGGAACAACCTCTTGTGCAGCTTATTCTATGTTCGATTTCCTTTTCTCTTATACTAAATTTGTTATCATTGATTCTTACACTGAAATGTTTTGTATTTACTAATTTTTATGATGGATTCAGTGTAGGTGCCATCACGGCTTTCATTCCAATTCCAGATCATAGTTTCTGTTTTGGAAAGGTTTATCTTGAGTCTCATTTATTGGAACACTTGATAGAGGATGTTTTCATTTTTATGATGGATTCTGGGTAATTGCCATCATTGCTTTCATTCCAATTCAAGATCATAGTTTCTGTTTTGGAAAGGTTGTCACTTGAGTTTTATTTATTGGAACACTTGGTAGAGGATGTTAATTTTCTGTCCAAGACCATTCTTATCCCAACTATGAACACCTGTGTCATTAGTATAGACCCCTTTACAATCAAGCAGGAAAGCAAGGTTGTTGTTTTTTATTGGTGGATTCATTTGGAACGTGGATTTGAAATGCTTAAATGGTCTGTGTTTTTAAATAGGCAGGAAATATTTTAGGAAAAAATTAAGTAGATTAGGGCTCTTATTTCTTCCTTGTTGTGCTCCTGCTTATATTTGAAATAATTACATATTGTGGTCCTAGCAAGATTCTGTAGATTGATACAGGTCATCTGTTTGAAAAAAAAAAATATATATATATATATATATATAACAACACATTTACTACCTCTCCTTATAAAAAAAACAACCAGCAAAAACTCTTTCACTCTCAACTATAAGAGTGAATGTCCAGATTACTACAATTTAGCACTTACACAGAATTTAATTAATCGAGCACAAATTAATTCCTCCACAAAAAAAATTTTTCTACACTGAACTAAAAAATATTAAGCAGACTCCTAAACCACATTGTAGATGAACAAATAAGACGGTATATAAAAAGCCTCAACACACGTCAAATATGATATAGTACTTCCCCAAAGGACACTAAATATATCAAACTACTGTACTGCAACCAGATGCATGCTAACTGCAAACAGGATGAAGAAAATAATAAAGAATCTCATTTATACTAAAATATCTTCCATGGATTCCAATAAAAAAATAAAATTAATCATATATTATAAAAAATACAATACAACCAATTTAATTATTCACAATAATCCCACCCTACTAATTAGTGTATTACGTAAAACCAACATTATATACCAATTCAAATGTCCCCTTGGGAGAATGTATCTCTTACAAAAAAACAAATATATATGTTGGGTATATGAAAAATACACTAACTAGAAGGCTTAAACTAATAATGTCTGGCCATTCGTCTATTGCGAGACATCTACAACATTCCTGTCCACATTCACAATATAAAAAATTACTCATCGACAACACAACTAACCTACAACGAGAATACTACAAATTCAGACTATAGATACTAGAAGCAATTTATATTAAAAAAAATTAAAGCCGCTACTGAACAGAATCAACTGTGAATACTGCAGTAATGTTCTGAAATGCTTGTAAAGGAACAGTTTTTTCATGCTTTAATGTATGCTTGAGTGTGATGTTATAACATGGAAAAAAAATTCCATACTGGATAATCTTTTCACATTCTAATAAATGCTCAGGATATTATCAACCATTTTGCATTTAAAAGCATAATGAAAAAATTACTGTAATTGATAACAATGCATAACTTTGTATAAATACTTATCCGAATGAACAACATATAGTTTTGTACCACTTGCACCCCTGAAGATGATCTTGGAAGAAGATCGAAACTACTTGGGAAATGAAAATAAAAGAAATTTAAACAGCTATAGCACATTTCTCTCATCCTTTAAAATCAATACATGGAAGGTTATTCATGAGTACAAACAGATTTTGTTAAAAATTAACAGGCATAATGTCTCTAATTTATTCAATCAAATATGGCTAAAAGAAAATTTGATGCCTAAATATATATATATATATATATATATATATATATATATATATATATTGTGTGTATTTAGGCAGCATTTTTTTTATTATTAATGCATGTTTCATTAATTAATATAGACATGTTTTGTCTATTAATTTTAAGTAAATTCTTTTCATATTGTCGAATAAGCATTTTAACATTACCACTGAAACATGAAAAAAATCACCATGTTGATATATGTTTTAATTGATAATCCTGTCTGCTTACATTACAAGTACATTACAATAAATTAAATAATAAATTATATAACAAAGATGATAATTTTTGTTTTAGAATGGTTATGCAAACATTGCAACAATGATAGTTTGTTTCATTTGGAAGATTGCTATGCAATGATAAATTCCTGCATATGAAATGCAGGAAGCAAATATGACATCATGAACTGCGATGTGATATTTGCTTCCTTTGTTTGTTCTTAATTAGTATCTGTGACAGTTTGCGTTCTGTTTTCATTGTAGGATCCTTTTTTACTTTGCTAGGCCACAAAAATCTCCTGAGCCGACCAAGCATAGAAATGAATACAATATGGGAACCAGTAATAAGGAGTGCCAGAGAAAAGCAATAATAACAAAAAAATTGCAATATGAGCTCTGGTAAAAAAACACACAATGATAACAGCAAAAATTGCAATATGAACTCTGGTAAAAATGGTTGCTGAAGACATTAGGTTTATAAGTCCCAGAAACTCATACACAGATGTCCTTAAGGACACATGGCACAGTGGATAAAGGCGTTAGTTAGATCCAATGACAGGACCCAAGCAGTGTGAGTTCAATACCTGTTTAAGGTGGTGGAGAACTTGAAGAAAACTGAAAACTGACATCCATTAGACATGGCATGCGGAACTAGAACAGTCTACCCCAGCAAGCAAAATAAAGGGTTCATTTCGACAATCCAACCAGCATACAATGACTGAAAGGTTGTGATAAATATGGCAACATAATACTTCATCTCAGAAATATAGACAGATACTGAAATTAGAGTCCTTAGAAATCCATTGGTAATAATTTATTTCACAGGATCAGACTCCATCTTTTCAGACCCCAAAATTTTACAATAGGTTTTAAATTCATCCAGATACAAGCAGAAAAAGAAGGAAGAAAAGAAAATGCCTAATGTCTCTCTCTCTCTATCTCTCTGTTTCCCTTCCCCCATATAAAAAACCCCTCTTATTTCTGATTCTCTTTTCTTTTTTTCTATATCTTCTACCCCTTTTTCATTTTCTTTTCCTTTTTTTCTTTTTCCTCTTTTCTCTTTTGCTTGTGTCTGGATAAATTTAAAATGTATTTATTGTTGAGAAATTTTTTGGTCTGAAGAGATGAGCGTCTGATTGCATGAAATAAATTATTACCAATGGATTTCTAAGGACTCCGCTTTCATTATATATATATATATATATATATATATATATATATATATGCGCACACACACACACACAGTGTCTCATATTATTATCCACCAATTACTAGATCATGTGCCACTTATACAATATGCCAAAAAGCTTTTAAGAATTTTACTGAATTTAACAATTTTCACATGATTAGCCAGGTTAGTGGAACTTGAAGAAATATTTGTTTTTAATGATTTCATCCCAAGCAAGGTGATAAAGCCACTGAGATATAAAGTGTTATTGAGAATAAAGGAAACTGAGAAAACATTATTGAGTAGAGAGGACAATAAAAGAACAGACTTCACCTAAGAAATTCAAATTAAATTTGATACTACTAGTATAAATAAAATGAGAAATAAGATGAAATAAATAATATTGCAATTAATACTACTAGTGTAATTAAAGCAAGAAAAATAAGGTGAAAGAAATACTACTAAAAGGATTAATAATAATTTATCAAAGAAATTCAAATATTATTTAAGGTGATAATATATTCGCAATTCTGTATAGAAGAGATTCTAAAAATATTTTTACTATCTGATCATTTTATAGATTCGGGGGAAGTGAGTTGGGTTTAGAACTTTTCAGTATCAAATTGTAAACATACAATAAATAGTTAAAAATAGTTGACTTTGAATATTACCTGTGTGTGTCAAGGAATCGATTGACATATATTGCATATGAGTCAAGATAGCCACCATTTTTAATTTTTCTAATTATTCATTTGGTTGCAAATAGTGTATGAAGGCACAAATATTGAGCAAGATTGGAATGAATTTGCTATTGTTAATTGGCGATGTCATGTTCATTTTTTTTTTTTTTTTTTTTTTTTTTTAGCACTTTTAGTAGTATGAGGGGGTGCTGAAAAGTTTTTAGCTTAACAATGAAGATCTCCTTCTTCACTCAAAAAATTCTCATGTTTGGTGATTTAGTCAGATTTTGGTAAGAAATTTTTTTTTTCTCTCCATTATTGGTGATTCATTGATGCTACTATTCTTATATAAGGTTTATGATGGAGATGTTGAAGAGTTCTCGGCCATACCAAGAAGCCCTTTCTTCTCCCAAGATGTGATTAGTCATTTGGTTAGATTTTGAGAAGTGAGTTGGGCTGAGAATTTTTCAGCAACTTCTCATACTAGTGATTGTACATAAATCAAGAGTACTCACTTGAACAGAAATTATTTGCAAATGTTCAATAAAAACTTAAAAATATGTGGATTTAAACATTGTGTGTACATATGTTGATTAATGTATTACATGCTTATCTGTTAAGATAGCCACAATTTTTAATTTTGTCAATTACAGTTACAAAACCTACATGAAGGCACAGATATTGAATGTCCTGGATATGATGATAAAATACATCTGGCAACAAAGCCTCTTATCTGAGATTTTGTGGAGCCTGGAACCACTTCTTAATTGCTGTTGTTCCCAGCGCCACCCTGTTCCAGGGTTGTAGCACCTGTTAGGGTCCTAGATATAGGCAAATAGTCAACTCCCAAGCAAAAATCGGGGCATTTTTATGTCGAAATGACAATCAATACAACACTTAAAAAAATTACAAAAATACATTTTTATAGTAAAATTTCCAATAATACATTTTTTATGATCTACAAACTATATACCAATGAAACCTGATCTACAAACTGATTTCTTACAAAGAATAATTATTCTATTAATACAAACCTATCCTAAAAATCTTGTCAACATTAAATGATCCATTGAGGTATTGATATGCCATAAAATAAACCAAATAGACCAAACCATATATCTAAAAAAAATATACATTTACTTGTAAAATATAAAATCATGTACAAAATATATTCAGTTGAAGCCATAAAATTGCATTCAAAATATTTAGATTTTGGCATTAAATAACTCTTACAGGTTGATATGCCACTAAACAAAATCAACAAACAGATAATGAAAGCAAAGTTGGGATGTATTTGCAATCATTAATTGGCTGTATGTCTTGTTGGTTAGCCATTTATGTAATAGTACATGGGGTACTGAGAAGTTGTTTCTCTAAGAAATTTTTTTCAGAAATTCTGTTTTGGTCAGATTTTGTCATATTCACTGAGAAACTTTCAGCCAAAACATCATCTAAACACTGATTTTTATTTAATATTTTTTTTTTTTCATTTTTTTTTTAAATCTGAAAAACCTGTTGAAACAGCTCCGTTTTATCTTTGTCTCAGTAAAGATTCTGTTACGTTGTCATCATTGGAACATATTTAAAATTTGGCCAGGTTCACAGAAGATAGCATGATTAACCAGAATATTCCATTGCATCACAATAAGAATCCACAAGTTAAATCACAGTATATAAGAATCTATTTAAAATCTTTACCATCTTCCTTCAAATCTCAGAGGAAGACATAGTGTTCATTACTCACCTTTGCAGTTTTTAACAATCATAAAAAGAATAACGGAAAGAAAAAGAGAAACACATTATCTCTTGTTCTCTTCAGGAAAAAAGAAACTGGTTATCCGCTTAGCAATTCACTTAAAGTGATTAGAGGAAAAAGGGTTTTCAAATTACAAAGAGATTTGTTAGGAAAGCAAGCATGTGTTCATGAAATTACATTTGTTTGATTTGTTCATTCAAGAAGACAATAACTGCTTTATAAAGATGAGTTTAAATAAAGATTTACTGTACAATGCTCTCTTTTTAAGGCAGATTTTCATATTTTAATCTTTTGGAATGGCTTTAAGAAGATTATGGCAGCAAAAAATTTAAAAAAAAAAAACAGGTTGTAGCAAAATTTTTTAAAAATTTAAATGTGAAGCACATATTCTGTAAATTGTTGAATGTGAAGCAAATATTTTCAAAATCTGTAAATTAGGGCTATTGTCCTCATCTTTGTTGCCATATTAATCACAATGTTTTGGCCGTTGTATGCTCCGGCCTTCTTCAGATGGTTGGAATGTCGAACTCAACTCTTTATTTTGCTTGCTGGGCTTCCATGTCTAATGGATGTCAGTTATCTCCTGTTAATTCCCCACCCCTGAAGTTCTCCACCACCTTGACCAGGTATTGAATTCACACTCTTTTTGAGTCCTGTCACTGGATCTAACTAACACTTTTATCCACTGTGCCATGTGTCCTTGAGGACATCTGTGTATGAATTGCTGGGTATTATAAACCTAATGTCTTCAGTAACCATTTTTACCAGTGCTCATATTGCAATTTTTGCTGTTATCATTGCGTGTTTTTTACCAGAGCTCATATTGCAATTTTTGTTGTTATTATCGCTTCTCTCTGGAACTCCTTATTACTTGTTCCTATATTGTATTCATTTCTATGCCTGGTCGGCTTAGGAGATTTTTGTGGCCTAGCAAATAAAGGCTTCAGTTCGACATTCCAACCACCTGAAGAAGGCCGGAGCGTACAACAGCCAAAACGTGATAAATATGGCAACAAAGATGAGGACAATAGTTCAAATAATGTAAATAGTGTACATAATACCTCATCTCAGAAATATAGACAAATGCTTTAAATTAAGGAATTTGAAGTATGTATTCTGAAATTGTTGAATATAAAGTACCTATTCTTACAAATCTGTAAATGATTTAATGTGAAGCATATTTTTTCAAAATTTGTAAATTGTTGAATGGCATGCACATTTTTTTGTTTTTTTCTATTTTTTTTTTAATCTAAAAATTGTTAAAGGCAAAACACATTTTCTGAAAAATCTGTAAATGATTGGATGTGAAACAATATTTTCAAAATTTGTAAATTGTTCAATGTAAAGCATATATTCTAAAAATCAGTAGTTTGAATGTGAGTTACTGTATATACTCATATGTGTGACTTTTGAAGATCTATTTTTGAAGCTAATTTGACTATAATAAATGGATATATAGTTTGGTCAACAATGAAGCCAGGGCCAGCAGTACATATGCTAATTTTATATCTCATGTATAATGTGACCCCCTTAAAATTAGCTTCAAAATGAAGTCTTCAAAAGTCACATGATATGTAAGTATATACGGTACATATTAAAAATCTGTAAATTGGTGAATGTAAAGCACATTTACTGAAAATCTGTAAATGAATGTGAAGGATGTTTTCTGAAAATCTGTAAATTTGTGATTGTGATGCACATATTCTGAATATTTGTAAATATGTAAGAAACACATTCTGAAAATCTGTAAATAAATAGATAGGTTTTTTACACACTTTGATTGAAAAATGTTTAATTTTCTTCTGAAATAATAATATCCATATTGACTATATTTTTCTCTTCTCAACTTGGGGGCAATTGTAGGGTAGACTGGACTCCTCACCTGTGGTTGGTAACCAGTTTTGAAGCATAACTCTAGCTCACAATTCCAACCCATAAAAACTTACTTGCTACAGAAACCTCAGCACCTAGTGATGAGGCTGTGGCCCAAGTGTAGTGATGCTATAGCCCGATACTACACAGGGCAGTCTTCAGAGTTAATATATTGTTCAACTAAGCCATATATCTAATAGGTATGTACCTTATTTCTCTGATTGCTACACTGTTGTCATCACCATGTTTGTTTACTCTAGTAGTATCAGATCTCACTAGATCACAGAATAAGGAAAAGAGGCTTGGAGAATTTGACACTATTGCTTAGTGTGACAAGAGACAGGAAGTTGTCCTGAAAGGACACTGCATATAAAAGAAATATCAGCTGTAAGAGTCTAGAAATTTCTTAGATTAAGCATTATTATGATTATTAATTTTTCATTAGTATTTTTCTTCTCAATTCTATTGTTTTTATTGATTCGTCTTTTATGGCTTATCAACCCTCTACAGGTTATTTAAGCCAGAAACTATTTTTAGATTTAATTTTTTATTTTTTTTTTTAAGATAATAATGTTTTAATGGTACAAGTCCTACTAATTACAGAAGAGAAGAGATGGATTCATACCTTTCCCAAAGATATTTATGCATCTCTATCTATAAAAGGCAGGATGTGTGTGTAATGAATGCACGGCCACAATTTTTGACAGATTTACACCAAAATTTACATGCACATGCTCCAAGTTAGCGAAAAGGCCAAGGCATTTCCCAACTCCCATCGATAGTGGATATAATTGATTTTTTCATGCTTCTACAGCAGTTTTCATGTAGTTTACGGCCATTTTATACTGGCCAGAGTGAGAGCCAACAGCTGTTTGACACGATTGTTAAGTAGCATGCAAAAAAAATCGATAGCTGCATTCGTCACAAGTGGGAAAAATTTAAATCTGCATGGCACTTTACTCCAATTGGCTCATTTGCTTACTTAAACTCAACGTTGATTCTGATTCCACAGAACTGGGTTGAGTGTTAAAAAGTATTTGTTGTTAACATTCTTTTTTCATTCGGTTTTTCCAGTTACGAGTCCTTTTTAAAGCTGATCATTTTGTGTTCATTTCGTTTAGTTCTTTTTTCATAACAGATCTAATGTTTAGTATAGAGCTTAGAAAAAATTCACAGTGTGAAATAGGCAAGAAGTAAGGCATGTAGCAAAATTAGCAGGGCAGAGGGTACTCTTTTAAAGGCAAGGAAGGGCAAAAATATTTTAAGTCCAGTGATAGCGATTGCTGTATGAGTCATATGATTTTTGAATCGAGCATGGGTAATGCCGGGCCATGCTGCTAGTAGGTGAATATAATGAACCCAATGGGAATTGAAACTCAGCTCTCCAAATAACAATCCCAAGTCATTATCCATTACACCACCTGCACATCCAAACTGACAGCATCTGGTATTCCCATGCAGTCATCCATTTAGGTACTGTCCAGGCATGACTTTGCTTAACTTCATCGTACATGAACTGGTGTTTCAATGTGATGTGACTCTAAGCCTGCTTTTTATTGTAACTTTCAGAACATTATTTTAAACAGAAAATATCAGAAAAAAAACAAAAAAAAAAAAAACACTATCTCTGGTGAGATTAGAACTCCTAGAACTTTGTTATTATCACGACATTTAGGCCTTTGAATTTTCTGGCCTTCTTCAGGAGTCTGCCGATCTTGGTAGCATTCAGGGAATTTCTAACTAAGTCCTTTATTTAATCTTCAGAGAGAGATTGTTTTTGTTCCACTCTCTATGTCTCGGTATATCTTATCCTGATTTTTATAGTACTGCTCAGTTATTGCTTCAGTTTCTACTGATTTTAAGTGAGTATCTCCCAGCCCAGGGATTGAACTCACAATTACTATGCCAGCAAAATCACAAATCAACATTAATCCTCTAATCTGTTGGGCCAACTAGTATAAACTCGGACTTATTTCTTGTGCTTTATATATACATGTAGTATTAGATATATATTCTTTGAAATTATTACATGAAGCATTGTCACTTATTACTAATTTGTTATTAGTATTTCTTTCATGTTATTGGTATTGATTTATATTTGCAGCTAGTATTAGATGTAATATTATTTGAATTTCTTGGAAGAAACATTGTTCATTTATAATTTTTGTTTGGTATTTCTTTTATCATATTTCTCTTGCTGTATTTATACTAGTAGTATTAGATGTAATATTATTTGAATTTATTACATATAGCTTTGTCAATTATTATTGAATTTTGTCTTGTATTTCTTTCATCTTATTTCTCCTGCTGTATTTATACTATTAGTATTAGATGTAATATTATTTGAATTTCTTAGAGGGAACACTGTTCATTATTTTTGACTATTATTTCTTTCATTTTATTTCTCTTGCTGTATTGATACTAGTAGTATTTAATATAATATTTGAATTTCTTAGAGGAAACGTTTTCTGTTATTAATTTTCACTAGTATTTATTTTATCGAATCTCTGTTGCTGTATTTATACTAGTAGTATTAGATGTAATATTATTTGAATTTATTACATATAGCTTTGTCAATTATTATTGAATTTTGTCTCGTATTTCTTTCATCTTATTTCTTTTGCTTTATTTACACTCGTAGTCAGTCAGCCATACATTATACACACTTGGGCAATCATGTCTCTTAAAATTTATGACTGACTAGGTAGAAGATTTCCTGTTGTTTCTGCATTAGACTGGTTGCCAACCATGGCTATAGGGTCCAGTCTGTCTTGCTATTTTTCCCCATAACTGCTGGAGTGCGTGGGGAGAGAGATAGATTCCTATCTTTCCAAAGGGTCTTTGCATATTAGAATATAATTAACCCAACTGGAATTTCAACTTGGCTCTACTATTTTTCATCCTTAATATTTTTAAAAAAAAAAGAATATTTATGAAAGATTTCTCTTGCTGTATTTGTACTTATAAAATCAGATGTAATATTATGTGAATTTTTATTCAAAGCATTGTCAGTTATTATTAATTTTTCAAGAGTCTATCTTTTGTCTTGTTTTATTTAATCGAACTCAAGGAAAGATGATGCATTTTGAGGAAAAAAAAAATTTATTGATTTTAAGTTTAACTGAAAAATATAAATATTGCTAATATAATTTGACATTATTATTTATTACATTATATATATATATATATATATATATATATATATATATATATATATATATATATATCATGATTATCATTATTTTTTGAAGTTATATATGTATTTTTTATTATTATTTTTCAACTTTTTCCACACTTACTGGGTTTTTCTATATTTAGTATTTAAGTCACTATTTGCGGCTCGGATGAAGGAACGTATTGCATCTCACAAATTTGGCTCCAAAGATTATTGGCGTCTCTGCAAGAGCATATTGAACAATTGCAAACCCTCTATACATCCTTTATTCAACCAGTTCGAAGTCCTGACCTCCTCTACCGACAAGGCTGAATGCTTTGCTCGGAAATTTTCATTCAACTCGGCGCTCGACTCTTCCGGTGTACCCATACCCAACTTCCCTCTTAGAACTGAGGCCATATTGAGTGGGCTAAACATAACCCCATCTTTGGTACTGGGCGTTATCTCCAATTTAGACCCCAACAAGGCTAGTGGTGGAGACGGGATACCAGCCATTGTCTTGAAGAAATGCGCGCCTGAACTGGCGCCCACCCTTTCTAAACTATGCAACTACTGCCTCAAGGAATCTTGTTTTCCTGACTGCTGGAAGTCCTCTTCAATTGTTCCTGTCCTATCAGTCTCCTTCCCCTCTTCGGCAAAGTCTTCAAAGCCCTAATCAATACCGGGGTGGTTAACCACCTCACATCCCATAATCTGCTCTCAGACAAGCAATATGGTTTCCGCTTTGCCCGATCTACAGCCGATGTGCTTACGGCCATCACAGAAACAGTCTACTGAGCTCTTCAAAATAATGGGGAAGCCCGAGCCGTGGCACTAGACATCTCGAAAGCATTTGATAGGGTTTGGCATGCCGGCCTTCTTCGCAAGCTCCAGGGTTATGGCATTACGGGTCGATTATATAACCTAATACGATCATACCTGTCAAACCGTAAATTGAAGGTCGTTCTCAATGGATTCTCCTCCAGTTCCTATCCCATGAATGCAGGTGTTCCTCAAGGCTCCATCCTAGGCCCCACTCTATTCCTTATCTACATAAATGACCTTCCTGACGCAATAACTTCCCAAGTTGGCATCTACGTGGATGACACCACAATTTATTCCTGCCTCAAAAACAAATCTAGTCTCGCTGACAAAACTCGACTGGCCGTGAGTCTCGAAAAGGACCTCCAATCGATTGTGAACTGGGGCATGAATTGGCTGGTCAACTTCAACGCTTCCAAGACAAAACTGCTCTCTATTAATCACCAGAGAGATCCTTCCCTTCCCTCCATTAGAATGTCTGACGCTCAACTTCTCGAGAGCAACTCTCTGCGGCTTCTCAGTCTCACGTTGACTGCTGACCTGAGATGGAATAAATACATTGAATCAATTACCTCATCCACTGCAAGGAAAGTTGGCTCCCTGAGCCGCGCCTGGAAGTTTTTCTCCCCGGAGTCGATCCTCCAGATCTACAAATCAACAATTCGCCCTTGCATGGAGTATTGCTGCCATATATGGTCTGGTGCCCCTTCTGTTTGCCCCGGGGTTCTTGATAGGCTCCAGAGGCGGATATGCCCTGGCGTCTCGTCTACAGTCACTTTCTCACAGACGCGCCGTCGCCTCCCTCTGTCTGTTCTACAAATACTTTCATGGAAATTGCTCCGAGGAGTTGCATTCGCTGGTTCCCAGACGTCATGAGTTCCAGCGCCTTACAAGGCTGGCATCCCGCTCTCACCCCTTCACTGTCGAAACTCCTAAATGTAGCCGTCTCTTCTACTCCAATAGCTTCATGTCTCGCACCTCTCGCCTGTGGAACTCCCTTCCCTTTTCCTGTTTCCCTGTGAGCTATAATCTCCAGCTATTCAAGTGTAATGTCAATCGACATCTCCAGTTGCCTTGATCTATCCACTACCCTCATCCTTTCTTCTATCACTCCTATCTGATCTTGCTCTAAATTTTCTGTAACCCCTTGCATCCTAGTGGCTTGGGGTGTAATGCTTAAAAAAAATTTATACAACTAACCTGTCTTATTTTTACTTTTCTGTTTTTGCTTACTTAAAGTTATTCATCAATTTTGCTTTTTCTACTCCTGTTGAATTTTGCTAGTTTTGGTGTTAGTACTGTCAAAAAGGCAGTATAAATTATTTTATTGTACTCTGCAATGTCTTCCTGCCTTTGTTTGAACATTTATACAGTGGAGGGTGGGGACAAATATTCGTACACATAGAAATTTTTAATTTACTGTATTTCCAACTAATGAATAAACATACTTTTCATATAATTAACTGTACACAGATACATAATAACTAAATATCAACAGAAAACAGAAAAACATTGATTTTATAGAAATAAATCCCATTTATCTATTTTAAAAAAAGGGTGAAAAAAGTATTCATACAATACAAAAAAAGAATACATAATCTTCATTTAAGACTTTGTAGAATAGCCATTATTCACTTCTACAGCAACCAACCTCTTCTTGTAGTTCTCAGTTCATGATTTGCAAATTTTAGTTGTTATCTTGTTCCATTCTTCTTCGCATATGGCCTTCAGATCCAGGATGTTTGTTGGATCTCTAGATTGGATTTAAATTTTTTAATAACACCACAGATTCTCGATTGGGTTTAAATCTGGGGACTGACTTGGCCATTTCAGGATATTTATATTATTTTCAGCAAGTCATTTCTTCATAGATTTGCAGTGTGCTTAGGATCATTATCTTGTTGGAAGATTAATGGATTTTAAGTTTAACTGAAAAACGTAAATATTGCTAAAGGTAATAATAATTTAATATAATTTGTCACTGTTATTTGTTTTGTTTATTATCTAGATTATGGTTATTATATTTTGCAATTCCAATGCACATTCAGATATCTGCATCAGATTTTCCATCATCTTTTAAAAACACCTCCCAGATATTTAAATTTCTGTACTTGTTTGATTTTGACATTCCCTGTGCATAGATCGCATTTTGGACTGCTTTAAATTGATGGTCTACTGCACAACCCCCAATCTGGAGGATCAGTTTTCAGTTATTCTTCTTCTAGACCAGTTGCCATCCAAGACTATAGAACCCAGTCTGTTCTGCTATTTACCTATAGCTGGGTGGGGAGAGGATACACACCTTTCTTGAGGGTATTAACATGTAAATGAATGTAATGGATTCGACTGGAATTTAAACTCGGCCCTCCGATTCCTTAATCCGAGCCACTACTCCACCATGCCTCCTCTAGTACTGCACTTAAATTTCTAAAGTTTAGGTACCAAAAGAGAGTTCCAAATCAAGAAATGCAAAAAAAAAAAAACTGTGAGCATAGAACTTATGATTACATTTAGCCTTTTCCACTGTCAAATGATGAGACCTTACTGCCAATCAGCTATTTGCCATGTGTGATACACACTTAGACAATCCTGTATCTTTTGATACATGACTGATAAGGCAGATTTTTTTCCACTGTAGGTTGCCATTTCTTTCTGCAGTAGACCAGTTGTCATCAAAGGCTATAAAACCCGGTCTGACTTGCTATTTACCCATAGCTGAGGGGAGAAGAAGAGGATTCATACCTTTCCCAAGGGTATTAGCACATAAGTGAATGTAATGGATTTGACTGTAATTTGAACTTGGCTCTCCAATTCCTCAATCCAAGCCACTATCCATTACTTCACCGAGTAGTCATAGTATGTATAACACTTTTAAGTTGTCCACATTTTTAGATGACATATTATTATATAAATTTTTTTTTATTTGTCTTTCTTTCATATTCATTTGGTTACTTTTTATCAAAATTCGCAAATCCTTTAAATATAACTGGATATGTGGATGAGAAACAAAGAATAAGCTTTCAGCAAATTCTCATCTCTTATCTTTCAGAACAAATTCTTGCAAACATGATGAACTAGCAGAACCATCTATCAAGTTGCTGCTACAAAGCCTGAACAGAACTATAAATGTATTAATATACTCTACTTTCACCAAAACTACATTTTTACTCCTCTTTTTACACCTCAACATTGTCAACCTGAGAATTTCTCTGGTGAGAAAATAGTTTAACTCTTTGAGCTGAAGTTGCCAACTGTTATCCTGATAGCACTACAAATTAGTTAACCTCATAGAATATGATATTTATTGTGAATAGACTGACATAGAAGGGAAAATACTTTTTTTTAAAAAGTTTACTTTTATATTAACCACAGCATCAGGAGCAAGAAAGAAGAGAAACAAATTTAAGTTTAACTTGAAGATTTAAAAATATTTTAGGCTGGGAGACATACTGTGTAAATCTTGTGTCGATTTTATTTATATATATATAATATAAAAGGCTCAAACACTAATATTCCATGGTTATAATTTATTACATTGGAATCGTAATCACGATCCAATTCATCAGACCTACATGAATTGGAGTCTGATTATGATTCCAATGTAATAAATTATAACCATGGAATATTACTGTTTGAGCCTTTTATATTATATTCTTACTATGTCCTGGACATTAAGTTCTACCTGGATTCTATCCTCTTGGAAATTTATTTATTTTTGTATGTATATATATATATATATATATATATATATCGGTGTCTTATCTAGTGATGATGTTGAATGTCAACATCATCACTTGATAAGACACCGAGGGTGTTGTAACAAAATGGCTATTTTTGTAGTGATTTTATAACATATTTATGTTATAATTTTTTTTTAAATGAATAATTATAACTGCTCTACTTTGTATTGAGCACTCTTTTAAGAATATTAATTGTTGGTTATTGGAATTCATTCCATATACACCAATCATATACTTGGAGATATATATATATATATATATATATATATATATATATATATATACATATATATATATACATTGACCACTGATATCATTAATTTAAATGTATTATATATATATATATAACGAAATGGACAAAGTCCGACAATTTATTTATTAAAGACATTTTTATGTTTAACGTTCTTTTTATAGATACAAGTATTTAAGTAAATGCTCTGTTTATAATAAACAGTATTAAATAACATTTACCGGCCTGAATGTCTGAGAAATTTTCATAGAAAATATTCGTTCTTTGACAGGATTCGAACCTGCATCCTATACGGAACCGTCATTTATGCTGACGTGCCTTACCGTTAGGCTACAAAGAAATTCGACCTTGCCTACCGAACGCTTCTTTGTAGCCTAACAAACTTTTTGGTAAACTTGGACCTTTGTGTCCACAAAAAAACAGTGTGAAAAAAAGATGGCTTTTCCCTTGACACCAGTATTATTTTAACTACCTTCACTCCTTAGCAATATTTATTGTTTTAGAAAGTGATTATTAGAATTATAATAAAACTTAAACATATGAAAGTAAATTTATACATTTTCTTTGTTAAGAATTTGCAACAAAAATTAAAAAAAAACATTGTTTATTAGATTGTTTATTTATTTATGCTATTTATTATATTTTTATTGGAATCGATGGTAAAACATTGCCACTTAATTCAAACTTTATAAAATGGTAAACAATAAGGATTTCCTTATAGTTGGTTTGTGTATTTTAATATTTATGAATCTTACTTATTATAAAACGCAGATTGTGTGTGTGTCTGTACATTTATATATTGGATCGGATTTACTACATTTTTCAACCGATTTCAACAAAACTTCACAGGACTGCGTAAAATTACCTTGCGGTGGTTCTAACAGTGCCAAAAAATTGGAAAAACACAATTGTTTTTGCATGAAATCAATTTGAAGACACGATTAAGAGGCATCACAAGAATGAAAGGGGGACAACTCATATCGAGTTATACTTATTATAAAACCCAGGTTGTTTGTGTGTGTGTGTTCGTTTATATATGGGATCTGATTTTCTACATTTTTCAACCGATTTCAACAAAACTTCACTTTTTTTTTTTTTTTTTTTTTTGGCAAGTAGTGTTTCTTATTGTCTTGCACACTTTTTTCTTTATTTTTACATTCAGAATGCTTTAAAAATTCCATCTCAAAGATAATTGTTTATGATAAAATTCTATTCAATCAGTAGACTCATAACGATTGAAAACAATGTTTTTGTTTGAGTTTGGAATTAACCAATTCATAAAAACAAAAAAAAAAAATTAAGACATGCGTGTCCGTCAACCTTAAACAATAATCTTTGTCAATTTTATTTTTCAGTCTTTATGATGGTCGATACTTGATCTATCTCTTACTGTTACATCGCCAGGCTCTACTGCTAGTTCATGAATAAAATGTTGTTTTCATTTTTATTTCTTTTATAAATGGGTAAATTATAAATATTGATTTGCATTAGTTTTAATTGTATTAGTTTTTAGAATGTTATAAATGTAATATTATTTTTCCATGTTATTCTTTGCATACGATCAGAAAGAGATAGTTGAAATTTCTGGGACATGTAATAAGAAAAAGGAGTTTAGAGAATCCAACCCTCACAGGACATACTGAAGGGTAGGATGAAATAGTAACATACATCTAACGACCTTGTTTTAATTAGCAGAAAATGAATGGAGAGTGGCAGTAAGGGGACAAACATTATTTAGTGCTAAAAAGAGTGAGAAGTTATGGAGAGATTGCTCACATCCTGAAAGGACACAACAGATAAAAAGGGAGAAGAATTCTCTGACAGAATTTTACCAGGTCATCAAGGAAATGTTTTGCTGTCATGATAACATGGAGAATGAAGCAGTTTTAACAAATCATTCCCTCTCCATCATTTGTCTGAGTTCCTTAATTTAAATTTACAGATCAGTACATCAGCTCTTTTTGGAGAAATGTAAGCATAGTAATAGATTGGCAGGTCTCATTATTTTACAGTTGAAATGGATAGATGTAACTGTAAGTTCTATGCAAACAGTTTATTTTCTTGCACTTCTCGCTTGTGGAACTCTCTTCCAGCACCATACTTTCCAACCAACTTGGATTTTCAAAAATTTAAATGCAATGTCAGTTGTTATCTACTGTCTTTTTTCTTATTCTTTAACATTCAGTAACCCCCTTGTATGGAGTGAAATGATAAAAAAAATCCTCAAAAAACACTGCTTTAACTATAAAAAGTAATGTTATTTCTATCCACTTAACTACTGTTGTAACCTAGGGAAGGTCACTGAATAGAATAATCACATGAAGGTTGGTAATGAATGCTAATACTTAGGACAAGAATAACACATATAAGATTTGCCAGTGGTGTGTAGAAGAAATAGTAAACTGCTAGAAGTGAATTTCACAATGAATATCCAACTGCAGACCAACATACAGTATTTACTGCTGTATTTATGTGAATGGTGACATACCCATTATCATCTGTAAATATACTCCAACAACTACTTACCTCATAAAAAATTTAGATCCCCACCAAAAACTTAGTAGGAATAGAAAGTTGTATAAGGCACAATCAAGACTCAAACCACTGCGTACAATTTTAAAGGAGAAATGTTTAGTGCATTTGTATACAGAAAAAGGAAAGAATACAAAAATGTTCATATAAGAATCTTGTACGAAAATTTCCTTTTGTCCACCTTATGAATAATTAAGGCAGGATAACATTTACAGATATATTGCAAAAAAAAAAAGATTAACCATTGAAAAATAGAAAAATGACAAAGCAATTCAAAAAGGGAGTAAAACAAAGGTGTAAACCACCTTTCAGAAAAGAAAAAAACGAAAACACCTACTTTTACTTATCCCACAAGCATCTCTAGGACATATAACAATTTTTGAAATGTCTTTCTTATATTCACAGCATTTGTGCTTGGAGAAATTTCTTTAAATTCTTTTTTTCATTGTTCAACCACAGGAGAATTGTTCAAAATTCTTTTGGGCTCTGAGCTGATTTGTAACTCTGTGCCTTCTTGTTGATCTTTTCTTGATGTCAAAAGCCTTCTATTCTTATCTATTGATCTGATGTATATTTATGCAGAAAAAAACAAAAGATCACAGAAGGTTCCATCCAAGTTTTCACAAGGGCTTGAGATCATGTCTCTCATTGGCCAAAATATATGAAGAAAAAAAAATAATTATTCCATAAAGTTGAAATGCATCCTTAAGAATTTTGGCAGTTTTTAACTGCTGAGCCTAAAAAGATATACATATGTAACAATGTTTTACACAAACTGTTTGATCTTCTTAAAAATACACTTCTCTCAAAATAATGTATACAAAAAACAACTTAGATGATTAAACATTATCATAATGTAATAAAAAGTAAAACTTTTATAACTTAGAGTATACATAATACTTTCAGCATTTGTACAGTAGAATTTACAGTAAACCTTTTCAAAAGAGAAACTATAATCTGAAATTGGGATGAGAGCACTGATGATACATAGTTTGGATCTTTCATAGAAATTCTGAATATGGAATTAATAAATTCTACACACTTCAAATACCTCAGTGTATTGATGGGTTATAATAAATTTCATATAGGAGATCAAGATATTGAATGCAGAATGAGGGTACTTTTATGTAGAACTATAAGATGCTGCAAAAGTCTAAACCAGATAACTTGTATCACGTTCTTAAATAGCATCATCGGATTTAAACCATGATATGGATGTCATGCACGGCATACATTTCATTCAGAAATTTCTAAACTTTCTATATAGAACTGTTTTTTCAGATCAATGATAAACATGACTTAAGGTGAATGAATCATGAAAGGTCTTAAAGGAGACAATTCCAAACCCGAAAGCAATTGTTCTTGAACTTTTTGAAGTCGGGGCGCAATTGATATCCTAACAATGATACTAAGTGCACGCTATACAAATTTCGGAAAAAATATGTTATAATGAAGTCAAATAATGCAATGAAAAAATATAAAGTGAAACATGAAAGTTTATTCATTCTTGTGTTGAAAATAGAATAAGATACATACTGGGCTTAAGCAAGTGGATGGCAGAACATGGTCTGGGGGAGGAAGCTGAGGGAAGGAACTTGTTGAGAGCTGCAAGGGATAGGAGGAGGTGGAGAGCCATAATCACCTACATCCTAAAAGGACATGGCACATAAAAGGAAAGAAGGGAAAGATATACAAGGGCATGACATACCTAGGAGACTTAAGCAAGTGGATGATAGAACGTGATCTGGCGAGAGTAAGCAGAGTGAAGGAACTTGTTGAGAGCTGCAAGGGATAGAAGGAGGTGGAGAGCCATGATCACCTACATCTTGAAAGGACATGGCACATAAAAGGAAAGAAGGGAAAGATAAACAAGGGAATGACATACGAAACTTAAGCAAGTGTATGAGAGTACCTGATATGGGGAGAGGAAGCTGAGGGAAGGAACTTGTTGAGAGCTGCAAGGTATAGGAGGAAGTGGAGAGCCATGATCACCTACATCCTGAAAGGACATGGCACATAAAAGGAAAGAAGGGAAAGATAAATAAGGGCATGACATACCTAGGAGACTTAAGCAAATGGATTACAGTACGTGATCTGGGGAGAGGAAGCTGAGGGAAGGAACTTGTTGAGAGCTGCAAGGGATAGGAGGAGGTGGAGAGCCATAATCACCTACATCCTAAAAGGACATGGCACATAAAAGGAAAGAAGGGAAAGATATACAAGGGCATGACATACCTAGGAGACTTAAGCAAGTGGATGATAGAACGTGATCTGGCGAGAGTAAGCAGAGTGAAGGAACTTGTTGAGAGCTGCAAGGGATAGAAGGAGGTGGAGAGCCATGATCACCTACATCTTGAAAGGACATGGCACATAAAAGGAAAGAAGGGAAAGATAAACAAGGGAATGACATACGAAACTTAAGCAAGTGTATGAGAGTACCTGATATGGGGAGAGGAAGCTGAGGGAAGGAACTTGTTGAGAGCTGCAAGGTATAGGAGGAAGTGGAGAGCCATGATCACCTACATCCTGAAAGGACATGGCACATAAAAGGAAAGAAGGGAAAGATAAATAAGGGCATGACATACCTAGGAGACTTAAGCAAATGGATTACAGTACGTGATCTGGGGAGAGGAAGCTGAGGGAAGGAACTTGTTGAGAGCTGCAAGGGATAGAGGAAGGTAGAGAGCCATGATCACCTATGTCCTGAAAGGACATGGCACATATAAAGAAAGAAAGAAAGAAAGAATCCCTATTGACCGGTTTTATGATAAAGTAACTAATTTATCCCATTTGCTTAGCAACAAATAAGTGATAAATTATAAATGATAAATTGCTATGAAAGTACAAATAAGACAACTTTTAAATAAACAGTCCTAATAGTTGTCATCAATTTATGTCACATAATACATCTTTTAGTAATCAACTTTCTCGAAATAGGCATGCAGGACCGACCAGAAACTCCTACCTGTTCAGTATAGCAAAACAAAATCTTCCTTTCATTGATTCTTTCCTCGAGGGCTATCTGCAATGAGACAGGTACCGCAATATAATAAAATATTTTTGTTTCTTATATCTGGACATGTATTTCTCTGGAATGACAGGGTGCTTACAGGCACACCATTTGAAAACTGCTGCCCTATAGACTGGCACTACAGAATGCCAAGAAGTTTTACCAAATAACAGAAACCACATCATTGAAAGACTTTCAGTAGCAGGGACATCTAAAATAGACAGCACATGGAACTCAAAGAGAAAATAATGACATAATGAAGATGTTGTCCTACCCCACTACCTTAAACAAAAAGTTAGGAAGGAAACTGCTGTAAATACTAGAAAGAGCTATAACAATTGGTGGACTTGAGAAGTCTATTTTCTTGAAAAACTCTTTTAAGAGAAAGAATTTATTAATACGATCACGTTAATATATGCTGGGCTCATCGTTACTGTTTCAGTGCAATCCTCGAAATATACCATATATAATGTACCTTATCTAATTATGTATAAGCTGACTACATGTACAGTGCGGCCCCGGAATTTTTTTGCAAGAATTTTAACCCCTCCAGAAAAAATTTACCCGTGTATAGTGCAACTCCCTATTTTTTGCATAAAAAAAACTGATCCTAAAACTCGCACTATGCACAAATATATACAGATGCCCTGTCAGCCAAACATTCAGAATATGCCAACTGCACCTCTGCAGAGAGGTAAGAACCTCCTTCCCCAATCCCAAGCCATCCTGGGTATGATGATAAACTACATCCAGCAGCAAAGCCTCTGACCAGGTGGTTTTAAGGAGTGTGAAACCACCCCTTAACTTCTGGTGTTCCCAGATCCACCCTCTTAGGGTCCCAGCTATGGGCAAATAGTTAACCTCCAAACTGGGATCAAAACACTTTCTTTTTTTCTTATGTGCCATGTCCTTTCAGGATGTAGGTGGTCATGGCTCTCCACTTCTCCATATCTCTTTTACCTGTCAATACGTTTTGTGCCTCTGCCAGCTCTTCCAGACCATGTTCTGCCATCCACTTGCTTAAGCCTGCCAGGTATGTCATGCATTGCTTTCTCTTTTTCTCTCTATTCAACCTGTGAGTATCAGATTCTCCAAGCCTTCCTTTCTCGTTACATGTCCCAGAAATTTTATCTGCCTCTTCTTTATGTTAAGTTTAAGCTTCCTCCTTGTTTGCATCCTCTCCAAGACCTCATCGTTGCTCACATGCTTGCTCCATGATATCCTCAGCATCCTTCTGTAGAACCACATCTCCACTGCCTCGAGTCGTCTTCTTTGAGGAGACCATCCAACATTTGCTGCCGTATAGGAGGACAGATGTCGGGTAACAGCTCAGTACTCATTTCTTTGTTACCAAAGAAATCCTACTGTCTCACAGTACTCTACCCAGCTTTTGGAATGCATCCTTGGTCATCCCAGTCCATCTTTGGATCTCAATGTCACACCTACTATCCTCTGCCAAAACACTTCCCAGATATTTAAACTTCTGCACATACTTGATTTCATTGTCCCCAACCTGCAAATCACATTTGGGATCATCCTTTTACTGATGATCATGCATTCTGTCTTCATATAGTTTATGGTTAGTCCCTTCTTCTTGCTCTCCCTTGCTACATTCTGTAGGAGGTTTTGTAGTTTCTTTTCTGTGTCTGCTATCAGTACAGTGTTGACTGTGTATCTTATGTTGCTAAAATTGTGGCCATCAATGCTGAATCCCAGTAGGATCTCCAGTTCTCTCAGAAAACACTATGAAAGTGTAAATATAGGCTTGAAAAAAAATTATTACCAGTAATACATCTTTGGCAAAAAAATAATAATTACAGGCAATACATTTTAGGAAAAAAGAAATATTACCAGCAATAAAAATTTTGTCAGCATTAAATAACCCATTGAAGTTGATACGCTGTAAAACAAACCAGACCAAACCAAATATATATGGTACTTTTTGGATCTAGAGGAAGGTTAAAAAATGTTTTGTTCATCATGGGGAAAAGAGGTAGCTAGCTCATTTCTGGTATAATAGTACCTCATTGTAAAAGTTTAGATGGAAAAGGAAAATATAGATCACATATTAGATTCTCAATAAACAATTCTATTTTTTTTTTTTTTTTTTTTTTTCATCTGAGATACAAATTAAAAATTGCAAAAATCTTTAACTGTTTGAAAATGACTTTGTCACAGCCTAATTAAATTTTCAGTGATTTAATGAATTTTACAAGTACCTGAATTTACTTTTCAAAAAAGATATAAAAATAAAAACAAACTAAAAAGATTTGTTTTGTTTGATTTTTAATTTTTATCCTTTATTTATTTTGATAACTAAGCATTTTTGCATGTCTTAATTAACGAACTGAGTAAATGTTAATTGTAAATTGCTCCACGATTGAACATCGTCCAATGCTGAGTGAGAGAACTGGGAAGGAAAGGGGTGCTTTTGTACAAGTTCCCTTGGGTGGATTAACAACTGGAGATGACATAAAGAATGAATACAGAGTGTACGATTCCACAGACAATGACATGTCATCTTTGCCAGAATTGTTCTTGGAGGAATTTATTTTTTATTTTTCACATCTTTTATCCATAAATAACCTTACAATAAGCTGTCACTTATTATGGCCTTTTTACTCTCGTTACAAAATGTATTATAAATAAATGTTAAAAGAAAGCACAAGGACAGACAACTAAACACACACACACAATATATATATATATATGTGTGTGTGTGTGTGTGTGTGTGTGTGTGTGCAAGTAAATATATCTGCAATAAAATATATATGTAATTGTGTGTGCGTGCATATGTAAATATAACATTATGTAAATAGTATGTTTGTAGTAATAATATATATAAAAACACACATTTATGCATATGTGTGTACATGTAAGTTCATACATGTGAGTGTTGTGTGTATATATATATATATATATATATATATATATATATATAGTACACACATCCATATGTATCTACATCTATGGGCATGTATATATATATATATATATATATATATATATATAATTTCACATATAGCTAAAATATGTCTGTACAAGGACAATATGAATAAAGTTTTCCTTTTTGTCTTTATTCATTTATATATACCTGTGTATGTGTTTATATACAAATTTATGTACATGTGTGAATTCATATATATATATATATATATATATATATATATAATTTCACATAGCTAAAATATATCTGTACAAGGACAATATGAATAAAGTTTTCCTTTCATCTTCATATATATATATATATATATAATTGATTATACATAATATCCAACCTCGATAACATGTGATCATCATGCATGAAATATCATCAGGCCCATATATACACACACACGTAGCTGCATGTATGTGCATGTAAATATAATATTTATATTAATATATGTGTGTATATTTCCATGTGTATTCAAATGTGCCTATATGCATGTGTGCAAATATGTGTATCTATCTAGATATTTCTATAGAAATATATGAGTATATATATATATATATATATATATATATATATATATATATATGCTTTGCTTGCTCTCCTGTAAGACTAAACTGGAAGAATGTTAATAGGGATTATATTGTAGGATGCTGAGCTTGTAATGGTGAGAAGTACCTTGAAAATCAGCATTCAAAACTTTATTTTTTACCTAAGCTTGAACTTCAGCTAATGGTGCTGATGGGAAATATACACCTATTTCAGCCTTCAAGCTAGTCAAATCTGTCTTTTGCTCTCTCTTTTTGCATACACAGACATATATATAAAGAAAGAAAAAAAAGTCATATATTGCAGTCTTTTCACACACAATACATATATATATATATATATATATATATATATATGTGTGTGTTTGTGTGTATGAAAAGACTGAACTCTATAATTTTCTTTTTTCTTTTATTTTTGTCTATAGGAAAAGACTGAAATAGATAATTTTATTTTCTCTTTTCTTAGAAATGGGGAAATAATTTCTTTTCCCAAGAAAATAAAACCAAAAAAAGAAAAGCATTTCTTCTTTTTTTTTTTTTTTTTTTTTTTTTTTTTTTCATTTTATTTTCAGAATTTTCACGTTTCTCTCTAACCTCAAAAGAATTGCATAATCCTGTGTAAGAATGTAAAGAAGTATATTTGTCTTTTAATGGTTCCATGCTAGTTGGGATTTTGCAAATGGAAATCCTCGTAAGTCTACTGGATTATTCTTTCATAATTCCATCATTCCTGATCCTTACTTGGTTTCAGCTATTGTTGTTTTAACTTGGATGAAGAGCCTCGTGTGTCATACTATTTTATTCTGGACAGGGAATTGATAGATTCATGCTTTCCTTAAGTGCATTAGTATGAACTGAATATGAATGTCCTGTCTGGAATGTGAATTTTGCCTGCCAGTTAGATTTTCTGCATAAATAACTACTATCCCATCGCAGAGAGATTCCTGTCTTTTTTCAAAGAATTGTTTAACACAAACAGCATTAGATCAAACTTGAATTGTCTTTCAATCAAATTTAAATGGGTTAAAAAGTAGGGTATTCTGAGCTCTCAAGCCTTGCTTGTCAACCAGTCTAAGAGAAGGAAAACTCTGAATTGAAAACTGTATGTAGCCCTAGTATCAGAACATACCATACAACTAAGGAAAAGGTCAGGGGATTCACATTGACTCAATGATTCCAACTATGGTCGACCTCAATTGACTGTTTAGAAATATATTTATACTTGATAAAAAAAAAAAAGCACCATTATGTTAATTTTCAAGAACAGCACTAAACATATTAGCATCTGTAAAAATATTTTTTATATTAGAAATGAGTTGTAAATGATCTTACTGTAGAAATGCTCTGCAGATTAATTGATTTTTAAAAACATATTGCGTATGATTTGACTATAAAATACTTTGCTCATAATTTTATTATAAAAATACATTGGAAAGGATTTTATACTGTAAAAACCTTTTGCAAAAGATTCTAATATGAAAATACATTGCAAATAATTTACTATAAACATCATAATATATATACTATGAAATATTTTTAATATTAGAAATATGAATTGCAAATGGTTTTACTATAGTAACACATTGCAAATGAAGTCAAGTTTTACTATAAAAAATGCATTGCAAATGATTTACTATAGAAATGTATTTCAAATATTTTTACTATAGAAATACATTGCAACTGAAATTACACTATAAAATGCATAGCAAGTGATCTTACTATAGAAATACATTGCAAATGATTTTATACTATAAAAATGCATTGTAAATCATTTTTACTACAGGAATACATTGCAAATGTTTTTACTATAGAAATACATTGCAAATGAAGTTATACTATAAAAATGCATTGCAAATGATTTTTCTGTAGAAATTTATTCCAAATGAAGTCAGGCTATAAAAATGTGCTGTGAATGATTTTACAATAGAAATACACTGCAAATGAATTTTCCTATAAAAATTCATAACATATTATTTACACTATATTCAGATTATTGTCTTCATCTTTTTTGTTGTTATCACATTTTGGCCATTGTGCCTTCCAGCTTTTCTCAGGTATATATCAATATGGGCAACACACAGGGAATTCTGAAGCAAACCCTTTATTTAATCTCCAGCAGTTGACTAGATCTCATTCTACTGCTCATGTCTAGGGACATCTTTGTTTTTATTTTTTATTTAGTACTGCTCAGTTATTGATGAGTTCAGACAGTGTGTACTTTGCTCTTGGTAGAAATGGAGGAGAAATATCACTTCAATATTCTTTGTAGGTTGCCAAGATCAATATACACCTGAGGAGGCCATTGTGACAATGGCCAAAATATTGTGATAATAGCAACTAAGATGAGAACAATAGTCCAAATATGAATAGTGAGAATAATGATAAACCTCTTCCTAGAAATTCAGACAAAAAAATGTTATTCAAAATTGGTAATACCAAAATATAATGTTTAAAAACAACTAAACCTGTTTATTGGTCCCCTCTCATCAGATCACTAAATTAATGTCATAGGCAAACATAAAATATAACATTGGGCTCCTTGAAGTGGTGTAATGGTTAGCAAGCTAGAACAATTACAATTAAGTAGTGAGTTTGATCCTCACTGGGTGTCCCATATTTTCAGCCTGGTGCCACATCTAAGCAGCTTTTAGAAAATCATCATAAAATATAACATTAAAGGCTAATTACCAATCACTCTTGTTTACACAGAGATGGTTGGTAGGACTTAATATATAATGTTTCTTAAACTTGCAAACCTTTTCAGCTTTACTCAGCACATCTTTGAGCTATAAGATTGAGCACATTAGTATTTAATCAAATGTTCAGTTATCGCTGAACCTAATACATTAACGCACATAGGTAACATTAGTCTGAAGTTATATACTTTTTAGATGCTGTCTATATTTCTGAGATGATGTATTATGTACATTATTCGGACTATTGTCCTCATCTTTGTCACCATATTTATCACAACATTTCAGCTGTTGTATGCTCCAGCCTTCTTCAGATGGTTGGAATGTCGAACTGAACCCTTCATTTCGCTCACTGGGGTAGACTGTTCTAGTTCCACTTGTGCTATGTTTAATGGTTGTTAGTTATCAGTTATCTCCTGTTAATTTCTCTCTGAAAGATCTCCACTGCCTTAGCCAGGTATTAAACTCACACTCTCTGGGTACTGTCATTGGATCTAACTAACACCTTTATCCACTGTGCCATGTGTCCTTAAGATGCTATACACACCAATATTTTGTTAATTTTTACTTTGATGAGAGCAAAACCAATAAACTGATTTAGTTGCTTTTAATTATTATATTTTGGTAATATATATTTTTTGTTACCCCCTCTTTTTGTTATGAATTGTTTATATTTTGTTATTCTTTTTGTTATGAGTTGCCTTTTAATATATTTGGTTTTATTGCTCTAATAAAATTTTGTACCTGTGTGAAATTATCGCAATAAAAATGTATTGTAAATTGTTCTACTATTAAATTATATTGCTAATGATTCTACTGCAAAAATACATTGCAAATTGTTTCACTATAAAAACAAATTTGAATTATTTTACTATAATTGTACAATAAAATATATCGCAAGTGATTTTACTATGAAAACAAATTGCAAATGATTTTACTATAAAAACAAATTTCAGTTTTACTATAAAAATGTCCTGCAAATAATTCTACTATAAATGGACATTACACATGATCTCCTGATTAAAAAATACTTTGCAAATGATTTTACCATAAATATATATTGCAACTTAGTAGAAAATGTTAGGTATTAATCATGGCATGTACTTTTAATTTTAATCATTTCACCCAAAGCAAGGCAATAATGCCACTAAGACAAGGAAACAAGTGATAAAGTTCTACTTCTGTTCAAAAGATGGTGAAGGAGTGTGAACTGGGTAATAGTTGAACATCTATTCCTATTAAAAAAAATTAGTAAATGTTAGATGTTAGATGTATAGAGTTAAACTAAGAGCATGTATGATTCAAACACTATGTATTCAAGTTGGGACAGTTAATTATGTAACAGCCATTCCTTAATGAATTTTAACTCTATATTTAGATTTTAATATTGTTAAAGTTGTCTCCTAAAACTAAAAAAAAAGTGAAGAAAAACTAAACACCATTCAAGCAATTAATTTTATTTTTAAACATTGGAGAGAGGAAAAAATCATGATATATATGAATGTATGTTTGGGAAGCAATCTTTCTTTTAAACGTGTTTCGTTTAATATGACAGATGGGGAAAAGTTAATTAATTTTTTATTAATTTTTCCAGCATGCTTACATTTTTTCGACTGGAGGAAGTAAATGGGTGTAGAAATTCTCCCGATTGTCCATTGTCCTAATCATTTTTGGCTACTTCTTTAACCATTTTCAAAAGGTTTTTTTTTTTTTTTGTTTTAATGGAATGTCCCACACTCCCTATCACCTATATGGACTGACTATATCAGTAGCTATATATATATATAGTGAGTGTCAGGATATACCTGGGGGCTTGTTTCGGGAATTAGTTGGAGATTCGTCTCCAGCTGAGCTGGTTGAACTCTCTGCCTTTGGGCAGAGAGGAACCCAGATGAGGCTATGCTAAAGGGCAGAGTCTCATCAGGAGTGGTAGACAGCTACTTGACTCCATTTTTACAAGGTCTACGGAGAATTTTTGCCTGAGACCATGGGCTCGGTTTTAACCCTGCATTAAAAACAGCCTTGTGCCACGTCCTGCCTCACAGGGAGGTGAGGTAAATAACCTTGTTTCAGAAATTACTAGCCTGCCACCTGATTCCCATGTCTTTCAGTAGTGTATTTTCTTTTATAATAAACTTCTCTTCTTTCATCGACATGTGTGTTGCTGTTCCTTCACTTGAGTACTACATTTTTGTTTGTAACCTCTTTAAGGATACAACAGTTTTTAAATATTGTTAATTTCTCATCATATTTGACAGTATAAGATGTGTGTAACAGCTAGAACATGTTGTATCACTTCCACAAAGGCGAATCACCTATACTACCCCCATATGCAAAATATAAAAAGTTCCCCATGGACTGCTTTTTTCCCCCCACCTCAAGAATTATTACTTTGTGGAATACACTCCTGTGTGGGTGCTTCCCTGATCACTTCAGTCTTGACCTATTCAAATCACAGACTAATTGTCTGCTTTCTCTTCTTATCCTCATGATCTTCAACTCTTACCACCATCTGTTCTAGGCCCATAGCCAAATCACATTGAAACATCAGTTTCTATATGATCACCAAAATTAAGCCACATTGAGCCACAGATTCTGTACGTTTTAAGCCACATTGAGCCACAGATGCTGTACATTTTAAGCCACATTGAGCCACAGATGCTGTAAGCTTTGGATATGCAGTTGATGGCTTAAAATTGTTACTGTATTTTTTGACTTACAAGACATACTTTTTCGTATAAAAAAAAAAAAAAAAAAAAAATTAAAAATACATGTGTGTCTTCCAAGACAGATGTTATGCAACACCCAGGCTCAAGTAAGCTTGGACAGTCACCTAATTGGCTTGACTGATAGTGACATAGGTTTGTATATTGAGTCATTAAATTATAATGTTAGCTATCTAATTCAGCCTTTTATATGACTTACAAGCCTTTCCAAATCTATAAACCTTCCTGGAGCCAAGCCACATGCTTAAACATGCTCTGCTTACTAGCAGCATCGGGAGCCTTTCTGCTCTTAACTATTATGTCATTGCCATACAAAGAAAATTGGACGAGTGATTAATGTAAACAATACGTGGCACCAGTATGTGAGGGACGCAAGGTGTTGTTGTATGAGAATGACTTCTTTTTTTTTTTTTTTTTTTTAGAAATTTCTTTCCAATATTAAGGTGCATCTTCCAAGCCATAAAATATGGTAATTAATGAGTCGATTTCAAATTTCTATTGGGTTTGTTATATTCATTGATGCACAAATACCCAAGGGAAATGCATAAATCCACTTCTTCTGCCTGCAGCTATGGATAAGTTATTAAGACTTGTACGATTAAACTATTCTTCTTTATGTGCCATATCACCTTAGGCGATCATGGCTCTCTACAACTTCCTGACTGGAGCTCTAAATAAATTTGGTCTTTTTGCTATTTCCCCTAAAGCCTGTTCCAACATCCATTAACTCAAGCCCATCAAGTATGTTTTGCCCTGTTTTTTCAACTGTATATTAAGTATAAGTGTCCATTTTGTTTCCATTTTCTATAAAGCCTTGCCGTTGCTCACATGTTAGGCCCATGGTATCCTCAGCATCTTTCTGTAGAACTATATTTCTGTTACTTCAAGTCTCTTCTTCATCTTTGAGGAGAATGACTAGCATTTGCTGACATATTGGACAGATACCATGTAATAGTTCAGTACTGTTTTCTTTGTTTCTAACAAAGTTTTTCTATCATTTAATACTCTGCTTATCCTTTTTGGAAGGCATCTTTCACTCCCCCAATGTGTCTTTGGATTTCAGTGTTGCACTTTCTATTCTCTGTCAGAACACTTCCCAGATATTTAATCTTTTGTACTTGTCTGATTTTGGTGTCCCTGATTTGTAATTTGTATGTTGGGCTGCTCCTTTTGCTAATAACCATGTCTTCTTGCAATTGATTTTTAGTTCTTTCTTTTTGCTTTCCTTCACTACTTTCTATAGGAGTTCCTGTAGTTTCCTTTCTGTTCTACTATCAACACTGTGTCATCTGCATATCTTATGTAGTTAAGTTTGTGACTGCCAATAATGAATCCTGGTAGGACATCTAACTCCAAAAAAAGCAGATTCTTACAACTGAAGAATATTTTCTGGCTTTAAATAACCTACAAAGGGTTGATAAGCTTTAGAAAACAAACCAATCAAACCATTTCTTCTATTCATATCACACACCCAGGACTGGAGCATACTACCCTGAAACCCCCTGACCGGGGCTGGGGAAAGCCTGATATGGGGCCCAAGAAGTGCTTTGTAATCCTTACTATCTTATCAGCATTTGATTTTTTTCTACCTATCTCCGCAAGAACCAGGTCAACTGACCCTGACAATGAAGGTCAGTTAAGTGGGGCAAACTTAGAACCAGGTCAATAGAACCCAAGTTCTTGTTGAAAGACTTTAGACAAAAGCTGACAAGACAAAAAATGGCTTGTTGTCTATAAGACAGTGGTCTCTAGCAGCCTAAATGAGGAAACTGCTTGCAATGATGTAAAAGGAAGGAACACATCAGTTAGTTCTTTTTATCTCTTACTTATAGCTATAATTTTAGATTTGAATAAAATTTACACACATTTCTCAGATTTCACTAATATTGTCCCAAAGATGATTCTGCAGAGATGCTGATAAGCAGGACCAATGCATACTAGGTCTTAACCTCCTAACCAACAGGAACAAGATTGGGGACATTGAACAGTGCTTTGTGTCCCTCACTATCTTATTAACACTTACTTTTATTCTACCTACATTTATATACAATACAAATTAAACTAAGCGCAAATGACTATTATAGGATGACAAATTTTCTCGGATTATGATGCCATTCTGGGGTCTTTATTTTTTTTTTGTCGTACAAATCCGTGAATTTATTTTGCTCATTCTAAATCTTAAAAATCACTATTTTTTTTTATCCATGATGCAGAATGTCTTAAATTTCTTCAACTTTTTAACAAGAAAAATCTTGAGTTGATGTTAAAAATTATTGTAAAATATTTGTTTATTTATTTAAGATGAAATGATCTATTATGACTTGTTTCTAATTTGTATTTAGATATATTGTATTTATTTTCAATTTTTCAAGTTGAATTGTTCACCTAACTTACATATGATCCATTATTGTACATAATGAGGTTACAATAATATTTCTATTTTATGAGAATACTACCTTAGGAAAATTGAGATTTAGTAGAATTAGGTGTGGGAAGCCTGTATCATAGGTTCAGTTGTGGGGTCCATGAGAACCTTGCACCAGACCTGCACACACCTCATTCATCATTAACATTTCTACTGTAACACTCTACCTTGACTGACTCTCGAGCCTTGCAGTGGGTGAAATTATTAAAACATATAATCATCTTCAAGATTATTTGTAATTGATCATGATTATCATCATTTCTCATTCATAAGTAGCTTATTTTTATTTGGTGATAATATTTTGGTTGTCTTTTTTTAAACTTTACAACTAATTTTATAATATTCAATTTCAAAATAACATCAGTGCATTTAAATTTTTCCCAGAAAAAATTTTGTGGCCATTTGTTTTTTTTTTTTTCTTTTTTTTTTTCTTTTTTTTTTTTTGTTTTTTTTCAGTTTTCTTTTTTTAAGATATCTCTTAGCAAATATGACAGAGACGTTTATTCACTTTGTGTATTTACATACAACAAATGAAGTCAGTGAGTCTAGAATGAGAGCCCATATTTTAGCCGATGACTCCGAAGTCATAAATCATAGAAACAAAAGACTTTCAACACTAAGTTCCTCATCTTATACTCCACCAATTCCACATCAATTAATCAATCCTCTAACACCAAGCCTGCATTCCAAAGTCCCTGAAGCCGAATACATTGACATTCTCTTTCAGTGTCCTCACAACAATGAGGAGATGGAATCACGTACAGTAGTCTCAGTTGTCAAACGATCAATTTCCTGGCTTATTGGCTAGACATGTTCACAATCAGATTGGTCAAGTCAACTCTTTCTTTTTTCTCAGTCCAACATTTTTCTTTCTTTTCTTTGTTGTGTGTGTGTGTGTGTGTGTGTGTGTCTGTGTGGAATTTGAATAGCAGAAAAGACATTCATTCTTTCAAAACTATCTTTTTGCTTTTTGTTGGTGGATCATTTCTAGACAATAAATATATATATATATATATATATATATATATATATATATTTCTGAGATGAGGTATTATGTACACTATTTACATTATTCAGACTATTGTCCCCATCTTTGTTGCCATATTTATTTATCACATCGTTTTGGCCGTTGTACGCTCAGGCCTTCTTCAGGTGGTTGGAATGTCAAACTGAACCCTTTATTTTGCTCACTAGGGTACACTGTTCTAGTTCCATGTCTAATGGATGTCAGTTATTAGTTATCTCCTGTTAATTCACCTCTCCAAGTGTTCCACCACCTTAACCAGGTATTGAACTCACACTGTCACTGGATCTAACCAATGCCTTTATCCACTGTCATGTGTCCTCAAGGACGTCTGTATATGAATTTCTGGAACTTATAAACCTAATGTCCTCAGCAACAATTTTTTTACCAGTGCAATTTTTGCTGTTATCATTGCATGATTTTTACCAGAGCTCATATTGCAATTTTCGTTGTTATTATTGCTTTTCTCTGGCACTCCTTATTACTGGTTCCTATATTGTATTCATTTCTATACCTGGTCAGCTTAGGAGATTTTTGTAGCCTAGCATATGTGCTGATTCCTTAAGTTTATGAATTTTCCAATGGTGTTCTTTGTCTATGATCTCAACCTGATCCCACAGAGGGCGGTGATCTCCCTTTACTCTCCATATGTGGTCAGCCATGCCTGATTTTTCCACTTCTCCTTGTGTTACAGCATTTTGGTGTTCTGGAAGCCTTATCTGTCTCCCCTTTATATTTATTTCAGCAGTTGCATGGTATGGTGTACACACAGTCTTTAGTCATGTTCTCCTCTATGGGGGGAGGTCTTACTCGGGAGAGGTATCTGCGAAGTACCGTCCAACTTTTGAAGGTTGTCCTGATGTTATATGGACTGCAGATCTTTTTTATTTTCTCCAATAACTGCTTGACATAAATATGTTTTATGTAAGCAGTGACAAAATGAACACAATATAGCCATATGTATTGATATTTTCAAGTATACAGAAATTAGGTGTGTGCATATATATATATATATATATATATATATATATATATGAAGAAAAATATACAGAAAAAACAAACAAAATTCCTAATATGCAATTATGCTGTTTTAATATTAATATAATGTCAACGTCGGACGTTTCGATCTAGTAGACCATCTTCAGGACATATTCATAAAACATAATTAACATTAGACTATATTTAATTCAACATGAAAAGATGATGGACATAAGAGTAAGACTAATCAAAACAGACAACTGAAATCTTTTATAAGATCAGCGCTCCGTTTCACAATATGATCACGTCGGCGATGTTGTGAAAACGTATTCCTAAAATAGAGTATTTTGAATGAGAAATGAAGAATTTTATTTTAATCTAAAACTTATATGTACGTTTGTCGAGCATAAATCTTGCTAGAAAGGGGGAAATATTAAAGAAGCCAGCACGGTGAATACTAGACACTAATCTTGAAAAATTTCAGTTGTCTGTTTTGATTAGTCTTACTCTTATGTCCATCATCTTTTCATGTTGAATTAAATATAGTCTAATGTCCTGAAGATGGTCTACTAGACCGAAACGTCCGACGTTAACATTATATTAACATTAAAACATCATAATTGCATATTAGGATTTTTGTTTGTTTTTTCCGTATATTTTTCTTCATATTGTCGGATCTATATCCATATATTTTCTTACATATATATATATATATATATATATATATATATATATGGACACTGAGGTCAGCACCGAGTGGCAAGAGTAAATAAAATAAATGAAAAAATTAACAAACACAAGTAAATGTAATAATCAACAACAAATAATTAAGTTGTGGAGCAAATACAGAAGTAATCATGAAGACAGTCAAAATGACAAAAACAATTGTTAGTCACAGGATTGTACCATTAAAAAAAAAAAAAATTAATGCTTCAAAATGAATATTTAAAATTTTTCAACAAATAGGTTGCGTTCCTGCCAACAATAAAAAAAAATGCTTCATGATTCCTTTTGAAGGGTATTTAAGCAAAGTTTCAAAACCTGACAAGCCAGTAGAGAGAGACAAATGGTAAAAGATCACATCACTTGATTTAAATGAAATTCCTTTATTCATTCACCCATCTTCCTCACCAAGTAATAGGACACTTATGCTTTACTCCTAAGAGTCCGTATATATATATATATATATATATATATATATATATATAAATAAATAAAAGTGAACATTGAAGTCAACACTTAGGCCTGACGGTTGCGTCTAGCATGAAACAGCCTGTTGCCTCTAAGCATTGACTTCAGTGTTCACTTTTATATTTACACACGATCTGTCTCTGATATTGAGCACTTTATCCCATAAATATAGCACACCTTAAGAGTATATTTCTTCATATATATATATATATATATATATATATGTATGTTTTATTTAAAATAACAGCTATTGACATATGCTATTGAGATATTAAGACCTATTGCTAGGTTTGCTGCTAGGAAAGTTGGTTCACTATGGCAGATTAGACAATTTTTCTTGCTACAATCTATCTTAGACATTTATTTAGTCTACCATTCATCCACGCATTGAATATTGCTGCCAAATCTGGTCTGATGCTTCTAATGTGTAATTAGAGATTCTTGATAAAATCCAAAGGAGGAACTGCAATGTTATTGGTCCTGACCTGGCATTTCAGCTTCAGTCACTTCCCCACTGCTGTAACATAACTTCCCTGTGCTTTTTCTATAAATACTTTCATGGTAATTGTTCTGATGACCTTTCCTCTATAGTACCTAGACTTTATGAATTTAAGTGCAGTACTAGATTGGTGGCAAGGTCTCATCATTTTACAGTTGAAATGGCTAGATCTAACCATAAGTTCTATGCTAGCAACTTCTTCTATCACACTTCCCACTTGTCAAACTCTGTTCTGGCTTCTTGCTTTCAAAACTGCTCCTACAACGTTTTTTGTCTGGTGCCCCAACTACATCAATTGAAACATGTTACTAGATTGGCTGCTAGGTCCCACCCTTTTACTGTTGAAATAGATAAATTCAACCACCACTTTTACTCCAGCAGTTTCTTTTCTTGCACTTCCTTTCCATTTACTTGCTTCTCTGATAAATACAATCTTCAAAAATTTAAATACAACGTCAATCACCATCTTCTGTCTTCTTGATCCTCTTTCTACTTTTGTCCTTGCTTCAATCTTCCCTTTTCTCAGTCTTCTCTTTTATTTTCACTCCCTGCACCCTCCCTGCCTACTAGTGGCATTCTTGCCTTGCTTGGGGTGAAATGATCAACAAAAAAAGTAATAGAAGTCAACTATGATCACCAAAAATTTAAATGGAATGTCAGTCGTTTTCTTCTGTCTTCTTTATTCTTATTTTATTTTTCTCTCTCTTTAATAATGGGTTTCTTTTTCTCATATTCTTTCACATTCAATAGTTTCTCCATCTTAGTGGCTTTGTTACCTTGTTTTTGGTGAAATGATTGAAATATATATGTAAAATCATGTAATTTAATGTATGTTATAAAAGTTTTATACACACTAAATCTAAGTTCTTGTGCCAAACACAGAAACCTAGTTAGTAGGAAATGCAAGTCATAATAGGCACACAATAACAAAACAAGATTCAATCACTGTATAAAACTTTAAAGAAAAAAACATTTATTACACAAATATGAAAAAAAGGTGCAAATGTGAATTTTTTTTTTTTTTTTTTTTTTAAGCATTTCTCTCCAAGCAAGGTGGGAGTGTCACTAGCACGCAGAGTGTTACAGAGAGTGACAGAGAAAAGACTGTGTATAAGGGATTGAGGAAAGGATAAAAGATGAACAGGGTCCAAGTCAACAGAAGATGGCAGTTGCTGTTGCATTTAAATTTTTGAAGATTGTAGTTATCAGAAAAGCAAGTAAGAGGAAGGAAGTTCCACAGTTGGGAAGTGCGAGAAAAGAAATTGGTCAAAAGGTCCTCTCACTTTCATCCACTGACCTGAGTTTTATTACTTTTGGAAAAGTTGGCTCCACCCAAATTTTCACAAAGCCATGAGACCAAAGCTCTCATTGGCTACAAAATATGAGAAAACAATTTTCCACATTTTGGCAGTTTTAAGCACTGAATCAAAAAAAAGATGTAACAATTTTTAACACGAATATCAGGCCTAAATAAAAATACACTTCTCTCAAAAGAATGTGTACTAAAAACCATTAAATATTTATTCAAGACTACTATTTTTAAAGTAGTAAAAATAAAAATTTTTATAATGTCAAGGTGACCAGAATTTTGTCAGTAAGTGTACTCGGTAGATATCTAGATAGATATTCTCTGTGTGTCTGTATATATATATATATATATATATATATATATATATATATATATATATATGTATGTGATAGATAAGACGTGTGAACAACACCACATATAATATGGCATCATTTACACTTTCTCCTTTTCTTCCTCCCCACCCATATGCCATTTTCCCCACTCATTTCAACATTCATCAAAAACTAACATTCTATCAGATCTGTTTTATTTGACAGCATTCTCATACCTTAACTTAATACCATACCTCCCTATCTTTGACATGAACTTAACAGGCTGATACTAATTAAAAATAATTATTCAAATTTCAGCTAATTTGGTGATTTCTCTTTCTTTAACTAATTAAAAATAACGAAAACCTAATTTCTTTCATTAGAGGAGTTGCTCATAGAAAAACAATTGAGATTAAGCTCATACTGCAAGATAACCACCAATGCTTCTAAATATTTTTTTTTTATCTATTTCAACTAGAAAACAAGAATAGAGAAAGCTGTAATGGAAGTTGATTAAGTTTGACAAGTATGCACTGAGTTATAAACCTTACTTTCCCCCTTGTTATTATTAAAAACTTTGTCTGGTGATATAAAAAGCCCTCTCCTATTTACATTTAGTGTGGTGTAGTTAGGGAATGGGGACAATTACTGATATAATAAATGAAATATACAACATACGATATACCAGAAGACGTAAGTAGACCCATAGGATTTATTATTGGTGGTTACAATCTTAACAGTTATGCAGTTGAAACTAGAATGAAAACTCCAAGAACACGTACAGGAAAGTGAAAAAAAAAAGACTAAACCTCAATTGCAATAAGATAGAATGCATGGTTGTTAGTAAAAGGGAACAGCTCAACATGGAAATTACAAATTGGGGATACCAAAATCAAACAAATATCTGGGAAGTGTTTCCTGTCCTTTGTAGCTCTTAATAAATTTTGTCATTTTGATATCTCTCCTAAACCCTGTTTTTGTCATCCATCTACTTAATCTTGCTAGGTAGGTTACACATTGTTTTCCTCTCTTACCTTCAGTCTATCCTGTGATTATTAAATTTTCCAAGCCCTCTTTCCTCATTATTTGCCCAAGAAACCTCAACCATCCCTTCCTATAAGTTTTCTTTTTGTTTCCATTTTCTCTAAAACTTAGTTGTAGCTCACCACATTCAGTAACCTTGTGCCTTGAATGGCTCTTGGGCCTTGTATTGGGTCAACAACAGTGTGGTATTTTTGAGCAATAGGAATTGTGGAAGTAAGGGGAGAGAGACAGACCGACAGACAATGCATGCAGACAATATTTTGCACATATTCCAGCCATTTACATCTTTTAATAAAGTAAAATTTACTCATAGACGTAGAAGGACAAAAACATCCCACATTAACTGAGGCAGGGCTTGTCTTCCAGCATCAAAATGCAGTACAGTCCAGCATTGTGGAGAAAAGTTTGTAAACTTGCAGTTTTTTCTGGCTTGTAAACAATTTCTGCAAACTGTTTCCTTTAGTCAACCACCTCACTGAATGCAACATGTCTCATATTTGATACAACAGTCACCTTTCAATATTTATTGTACAGATGTAGAAATAAGCCACCTGGGCAAAATTGGGATGGGGGGTGGTTGGTCTTCACCTGTTTTGCCACTAACTTAGCTAACCTCAATTAATGACCCAATCATCCATACATTGTTCCATTCACCAAAACATCTCAACACAACACTGCCATACACATACACATACACCACAATGCCACATTTACTCTAAGAAATCTTACTTAATCCTATATGTACATTTTTTTGTGGAGGGCTGGGTTGATAAAAATCTAAAAATATATAACCCCAAAGTTCATTATGTAAAAATTATCTACACAACAAAACTAGTGTTAGTAACAGGCACCCCCACAGTCTAATCATGACAGAGATAACGGTAAACTGAATGACAAAAATACTTCTTTTTATGTGCCACCCCATTTCAGCTCTCTATTCCTTGCAGCTCTCAGCTAGTTCCTTCTCTCTGCTCCCTCCCCCAGACCACATGCTGTCAAGAAGTTTAAATATCTGGGAAGCCTCTTGACAGAAGATGGTAAATGTGACACTGAGATCCAAAGACATATTAGGATGGCCAAGGACATATTTCAAAAGCTGAGAAGAGTATTGCAAGACAGGAGGATTTCTTTGGTAACAAAGAAAAGAATACTGAGCTATTATAAGACATCTGTCCTTCTTTACAGCAGTAAATGTTAGACAATTGACTCAAAGATGAAAAAGAGACTCAAGGTGATGGTGATGTGGTTCTACAGAAGGATGCTAAGGATATCATGGACTGAGCGTGTGAGCAACGATGAGGTCTTAGAGAGTTTGCAAACAAGGAGAAGGCTTACACTTAACGTCAGAAAGAAGCAGCTAAAGTTTCTGGTAAAAAATACTGCAGGATTAATAAAATAATTTTCATGCACCCATTTTACAATCACATGCACTGGCATGCACACATTTAGACGCAATAACAATTACAAAAAATCACATTGGAAAATGAAAGATATCCCACAGTTTAACCAGAGAAGTGCAAGGGGTCGATGACCATCCACACCCTAGCTAAGTTAAATCCAGGAACTTGGACAAAAGAAAAAATGAGTAAAACTAGACTAACACTAAATGATAAATGTTTACTCGAGGTGTCTAATATCCTTATTCCTATGTCACCTCCAGATGTCACCCCAAGTTAGCCCATCTCGAGTGAACCAAAAGACAAAAGAACCAACCACCTTTTGTTCTTGCCTGTCGACTCATTATGCCCCTTTTTATGTATTCAGTGACAGCCAAAAATTAGATATGTGAAAAGAGACTCTCACGAGAGAGTATCTAACTCTGGGATCTATTTGTTTTGAATTTGGGCCTCATGAAGCTGCCATAGTTTCTTTTTGGACAGTTTACATGAGGGAGACATTTGAATCCGTTTTCATCCTGGAGGTAAAGCATTTTCTGTAGCATTACATTGACTGTTGCAAAAAATGCATGCATCCCCTTGGACCGCTTTTCCCTCTGCAGTAGTTCACAAGAAGCATTTTACAGGACGGTTGACGACTGTGGCTGGGAGTTTACCCAGCTTCTGGATAAACATTAGTCTCCCAAGTTTAACCCTAAGAGATATTTTTAAACTATACTTTTGAGTGGTACAAACATAAGGGGTAACTTGTATGCACTCACTAGAATCCAGAACTTACGATACTATGAAGTGATAAAAATGGTCAGCAGATTCATTTGTTTCTTTTTCTTCACTTCACATGATTATACCAAATAATAGCAAATAGTTTTGACAGTTTATCAAAGTACAATATTTATAGAAGGCAGTCTAAATTTGAAAAAGTTTATACCATATCAACATTTTCCTGTAGAGAACATTATACAGATCATAGCATGCAAGGTCATTTTAACATCAGTGGTTTTGTTTCAAGCGTCGCCATTGAGGACAACTGAAATAACCTTTAAAATTGCTAGATCCAAGTTTTCAGCCATTACAGTTTCATTTCTTTTTCTGTTTTTTTTTTTTTTGTTTTTTTTTAATGCCTTCTTCTGTTACAAACATCAGATTTCTCAATTATTCACCTTTTGTAATGACAAGTGGCACATTCTGTTTCTTAAGCCAGTTCACAATATAATTAAGCTTTTAGGGCCTGGATATAGTGCAAAATCTGAAAATCAATATAAATTGAGAAGGTATATATATATATATATATATATATATATATATATATATATCTTGGTTAGACCCACTTTCCCAGATTAGTATAGACATAAATAGATACAATATGTCTGTATTATTCCATGAAACAGGTTCGAATTAAAATATGCTGCATATATATATATATATATATATACAAAATCAAGGTTCATAGTCAGTAACTGAATCAGAAAATGGAAAAATCCCTACATTGTGAATTTTGAAAATGATTTCTTCAGATTAATATTTTTAATCATAAAATCTTGCATGTGCAAGGAGAGGGAACAAAATACAACAAATGCTGGTGACAATTCTGTATAAAGAAAGGCAAAAGATGCATCAATTTTGTTGTAGCATACCTACGGAGGATAATGGGTATGTCACCGTTCACATAAATACAGCAGTAATTATTGTATGTTGGTATGCAGTTGGAGATTCATAGTGGAATTTATTTGACATGCTTCTAGCAGTTGACTATTACTTCTATGTGACACTGGCAAATCTTACACATGTTGTTCTTGTCCCAAGTATTATCGTTCATTACCAACCTTCGTGTGATTTTTTCTATTCAGTAACCTTCCCTAGGTTAAACACTATAGCGTAAATACAGATAATAATGGACATGTCCCCATTAACATGAATACAGTATATATTCATATAAATATATATATATATATGAATATATATATATATATATGAATGAATATATATATATATATGAATGAATATATATATATATATGAATGAATATATATATATATATATATGAATGAATATATATATATATATGAATGAATATATATATATATATTCATATATATATATATATATATATATATATATATATATATATGAATATATATATATATATATATATATGAATATATATATATATATATATATATATGAATATATATATATATATATATATATATATGAATATATATATATATATATGAATATATATATATATATATATATATATATGAATATATATATATATATGAATATATATATATATATATATATATATATATATGAATATATATATATATATATATGAATATATATATATATATATATATATATATGAATATATATATATATATATATATGAATATATATATATATATATATATATGAATATATATATATATATATATATGAATATATATATATATATATATATATGAATATATATATATATATATATATGAATATATATATATATATGAATATATATATATATATATATATATGAATATATATATATATATATATATGAATATATATATATATATGAATATATATATATATGAATATATATATATATGAATATATATATATATATATGAATATATATATATATATATGAATATATATATATATGAATATATATATATATGAATATATATATATATGAATATATATATATATATATGAATATATATATATATATATGAATATATATATATATATATGAATATATATATATATATATGAATATATATATATATATATGAATATATATATATATATATATGAATATATATATATATATATGAATATATATATATATATATGAATATATATATATATGAATATATATATATATATATGAATATATATATATATGAATATATATATATATGAATATATATATATATATATGAATATATATATATATGAATATATATATATATATATGAATATATATATATATGAATATATATATATATATATGAATATATATATATATGAATATATATATATATTGAGAATTGGATGTGAAGATGAAAATTAACAAAATGAATTTAAGATAATAATTGTAATTAGACTATGTGACATAAAAGATAGTGTATTTCGATACAATCTTCTGCTAATATCTTTTTTGAATCAAAAATGCTAGGTTTGCAAAATGTGATACTAAAGACATCAAAGCAATAATTATCAAAGATAGAAATTTAAAAAATTTTGTCTCCTGTGTGACTGACACCTTTTTTATACTACCATTATTAATCAAGAAAATGCACTTAACACCTTCTTTCATTGGGTTTGCTTTTAAGCCTCATGAGATGGCACTCTGTTGTGGATGTATAAATTTCTGTTTTTTTTTTTTTTTTTTTTTAATTATGTTCTTCTTTTATCAAATCTTTCATTCATAATATCGTCACTTTGCAGATGCGAGTCTGGGTGTAAAGAATTGAAACTTTTCGGATTTATACTTAAGAGAAACATTGTTAATATCATTTTTGTCTCTCATTTTTAATTTGAAAGTACCAAGTTTTTTCGCATGTTAATTTCATCAATAGAAAGAGAAGACAAAGAAGTTATCCTTTGATAATGGAAAAAAATGTGCAATGTTCCTTAGTTCAACCTGTTCAGACCATTGGGCATACACCCTTGCACAAATTAATTAAAAAAAACCACTTTAGTTTCCTTTCTTTCACCATCCGGTCAGTTTTAGACCCACTGGAGTGACAGTGTGTAATCGATTTCTATTTTTTCCTCAGATTAGGTCGTTTGCAGTGGTATGCAATAATATTGTTGTGGCATACCTATGGGCAATAATGGGTATGTCCCCATTCATATAAATACTGTATGTTGGTCTGTATGTTATGCATTGTTTTCTTCGGCCCCTCTTGCCTTCAATCTCTCCTGTAATTACCGAGCTGTCTTTCCTCATTATGTGCCCTAGAAACTTCAACGTTCTCTTTTTGATGTTAAATATGTTTACTTTTTGTTTCCATTTTATCTAAAACTTTATTGCTGCTCACATATTCAATCCAAGGTATCCTCAGCATCCTCCTGTAGAACAAAATTCAAGTCTCTTCTTCATCTTTGAGAAGATTTCTGGCACTCATGGCCATGCAGGAATACAGATACCATGTAAATGTTTCGTACTTTAGTGGCCCAGAATAGGAAAATGGCAAACAGAGTTCATACTTTTTTGTAAGTTGTTTATTTTGAATATTCGTAATCTACTCATTACTGGCATGTCATAGTAATTGCTAGTGTAATGTATGAGCTATTGAGAATTATGGAAACTGTCTTCCCGGTAGCTACACCCTTGTGCAAATTAATTGAAACAACCAATTTAGTTTCTTTTCTTTCAGCATATGGTCAGTTTTAGACCCATTGGACTGACAGGGTGTAATCAATTTCTATCTTTTCCTCAGATTAGGTCATTTGCAGTGATATTGTTGTAGCATATCTACGGACGATAATGGGTATGACCCCATTCACATAAATACAGTAGTAAATACTGTATGTTGGTCTGCAGTTGGAGATTCATTGCCGAATTAACTTGACTCACTTCTAGCAGTTGTCTACTTCTTCTACACACTGCTGGTGGATCTTATATGTGTTGTTTTTGTCCTAAGTATTATCATTCATTACCAACCTTCATTTGATTATTCTATTCAGTAACCTTCCCTAGGTTACAACATGAATAAAATAAAAAATCTAAACAAATTAGTAAGAATTGTATATTTTTTTTAAACAAGGTGGTAATTTCAAGAAAACACGAGGGTTTACTGGAATGAAAGAGAATAAGATTGAAGTGAGGAAAGCAACAATAAAAAAAGAGGCTTCAGGAACACAGATGATGACAATTGGCACGGCATTTAAATCTTTGAAGATTATAGGTGGCAGGAAAGCAAGAAATCAGAAAATAATTTCACAGGCAAGAAGTGTGAGAAAATAAACTACAGTAGTACCTTGAGATGCAAGCATACAGACATATGCCTTTTTTGGATATATAAGCCAGAGTTTGACCAATTTTTAATTTTGTTTAATTTTTTTTTTTTTTTTTTTTTTTTTTTTGAGATATGAATGAGTTTCAGTTAAGCATCCACAATACACATGTTTACCTCCACTTTGGAAGGATCTCTGTTGTGTTGTGTTGTCTTTTTTGCCATTATTTTGTAAAATTCCTTTACTGACCTGAATAGAATAATCAACAAAGTTGGTAATCAATGATAATATTTAGGACAAGAACAACACATATAAGATTTGCCTGTGGCATGTACAAGTAGTCAACTGCTAGAAGTGAGTCAATTGAATTCCACAAAGAATCTCTAACTGCAGATCAATATACAGTATTTACTACTGTATTTATGTGAATGAGGACATACCCATTATCATCTGTAGGTATGCTACAACACCAACCAATAGGATCTATTGAAGGATTCATTTGCCATTTTTAGTTGTTGTATATTGTTGATATTTTGACATTTCCAAATGATTTTTATGCCATGGATGAAACAAAATTCATGAAACAAAAGTTAATGAAGAAATAATACTTTCAACTCAATAAATTTTAGTTTAATTTTTGATAATTGTTGTAACCTAGGGAAGGTTACTGAATAGAATAATCAAACAAAGGTTGGTAATGAATGATAATACTTAGGGCATGAACAACACATATAAGACTTGCCAGAGGAATGTAAAAGAAGTAGTCAACTGCTAGAAATGATTCAAGTAAATTCCACAATGAATGAGCACCAGACCAGGTATGGCAACATTGTTCTATTTATGGCTGAATGGTAGATTTATCAATATGATAAATGGTTTTTGGCAAGAAAGATTTTCAAGCAAAACATAGTGAACCAACTTTCCTTTCAGTAGATGAAGCTGTTGATTCGATATAGTCACTCTACTTCATATCAGTAGAAAATATGAGGCCAAGAAGGTGTAGAATATTGCTGTCTTGGAGTTTACCATCAGTCATGCTGATGGCTGGCAGAAAAGGTTCTCTGTGGTGATTAAATGAAAGCAAGTCCTTTGTTCTCTTTATGTTTGTTGATATCAGTTCTTCTGCAAAGATAGATGTTTTGCTTTCTCCCACAAAACCCTGATGAAGGAGGAATCTTAATGAATCCTTTCAGTAAACTGAGATTAAGCTAAAATGTAATTGCAATGTTATTAATGACAAAATGGCTTCCATAATCAAATCTCCCTTTTCTTGCACAATAAATTCCATCTACCAACACAGAATATTTGACACAAGGGGCTCAAAAAAACAAATACCTGTTACATCTCTTTCTTTTTTTTTTTTTTTTATTGATTGTTCACTTATTAAAAGGCTCAAGAATCACTCAAGGTAGAGGGTTACTGACTGAGATTCTTGTAATGCAGAGAGAAGGAAGTGCAGAGTGAGTAGCCAGAGTCAAATGCAAAATAAGTAACAGAACTACCCAACAAAAAGAAGTTTGCAATAACCATTAACAAGAAAAAAGAAAAGAAAAATAATGGCAAAAAAAATAATATAAAGCAAGCAAACAATATATGCAAGGCAAATTAACAGTAATAAGGCAGAGCAACAGCAATAATGTAAAACAGCAATAAGGCAAGGCAACAGCAATAATGTAAAACAGCAATAAGGCAAGGCAACTGCAATAGGGAAAAGCAACAGTAATATGGTAGAAAGTTCACAAACTCAGAATTGGTGTTGACACACAAAAGTAAGTTTGGACAAGCAAACATAGTGTTCTGACTTCAAGACAAGACAGACCAGGACTGAGTCATATGAAACTGAGAACTGGCCTATTTTATTGGCTAGGAAAAAATCCCAGCATGCATTTGTGTGCTTCTGCCTATAGAATATGGTGGAGAAAACCATTTTGCAGTCATTCCTAACAGGATTGAAACCAAAAGGAAGAATTAAGAAACACACATTTTGAGATCATGTAGGATAGATATCAGTTGACCCTGGTCTTAAAGATTGGGAAACATTCCCTCAGAGTCTGTTCCACAATGCTAAAGTTCTGAGGGAGTAGCTAAGGTAACTTGCTCCTCAAAATAACGCAAAAGTAATGAGAATGTCTTGTCAAAATCTGAGCTGAGAAATTTAACTCATTCAAACATCTGCTATAGTAAGCAGGATAGAGTAGTGAGAGGTTAGCAGTGTTTTGTCTATAGGATAAGGTCTGCAGAGTGGTGAATAATTCATCACCCACAAGGCTGCATAAGCACATAAGAACTCTGTCAAGGCTGGAGAGTGATGATTAGGCAGCAATACTCCATTTTTGGTCTGATAATTTCAGGCAACCAGGAATGCCAGTTCACAGATAAAATCATCCAAGAGTGGTTGTTTTGTATTCTTTAGTCCATTGATTCCCATCTTAAAATCTTGTATTAATTATAAAAATAAAAAATCCTGTATTAATTTTCTTTTCTTCTCTTTTACTTCCTTAAACTTGTCTCCCCACCCCACACATGCGCACATGCACACACGATACTAGTACTATAGCCTAAATACACAAGATGTTGTTGCTGTGCATCCCACACACAACTATTTTTGAATTATGAATTCTCCTTTTCCCAGATTGGTTGCCAACTAAAGCTAGAGACCTCACCCTACCTGCCTATTTAATTCATAGCTGGAGGGAGAATAGGTGGATTTTTACTTTTCCAAATGATTATTTGCGCAAAATTGAATGTAATGCAATTTGGAAATTTAACTCGCCGTGCTAATTCTATTTTCCACACCAATAACCACTATGCTACAGGCACATCTATATTATTATTATTATTATTAATAATAATAATAATATAGATATAAATATTATTAATAAGAGGTTTAAAAAGAGGCATGGTGGAGTAATGGATAGCAGCTCGAATTGAGGAATTGGAGAGCCGAGTTTGAATTCCAGTCGAATCCATTACATTCACTTAATATGTTAATACCCCAATTACATTTTACGACCAATCATCCTCATCTTTGTTGCCATATTTATCACAATGTTTCAGCCATTGTACACTCCAGCCTTCTTCAGGTGGCTGGAAAGTCAAACTGAACCCTATATTTCACTCACTGTTCTAGTTCCATGTGCCATGTCTAATGGATGTCAGTTATCAGTTATCTCCTCGTTAATTTCCCTCTCCAAGTTCTCCACCACCTTAACCAGGTATTGAATCCACACTCTTTGGGTCCTGTCACTGGACCTAACTAATGCTTTTATTCACTGTGCTATGTGCCCTTGAGGACATCTGTGTATGAATTTCTGGGTATGTCTTCAGCAATCATTTTTTTTACAGGTGCTCATATAGGAGATAACTGATAACTTACATCCATTAGACATGGCACGTGGAACTAGAACAATCTACCCCAGCAAGCAAAATAAAGGGTTCAGTTCAACATTCCAACCACCCGAAGAAGGCAGAATGGCTGAAACATTGTGATAAATATGGCAACAAAGATGAGGATGATAGTCCAAACAATGTAAATAGTGTACATAATACCTCATCTCAGAAATGTAGACAAATGCTAATACCCTTTAATTAATCCTCTTTTACTCCCTCCAGCTATGGGTAAATAGCAGGACAGACTGGGTTCTATAGCCTTGCATGGCAACTGGTCTAGGAGAAGGACAACTCTGAATTCAAAACTTGCAGACGCTTGTTTGGGGACCTTGTAGCACGTAGTGCACCAGGTCTTTGTATTCAGCCCTTCAAAAGTGTGGTTGGTTCACCCCTAGAATCAAATCATATGTGCTGGTGTCTGGGCTGTCTTCTCCTAGCAACTGAGCTGCTTGACCTTCGTACATTGAATACGGCGGGAGAGTTCACCATAAAGAACAAGGTATTAGTTATAAGATTACACATATCCTATTCTAATTGTTCTTGTCCCTCCCTTCATCATCCCTTCAACCTGCCTGTACCTCATAAATAATAGACTATTCTGTTTTGATCATGTGGAAAGAGGAAAAAGACACTACTTGGTTTCAGTGAGAAAATGAAAGAAGGGAAAATAGAAGTGAAGAGAGAGAGAGAATGAGATAAGAATAGATCTTAGCCTAAAGGTTGAGAAGCATTGGTGACTGTGATGAAAGCACCATTTTTCAGACGCACAGTATCAAATGATGGAAACCGAATAAGTTAATCACCAAAATTCAAGTTACCATAAATAAAATAACATTATCTGCTGAATTATTTTTTAATTATTAGTAAGAGAAATGTTTGTTAGACAAGGATTTGGCTAGTAAACCCATTAATGCTCAAGATCGCATGAAGTGGGCATTTATTGGCTAATATAAAAAAAATTGGCTCAGAATTTTTTGTTATTTTACCTTAGACATTTCTGAAAGCATGTCCACAGTGCCTTGCTATTAAGACTCATCAGGAAATGTCTTATAAGAAAAAAAAAAGTGTATTATGTAAGGAATAGATCTGAGATGAATAGATTCATCACTTATTTGAAAATTGTGCATTAATGGGTTTTTTGTTTCATTTTTTTTTTTTCTTGCATGAGATTTTGAAAGGAATTTTTGTTTGTTCTTAAATGAAAATCATCTTAAATTTCCAATATTTCAGGGCTTATGGCCCTATGATGTTGAAGTTCTTTTATGACTACTGAAGTTAAGCAATGTTGAGCCTGGTCAGTACCTAGATGGGTGACCATTTGAGAATACCATGTGCTGTAAGCTTGGAAGTGTGGCTGGTGTAATGGATAATGGCTTGGAATTAGAAATCAGAGTGCCGAATTCCAATTGTTATATTCACTTACATGCAAATACCTTTGAGAAAAGTAGGATTCCTCGTCCTGGGTAAAACATTAAACTATGTCCAGCAGTAAGACCTCTGATCAGGAGGTTTTGAGGAGTGTGGAACCACCTCTTTATTGCTGGTGTTCCCAGGTCCACCCTGACCCGGGGTGGTAGCAGTTGTTAGGGTCCCAGCTATTGGCAAATAGTTAACTATTACCAGCAATACTTTTTGGAAAAAAATTAACAACAATACAATTTTGAAGGAAATATATTACCAGAAACAGATTTTTGACAAAACAAAATATTACCAGCAATAAAAAATTTTGTTGGCATTAAATAACCCATAGAGGTTGATATGCCGTAAAACAAAATAAACCAAACCAATCTAAACCAAAGAATACTTATTCTATTCATATGAATCTATCCTAAAAATGTTGTCAGCATTAAATAACTGATTGGAGTTGATGTGCCATAAAACAAAATAAACCAAACTAAACCAAAAGTATGCTCCACTTCTTCTTCCTCCAGCTATGGGTTAATTAGTAGCACTAGTATCAGTAAATCTTTGCTCCACTCCATAAAAACTGACTGGCTACAGAAATTAGAGCAGCAATGCTTTGCATGGTGTGACTGTGGCTCCTATTCCCCTAAGAGTCTTATGGCACTGAGAAGGAAGCTGGAACATTGAAATATTGTGGATATTAAAACATAATGTAGGAGAAATGCTGAGATGGCTGAAGCATGCCATAATCTCAGTATCAATTCTTATTCACTTCTGTCATTGCTTTTCTTGATGACTGATAACGCCTATACTCAAATTCAGTAACAAACAGTTGAAATAAGGAATAAGCGCTTGAAGAAGTTGCCTTTCACAGAGCATAACAAAGACAAGAGAGATAGGGGAGGGCAGAAAACTACTAATATTTCTTTTTTATCTCACCCCAAGGCTGAAAATAAACCATCTAAGATTCAAGTGGTTAACGAGTGTGAAAAAAAATATGAGAAAAACATTATTAATGGAAGGGAACAATAAAAGAACAAGAATTAAGAAAACAGAAGTGTAACAGAGGTATATGCATACACACCCACGCAAATGTAACTTTTATTGACTGGAAGTGGAAATGGTGTTTATATATCAAAGTACAATTTGGGTGAAGATGCGTGTTTACCAATGAGAAACACAATCTCAGGCAGCAGGCGATGTTTTAAATCTGGGTCACTAGTAAACAATGGGGATAGGCAAGATATTTGGTTTTGTTTAAAAGTATCGTTTTGATTAAAAGGTTGAATCAATGTTTAGATATCCCAAAGTATAAATTTGGTGAAACGAGAAGAACTCGTGATTGAGATAAGGTAAATAAACAGAGAATAGGTTTACATGTCAAGGGATAGTTTTTGGCACTCATGATAATCGCATGCCGGGCCAAAGGTCGATTCATGATCAACCAGATTTATCTCTATATATGCATAGTTATGCTGAAGAAGAGGGAGACGGTCGAGTGTGACGGAAGAGGCCAGACAGGAGAGGCCGCGGTTGGTCGGCACATCGTCGTCACTGCGTACTGTCACATGCATGGGCACCCACAGGCAACCGTTATGGGTCGCGGTGCTACAAGCCAGACGGAAGAGGCAGAGAGTGGTTGGCTGGTCTGCCATCAAGTGCAAATGGAAGAAAGAGATGGAAGAGACTGCGATCAGTCAGCACATTGTTGACACGTGTGTGAGCACCCGCCAGTGACCATTACAGTGCTACAGGAGAGACGGAAGAATCTGGGAAAGAGACTGTAGTCGAGAGAGTCACGAGACTATCATCGCAGTGAGAGATTTTTGTGGGAGAATTTTGGAGGAGAGAGAGAAGACTAACCCTGTTCTGAGAAGTCTATATGAGACTGGACTATTAGTCATAAACCTACCCCAGGTGATTCAATATGCGTTTATCACACACAAACACTCTCTCTGTTGGGAATTTGCTGGATGCATTTTGTCTTTTTCTTTTACTTTTCTCATTTATGTTAAATGTTTTTATTCTCCCTGTAACTTCTATTCTGATGTTATCTTATATAAAAGACGTCAATATTTCCCCCATTGTTGTCTGGCTTCTGCAGATATTATTTCTTCTTTTATTTTGCCACATTCTAAACTTCCTACCGCCAACTCTCACAGCCGTGTCCACATCCCCAGTCGACCGTGAACGTATGGACAACACCCCACTTACTGGATATAAAAACTAACACAGCGTGGGCAGTGAGCAGGACTTGACCAGTTAACCAGTCAAAATAATCTACGGGTACTCAGGGAGCATACGGCCAGTTACCCCTAAGTTCGGTTCGGACTGAGTGGACACCTTAACCCAAAGAGGATGATGCCAGAGACGAAGTGGAAGAGAAGATAATGATTGACATTGCATTTAAATTTTTGAAGATCCAAAGGCAATAAAGCCACTAGGATGCAAGGGATTATTGAGTGATAGAGAATATGAGAAAAACTACTATTAATGAGAGAGGGCAATAAAATAACTGGAATTAAGACAGAAGATAATGATTAACATTGCATTTAAATTTTTGAAGATCAAAGGCAATAAAGCCACTAGGATTCAAGAAGTTACTGAGTGTTAGAGAATATGAGAAAAACTACTATTAAGGAGAGAGGACAATAAAAGAACAAGAATTAAGAAGACACAAGATAATGACTGACATTGCATTTAAATTTTTGAAGATCCAAAGGCAATAAAGCTACTAGGATTCAAGAAGTTACTGAGTGTTAGAGAATATGAGAAAAACTACTATTAAGGAGAGAGGACAATAAAAGAACAAGAATTAAGAAGACACAAGATAATGATTGGCATTGCATTTAAATTTTTGAAGGTCAAAGTCAACTGAAAATCTAGAAGCTGGAAGAGAGGTCTAGAAGCAAAAAGTGCAAGAGAAGGTACTGTCAGAAGAGAACTTAGTTACATCTCGCCATTTCAACTGTATAATGATGAGACCTAACTGCCAATCTAGTACCGCACTTAAATTCATAAAATGGAGGTACTGTAAAGGAAAACTCATCAGAACAATTTCTATGGAATTATTTATAGAAAAGCACAGGGAAACTACATTTTAATGGTAGGGAATGACTGAAGCCGAAATGTGAAGTCAAGACCTCAGATTTACAAAGTTGTGTAAATTGATGGTGGAATCAGAAGTGGGCGGCTTGATAATGGTACAAAGACTGCCAAAGACTGTACAGAATAAGAGGTTGTGGAGAGCTATGATCGCCCATGTCCTAAAGGGACACAGCACAGAAGATGATGTGCTGTGATAATGCACAATACATATTTATATAAAATCATGATTCTCATTTTCTTGCATCCACAAATAAAATATCAAGATGTATTGGACGAGATTCCATGAATAAATGAAATTATATTTCTGTCCATCAAGGAAGTCACCAAGCCTCCCTTGCCATGGAAATTTTGTGTTCAGAGTTGAAACTAAAGCAAAAATCTGTAAGACCCGAATGTAAACCCTCTATTAATCTAGCGTAGTCACCTATCTGTATGTGGCATTTTTTAGTTCCTGATGTCTGCAGTTTCTTTTCTAACTTCACATCCAGCACACTATGCTTTTTTGTGAGAGTTGATTGTTTTTCATTCAATTTTTTTGTTTACCTTCATTAGTCATGTAGACAAGTTGCTTTTTTCTTTTTTTTTTTTTTTTTTTTTTTTTTTAAATTATTTCTCTTTTGTTGTGATTTTCTTTTCTACTGATGTTTTGAGAGTATATTCTATTACAAGCTCTTATAAGGTATTAATCCCCATGCTGAGTTTACTAATGGGATTTATATATATATATATATATATATATATATATATATATATATATATATATATGCTCATTCTTTTAACCTCTGTATTTTCTTTTATATGGCTATGTATCAGTGAAGCCTGTAAGAGATGAAAAATGCTTCCAGCACAGATATTGAGCTTTTTACGTAGATAGAGACAAATGCTAGCTTCTCTTCTAACTAGTTAAAAGGAAGTTTACTGTTTATTCAATCAGAGAAAACTAAAAGAGGAAATATAAGAAAAAAGGAAATTTATCCCTGAGTTGAGATGGGAAATGTTCTACAAGAAAGAAAATAAAGTATTTTTTCTCTTTTCTTTATCCCTTCTACAAGGTTCTTGTTCTTCTCATAAAAGACAGAACAATGCCTTCACATATCCTAATATAGAAACTATTTCTATAATTATACTAGCTGATGTACCCATCTTCACCAGGCAAGAGATGAAAACGTAGATTGCAGCAGTTAATAATGATAGTCAAATGATTCCTTAAAACTCTCTCAGTTTAAGTTATATGAAGCTACTGTGTTTGTAAATAGAGAAAAAGAAGGAAAAGGAATAGTGGGGAGTATAAGAAGACAAAAAATGATGAAAGGGAAAAATAACTAAGATTATACACATACACAGAGCTAAGTTCCAATTCCAGTTGGGTTCATTATATTCACTTACACACAAATACATTTGAAAAGTTAAAAAAAAAACACCTTTTACTCACCATCTATGGGTTAATTAGTAAGACATGTATAATTAAACCATTATTATCTAAAAAAATTCTTACACTCTAAAAATATATCTAGGCTTTAAATAACCTGAAAATGGTTGATAAGCCATAAAAAACAAATCAATCAATCAAACACACACACACACACACAAATAAACCTAATACCAATAAATGGCACACAAATTCTTTTTCAACTTATAAAAATAACGAAAATGGGAACAGTCAATTGCTAAAACCTCCTGATGAGTGGATTGAACTATTACAAAAAGTTTTGTCTATGAAACTCTGGAGTTGGGGTGCTGAATATACCATCATTAAGCTATGTGACAAATTTTATATTTGCATTAATCATATATACATATACATATATATATCTCATGAGATAAAAGTACCCTGTTTGGTTAAAATTCTTTTAGCAGGAAGAAAAAAAAAATGATTAAGCACCAAATCTGGTAATTTTAGACCAAAACTTTCTTTTAGTAAAGTTTAACATTTATTCATTGTGTGATACATTGAAGATCAAGTAAACAGGGATTGTCTATGTCCAGAAATTAATGCCAGTGTTATTGATAGGGCTATTATGCGTATAATACGTACATATTTACTATAGAGATGCATTGAAAATCAAGAAGAAAGGGATCATTAATGTTCACCAATTAATAGTAAGTGTTACTGACAGAAAAATGCTATTACGTGCATAATGGTATCTTTTTATAATTTAATAGATTTTTTTGCTAATACAAACTCAAGCTGAACATAATCTTGAACAGATACATAATTTCAAAGGAAAATGAACTGTTTACTGAAAAACTAAGCTGGATCTTGATTTTATAAGATTTGATAGACACCATAGAGGAGTGTAGATGAAATGCTTGTTGATTGGAAAAGAAATTTCTCTTTCTTTCCTGATTGGTTAGAAGTATTTAACTTCTGATTGGTTAGAAATGATGACTTGTGAGTTGTAATCCTCCGTTTACATAGTTTTTATTGATTGATTTTGTTTTTACAGCTTAGCAACTATTTGCAGGTTATTTAAAGCCAGAAATTATATTTTTTTCTTTTAGATTGTTATTTGAAGGAGGGAGAAGAGGTGGGTTCATACATTTCCCAAGGCAAAAGTGAATATAAAAGACCTGACTGGAACTGAAATTCGGCTCTCCACATTATCCATCACATCACCCACACATCCAACCTTACAGCATCTAGTATTCCCAAGTGGTCACCCATTTTGGCACTGACCAGGCTTGACATTGCTTAACTTCAGTTATCTTACATGAACCATTATAGAATTTATACTCAAATTAAAGATTTTTTTCTGATTGGTTAGAAGCATTTATCTAGCTTAGGATTGGTTGAAAATGATGACTAATGGAATTCAAAAGCTTGTCAGCTTCAAACCTACCTTTGCATAGAATTCATAGAAAAAATCCATTTCTGATTGGCTAGAAGGATTTATATTGTTCTAATTGGTGATAAAAATTAACTGCTGAAAATGTTGGATATATCTATAAATTCAAATGAAAACCAATCATTTGCTGAAAAAATAAGTATAATCTTGATTTTATAACACTAGATGGACACCAAAGCTAAATTTTGATGAACTGCTTGTTGATTGGACAAGAAATTCTCTATTTTATATAACTGGTTAGAAGCTAACAATAACACAATCTGTACATTTATCTAGAGTTAATTCTTTCTAAATCTCTTAAATTACATATATCAAATAAACCTTTATATAATTTAAGGCAGGATAACCACAGTTATTTCGCTTCTGATTGAATTTCTGGGATGGGGATTTATCATTATTTACATTCAGATTAATGTCCTCATCTTTGTTGTTATTATCACCTGATTGCCTTCTCCCTGAATTTATGGGATGAGGAGTTATCATTATTTACATTCAGACTAATGTCCTCATCTTTGTTGTTATTTTCATCTGATTGCCTTCTGCCTGAATTTCTAGGATGAGGAGTTATCATTATTTACATTCAGACTAATATCCTCATCTTTGTTGTTATTATAACCTGATTGCCTTCTGCCTGAATTTCTGGGATGGGGAATTATCATTATTTACATTCAGACTGTCTTCATCTTTGTTATTATCACAAGGTACTGGTCTTCATCAGGTGTCAGTTCAGTAAATCCATTCATGTACTTATGAAATTAGTAATAATTTAAATAAAAAAAAATATTATCTTTGATTTTTCTCAGATGAAATACTGAATTATTATTCATTTTTACTAGTATTTCTTTTCTGTTTGATTTTCTCTGATAAGGAGTTATTTACGTATATAGACTAATGTTTTAATCTTTGTTGTTATTATTACAGTGTTTCAGCTATTTTGCCCACTGGCCTTTTTCAGGTGTCCATTGATCCAAATAATTTTCAGGGATATCAATAACATATGGGAGCTAATAATTAAGAAAAAAAGAGAAATGACAGCAAAGGAAGTCAAGTTTGACAGCAAGGCTTCAGCAGGAGAGGAGGCAGTAAAATTATTAGATTAAAGGTTCCACGTTTTATTTTCAGCATTATCGCATAGGACTATAGTCTAGAGAATTAAAGCATTTCTTCATGAATTTGGTGGCATTGTAATTATGAGTTCAATCCCTGGGCTGAGTGTTATGAACTAAGACTTAGTGGAAATAAAACAACCGATAAATAAGCAATGCTAAAAAACAAAATGTCGAGATGAAATATTGTGAGGTACGGACAGTAGTACAAGAATATAGATTAAATAACAGCTTCACTTTGAAAATCCCTAAAAGTTAAACAGATCACCTGAAGACAGTAAAGAGCACTGTGGCTGAAAAATTGTGAGAGTAACCACAAAGATAAGGACATTAGTCTGACTGTAAGCTTAGAATTGGTTAAAAAATATGACTGATAAAATTCAAAATTTTTTAAGTTATGATTTGCATAGAATTTATTCTCAAACTAAAGATTCTTTACTGATTGGTTAGAATGTTTTATGTAGATTTTGATTGGTTAAAAAGAACATGACTGATGAAATTCAAAATATTGTCAAGTCATTTGCATATAATTTATTCTCAAACTGAAGTTTCTTTTCTGATTGGTTAGAATGTTTTATGTAGCTTTTGATTGGTTAGAGTTTTATGTAGCTTTTGATTGGTTAGAATGTTTTATGTAGCTTTTGATTGGTTAGAATGTTTTATGTAGCTTTTGATTGGTTAGAATGTTTTATGTAGCTTTTGATTGGTTAGAATGTTTTATGTAGCTTTTGATTGGTTAGAATGTTTTATGTAGCTTTTGATTGGTTAGAATGTTTTATGTAGCTTTTGATTGGTTAGAATGTTTTATGTAGCTTTTGATTGGTTAGAATGTTTTATGTAGCTTTTGATTGGTTAGAATGTTTTATGTAGCTTTTGATTGGTTAGAATGTTTTATGTAGCTTTTGATTGGTTAGAATGTTTTATGTAGCTTTTGATTGGTTAGAATGTTTTATGTAGCTTTTGATTGGTTAGAATGTTTTATGTAGCTTTTGATTGGTTAGAATGTTTTATGTAGCTTTTGATTGGTTAGAATGTTTTATGTAGCTTTTGATTGGTTAGAATGTTTTATGTAGCTTTTGATTGGTTAGAATGTTTTATGTAGCTTTTGATTGGTTAGAATGTTTTATGTAGCTTTTGATTGGTTAAAAAGAACATGACTGATGAAATTCAAAATATTGTCAGGTCATTTGCATATAATTTATGCTCAAACTAAAGATCTTTTTTTTTCTGGTTGATTAAAAGGATTTATCTGGTGTCTGGCTAAAAAAGATAATTAAGAGAATTCATATTCTTGTGAGATGTAATTTTTGCTTAAAATTTTTCTTAAATCAAAGATACCACAATGTTGCCTGCTCACTCAGCTAATGAATGATCTGTGTTTTTGCCCTTGATTTTTTGAAAGTATGTAAAATATTTGAAATGATGTGCAGCTCTGGAAGAAAGTGACATGTTGATTATAGGTTTTATGCAAAATGACTTCATCTGTGGCTGCAAATCATCTAATTTATTGTACCTAGGGGTATGAGGATAAACAGATAGTTACTGTTTTGGCACCAAATTATACCAGATATTTTTAGTCATTGTTGAATAGTCTGTGAAGAGACATGTTTGATTTCTGTTTGAGCAGTCACCAGTGTTTCACCCAACAAAAGCCTCTCCTTTTTCCTGTCCTTCCCACAAAAAAGTAGGATTTAAAAAAATGTCAATTGAAGCATAAAACCTTTGCACTACTTAAGCTTACCATCGTTTGACAAAGTCTTGAGAACAATGAATGAACAGAAATGAGTTTGTGAGGGGAACAGGGAAGCGAATACGGCTGGAAACATTGATAGTTGCTTACACAGACACAGACACAGCTCAGGGGATTTCAGCTTGGAAGAATGTTCATGGTTCATTAAACACAGGTGCACAAATGCTGCTGAGGGGAAGGGGGTGAAAATGATGGTGAAGTCTCGTTATTGTGTTTTGCAACAATTTCCATTCAGAAAAAGAAAAGATTAGACAAAATCTCGGCCAGCAACCCTAAACAATAATGATGTGGAATATATAAATGGCATTTTCTGTTTGTGTCTTTGTCAAATAAAAAAGAAAGAAAGAAAAAGAACCAATTCTATAAAAGAAAGAAGAAAAAAAGAATCAACACTATAAAGGAGAAAAAAAACAGAAAAAGAATCAATTCTATAAAAGAGAAAAGAGAGAGAAAAGGGATCAGTTCTATAAAAGAAAAAAAGAGAGAATGAATCAACTCTATAAAAGAAAACAAAAGAGAAAAAGAATCAACCCTATACAAGAAAAAAGTAAAAAAAAAAGAGAATAAGAATTAACTCTAAAAAAGAATCAAATCTATAAAAGAAAAAAGAAGAGTAAAAGAATCAAATCTATAAAAGAAAAAAGAAGAGTAAAAGAATCAACTCTATAAAAGAAAAAAGGAAAGAATAAATATGAAAGTAAAAGAAAATTTTTTTGGTGGTTCTCCAGGGTAGTCCAGTATTTTATTTCCTTGTTAATAGTAGCAATGTTTATACTCTGAAAGTTAGTTAAACTCTATTATCAAAATGTTTAATTAACTTTCAAATTTTATTTGATTTGTTTAACTGTGGTATGTTTGGGTCAGTAATCATGGCAAGCTAAGTTTAAGATAAGACAGATTGACGAATAACTTTCCCCTATCCCCCTTTTGGCCTTGTGCCACATTTTTGTATCAAAACAAAATAAATATTACTTTCATCTATGGCACCTAGACTGTATGAATTTAAGTACAAAACTCATCATTTTACCGTTGATATGTCTAGATGTAACCATAAGTTCTGTGCTAACAGTTTTTTTTCTCACTTGTGGGAACTCTCATCCAGCTTCTTGCTTTCCAGCCAACTTTGATATTCAAAAATTTAAATGCAATGTTGTTATCTACTGTTTTCTTGATTCCTCTTCTTTTATTCTTCTTGCTTCTTAATAATGTTTTTCTTTTCTTTAACACTCAGTAATCCCTTGTATCTTAGTGGATTTATTGCCTTAATTGGGGTGAAATGATTAACAAAAATAAAAATATCAACACATTTTCAGCTTATAACTTTGCAGCATTCATTTGTTGATATGTATCTGTCTTACTCTGCTCATAATCTACAATCTATATCTGTTTATATCAATCTTTCTATCTTGTTCTGTTCATAATCTACAATCTATATCTGTCTGTTTATATCAATCTTTCTATCTTGTTCTGTTCATAATCTACAATCTATATCTGTCTGTTTATATCAATCTTTCTATCTTGTTCTGTTCATAATCTACAATCTATATCTGTCTGTTTATATCAATCTTTCTATCTTGTTCTGTTCATAATCTACAATCTATCTCAGTCCAGATCTTCTCATTGGGAATTTTTTCCCATTCTTCTGACCAGTAATCCCAAAGCTCTTGGAGATTGCATGGTTTTTGTTGGAATATTTGTTTCTTCATTTCCCACTTACAATGGTTTGGTCAGATTAAGATCAGGACTTCATTCTGGTAAGTCTTTCAGAAGTTGAACATCTTCATTCACAAGAAACCATTTTGTTGCACATTAGGTGTGGCAGGGAGCACCATCATGCTGAACAATTTGTAAACTAATATTTTGCTGTTTAGGTTTCCATCACTTCTACCGATTTTCTTATACCATTACTTTTCTTTCAACTTCATACCATTATGTGTCTACCACCAAATTTTACTCTGTGGTGTATCTTGCATTTTTCTTTCTCCCCCACCCCATCTAGTCTTTTTACATATTCTTTAATTTAGAATATTATTATGTTTTGTATTCATCACTAAAAATCATTTTTGCCATTTTTGAATTCTTTTGACCAGTTGAATCATCTATTATTGATGTTTTTTTCTTTGCTATATGCCCATCCAGGTTTTTTTTCTTAATACTCTGTGTAATTTATAAACTGAAACCTCAATGTTAAGACTGTATGCATTCCTCACTTGTCTTGGTGTTAATTTTGGGTTACCTACTTTCACAATCTTACTTTCATATCTCTTCTTTAATGTTGGACATTTCCAATAGGAGAAAATGTCTTTTGAATCGCTTGAACAATGTTTCTGTAAATTTCCAGCCACCAGTCTTTCTTGTTGAGTCATCTTCTCCTTCAATGTTGCAACCTTCCTCTTTGTATCAGCAAAAATCTTAACCATGATTTTAGTGTTAAGAAAAAAATAAATAAATAAAGAAGCAAGCTAATGTTCATCTAAAATGACTTGACAAGGCACCTTATACTCCTGTTGATAAAATGGATGAATTTCTACTTAGAAATTCCCATTAACATGGTTTTATCATATGAGATCTTTCATTGGCCCAATAGATTTGCATGGCCTTTTTTCAGCTTCCAGCTGCTTAATGTACTCTCTTCTGTTACACGACACCTACGAAAATGCACCAACATTTTCAAATCCTCGAAGTCCGTATAAACTACTGATAAAAGCATACAGCCAAACAATCTTAACTTCTTAATAAAATAAAAGGTGTATATTCATTTTATGCAGTCGGCTCAAAACTTGTGCTCACCAGTGTACATATGTGTGTGGCTGTGCATGTTTAGCCATTATCTTTGTGGAAATTGGGATCAGTATGCTAAGTTCAAATTCTGGTCATGGTTGTTGTATTCACTTTTACATATACACTTGAGTTTCACGTTGCTGAGATTTTTCAGGTTACCAAAATACAAATGAATTAAGAAGTAACAAAATCTTTATACTAACAAAACTTATGTGATGGAATAACCTGCCACCCCCACGAGTGGCAGCACTCTAGGTGGTAACCGCCTATAAATATCCGTGAGGCCAGAGTCGAGCTGGGATCTGCAAGACTAGTGGCCTTCTGATAGCAGCATGCACACAACTGTACTGACTTGCGACAACCGTGCTCATAACTGTTACTTCCTTGCTTGTTGTACTGGTTTCTATAATAAACCTGTTACTATTAGGTTGGTGCAAAAATAATGTCGGTTTTTGACGTAACGTCAAAAACCGACATTATTTTTGCACCAACCTAATATTTATCCACTGCGTTTGTCCATTCCATATTTCTGTCCGCACCAGAATATAACAAAAACACAAGTAGAAAAAGGAGAGGAAATAAAAATCCCATATTTTATGCTAAAATTTTGTCGTAACTGATCCATACACTGAGGTGTTGGAAGTATTTACTAATTCTACATCTCCGAATTATGTAAGAAGCTTAAATTGTCTACCAAAAAGGATTTTGTAACCTTTACCATGCTAATTTCTTTCTAGAATTGTTCCCCTTGCCACTTCATTTCTTTTTTTTTTTTTTTTTCCTTTTAGGGTGCAAAAACATGAACACCCACTGTTTTAAAATTGTTATAACTTTCTTTGTATTGTGCGTATAGATTTTAATTTTTGTACACTAATATTAGGTTGGTGCAAAAATAATGTCGTTTTCTCACATAGTAACATATGTGAGAAAACGACATTATTTTTTGCACCAACCTAATAAAAGAATGAATGAGTAATATTTTGATGTTATGTCTTGCGTGCATGTTTTGACATTAAAAACAAAAAAATTTGTAATGCAAAGTAAAAAAACGCATGTATTAAAAAAAACACATAAATAAACCAATGTACTTTAACTTTTATTACTCCTTGTAAAGTTCTGGGATGCAATTTTGTAAAAAAAAAAAAAAAAAAAAAAAATGTGACGTGTTCCCTCATGCTTACAAACGAGAAGACACTAACATTTGTTTTCTCTTTCTTTCACCTAACTCATATTTATTTGTCTCGTTGACATTTTCTCATTGATGAATAAAGTTATTATTTTGTTGTTTATAAATAGACAAACTAATTCACCTTCAGAAAGGCTATTAGGTATATCGATGACTGCCAGTAGCTTCCATAAAATTAGTCAGGCATGAATGATAGTAGCTGCTAGTGGCCATCATTGCTTTTCTTCACGTTACTAGCATGGTTATCATCTTTAACCAGTTCACTGTCAATGCCCACTTGCCTTCAAAATCATCATCAAAGTCCTAATCAAAGAAAAACTCCTGAATAAAGGCTTTGTTATATATTGATGTGGCCATTTTTGTTTACAAAAAAATTGTGAAAAAATTAACATGGGTTTAATCAGTGTTACACCTTGTATAGGGTCTAGGAGAATTCAAAATGGTGTTGGTAAATAAAAGTTTAACTTTGTTTCAAAGCAATAGTAGATTTCCAGTTTAAAATACAGGAAATAACAGTTGGTAGGTGTTTATTCATAGCAACCGTCTTAGGCAACAGAAGGTGCCCAGAATAACAAAGGGACAGAATTTTACGACGACAATTTTTTCCTGCAGTGTGGTAAAGGTTAAACAATTGGAACTAAGTGAATTAGTAAGTACCTTCATATATTTTGATATAGAAGCGTATGTGATAGGAAAAAATAGAAATAGAACACATTTGATTTGGGATGCAGTCATTCAAGATGCAAAAGTTACCATACCAATTTTGATTCTGATGCACAATTCTGACATTAAACTTCACCCAATACAAGTCCCAAGAGCCACTCAAGTTAGAGGGTTACTATATAGTGTTGTATGAGTGTTAGAAAAGGCAAGAAGTAAAATTCATGGGGGATATGCTGGAAAGATAAACCTAGACTTGAAGAGGTCAAGATTATAGTGATTGAGAAAACATCCTACCAGGAGTCTATTTTTAAAAGCAGGAAGGTGTCTGAATGAAGCTTACTCATTACTAATGTAATACAAAGGAGATGAGGATGATTCATCATTGTGTATGTAGCACAGTGGGTCAAGATTAAACAACATTCCTTGGTGGGATCAAGGGATGTCGCTCACCCAAACCATGGAAGTAGTAATCGAGTGGTGAGAGGTTTGTAATCTTTCATCTGTGGGCAAGTGATTGTCAGTGAGAAAATTTAAATTATTTTTTAGCTAAAAAGGTGTCAGATAAAAAATTTGGAAATTAATTTGGTCTTTAAAACGATAAAAAGATTTTTATAAAACAGATTTTTCCAAGCTGTTCTTCTGAGCTGACTGATCTCTTTTGGCTTTGCTAAAGAATATAAAATGGAAAGACTTTTGTTGAATATCCAAAATCGGCAAACAGAATCTGCCACACAGGTTTCGCCAGAAATCTGTCTTCAAATCCAGTTGACTGCATCTTTCCTTGAATTCTAGGATAACAATACCATATCACTGTATTTGGCAGTCTTCCAGATTCTTCTTATTCTTAGATTAAAATTGACTCCTGGTGCTGTCACTCAAACGTTTCTACACCACACGATTCAGTCCCTCGAGGCTCAACTTCCAACGAGGTATCAGAAAGCATTTGCAATAGATTTGAAGCTTGATGTCTTTGTTCATTGTTCCAGTCAACAGAGAAGTTTCTTATTCTCACAAAGATATGTGTGCACGCACATATTTATTTTTGAATGACACGCACTGACCCACAAACAATCAAGATGGCTTCCAAATGAAAAAGTAGCCAAATGCACATGATTGTCATTAATTCTTCAGCCCAAGGACAGTTTCCATAAACAATTTAACTCTCTTTCTCAAAGTTGAAACTATTTTATGGTTGTAGTCCAACACTAATACAGGTCTGACCAAGGGTCAGAAAGTGAGCATTAAAAAAAACAAACAAACACATGTACATATATTTATTATACTGCATACTTGAGGAAGGCAAATAAAACCTTGCTTTACTGTGAATTTGTCTCTTCAAAAATGTGTGATTGGTTCTTCACAAGTCTTCACATTATAATAAAATGATATGTATGGGTAATCTGGCTGTTCATTCTAAGAACTGAGCTGCATGATTCTCATATATATATATATGTGTGTGTGTGTGTGTAATATATATGACATGTTTGTCAGAGGAGCTTTTTTCACTGCAAATTATTCATTATATCACATTCAAGTATTTTACAAAAAATTAAAGCCAATTATACAATTACATTATTGTTACATAATTACAGTGAAATCATTAAGGATTTTTGTTAAAGCAATTTATTTTTGGTAGTATATTAATTTAAAATATTCCTTTTTAGAGGCTTTATTTTTTAAATGGAATAAGATCATTTTAAGTTTCAGAATTTCACTATTGCCCATCAAAATGACTGGAAGAAAGCGATCTAAAAACAACAATGGAAAAGAGAGGTAACAAAACGTCAACATAGCATTGTAGTCAAAGGATTGTAAAATGCTGCCAATAACAAAGAAGAAAATAAATATCTAACAACAAATCTAATATAGCATCAAAATTTATATTATTTTTATTGATTTGTTATGTAACTAAATACATAATTTTCAACAATGTTTCCATAAAGCTTGATATTTCCAGTAATAAATTCTTAATAAATATTATTATTGTTATTACTTAAGTGTAAGGTAGTCCAATATTTACAATTCCTTATGGCCTAACCATGAAAAGAAAGGCTGATCAAAACTGCCTAAAGCCTTTAAGTGTATATTGTTGCAAAATTATCAAATGATGAATATGCCCCTCCTCCACTGTATATCTGTGTGTAATATGTAAGTAATATATTCACAATTTTCTTTACTTGAATTAGAAAAATAACCAGTAATAAAATACTATATATAACTTTTTATTTGGTGAGAAGAAAAGGCAATGGCTTCCTCCTCAGGTCTGCATTTTTGTAGCAGTTTCTACCTCCTCAAAAGCAACCAAATATATGCAAGCCCAGGGTTTACACTCTCTTCACAAATCTTCTGAAAAAATATACTGTTAGAATTCTTGAGGACTTTGAACAGCAGCAACAACTAAAATGGATAGCAAGTTGAGTCAAATGTGTTTCATATTTGAAGTTTTAATCAATAGTTCAAGCAAATTGCATATTAAAGCATTTATTCATCAAAATATATACCATAATATTCTACTGTTTATTTTCATCATTGTGCCAGAAGCTCAATTCCATGGTTATACCACTTGGCTGGTTTAGATGCAAAAAAAAAAAAAAAATCCCTGCCTTCCCCTTCTCAGCCTCATTCACAATGTTGAGCCTCTGTTGGTGATATATATATATATATAATATATATATTATATATGTATAATATATATATATTATATATGTATAATATATAGATTTTTGACAAAACAAAAATATTACCAGGAAAAAAAAAAGTGGTCAGCATTAAATGACCCATTGAGGTTGATATGCCGTAAAACAAACCAAACCAAATTATGACATTATTTCAGCATAATACTGCACTGGGTCATCTGCAAAAATTGGATTAAGTATAATTCAAGAAAATTCTGGTACCATGACTGATTTATAGGATGGGTGTTGTCTGCCCATGAATGATTTATAGCATGGGTGTCATCTGCCCACGACTGATTTATGGGAGGTGTGTCGTCTGCCTGTGACTGATTTATGGCATGGGTCTCGTCTGCCCGTGACTGATTTATGGAATGGGTCTCGTCTGCCCGTGACTGATTTATTGGACGGGTCTCGTCTGTCCATGACTGATTTATTTATAGCATGGGTGTTGTCTGCCCATGACTGATTTATGGGACGGGTCTCATCTGCCCGTGACTGATTTATTTATAGCATGGGTGTCGTCTGCCCGTGACTGATTTATGGCATGGGTGTCGTCTGCTCATGACTGATTTATGGGATGGGTCACGTCTGCCTGTGACTGATTTATTTATGGCATGGGTGTCATCTGCCCATGACTGATTTATGGGATGGGTCTCGTCTTGATTAACCTTGGTGTGTATACTGACATGATGCTCTTTTGCAGAACAGTGCAACTTTAAATTTCTTCTTCTGCACTTCTATAAACTTTTTTGCATTTGTTATAAAAAAGAAATGAAGTTCAGCTCCATTAGGTAACATTCAAAAATTTTTGATGCTTCTTTATGTGAACAAATACAGAGCTGATAAAATTGTTTTACCAGTTGTTATATTAAGCGTCTGGTGGCAGAACAAAGAAGAAACGACAGAGATTTAAGAAATAAACAATTGTATTAACATAAAAATACAACAAATGGTAAATTGGTGTAAATGTCTAAGAGATATGTAGAATTGTAAAAGTTGTCCTCAGAGGTGTATGGTAGGAGAGGGAGGCTGAGTTGTGACTTACTGTGGTGACAGCCTTTTTGGCAAGTTGTCTTTGGAGAGCATTGTGAATCCTGGCTGTTATGTCATCCAACTGCTGAAGATGTCCCTTTTGGGATTTATAAGGGAAATACCTAGAAAGATTTGTAAAAAAAAAAAAAACAAATTTTAATGAAATAACTACATTATGTTGTTGCTATATTAAAATGTTTAACAAAATCAGAGAAACAGTTTCGAAAGAATTTTTTAAAAATCTGAAAAAATATTAAATAATTTGTTGTTTATTATTGAAAATTACATTAAGAACCCAGATTCTGTTTAAGATTAACAATTCCATGATTCTGTCCACAATTCTGTGATTGCAGAAAATTTATTCTCATATACACACTGTTATATTCCATGCTAATAGAAATATATCCTTAAAAACCAATGTGGATAAAATAAGTAAAGGTTTAAAAAAAAGTTTGTAAAAAAAAAAAAACAGTACAATAAGAATAAAGGTAACAGTTATGCACAAGGCCATCGCAAGTCAATCTAGTAGTGAGTGCTACTAATGGAAGGTCGGTAGTTCTTGCGTACCGTGAATTTGGAATTGGGCACTAAAATTAATCCATTCCCAAGTAGGGGGTTAGGTGCAATCTTAGTTTACACAAAAAATTATTCATCCTAAAAAATATTAATAATCCAAATCTACCTACGGAATGATCTTATGTCTAGGTGTATGCACAGAAAATTGTTTCTTTATGTCCTTTTCTTAGGCTCAGATCAGCTCCAATTTTTATTTTCTTTCTTTAGATGAGAGTGGGTGCTATTGGGTAGAAATTCAGGGTTGTATCTTTCTTTGAGTGTGTAAGTAAAATGGAAACTATTTGCAGAATCGATGCACAGTTGACGGAATTTTTAGTTCACATCCGACCAGTGGCGGAAACTTTTGTAACATGAATCTGAAGAAGATCTGGTTTTAGGAAGATTATAATACCGGAATTGTTTATATTCAAATATTCCTTGTAACATTGTGTCTGCTTTTAGACTCTGAAGCAAAAATGTTAAAAAGACTGAGTTTTAATAAATTCTGTCTTTTTTCTGCATTTTTCTTGCAGCCATGAGTTATTTGACAACTCAATATTGGAAGCAGATACAGTGTTACAAGAGATATTTGAATATAAACAATTCCAGTAAAACAATTCTATCAGTCTTTTATTTGTTGATGTACTGAAAAGAAAGTAAAAGTTTCTTTAAATAAAATAAGATCACTAACTTGCTCTTATAGTTCACTAAAAACAAAGGTAAGTGTACTAAACTGTTGTACAATATCAGTTCTCCTTCATGGCAGTGACTGCTGAACAATCTCCTTGCAAATGAAGAAAAGACTTGAAGCAACAGAAATGTGGCTCTACAGAAAGATACTGAGAATACCATAGATCAAACATGTGAGTAATGGAAAAGTTTTAGAGAAAATGGAAACAAAATGGACACTTGTACTTAACATCAGAAAGAGATAGTTGAAATTTCTAGGGCATATAAGGAGGAAGTAGATTTAGAAAATTTGATACTCACAAGGCACATTGAAGGGAAAAGGATGAAAGGAAAACAATGCATAACCTTCCTAGCAAACATGAGTACATAGATGGCAGAACAGGGTTGAGGAGAGATAACAAAGAAATAAAATTTAAGAAGAGCTATAAAGGGCAGGACATTGTGGAGAGCCATGATTGCCAAGGTCCTAAAGGAACACAGCACATGAAAAGTGTAGTTAAGCTCAATACAGCTGCTGATAGTAGGGTTACCAGTTTAGGGTTTAAAATGCAGGACAGTGGTTTTCAACCAGGTGGTAGAGGATTCAGGAAATTGTGGAGAGCCATGATTGACAGCATCCTGAAGGGACATGTCACATAGGAGAAGCAGAATGAGCTTGTCTAAACGGATGCCAGAACAGGGTTTAGAAGAGATAACAAAAAGATAAAGTTTATTAAGAGCTACAAAGGACAGGAAATTGTGGAGAGCCATAATTGCCAGCACTTTCTTGAGAGCAACTCTCTGCGTCTGCACGGTCTCATGTTGACTGCTGAACTGTGATGGAACAAATACATTGAGTCAATTGCATCGTCCACCGTGAGGAAAGTTGGCTCTGTGTCGCACCAGGAAATTTTTCTACCCAGAATCGATACTTCAAATATACAAATCAACCATTCGTCCTTGCCTGGAGTATTGCTGCCATATATGGTCTGGGGCACCTTCTGTTTACCTCGGAGTTCTTGACAAGATCCAGAGACAGATATGTAATATAATTGGCCCTGATCTGGCATCTCGTCTACAGTCACTCTCTCACAGACGTGCTGTCACCTCTCTCTGTCTTTTCTACAAATACTTTCATGGTAATTGATCCGCTGAGCTCCTTTCACTGACTCCAAGAATTCAAGCGCCCTACGAGGCTGGCATCCCGCTCTCACCCTTACACTGTAGAAACTTTTAAATGTAGCTGTCTCTTCTACTCAATAGCTTCACGCCTGTGGAACACCCTTCCCAATTACTGTTTCCCTGAGAGCTATAATCTCCAACTATTCAATTGTAATGTCAATCGACATCTCCAGTTACCTTGATCTATCCACTATCCCTCTCCTCATCCTTTCCTCTATCACTCTTATCTGCTCTCGCTCCAAATCTTCTGCAACCCCCTGCATCCTAGTGGCTTCACGCCTTGCTCGGGGCATAATGCTTAAAAAAAAAAAATATCCTGAAGGGACACATCACAGAGAAGAAGCAGAATGAACTTGTGTAAATGGATGGCAGAACAGGGTTTAGAAGAGATAACAAAAAGACAAAATTCATTAAGAGCTACAAAGGACGGGAAATTGTGGAGAGCCATGATTGCCAACATCCTGAAGGGACACATCACAGAGAAGAAGCAGAATGAGCTTGTGTAAATGGATGGCAGAAGAGGGTTTAGAATAGATAACAAAAAGATAAAGTTTATTAAGAGCTACAAAGGGCAGGACATTGTGGAGAACCATGATTGCCAAGATCCTAAAGTTAAGCTCAATACAGCTGCTGATAATTGGGTTATCAGCTTAGGGTTTAAAATGCAGGATGGGGGTTCTCAACCAGAACGTAGAGGATTCTGTGACAGGTTCCCAATCATGGGTCTCCAAGCCCACAAAGTTCAAGTGTTAGCTGTCTGTTCTGTTTACAAGAATGCAAGTGAGAGCTCATACCTGTCTTGATATTGACCCATCAGCTTTGCAAAATTAACGAGTCTATCATCAACAAGAGAGTCGTTGATCACCTCAATAAATACAATTGCAGGAGCGATAAAGTGTATGGATTTCATTCCTCTAGGTCCAATGCTGATGTCTTAAATATCTTTACATCTAGAATCAGTTAAGTACCTGATAATAAACTCATTTGGAGAGTGATCAATTAACAACAGGAAAAGATTGTTGAAACTTCTAAGGAACATAATGAGGAAAGAAGACTTAGAAAATTTGTTACTCACAGGGCAGATTGATGACTAGAGGTAGAAAGGAAAACAAAACCTATCTAACAAGCTTAAAACAGTGGATGGCAGAAGGAGATAACAAAAAGTTAGCTTATTAAGATTTACCAAGGACAGGAAATTGTGGAAAGCCATGATCACCAATATCTCTAGAGTTTACCTTTCATTTCATTTCTCTTCCAGTCAGGCTGCCATTTTCTGGTGAGGAATTTGGGATAATGGTTGCTTAGAAACTTTTGAGACTCAAAATATTAGGTTGGTGCAAAAATAATGACGTAATAATGTCGTTTTTTGATGTATTTTTTAATGTCAAAAACGACATTATGACATCATTATTTTTGCACCAACCTAATAGATGAATGAAAATGTCATTACTCTTCCCAATCTATACAAAAAGTGGACACACACACACACACACACACATATATATATATGGAATAGGTTATAGTAGTTCCAACAAGAGAAAGTGTGTATATTAAAAAGAAGAAAGAAACTGCAAAAGTTTTTGGTTGTAATGTGGATTTTTTTTAAAAAAAATATTATGCTTTATTTTCCATAATTTTGCTACACAGGTTTCTGGTCTCGCAACTGTCATAGGCAAAGGGTGGCGATTTTCACAATATTATTAAAATAATTAATTTTTTTCTTATGCTTTTTGTTAAATCTTCTTGATATGAGAGATTCTCTTTTTTGTGTGTTAGTGACCCAAGTGTCTTTCTTGAACTAGCCAGTTCAAGAAAGACATTTGGGTCACTGACATTTTATATTTTTAATTTCATGCATGCCCATTTTTTGTTTTTGATTTATCAACTGTGCAGTATAATAGGGCCAGTTGGGCACCATCTGTAAGAAAAAAAGCACCATGACACATTTCACTCAGCCAGAATATATATATATATATATATATATATATATATATATATATGAGACAAAGTGAAAAAGATTATAAATGACATGTTTGGCCAATGTCAGTTGGCCGTGGCTTCTTCAGGTTGACCAAACTATATATCTATTTACTGTTGTCAAATTAGCTTCAAAATTATGTCTTCAAACATTGCATAATACGCGAGTATAAACAGTATGTATTTATGTATGTATATTAGAGCTGTTGGTGTCCGTTGGATTTTAAATCACTCCATCATGAGTAGATCTCTGTTTTTTTCTCTACTGCTATTGGTGATATTATGTGTGGTCCTGGTCTTATGTCAGAAATTATGAGATAAACACACTTTGCATTGTTTTCTTTGTGATTCTTTTTCTCTCATGATCAAAGTAGCATTTACATGCCCAATGATGTACACTGGTGAAACATCCAGAAACAGAAAAAAAGACAATATGAGCACAGCAGAGATATACTACATAATAACTAAAGGAGGTTATGAATAGAATAATAATACTTAAGACAAGAACAACACATATAAGACTCACCAGCAGCATGTAGAAGAGGTAGTCAACTGCTAAAAGTGTGTCAAGTGAATTCCACAATGAATCTCCAACTGCTGACCAACATACAGTATTTACTACTGTATTTATGTGAATGGGGATATACCTATTATCATCCAAAGGTATCCTACAATAGTAACACTTTAAATACACTAGTGGTTCACCATAATACATCTGAAGATCTGTTGGTATTACACTATATTTTCTAACCATTCTTAGGATTTTTTTTTTTTTTTTTTACTGGTATGCTTTTCTATCTTTTGTATGTGGGTGTTTGTTCTGTCCTGGTCTTAAATCTAACCATCAGAATCACCTTGAAGTAGATGGAAACACAGAGGTCACCTTTTATTTGGCCTCCCTAATACACACATGTATGCCAAATCAGATGCAAATTGAAATCAAAAAGCAGAAACTTAAAAGGCATAGGAATAAGCAGAACAAAACAAGTCATAAGTTTAAAAACAAGGTGAATAATAAAGACATTCAAAAAACAATAAATGATGTAGCATTGATTGTCCCCAGTCTTGTAGTAGTTATACGTGTGTACACAGAAGGAAAAAGATAAACAGATTGGCACAATTCGATTGGCTAAAGAAATTGTTAAGCAAAGGAAACATGGAAGAATCGTATTCAAGTCAGCCATATTTGTTTGGATGCAAGGGTTATTTCTGGCCTCGAAGCAGTGTTATTTTATTTCATTTATTTATTTTTTGTTCTCCACTTCATTTTTCTTGCCTTTCTACAAACTAGTTTGTTAGCAGAGACCATCAGACTTGTTAAAATGATAAAAAATCAAGTAATATAAACGTTTACAATGCATTGTTCTCTCTTTGCCTGGAACAAAGAAAAGTCTGCTGGACTACTAGGTCTTGTCTAACCTTCTATATGGCAGGGAATATTAAACAATTTCCTTGCCTGTAAAGAGACTTCAGGTGGCAGAAATTGTTATGGGAACTTACCTATAACAATAATGGACTCTTCCTGACACTATAAATACTGCGCCTCTCAAGAGGTATAATGAATGAATGGTGTGACTAGTCTAGACAATATTAGTTCACTCTAAACCAGACAGAGAGCCATTACTAACACCTTCAACTTCTTGTACTATATTTCTGTTGTAATATATCTTTGTTATTCTACTCTTGTGTTCATGTTGTTCTTCCTTGGTTCTAACCTTGGACCATAACTGTGGTGCGAGGATATTGGACCATAACAGAAATATTGTTTGATGTGCAAATGTAAAGAATACCATAGAAAGGCATGTGATAAACAAGGAAGTTTTAAAGAGAAGAGAAACTACAAAAAAACTACTGCTAACAATGGCTAATAACTGCTGATAACACTTGCAAAACATTGGTAGTCTAGTGAGGCTTCACGATCTTCCTCTTATGAATATACTTGTAAATATTTTTGGATGTTTATATAAATATCAGTGGACATATGTAGCGAAATAAAGTATTTTTACAATTGCGTCTCCACAAAAGACGAAATATCTTTCTTTCCTGACTCCCTTTTGTCACGACTTTTGGAGGTTTTGGTTCTTCATGAGGGGGTGCTGAGGATACAATGGACCAAACATGGGAGCAACAATGAAGTTTTAGAGAAAATAGAAGCAAAAAGAAAACTTAATGTCAGGGAGAGCCGGTTGAAATTTCTAGGACGTATAATAAGGAAAGAGAAATTAGAAAATTTGATACTCACAGGACAGATTGAAGATAAGAGAAACAGAGGAACATATAATTTACTTAGTGAGCTTGAGTAAATGGATGGCAGAAGAATGTTTACAAAAAAATAACAAAAAAATTTATTATAAGCTGCAAAGAAGAGGAATCACCAACATCCTGAAAGGTCATGGCACCTAGAACAAGATCAACATAATGTTGATGAGACAAACACACACTTATGAATAGACATTATCATCTGAATCCCATATAGAGAAACTAGAATTAAGATACTTACATGCATGAAGCAATATTTACATTTTCAGAGTTAGGCTTAGAACCTGCTAATTTCTTGGAACTTCAAAGGGATGCATCATCTCTCCTTGAATTCAGAATGCCATAAATTATACTAACATTGCTTAACAAGTCAAATACATATGAACTAATTAACCAATGTGTTATATTCCATGCTAATAGAAATATAAAATTGAAAAACAAGGTGGATAAAATAAGTAGAGGTTTATTGTAAAAAATCAGTACAATAAGAATAAAGGTAACAGTTATGCACAAGGTCGTCGCAAGTCAATCCGGTAGTGAGGGCTACTATTGGAAGGTCAGTAGTTCTTGTATAAGTCCGAGTTGTACTCAACAGATCCCAGCTAGTATATTTAGCTACCCCACCACGAGGGTTGCATGTGGCACAAGGTCGCTTTAACACGAGTTCTCCAAGCGCGTAGGATCGGCCAGAAATATTCCCTTTCGAACCTATATAAACGGGTTCAGGGTCTGTCAACCTCCCCGAATGAGACTCTGCCCTTCGGTTCGGGTTCCTCTCTGCTCGAAGCCAGAGAGTTTGACTGTTTAGCTGGAACAGATCGCAGCTAGACTCTGTAGTCCATTGACTTACAGATAGTTATTGGTAGTTACTACCTATAGTGTAGTCACTCATGGTGGGGTGACAGGTTATTCCATTACATCACAATGAAAATGAAATACAAAAATAAAAATACCAGAATTTCTTGCTTCTTTTTTTCTCCATATTTCATTAAGCTTTAATAAAAGTGAAACATATTAGATTGATAAATATTTCCTATTTGTTCTTTATCCTATCATTCTTTTGGATTCTGATCCATATTTGATCTGGTTTTGATCCCAATGCAGTCTTTTGTATGTAAATACATGCAAACAACCACATATATATGTATACCCTTACATTCAGCCTTTCTTAGATGATTGGTTTAATTCATAACCCACTTGAGCATATTTGAAAACTGACAGGTGTCACTATATGCTTAAAAGATATACTATTGTGAAGTTATTAACTGAACTGACATACTTTGTGTTAAGTTGGATCAGAAGTTCATAGTATGATATTTGAACACATGATTTTGTTTCAAATGCAGTTGAAATTCATGACATGTTTACATATTCTGAAAAGTGACATTACAATGTACTTTTCTATATGATTCATGTACAGAGTGTGATGGGTAAATTTTATGTTTTTAATATCACACATTTATGTTGGTTTTTATTTTGTTGACTACACAGTATAGTAGATTCAGTTGGGCATTGTCTGTGAGAAAAAGAGCACCATACCACAACTCCACCAGAAATTTGGAAACAGCATGCTGTACTGCTTGGCATTCACATCAGAAGCTCCAGCATGAACATTTCAGAGTGTTTGGGTGTCAATCTGAGGACAGTGCAAAGGATTCAGAAAGAGTTGGATGAGTTTAATGGTGATTACAAAGGTGTTTGGATTGATCACTAGTAATGATGATGTTATGCCTCGATTCCTCTTCCCACAGAGTCTCAAACTCAACACAGAGGCCTACACCAAGTGCCTTAAGGAGGTAATGCTGCCTTAGGTCAAGAAGGTGACTGCTGAAGTACCCAATGTTTGGCCACAGTACTCTGCACCATGTCATACAAGCAAGAGAAGCCAGTCATGGCTGTCAAACAATTTCTGCAGCCACATCACCCCTTATTATTATGTGTGGGGCACAGTAGAGAGTGAGATTAACAAAACTCCTTGCAATACCAAAGATGAACTGAAGGCAAGGATTATGGCAGCATTCACCAACTTAAACAAGAAGACTGTCTAGAAGAGTTGCGGAAGATTCTGAAGTTGTCTGGAGGCTGCGGTTGAAACCAATGGCAAATCTATTGAATAAATTTACTCTTTAGTATTTCAAAATATTTTTGTGTAATTTCTGGTAAATATGTCTATTAAAATGTGATGTCAGTGCTATTTACATTTTTGCATAATTTAGACAATTGCACCCTGTATAGATTAGAATTTTTTTTAAATGGTTTTCCATGAAAATAAAACAGACAAAAAATGATATTCTTTTATTTCTGGAAAAGAAAAACTGTTAAATAAACAACAAAAGAGATAGGTGTCATTTATGGGGATGGTGTCATAACTAAGAGTAGTGTTCATAAGTGGTTTCTCTAGATTCAGGAATGGAAATTTTGATCTGTTAAACTGAAAATATTTCCACCAGCCTGTAGTCATTGAGAATGACCAAATCAAAATGTTGATTAAAAATAAATCCATGAAACATTGCAGAAATGCTCGAGATATCTTATATGAGCATGGTAATAGTAATGGTAGGTGCATAGTCATGATCATGTTAACAGTAATGGTAGGTGCATAGTCATGATCATGTTAACAGTAATGGTAGGTGCATAGTCATGATCATGGTAACAGTAATGGTAGGTGCATAGTCATGATCATGGTAACAGTAATGGTAGGTGCATAGTCATGATCATGTTAACAGTAATGGTAGGTGCATAGTCATGATCATGGTAACAGTAATGGTAGGTGCATAGTCATGAACATGGTAACAGTAATGGTAGTTGTTTCTTTATATATATTCAGCATTCACGGACTAAGCATTTTGTTGAAATTTATAAACTTTTTCAGGAAAATGTTTCTCAAGTCCAGTAATTGTTACTGCTCTTTCCAGTATTGATGGGGTTTCCTTCCTTAACTTTTGTTTGAAGTGTTGAGGAGTGTCAACATCTTGTTTATGTCATTATTTTCTTTACAAGTTACATGTGCTATCCATTTTAGTTGTTGCTGCTGTTGAAAGTCTTCAAATAATATGATTTATGTTACCTGATACAGATTTTGGTTGTGATTCTATAGCACCAGTCCACAAGGCTTGAAGAAGGATAGTCCTTGCCAGGATCCACAGGCTTCACTTGTTCAAAGTCATTTTTAGCAGCTGATCTTAGAAAGAATCTGTCTATATTTCTGAGATGAGGTCTTATGTACACTATTTACATTATTCGGACTACTGTCCTCATTTTTTTTGCCATATTTATTACAACGTTTTAGCCATTGTACGCTCTGGCCTTCTTCAAGGACACATGGCACAGTTGATAAAGGCGTTAGTTAGATCCTGTGACTGGACCCAAAGAGTGTGAGTTCAATACGGCAGTGAAGAATTTGGAGAGGGGAATTAACAGGAGATAACTGATAACTGACATCCATTAAACATGGCACATGGAACTAGAACAATCTACCCCAGTGAGCAAAATAAAGGGTTCAGTTTGACATTCCAACCACCTGAATAAGGCTGGAGCGTACAATGGCCAAAACATTGTAATAAATATGGCGACAAAGATGAAGACAATAGTTCAAATAATATAAATAGTGATCTTAGAAAGCTGACAGTTTAGATATTTTTGAACAGGTTTAACATCTGTAAGCCACATGAAACTAGGAAGCTGCCTCAAAAACGGCAAGAATTAGTGGAACAAATTGGGACCCCTATGTAGTTGAATGAATGTCTGTGAATATATCTATTGTCTTTGAAATTCAATTTAAAAAAAATGTTAGAAATTTTTGTTGTAATCTAGGGAAGGTTACTGAATAGAATAATCAAATGAAGGTTGGTAATGAATGATAATACTTAGGACATGAGCAACACATAAGATTTTCCAGCAGCATGTAGAAGTAGTCAACTGCTAGAAGTGAGTAAAGTGAATTTTACAATGAATCTCCAACTGCAGACTATCATACAGTATATACTACTGTGATGTCACACATTAGGAAATGGACAAAGTCTGACAATTATTTTTAAAGACATTTTATGTTTATACATTTTTAAAATAATTGTCAAACATTGTCCATTTCATAATCTGTGACGTCATTTGTTTACATTTGATACGCCATAGTAGATATGAATGTACATGAGAGATTCATGAAAGATTGAAGTTTAAATACAGTAAATTCGACCTTGCTAACCGAACGCTCCTCTGTGGGCAAATCGGTAAAGGCACGTCAAGCTAAATGACGGTTCCATATAGGATACAGGTTCGAATTCTGTCAGAGGATGAATATTTTCTGTGAAAATATCTCGGACATTCAGGCCGGTAAATGTTGTTTAATACTATTTATTATAAACAGAGCATTTACTTAAATATTTTTATCTATAAAAAGAATGTATAAACATAAAAATGTCTTAAAAATATACTACTGAATTTATGTGAATGGGGACATACCCATTATTGCCTGTAGGTATGTTACAACTAGGGAAGGTTACTGAATAGAATAATCAAACAATAGTTGGTAATGAATAATAATATTTATGACAAGAACAACACATATAAGATTCACCAGCAGTGAGTAGAAGATGTAGTCAACTGCTAGAAGTGAATCAAGTGAATTTCACAATGAATCTCCAACTGCCAACCAACATACGGAATTTACTACTGTATTTATGTGAATGGGGGCATACCCATTATTGCCTGTAGGTATGTTACAACAGTTTCTCATAAAGACCATAAAAAAATAAACAGATTCTAAATACTGAAGTTTACGATGAGGTTAACAGCTTTCAAATACTCTGGGGAAGTAAATTATGTAAGAGTTGTTTGCCTACATGCTAGCTGAGCCACTCTCCCCTAAATGCTCAGGCATGCCATTGATAAGACATTTATAAGATATCTGGTAATAGAGCTGAGCACAGGAAAATGTCAATTCATGCCTTTCACAAAGAGAGATATGAACTTCAGCTGAGATTCTGATTTAGTTGGCTGATCTTGTTTGCCATACCAATAACCACTGATACCACTTGTTAAACATCGGTAGCCTAATGACATTACACAACCTTTATAATTATGAATATATTTGTAAATGTTTTTGGAATGCCTATAAAAATATTAACACCAAGTTGAATATGTGTACCAAAATAATTATTTTTTGCAATTGGTTCTCTACAAAAGTCAAACTGTTTTGGCTACCTGACACCATTTTGCTACAAATGTTTGACATTTATTAATAACTATCAACTCTACAAATATTAAAACTGATACATATGAAATAAATAAGAAGTTTCATCCCTTTAGTAAATTTTTAAAATTATAACTTTTTAAATTATTTTTGTGATGTCAACAAACACTTACATCCACTTTTCTGATGTCAACAAGTACTTGTTGTCACTTTTATAATGCTCATTGTAGTAGAGACTTTGTAATCACAGATACAACTATAGTAATGCTATTGAACAATACTGGTGTCAGACATCTTCAAATAACACTTGTGCTAATAGTATTTACTCAATAATACTCGCTTGTATAGTAATCCGTATAGCAATCCAAATGGAGAAATGGTGATCAATCTAGACGTCACGCAAATTCCTATATATGTGTTTCCTCTATGGTCATGTGATCCACTTAATTCAATAATGGGATCGCCTGTGTTTGCTCACTGGCAATCTGTGTTCAAACTCAAATGTTGGCAGCAACAATTTATTCTTATATAACACATATCTATCTCTATCTATCTGTATATAAAATTCTGTAACTGCCATTAGTCTGTCCATCCATCACATCCTCTAAAATAGCGATACTTTGACCAATCAAAACCAAATTTTGGGGAGAAGTGCAAACAAGTAAGTGGGTACAAAGTACAGTTTTATTCGGGTACATTGCTTAGTACAATAAATTTTCATTCATTTTTTGGGGAAAAATTAAGTTTTATTATTTAACATAGAAAACACTCTCACTAATTTAAAAACAATTTAATGATTAATATAACAAATACTTATTTAATAAAAATGCAATATTGTTATCTTTGCATTCCTTTTCTTTAAGTTTTTATATAGAAGTATTCAGATTCCAGTTTACCCTGCATTTGCAAGAACTATAAACAAATCACAAGGACTAACAATTAAAAAAAAAGTTGGAATTTGACTCCAGAAACTAATATTTGCACATGGCCAGTTGCATGCTCAGGAGTAAGAAATCCTAAGAATTTATTTTTTGTTGTTAAACAGGAAAAAAGAACAAAAAAGAAATTTTCTTAAAAAATATTGTTTACCATGAAGTCCTATAAAATTAAATTAAAGAAATTATTAAACCACAAAATAGGGTTTTTGTCAAGTTATTTATCCAATCAACTCTGTTCTGTTCAAATTTCACTGATTGGTTTGCAAAATTGAACAGAACAAAGTTTGTAAATCTCAACAAAAAATGTTAGCACTAACTTCAACAATGATGATTTGAACACGTGTAAGCATATTGCAAAAAAAATTCTAGTTGATGAAAACTCTAGCACCAAAATGTTTAACTTGTATAAATTCATAGCATCATTATTCAGACATCAAATTATTTTCCCTGGCTCTCTGTGAACTTGCACCACCTTTCAACTAAATTTTGTATTTCATCATTTTAGGTCCTCTGCATGTTCTTTTTTTCTTTTATTGATGAAAATTCATAGCTTCATTATTCAAACATCAAAGTATTTTCCCTGACTTTTTAGAACTTCATACTACCTTTCCGCTAAACTTTATTCATTTTTTTTTTTTTTATCCTCAACTTGCATTGCCCAGGGGAGGTGAAGGTAATGATCAATGGCATGAAGGTTACCTCAAAAACAGAGAGGCTATGGAATGCTTCTGTTTTTAGCATGCCCTTAATCTAGCACCTACATAGTTGTCCACTTTTCTGTTGTTATGATTGTGGCTGCCAATAATAAATCCTGATACGACTTCTAATTCTCTCAGAATCACTTTTTAGTATAGGTTGAATAAATCTGATGAAAATACACATCCTTGTCTTACACCCCTTTCTATTTTTGTATATTTACTGAATTCATTTTCTATCCATATACAGACAGTTTTCTCCCAGTAACTGTTCTAGATTATTCTAATATCCTTCCCAAATATGGCAAAGTTAACTAGCAATTCTAACAGTTCTTTGTGATGTAATATTTTCTGAATTTAACAAAGGTTACATGTTTGTGTCTATTTTAAGTGAAGGTGTGTGTTCAGTATGTAAAGAAGATAAAAGCATACAAATTTTGAGTTTCTTCTTAATGTTCTGTCTTTCCGGTATGTCTATTTTCTTTTTTTTTTGTCCAGAAGTTAGGGTGGGTAATGAAAGAATGTTCCAATAACATGGACCGATTTTAAATGTGAATTAAGTTTAACCACCTAATGATTTTATTTTTTTCCTTTCAGGTTTAACAACTTAAGTCTTTGGCAGTTTTAACTTTGGAAAGGTTAACAATCAAACAACTCGTTAAAGTTATTGATGTCTATTATGAAAATGGATGTTCAAGCAGAAATTCGCAATTTTTTTGGTCAACATAATTGACCAAACGAAAGTGCAATTGGAAACTATGTAACATTATTATGGAGAGGTTCAATTCCTGCGTGCCATGATGAATAGAGGCATGTGGATTTTTGGCCATATTCTCATGCACTGCAGCAATGTTTTCAGCTGAACTGCATGAGCATGCAATGATGGTTTCACATCTGCCACCAACCCAGTTTGTTTGAAGTTATGAACAATTTTCTCAGTTGCACTCTTGGAACTAACATGTTTAATTGTTAATCTTTTTTTATGGTTGAAATTGCCAAAGACTTGTTAAATCAGAAAAAAAAAAAAAAAGAAAAAAGAAATCACTAGATGCTTAAATTTAATTCACATTTAAAATCGGTCCAAGTTATTGGAACACTCTTTATAAGTATTGTAAGATCAAGCTCAAATCTGCTTTTTGCAGAGTTGGATGAGCCACAGGAAAAAAATTTATTTACTTTATCACATGTCTATAGGATGTTTGTTTTCTTTGTCTTGGTCTAGAAGTTAGGCTAAGTCGGTGTAAATATTATTATGGTCACACCCAAGTCAGCCTTTCACTGAGTTGGAACAGCCAAAGAGAAAGCTTGACCTACTTCGTAAGGTTGTAGTTTTTGGAAGGTATGTGTGAGTGCCATGTGTCGGAAAATGGGAAGACAGTGCAGTCACCAGTGGACCAGGAAAATTAACATTCCCCTAGGTGAATGTAATTACCACATGGTTCATATCTTTGCTCAAAGAGGAGAAAGAGAATGAGGGCAGCAAATGTTCATCTTTTTAATAGGCTTCAACAATGCCCCCTAATGACATTTTTTGAAACCAAGTTGGGTACTCATATTTCTGGTTCCTTTACTCTGAGTATCTTGGGAAAATGTATTTTTTCTTTGTTTTTCATTATTATTTTATTTATCAATTTATATTTCATTTTTCCACATAAAATTCCTTAACGGAAAAAGTTTTATTTTAGTTAAAATGTTAAAGTCTAAACTGTCACAATTTTCTTAATTTTAGATTCTTTCAATTTTATTTTTCATTGTTAATGACTATTTTTTTCAAAACAATTATTTTTCCCATATTAGGCAAGAAGCCCCTCCAGCCTCACTTCCACCGGTGAGATGTGGCAAGCTTCTCACTGTTCTACCACTACTTCAGAAGAAAGTGCTCGGATGAACTATATTCCCTGATTCCACTGAGGCAAACCTTGTATATTTACTGAATTTATTTTCTATCCATATACAGTCAGTTTTCTTTCAGTATCTCTGCTGGATTATTCTAATATCCTTCCCAAATATGGCAAGGTTAACTAGCACTACTAACAGTTCTTTGTGATTTACTGTTTTCTGAATTTAACGGAGGTTGCGTGTTTGTGTCTATTTTAGGTGTAGGTGTGTGTTCAGTATGTAAAGAAAGAAGATAAAAAATCTTGAGTTTCTACTATGGACAGGTGGAATGTGGCAAGCTTCTTGCTGTTTTACCAGTGCTTCAAAAGAAAGTGCTTGGACGAATTACATTCCCTGGTTCCACCGAGGCAAACTTTCACATCAAGAACACTCCACACCACTGACATAGTAGCAACCCCACTTCATTCTCTCTGTAATTCCATTGGTGTGAAGTAAGTTCCACTCAAGCAGCTTCTTTCTGTAAATTGCTACACTGTGCAACCGACTCCTAACAGGATGCTTCACCAATCCCTATCATCTTAACCTATCCAAGACTAGGATTAATCATTATCTTCCACTCCTATATACACAAATGGCCTCCAAACATAACCCTCTACCTCGAGTATCCCTCGGGCCTTGTAAAGGGGGAAGTAGCAAGGTGAAAACACTATGAAAGTATAAAAATAGATTTTTATAGTAAAATTACCAGCAATACATTTGTCAAAAAAAAAAATGTTACCAGCAGTACATTTTTGTAAAAATAACACCAGCAATACATTTGACTCTCGACAAAAACCATCTTTACAAAAATATGTCAATGAAACCAGATCTACAAACTGATTTCTTACAAAGAATACATAATCTATTCATATGAACCTATCCTAAAAATCTTGATGGCATTAAATAAACTATTGTGGTTGATATGTTTGAAAAACAAAATATATCTAAATAAACCCAACATGGTTTATCATATTTTACATCAAGCTAATCTTCATATGGAAGGGGCATTTTATTGAGTAAAAAAGTTGTATGAGAGTTTATAAACCTGTTCCTCTTTCAGGTGTTATGAGGTGTCTTTAGTTAAAATTTCCATACAGGGAAAATTTATTGGTTTGCAAATTCTGCTTTGTTGATAAAAACACTTACATGGCTGCTGTTTGTTGGAGAGAATAAATCAAAGAGACGGACGTTAAAAGAAAAGAGTTTTATTACTATCCAGCATATAAAAAAAAAAAAAAAAAACAGTGCTACAAATTACCTTGTGAGAAATCAAGCATTGCCAATAGACGTTCAACAATTACTTGGTTGGAAGTCCAGTTTATCAGTATTTATTTCTTCTTCTGACAATCATTTTGTTGGTGATCTATTTGTTCTGGTATAATATTTGCCAAATGAGAAGATGAAGATTGTGTTGCACCAATCTTTTGAATAGAGTCTGCCTGTTTTAAAAATCTTAAAGACCCACAACATGAGTGGGGGAATATACAAGTACTACCACTAAGAAACTAGCCTCTTTAAAACAAGTATGACACAAGGCTAAACTAGATGAGGTTAAGAAAATTGTAATGCAAGTCTTCTAAATCAGGATGCTGTCTTAAAAATGTAAAAAGAGGGAACTATTTTGGGCACAAGACAGAGAAAGTATAGCTATCTTCATATATTAATGTATATTTCTTAATGTGTGAGCATATATATATATATATATACACACACACACACATGTTCTTGTTTGCCAAGCACTTATGAAACTCAGAGTAAGAATTTGAATCTGTGGGTTTTTTGGTTTGTGTGTGTGTGTATATATATATATATATATATATATATATATATATATATATATATATATATATATATTAATAAATAAATAGCCTTAAATGCCTATAATTTATAACAGAAAGCATTGGTTTCTTCCAATGGCTTCCCATACTTAAGTCTTCTTGTTTTTCACTCTCATGTGGTCATGTGTGACGACACAAGCTGCAACACGATTTTCACTTCCGCATCTCATATATATGAGTTTGTTGTTACTGGGAAATTTTCATGCAGCAAGGGCGAACTATCATTGTTGTTTCGTCCATTGTTGTTTGATTTATTGAAATTGTCATCTTTGATAATGGCTTATGTTAGCCGAAAGCTTAGATTGGATTTAAACATCTATCAATATGGTGTTTTCCTTTTGTCTTTCAATGATAATGTGATTAAGCTTATCAGACAATATGAAAGGAACTTACTTAAAATAAATAGACAAAACTTGTCCATATTATTTAATGAAACATGCATTAATGAAAAATTGCTGCCTAAATATACACTATATATATATATATATATATATATATATATATATATATATATATATATATAGAGAGAGAGAGAGAGAGAGATGTATTTTAAAAATAGAGAAACCACAAATGTTATGAAGAATAAAATATATATATACTAAGACAAATCCACATTATAACCAAAAACATTTGCAGTTTCTCTATTTTTTTAAAATATACATTTTTCTCTCATTGAAACAACTATAACCTTTTCCATATATATATATATATATATATATATATATACATACACACACCCACACCTTGCTGTATGTCACACATTTTTTTTGTAAGAAAATGATGATTGATTTTAAATCATTGTTATAACTTGTAGAGAAAAATGGTGCATTTCAATATTACACAATGGTCTTGCCAATATGACCTCCATCTTCTGGCTTTCTCCTATATTTAAGATAGGAGTCATTCTCTTGTTCAAATTTAACTTAAATAAAAGGTAAAAAGTTTTAAGTGGGGGGTTTGTGCCTCTTGGGGACCCCCTTTGATCAAAATGAAATATACTTATCCAAGTACCCTGGTTAATGTAGTTTCAGAATATTTATGGTTATGGGGCTTTATCCCCCCCAAACCCTAGGATGAGTTCAATAACAAACAAACAAACAAGCAGAGGCTACAATTTCATATGTATAGCAGGCTACTCTCATGTTCCAAGCAAATGCATCTGCTAGGTTAGCTGCTCAATCCTTAACACAGACACCTGTTTAGGTAGATTTGCATTTTTGTTCAACACCTGTGGTTTATACTGCAACTATACTGAGCAGACCTTAGTTACAGTCTCAGGGGAGAGTGCACATAATCTGTCATGATCAGCAGTTTCAACAATGCCAGTATGCTCAAACCCTCAGTCATGTTGACCTGTGATTTTTAGCTAACAAAACCATCAATGGCTTTCTGTCCACCAAATTTCACATACAAAGTTTCTGTTATTTTTTGGTTTTCAAGCTGTTTCCAAATATGCCACATGTTGAGATCGCCCCCACCCCAAGTTGATAACATCAAGAACCAACCCTTCTGACAAATCAACCATGGTGGTATTCAAAAGGGGCTCTCTTGGAGGAAAGAAAACATCCTAACTACTTAGCTTTCGTATATAGATATATTACACCTACCTGACCATAGCTCCATTAGGACTCATTTAAACACACACTAAACCCTACCAGACTCCATCCGAAATATACTAGTAGAAAATACAAGTATAATAAGCTTTTCCACCTGCTAAAAAAATGAAAAATTATGGATGTTCTAATAATAAAAAAGGAAAAACCAACATTAACTAGGAAGATGGCCACAATGTGCTTACAGTGTTCAGAAAATAAAATATTCCTATAACTTCGGACACATACCTAAAAATAAACACATATTTAGTTAAAAATAAAAAAAAATAAAAATCACCCTTGCTAATGGCTACAAAAATAAGTAAAAGCACTCCACTCAGCATAGTTGCAGTATAAACCACAGATGGGCTCTGAGCAGGCATCTGCAGCAGAGATTAGCTAGCCACCATATTAGATGGACATCCTTGGATATGAGTGGCCATCCATCCATCCATATATATATATATATATAAAGAAATATAATCTTAAGGTGTGCTATATTTATGGGATAAAGTGTTCAATATCAGAGATAGAGCGTGTGTAAATATAAAAGTGAACATTGAAGTCAAGACTCAGGGGCAACAGGCTGTTTCATGCTAGACACAATCGTCAGGCCACGATTGCCTGATGATTGCGTCTAGCATGAAACAGACTGTCACCTCTAAGTTATGACTTCAATGTTCACTATATATATATATGTATATATATATATATATATATATACATACATATATGACAAATTGAGCACATATGGTTTGAGTTGTCATATTTAATTAAACTGTAAACAATATGAAACTACTTTTTATGAATAGGTATGTTTTAATTTGTTTAGATAATGGGTAAATATTTATGCTACACCCACTTTAGTATTTATCATCAAGAAAGACTGAAAATACTTAAAACTGTTCCCATAAAAATATCCACTCATATTGACTTGATTCAGAAATGAATGATGCCATGTTGTCAGAGAAATTTTAAGTCTTCAATTGATGATGTTTGCCATTTAAGAGTTGATATTCTTTAGTTGCTTGAAGATTCACTGATTTATAAGGGGATGCTGAAAAGCTGTTGGCTCCACCCAGAAGCCATTCTTCACCACTTCCAAAATATTTGTTTTTATGCTTGATCAGTCGGTCAGATTGAGATCTTTTCATTAGCTACACTTATAATTATGATGAGTTTCTCAATTTCTCTTGCTGAACTTCAAATAGGAAAAACAAATGAGTTTTCCTTTTATCCGAAGTCTTTCATGTGCTGTGTCCCTTCAGGATGTTGACGTAGTTCTTTATTCCTGCAGACATCTGAAGATGCAATTAACTATCAACACTTTCACTGCTGCATTGTTACAGCATTATTGCTTGGCAGTGCTGGCCCGTTTTGAGAAAAATCATGTTTTTTAATCATTTCACCCCAAGGAAGACAATGCCATGCAAGGTGTTACGGGGAATGAAGGAGAATAAGAAAACTTTAGTGGGAAGGATGAAGGAAAGAACAAAAAAGCAACAGGGTTCAAGAAGACAGAAGATGGTGATTGATGTTGCATTTAAATTTTTGAAGCTTGTAGTTATCAGGGAAGCAAGAAATCTGAAAGGAGTTCCACAGGTAAGAAGAGCAAGAAAAGAAATTGCCAGAGTAAAAGTGGTGCTTGCATCTACATAGTTCAACAGTAAATCTTTGAGTTACCAATTAGTCATTTAGACTCAATTCAGGAATGAATGATGCAATATCATCAGAGAAATTTTAAATCCCCAACTGATGATGTTTGCCATTTAAGTGTTATTATTTACTTGTTTGAAGCTTCACTGATTTATAAGGGGATATCAACACTTTCACTATTACAGTGTTGTTACCTGGCAGTGCTGGCCCATTATGGGAAAAATAGAAAATTACCATTTAATGTAAATAAATGACTAAAAAAAATTACTGATGGTCATTTCTTATGGGTGTTGCCATTTTGATTTTCAAAGGATACTCTACAGTACAGATTAAGCTAAACAATCAGGCCAACACACAATATCATAAAATTACTTCACAAATCGGGTCACATTGTATGTTATAATATGTCTGCATTGGTTTTTAAAATTAATTCAATTTAAAATCAGTCCAGGTTATTGGGACACCCTTTACTAGTGACTGAACTTTTATGGAGTTTTGAAAATGTATATTTAAGTTAACAGCAGGGCATGTGAGTTTTGTAAAGTTATATAAGTATGCCCACAGCAACAGAAGTGTTAAAATGCAATATCATTCACTTTAAAGCTATTTTTTTAAATGTGTTTAAAAAAAATTTTTTAAGTTTAAAAATATTTTTATTAGCTAGTTTTATGTTATATGACTCCTGGCAAATTTATTGTTTTTTTTTTTTTTTTTTGTTTTTTTTTTTTAATATATATCCCATATATTTTTTCAATACTTTATATCTTCTCAATGCCTTATTTTTTCAATACCTCATTTATTCTCAATTCCATGTATTTTTTCAATACCTCATTTATTCTCAATGCCTTATATTTTTTCATTACCTTATATATTTTCAATACCTTATATATTCTAACATCTCCAAAACAAAACTTCTCTCTTTTAATCCTCTTAAAGAGCCTTTTTACCTTCTGTCAGCATGGCTGATGCTAACTTCCAAGAGAGTGACTCATTTCATTTTCTCAGGCTACCATTTTTTGCTGACATGAAGTGGAAAGAGTATATTGAATCAGTTTCTATGTCTGCTGCTAAGTCAATTGCTAAGTCTGCTGAAGTTGCTTCACTGTGTTGTGCGAGGCAATCTTCCTCATTAGAATCTATCTTAAATATTTATAAGTCTACTATTCATCCATGCTTGGAATATTGTTGCCACATTCAGTCTATTGCACCTGCTATATATTTAGAGATTCTTGATAAAAATCCAAAGAAGATGCAATGTTACTGGTTCTGACCTGGTATCTCAGCTTCAGTCACTTTCCCACTGCCATAATACAGCTTTCCTGTGCATTTTTCTATAAATATTAGGTTGGTGCAAAAATAATGGCATTTTTTGACGTTAAAAAATACGTCAAAAAACGCCATTATTTTTGCACCAACCAAATACTTTCATTGTTCTGATGAACTTTCCTCTATAGTACCTAGACTTTATGAATTTAAGTGTAGTACTAGATTGGTGAAAAGGTTTCATCATTTTACAGTTTAAATAAAATGCTAACACTTTTTTCTCTTCTGGTCTCCATGCTTTTCAGTAAACTTTGTTCTTCAAAAATTTAATTGCAATGCGAGTCATTATCTTCTGTCTTAATTACCATTCTTTTATTGTTTTCTCTCCTTAACAGTATTTTTCTTACATTCTCAAACACTGAGTAACCTCCTTGTGTCTGTCTTAGTGGCTTTATTTTCTTGCCTGGGGTGAAATGATTAAAAAATGTAGTCACAAGGCATTTTACATGATGTCCTTTGCATTCAATACATCATCATCTTCATCATAAATCTCATGATTGGGTGTGGTCTTAGGGTTGCTGCACAGTACTGCAGAGCACCTTACGAGTTCCTTCCACATATCAAGGTTGTAAGTATTTCCATTCAGCCTATCTCAAGCAAGTAGCCTATCCCTCTCCAGGTCATACTACAGTAACATAATCTAATTTGAAGGCTCACCATTGATTACATCAGGGAAATGTTCTTAGGTGCTAACTTCAGTCTAGGAAGACACTCTACCCAACAATGGCATCTCATCACTGCACTGGCTGCATAAATATCTGTGACCTCATTGTGCTGTTGACCCTTACAAGAAGGTTCATTCACCCTTAGACAGGTCTTGTTTTTTATCTTGCTGGCTGTCTAGCCACCCTTTACACCAGAAAATCCTGGTGAGGGAAACAGTTTAATTATCAATGACCTGGCCATGCAACAGGTAGTACTGGGTTACATAGTACCACTAGCACACACACACACACACACATACATATATATATATATATTAAAATTATGATCTAAAAAGACCAGAATGAAGTCGATCTAAAAGTTAATCTGCTCATAATAATGACCTGAAATTATCGACCAGCACAAATTTTGTATGGTTTCTCTATAAATTGGGTTTGAATATCTGTCTGCTTATACACAAATTGGAAAGAGCTTATCAGTCGATTTTAATAAAACATGTTTGAATTAATTCTGGCTGTATAAGTAAGCATTACATGTACACATATAAAGATTTTTTGACAATATTTGAATTGTGTCTGATTTTTTTTTTTTTTTTTTTTTTGTTAGCTGGTATCAAAAGGTTCTTGAATTGTACCATTCAATAGAAATATATCTGTATGCAACTAATTCTCATTGGTACCCAAACTCAAGAGTCAGTTTGCTAATAGTCTTTGTACTATTTACTGAAGTTTAGTTATTGCACAAAGTTTAGTCATGTGATGTTGGAACAACACTGCAATCTTTATAATAACTGACAGTTTTGAGTAATGTGCTTCCTTCTGATTTTGCATGAAGCTTGGCAAAATTGCAACCGAGACCAATGAAGTGCTTTGTCAAGCTTTTGGCAAATATTCTTTGGACTGAACACAAGTTTTTGAGTGACACACCCATTTCAAGGCCAGTCAAATATCAAGGTGATGAATGCTGAAAGCAATCAATCACCAACAAAATACCAGGAAATGTGGGTAAAATTTATGAACTTATTCGTTAAGACTCTCAGCAAACAATCCAATCACTCCCTCACATGTTTTTAATCATTTTTACTCCGAGCCAGGCGATAATGCCGCTAGGGGACAGGGAAAAAAGAGTGAAAGAGAATGAGAAGACTTTAGTGTGGAGATGTGATGAAAGAACAATAAGTGAATAGAGTTCAGGAAGACAGTAGTTAATGTTGCATTTAAACATTTGAAGATTGTAGGTGGCAAGAAAGCAAGAAATCAGGAGGGAGTTCCACATATGAGAAGTGTGAGAAAAGAAGCTATTAGAATAGAAGAGATGGTTAGGTCTCGGTATCTCAACAGTAAAATACTGATACCTAGTTGCCAATCTAGTAGCACGCTTAAATTCATGTAGTCAAGGCTCTAAGGGGAAAAAAAACTCATGAAAACAGTTGCAATGAAAATATCTTTAGAAAAGGTAGAGGAAAGCCACGTCAAGTTGGACAGAAAGTAACTGTAGGTGAGATACCAGATCAGGATTGATTACATTACAGACCTTTGGATTTTGTCAAGAATCTGCAGATGTACAACGGGAGTACCAGACAAGATATAGCATCAGTTACATGGCTGAAATCAGTTATGGAATTTGCTCAGAGATCATCATTGAAACAAAGAATATGCATCATGTTGTTGCAAGGCTTGTCCTGCTCATTAGCTCTTGACAATTGATATAGTTTGGAGGAGCTGCTGCCATTTCTGTGTACATTCCTAACGGAGCCATGTTAAAGAAATGTCAGCCAAATTTATATATATTGTTTATTAAAATTATGAAGTATTCTTTTATGCTTCATCCAGAAGATAGTCTCATATTGACAACATTTCCTGCAGAATGGTAAGAACCTCCCAAAACCTTCAGTGTGGTGACTCGCAGAACTATTTTTAATTTGTGTGTAAACCTGATATATGTCTATCTTTTTAATCTTGTGTAAGCCAATCTTATACCTCCTGTCCAATAAATAGAGGAGAGATCAACTGCCATTGTCTGATCATCAAGATTTTTGAAGATGTACCCATTAAGCCTTGTGTGGCAGCCAGTCTAGGAAAAAGATTACTCTGAATTCAAAACCTTGGAGAAGGCAGACAATAAAGAAAAGTACACTGTGGAGAACTTGGATCACTTATATTTTGAACATACATGACATCCAGAAGACCTAAAAGATCTATTTTCATAGTTTTGCTATATATATATATATATATATATATATATATATATAATTTTATGAAAGTTAATAGGTGGGATCTATTTTGCTATGTACTTTCATTGTGAATTGATCCCCCTACAGATACCAAAACATATGCTCATCATAGCACAAGATTTCTTAAAATTTAAAAAAAAATAATTTTTAAGGTACCAATATTTAGAGAAGTTGAAACGGTTACTAGGTTACTTATTTTACTTAAAATTATTGGCTCAACACACAAACTATAGTCATTGCATTATTTAAATTAAGTAGCCATAAATAATCAAGTGTCTTTTTATAGCCATCTGTCACTAAGACCATTTTTATATTTACATAAGTAATGATAATCAAAATAAGTGCTTTATTGCATTTTTTTTTTTTTTTTTTTTTTTGAAATTCTGAATCTTGAGTATCTTGCTCAACTTGGCCAGTGCTGATTCCACTTCAGATTTTGATATTTCTCGTCTTTCGATATTTCTTATCGTTTGTTCTGTTTCATCATGGAAGAGTTCTGATATATTTATTCCATATCTGGAGTGTTTTTTTTTTTTTTTCAATCTCTATTATTGTCTCCTCTTTGGATTTTACTGTTGCTAAGCATGTCTTTCGTCCTGCTAGTTCTTTTTTTTCTTTCTCCTATGTATATCTGTTTTTAACTGTGATCCAAACTGAAGAGAAACAAAGCAACAGAATCAGATGGAATTGTAATAGAGATTCTGGCATCCTTAGATGACTTTGGTGTTGACAAGATTACAGCCATAATAAATGAAATGAATGATAGTGGTGATATACTGGAAAACCTTAGTAGATTTATTTTCATAGCACTGCTTCAGAAGCGACGTGCAAATGGATGTGAACTCCATCGGACAATCAGACTAATGAGCCATATAACAAAACTTATCATCCGAATTCTGATAAATAGAGTGGGCAACAGAATTAGATCAGAAATAGGACAAGAACAATGCAGGTTCGTCAAAGACACTAGAACAAGAAATGCAATATTTATGGTCAGAAAGACATCAGAAAAGGCAATACAAATGCAGAAGATCATGTAGCTGTATTTTATAGATTATGCAAATGCGTTTGACAAAGTATATTACAAACAACTATTGGAACTGCTACGTAACCTTGGCACATTTTAGAAGGATATTAGAATAATCCAGAACCTATACTGGCAGCAGACTACCTGTATATATTTTGAAAATGAATTCTGTAAATATAAAACAATAGAAAGAGGTGTAAGACAATGAGGTGTCTTCTCACCAGACTTATTGAACCTATACAGTGAAACAATTCTGAGAGAATTAGAAGTTCTACCAGGATTCAGTATTTGTGACCACAATATTAACAATATAAGCTATGCAGATAACACAATGTTTATAGCAGATATGGAAAGGAAACTACAAAACTACAGAAGGTAGTGAAGGAAAGCAAGAAGAAAGGACTAATTGCAAGAAGATGGAATTCATGACTGTTAGTAAAAAAAATGGTCCAACATACAAATTATAGATTGGAGATACCAAAATCAAACAAATACAATAATTTAAATATCTTGGAAGTGTTTTAACAGAGGACAGAAAGTGTGACACAAAAATCTGAAGACATATTGAAATAACAAAGATATTCACAGGATGGGTTGAAGGCAAGAGAGAGAAAGGAAAACAATGCATAACCTAACTGGCAAGCTTGAATAAATGGATGGCAGAACAAAAAAAAAAAATTATTAAGCACTACAAAGGGCAGGAAATTGTGGAGAGCTATGATCATCAACATCCTGAAAAGAGAAGACACATAGCATAAGTAGTATTGGTTTGTTGAGATACACAAGTGATAGTGGAAATTTCTAGGGCCCATAATGAGGAAAGATGCTTGGAAAATTTGATACTCACAGGGCAGATTGAAAGCAAATGGGAGAGAGAGATAAACGATGCATAAACTACCTAGCAAAATTAAGTGAATGGATGGCAGAGCAAGATTTAGAAGAGATAACAACAAAAAAAAAATTATTAAAAGTTACAAATGACAGGAAATTGTGGAGTCATAATCACCAACATCCTGATACTTAACATCAGGAAGAGAGAGTTGATATTTCTAGGACACATGATGAGGAAAAGGGGCTTGGAAAATTTGATATTCACAGGGCAGATTGAAAGCAAATGGGAGAGAGAGATAACCTGGTGATCTTGAGCAAATGGATGATGAGAGATAGCAAAAAAATAGCAAAAGACTAAATTTATTAGGAGCTACAAATGACAGGAAATTGTGGAGTCATAATCACCAATGTCCTGAAGGGACATGGCACATAGAAGAAGAAGAATGAACTTTTCAGATAATAAAAAGACAAAATTTGCTAAGAGCTACAAAGGACAGGAAATTGTGGAGAGCTATAATCGCCAACATCCTGAAGAGACACAACACATAGAAATGATTTTTATCCACTAAGATATATATTTGACATGAAATAACCCACCAAGGGTTAATGTGTCGTTAACCTAACCCTAATCCTGATCATCGCACGCAAATATTTGGATGTTTTATTCTCAACGTACAAATCTAATTTATGTTGTGAAAATGACATGGTTAAATCATGAAACTTTTTTTCAAAAATTATCTGCAATTCTTGGTTATCTAAAGACATCTATAAAATCCATCCTTTGATCTCTTTTCTTAGCACATCTGTATATATCAAAAAAATACTTATGATATTTCTATATATAAAAAAAAATAGCTTTATAAATTCATGACAATACAAATATCTTCTCAGATTAGAAATAATGGATTTAAAAAAAGTAATTTGTTTGAATTTCTGGGATGATGAGTTTTCATTATTTACACTATTTGTATTCGAACTATTATCCTCATCTTTGCTGTTGCTATCACAATGTTTCGGACGTTGTGCCCTGCAGCCTTCTTCAGATGTATATCTTTCTTGGTAAACTACAGGGAATTCTGAACTGAACCCTTTATTTAATCTATGAGGTGAGACTGTTCTCATTTCATTGGCCATGACTAGTTCTTATTTTTATTTAGTACTGCTCAATTATTGCTCACCTGTTTCCACTGAGAGCATACTGCCTAACCCAGGGATCGAAACCACTGTTACTCTGTCAAAATAAAATAATAAAAATGTTTCATACTTGAATAAGATTATGCTAATCATAATCTCAAATAATTTCACGATACCTCACTATAGGGTACTGTTTAACAATATAGGGTACTCTGATTAATTATTTATTGACTGAACAGTTAGTGGTGTACCTTGCCATTGAAATTTATAAAATCTCTCTCCTAAAACAGTATTTTAAGGGAATAAGCTTCTCAAGTCTGGTAACTATTATCATTCTTTCTATTATTTATGGGGATTTCCTTCCTAACTTTTTGTTTGAGGTAGTGTGGAAAGTCAACATCTTGATTATGCTGTTATTTTTCTTCTAGATATATGTGGTATCCATTTTAGTTGTTGCTGCTGTTGAAAGTCCGAAAGGGATGTGGTTTCTTTCACCTGATACAGTTTTTGTTTGTGATTCTCTCACACCAGTTTACAAGATCAAAGGCCAGTTATCTTCAAGACCTGCAGGAAACTTTCTCTTGAGACCATTTTTAATCATTGATCTGAGAAAATAGTTGTATATAACTAACAGTTTTGACATTTCTGAATAAGTTTTTTTTTTTTTTTTAATCATTTCCCCCCATGCAAATCCAGGACACAAGGGGTTACTGAGTTTGAAAGAATAAAAAAAAATGAGAAACATTATTAATGAATATGAACAATAGAAGAGTAATCAAGAAGACAGTAAGTAATGATTGGCTGGAAAGCACTGAGCTAGAAGAGAGTTCCACAAACGAAAAGTGCAAGGAAAGAAACTATTAGCAAAAACCTTAAGGTTACATCCAGCCAATTTAATTGTAAATTGATGAGACCTTGTTGCTAATCTAGTACTGTACTTAAATTCAGTCTGGGTACAATAGCAGAGAGTTCATCCAAACAATTACCATGAAACTATTTATAGAAAATGCTGAGGGAAGCTACATTACAACAGTGGGAAAATGATTAAAGCCAAGGTACCAGGTCAGGATCAATAATATTGCTGATTCTTCTTTGGATTTTATCAAGAATCTCTAAATATATAGCAGGAATAGTGGGCCATATATAGCATCATTATGCAAAGCATGAGTTGGGTACAATGCATGGCATCCACATAAGTGTTGAAATCTTACAAGGCTATTTAAGAATATGTTTTGAGTTTTCAGGCTAATGTTTTGGTTTTGTAAGAAACTGATTTAAGCAGAGCCTATTCTGTGTTCAATTTCCTTTTCTTCTACACTAAATTTATATTCAGTGTATTTGCCATCATAGGTTTTATTCCAATTCTATATCATAGTTTCTGTTTTGGAAAGGTTTAAGGCCTATTTCTTTGAACGCTTGATAAAGAATGTTGATTCTTTGTACAAGATCATTCTTATCCTCACTATGACTTCTCATCATCATGATTTGTTTGTTATGTGAATGTTTAAATTATTAAATCCTATTTCTTATCATCTGGACTTGTGTACATGCAGAATATAATCTAGAAAGACATTAAATAGACTGGGGCTCTAATTTCCTGTTTGTCATACTCCTGATGACATTTGAAATGATTTGGTGTTTGAATCTTATATAAAATGGCATTATATAAAGATTTTGTTGACCAATATAGTTCCTCTATCAGATCAAGACAAAGTAAACTTCTTTAAATAGATTTCGGAAATTCTGTCCTGAATTAATAAAGAATTTAATTTGTATTTTATTAGAAATGCAACTGACATTTACATTTCTATCTAACATAGCAGAGACTTCTTCTATATGACGTGTTTCTTCAGGACTTGGGCAATCATGGCTATCCCTAACTTCCCGTCTTTGTAAGTTTTATCCTGTTGCTATGAAATAAAATAAAACCAATAAATAAAATCATAGTTTCTGTTTTGGAAAGACTTATCTCGAGTCCTATATCTTGGAACACTCAGTTGAAGACGTTGACTTTTTTTTTCTTCAAGATCATTCTTGATTCAGCTATGAACACTTATGTCATCAGCATACCCACCCTTATCATTAGTACATTGGCCAATGGAGAGAAAGCAAAAATGTTATTTTTTTATTAGCAGATTCATTTGAGATATGGTATGGTGTGTTTAAGTGATCTATTCCCCTCTGTGCTTGTATATATTGACGTTTTTTTCTTCAAGATCTTTCTTGATTCAGCTATGAACACTTATGTCATCAGCATACCCACCCTTATCATTAGTACATTGGCCAATAGTGGGAAAGCAAAAATGTTATTTTTTATTAGCAGATTAATTTGGGATATGGTATATTTAAAATAATAAATATTACTGAGGAGTAAAGGTAGTTAAAATAACAGTTGTGTCAATGGAAACAGTCCTTTTGACACTGTTTTTTTTTTTTTTTTTGCCAGCATGAAGGTTTGATTTTGCTTTCTTTATCTTTGATGCTATTCATTTTTCAAAAGTACGCTCTTAAGTAGGCACCCGATGGGGTCGTCAGTGATGTTATTTGACTTGGTTCATCAGGGAGTTTCGGGTTTTTCAACATCATACTCCCCATCACCAAGTCGACCCAATCAGAGGAGATCAATCCCTGATCCCCCCTCTCAATCAAACGCTAACAGCTACTCTGGCCTTTTTAATGAATTTGACGAAGAAAGACCACATTTTCTGCACACCCAATTGGATGTTTGTAACAATCAATCTGCTGTGCGAACTATCTTTTAAATGGTCCATGGTGGGGACTGGCTTCTTTTCTTTTTTTTTTGGTGGATAGCAGTTTCAATAGATAACCGAGGAGGTAATCTTAATGTTCCTAAGTTTAACCCTTTTCCCTAAGTATTGTATAGTGCCTTACTCTAAATATTTACCGTTTTTATTTTATTTGTGCTTTTTTTCTTTTTTGGGGGGTGGGAGGGGACTTAAACTCAACCCTACTATCACATTTTTTATCGTTTAGCCTGATTCTTAACATTATTACAGGTCAGTTAACTTTAAATGGATGCACTCGCAAAATGAAAATAATTGTCCATATACATGGCATATTTTTTTTTTTTTTTTTTTTTTTGCTGTACAAAATCCACAGTTACCTCCCTTGCTTTTGCAATGGAGCATGAATGAGAAGAGATTTTAAGTTTTATGTGTTAACAAGTTTGGACGTCAAAACAAACAGTTAAAGACTTCATCTTCTTTCTCCCTTCTGTAATTTAATACACTTAAATTACACCACATGGTGTCTGAAAGAAAAAAAAAAACATTACCACAAAGAAAAAGGCATTGGAATATACAAGTGGACTAAAAAAAAAAAATTTAAATTACAAGAAATTGTAAGTAAAGTCATTTGTTTAGTCCAAATGAGGACTTGTTCATTGCACAAGATTCTGAACAAAGAACATGATAACCAAAGCCAATTTTACTACAAATGTCCAGCCTTCTTCAAAAATGATTTTCTCAGGGAATTTGGTAACTTACTGGAAAAAGTTTATTCAAAATTTTTGAAATTATTCAAAGGCCAGTCAACTTAACAAAGAACCTGATAGTACATATCAAACAGCTGTCATTTTGTCAATAACAGAAGATGCATATAACATTTACGAGGGATTAAAATTTGATAATGAAAAAGAGAAAAAAATTTCAAACTAGTCCTAACAAAATTTGAAGATTTTTTTGTTGGAGAAACCCATGAAATGTACAAAGCTTACAAATTTCCTATTCAAAAGCAAGAAGCTTCAGAGAGTATGGCAACATATGTCACTGCACTCCTGTAGAAGAAAGAAGTGACGAGAGGGGGGTCAGAAATTGCAGTGCACTGTTCGCAGGCAGACCAGCTGTTCTTCCTTCGTCGTTGGAAATGGATTGTTGCGAGACTCTCTTTCTCGGCTGTTACACCGGGCAGTCATGAAACAGGCACCAACTCAGCCGCGCATACTTCGAATTCCTCTTTGTTCGTCAGTCAATTCGTACGTCCAACTCTATTGCACAAAGTCTGCTGAATGACCCGAATCCTCTCGGTCATACTGCTGGCATCTCGCTTTTTATGCCTGTCTGATACAGCAAAAATTTGCATGTGTGCAAATATCGTCACATTTTGCACAAGATCGGAGCACATAAATTGTGTCTTTGATAGCAGCCATATTTCTTTTCTTTGTTACTTTGCAGGCAAGAAACGTTGACACTTGTTTTGAACTTCGAGGTAAGTCATGTCTTTCATCATGTTTCGGCAGTTAGCAAAAGGCTGCAATTTTGGGGAAATGCAAGACAGACAGGCTAATTTGAGACCAAATAGTTAAAGATGATACAGTCAGGGAAAAGTTTTTAAAGGATAAAAGGCTTACCCCAGACAAATTTATAGACATAGGCAGAGCCTATGAAACTTCCAAGCAAGAAACTCAAAATATTTCTTTAGGCACAAATGTAACAGAAGCAAACATTAACAGAGTAATGCCAAAGAAATATAAAAAGAAACCTCAACATACAGTATGTCATAAAAGAAGTACAAATAAATGTATACGCTGTGGCAATATTCCATCTGGCACCCGAAATGGCTGTCCAACCAAAAATGCAATTTGCCAAAAGTGTTCAAGAAAAGGACATTATGCAAAATGTGTAGGACTGTCAGGTCTAAAATTTGAGAAGTGAAGGAGGAAGAACCAAAGTATGTCCTTGGGTCTATTACTATTAACGATAGGATTAACACACGGTCATGGAAGAAACATGTCAAGCTGAAGTTAAAGTTACTACAAAGCTATGTAGTAAAGTAATTCAATTCAAATTGAATACTGGAGTAGATGTAACAGTAGTCCCCAGTAGTTATTTTAGAAAAAAAAAAACTCCCCAATTATTCAAAAATGTAATAAACAACTATATGGACCAGATTACCACCGGATAAATGTTATCGGTCATGTGGAGGCTTTATTAGAAACTCTAAAAGTAAAGTCTAAACAGGAGGGTGAATTCTATAAAAAGTGAAGACCACAAATATAGAAAAGAATTTCCAGAACTTTTCACCAACATTGGTAGACTCCAGAATATATATAAAATATGTTTAAAAGAATCTGCACAACCAATGTCTATAACAACTCATTGACACTTGCAACTTCCTATGAAGAAAAAGTCCAGTAAGAGTTATAGCGTTTAGAAAAAGAAAATATTATACATCCGGTAAAAACAACTAAAAACTTCACCAATGGTCATAAAACCTGTTTCACCAAAGTGTGTTCTAAGTAAGACAGTGAAATTCAATAAAAAAATATTTTTCATCTCAGGAGAAGGACTGAACATCCTTCAACAAGAAAAGTTACCAACCCACAAACTTTCAATGCACTGTAGCATCGATCAAGACCTGTTTTGGATGTCATTTACTCAGAGAAAACAAGTCTACTTGACTTGTCAGGGGATCAACATGAAACCCAAATAACTGAAATTGAAAAGCCGATTGCCAATGGCACCAGCCCATCAGTTTACACCAGATATGGTCACTGTAGAATAACAATAGAATAACAACACTTACTGGTATAAGGGTCCCAGCTAGCATCCAGCTGGCAGACAAAAATAAAGCAGATTGTAACTCAATACAAACCCCGCAAACTGACAATATTTATTATTGTAAAAAATACAACAAATGTGGCACAAGGCCAAAAAGGGGGTTGGGATAAAGGACGGTCATCACTTGTCTTAATATAAAACTTAGCTAGCCACAACCACTGACCCTATCATACAAAACAATATTCCTTTCACCAAAACAACACATTTATCCATACCTTTCTTACTACATCCACCAAAATACCTCTTTGACTCAATGAAAATCCTAAATACTCCCCTTATGTACAAATATTGTTTGTGGGGGGAGGGGCATAAAAACAATTTTTAAAAAGATCCCCATTGAGTATATACAATATGACAAAAATATTTACAAGAAACCAAACAAAAAATAGTTAGTAATAAAACCCTCCACAAACTTTAAATGTGGCAGAAATATCAGTTAACCGGACGAAATCGATGCGGGACTATGAAAATAAACATTCATTCCTCCCAAGCATTCACACAGGCACACATTCATTCATACACAACAACAAATACGAAAAATACACATGCAAAACGAAAGGCACCCTGCATCCACCAGAGAAATGACATCACTGACCACCTAAACAAGGGAGGGGATGGGGAGTTAAACTAAAGGAAAAAACGTGGGGACAGAAATGAAAGGGGCCAATGAGCAAACACACCCTAGCTAAATTTACTGAAAAGAGGAAAAACTGAAAATCAAAAACCAAGACCTACACTAAACCTAATTTCGGGATGGGTTGCCTATGTTGAACCCAGGAAAAACAATATTCTAATGCCTAACTGGCATCCAAATGCCACTCAAGGTCAGCCCCTTTTACTCGGCACATACGCGCAAGATTCACCCACCTTTTGCTAAATTCTGATGAGGTGAGCCGCCGCCTTTCCGTCCTAATCTTGACTTTAAGCTGATGCTTAAAGAACAAGATCAGTTGGGAAGAAGTGAACTTCTCGCCCTCATAGAATTCCTTCTGACACAAAATGATTTACCAAGCGTACCTTGGATGTGGCACAAGGCCGAAAGTAAGGGGCGCCCAGTGAGGATTGAACTCACTACTCACCCATAATAGTTCTATCGAGACAAGCTTGCTAACCATTACACCACCTCGAGGTGCCCAACCCCACAAACTAACTGGAATCAAGCTGGCATTTATACAGAAATACCTCCACTCATGTACCAGCAGCCAATCACAGCCCAAGCAATGGACTATCCCACTTGAGGACAATGAGATGCTCCATGGCACCATAAATAGCTTTCTTTCTCAAGGTGGAGGAGTCTTTTTCTCAGCTTGTTCAACAACTGAGTGTTTATCTTGACAACGTGATTGCTCTACAGTCGCAAGGTATGACTTCCTGATAGACTTTCATATTGAAAGGACTTTTAAAATAAATGGGGATTTGTGGAATTTACATTGCAATTGCAATGAAACCATAATTAAAACATAAGCAGGTTATGGTACATTGATCATATGTTGTTTTTTTTCTTTTTCTAGCACATGTACTGTGACATATTCGAAATATTACATAGTTTAAAAGCTTTAATATCTTTTAAAAGTGACTTTATATGAAGGGATCATAAAGAATGGTGATTTTTGAAGAAAATAAAAATTGTGCACAAAATAAATGTAAACAAACTACAGGGATTGTTTGGCTGGGTTTTATGGCATATCAAACACTGTGGGTCATTTAATGCCAAATTAAGGTATATATATATATATATATATATATATATATATATATACAGTACTATTAAACATATAGCTGGCAACATTATTGTTTCAAAAATGTATAGCTGGCAACATTATTTTTCCAAAAACATTATCTGAGGCCTTGTTGTTGGACGTAGTTTATCATCATACCCAGGACGCTCTACAGAGATCAATTGCATATGCAAAGAAAGGTTAAGGTGTCAAATAAAGATAAAATAATTTTATTGTTTCTAAACTCTTATAATTTTATGTACATAAGACACCAAAGGCCCACCACAGGAGGTAGCCTAAAGTCTGCCCAAGGGGTAGCTTCTAGGCTAGTTAAAGAATAAAAATAAGTACTATTGCATTTTAAGACCAACAAATGGAAAATGAATGAACAATTCAAGTTTCCTCAGGAAACTAACTTAATATTTATCAATTATCTTTTCTAAAAATATTCCTTCTTAGTTTACAAGTATGGACCGACTAATTAGCTTCCTTATATCAAAAACTGCTGAGAACAGTTGAAGATTTGGTAATAGGCTGGCATGTATTTGCCATCCAGACATAGACTTAGTACAGGTCACCATATTAGAATGTAGCTCTGTTGTACAACTGAGAACGTCTGAGGGGGATGGTAATTTCTCTCAAAAAGTGATATGTATGTGCATGTAGGTAGATATTTGTTTGTTGTCATAAATAATTTGTGTTTTTGCTTATCAAGTCACTAAAAAGCAAGCGATTACTGAGTTAGAAAGAATATGAGAAAAAGAAAACATTATTAAGGAGAGAGAACAATAAAAGAACATTAGCAAACATTAGACATTAATAAAAGAAAGAACCTTTCAGAAATGATAATTAGAATCTTTTTTTCTTTAATCCTTTTACCCTAGGCAAGGCAATAAAGCCACTAAGATGTAAGTGGTTACTGAGTGAAAGAATATGAGAAAAAGAAAAACATTAAGGAGCAAGAACAGGAATTAAGAAGAGAAGAGATAACGATTGACATTGCATTTAAATTTTTGACAAGAAAAGTTGTCTGGAAAACAAGCTGTAAGAAAGTCCTACATGTGAGAGAAGAAACTGTTTGCATCGAACTTACAGTTACATCTAGCCATTTCAACTCTAAAATGATGAGACCTTGCTGCCAATCTAGTACTGCATTTAAATTTGTAAAGTCTAGGTACCAAAAAAGAAAGCATATCAGAACAGATACTATGAAAATAATTATAGAAAAAGCACGAGGAAGCTGTGTTACAGTGGTGGGAAAGTGACTGAAGATGCCTGGTCAGGACCAATAACATTGCAGATTCTTCTTTGGATTTTATCAATTATCTCTAAATACATATTAGAAGCACCAGACCAGATGTGGCATCAGTATTCAATGTATGGACAAATGGTAGATTTATAAATATGTAAGATAGATTCTGGTGAGAAAAATTGTCTAGCATGACACAGAGAACCAATTTTCCTAGCTTGTTGCCAATTCCATACCTTTTGAGAAAATTCTGCAGTTTTTCATGTGAAAATGTTTAAGAGATGTATATAAGCTACATTCTGCACATTTCCTGGGTATGACGAGAAACTACATGCATGTCCTGGGTAAGACAATAAACTGCGTACAACAGCAAGGACTCTGATCAGGAGGTTTTGAGGAGCATGGCACCACCTTTTACTTGCTGGTGTTTCCAGCTCCACCCTGACCCAGCACCTGTTAGGGTCCCAGCTATGGGCAAATAGTTGACCCCACTCCCAAACTGACTCAAAACACTATGAAGGTGTAAAAATAGGTTTTAGTACCAGAAATACTTTGTAAAAAAAAAATTAGTATCAACAATAATTTTTTGAAAAAAGAAAATATTACCAGCAATAAAAATCTTGTCAGCATTAACCATAGAACACTAACCATGGGTATATAGTACCCAGCGCAAATTTTCCTATTTTTAATTACAATTTTCAGTACCTGATTTTCTTACCTGAATAATGTTTGTCAGTTTCTATTAATATTAACTCAAAGTACGAAGTTTGAAGTGCCTGCATGTAAAATATTTCAGATAAAGATTTATATTTAATATTTTTTTTCATATACCCATGGTTAGTAGTGGTGTAACTGTAATTGATGTTTAGTGTTCTAGGGTTAAATAACCCATTGAGGTTAATATGCCACAAAACAAAACAAACTATACATTTTTTGAAAAAAAAGAAATTACCAGCTATACATTTTTGAGGAAAAAAAAAAAAAAAAAAAGGAAAATTTTGTTGGCATTAAATAACCCATTGAGGTTGATATGCCGTAAAAGAAAATAAACCAAACCAATCTAAACCAAAGAATACATATTCTTTTCATACGTATCTATCCTAAAAATATTGTCGGCATTAAATAACCCGTTGAGGTTGATATGCTGTAAAACAAAATAAACCAAACCAATCTAAACCAAAGAATACATATTCTATTCATACGAATCTATCCTAAAAATGTTGTTGGCATTAAATAACCCATTGAGGTTGATATGCCATAAAACAAAATAAACCAAACCAAACCAATTTGCAAAATCTTTCTTCCTGTGCAAAGATTTTAGATTTTCTTATGCTCCACTGTACCTTTGGATGAATTTCATGCTTTTTCTTTCACTTTCCAGATATACCTGGACAGAGCACTGGCGTTAAGATATTTACTTACTTTATATACAGCTAATAGATTGATAGGCAGCTAGAATTGATCCAAACGTGTTTTGTTGATTTCGTCCAACAAAGATAAAGTCTGTCTGTATGACTTTTTATTACCTTTTTCCAACTTTCAAATAATCTATTGTAAAATGGAATCAAAATTGTGGCTAAACTACCTGAAGTTCTTATTTTTGTTCCATTTTGTTCAATTACCTTTGACCGTCTTGATCCTGATTAAGAACTTGATGTTGTCACTGTAGTAGAGAAGATTTTGTTGACTGCATCGTAACATTTTTACAGAGCTGGAATTTTAATCTGTCCAAAGTAATGTCTTGTTTAGAAGTCAAAGTGGAATAAACCATGCTAGAACCGCACATATTAAATATGTTGTTTATACGTATTCTTAATATTTTGTACACACTTCAAGTTTCTCCTGTGGTGAAACATAATTTTATTTAATGTGGGCTGTATATGTTTGAATAATAATGGCTTCTTGTATTCTCAGCCTTTTCTTACAATGAATGTTGTATAGTATTTTGATATTATCTGTATATTAAAAAGAGTAAAAAAAGCATAAAGTTTGGTTTTAAAATCTATTTTACAATCATAGAACTAGAGTGCATGAGGAGCAGTGCTATTAGAATGAAAGAATTTTATGAAATTTTGATGAGGGCATTTTTTAATTATTTTTGTTAATCTTCTTTCATATTTTATATAAATTCTTGAATATTTTTTCAAATGTTCTGTGAGTGATTTTAATAATTTTTGTTTCCCACTTGTCTGCAGAAGAATATGTTTTGAGAACTTCAGAGAATGCCTAAAATAATGTGACATGTATATCTTATGAGAACGAAAATAATATATAAATTCCAACGTTCACAGCATGAATCCAAAAGAGGTCTTGATACCGATAGTAGAACAATAATTATTCCTTTATTATAATTTTATCATATAGACAAAACCATTTTACTCACTACAAAGATGCAACTTGGTTTCAGTGCATTTCAACTGCACATCGACGGGTGAGAATCGAAATCTTTGTAGTGACTAAAATAGTTTTGTCTATATGATAAAATTATAATAAAGGAATAATATATATATATATATATATATATATATATATATATATATATGATTAATACAAATATATAAAGTTTTTGACTTAGCTGATTAATGTTACCTTCAGCATACCGACTCTAGAGTTCCATAGATGGAGTCTCCAGCAATCACTCCATCCACTGGTCATGGGATATCAATAATTTTCTCTCTCTCATATATATATATATATATATATATATATAAGATTAATACAGAGGAAAAAAAAATTTCATTCAACTGACTGATGTTATATTCAGCATTCAGGTCTGAATATTCAAGAAATCTTGTCAGAAAAATATGCATCCTCCAGCAGGTTTTGAACATGCTTCCCCTATAGGGAACTGTCTTTGGATCTGACATACCTGAATGCTCAGCCACATATGACTCCCAGTCAAACAATGTTTGTTTACTTAAAAACAAAGCTTCTACTCAAATAAAATGTTTAAATAAAATAAATTAAAAATAACAATACATCAGATTTAATCCATTTCTTCCCTCTCTCTCTCTCTCTCTCTTTATATTAATTGTTATCACCCTATACAAGGCAATAAAGCCACTAAAATGCTAGAGGTTACAGAGTGTGATAAGAATTAGGAACAGAAACATTAATAATGAGTGGAAAGAGAAAAGAGTAATCAGGAGGACAGTAAATAGGGATTGATATGGCATTTAAATTTTTGCAAATTAAAGTTTGCTGGCAAGCAGGGAGTTGAAAGGGAGTTCCACAAGCGAGAAGTGTGAGAAAAGAAACTGTTAGCATAGAACTTAGGCTACATTTCGCCAGCTCAACTGTAAATGGATGAGATCTTGACACCAGTCTAGTACTGTGCTTAAATTCAAAAAGTATAGGTACCATAGCAAAGAGCTCATCCAAACAATTACCATGAAAGTATTTATAGAAAAGGTAACCTTACAGCCTGGGAAAGTGACTAAAGCTGAGTCTTCTTTGGATCTTAACAAGGAGCTCAAGGTAATTAGCAGAGACACCAGACCATATGAGGCAGCAATATTCTAAGCATGAACAAATGGTAGACTTATAGATATGTAAAATAGATTCTGGAGGGAAAAATTGTCTCACACAGTGAACTGACTTTCTTAGCAGCTGACCTAAAAATGAATTCAATATAGTCTTTCCATTTCATGTCATTTCCTGGAGGTAAGCATCAGCCATGCTGATGGAAGGCAGTAAGAGTTCTCTCAGATGATTAATGGAGAGAAGTTTAGTTTTGGAAGCGTGAAAATTAACAAGCTATCTTTTGCCACAGTTAGCAACAGACTTGGGGTTGTTTTGGACCTCAGCTGCCATTTTGACATTGTCAGACTAATCAGCCTTACTATCGAGACAGGAATAAATGGTAGTGCCATCAGCACAGATGCCAAGTTGAGAGCTGATGTCATTAGAAAGTTCATTAAGGAAAATTAAAAACAGAGTAAGACTAAGAATGGAGCCCTTGGGGACATCTGAGTTAGTATGAAAGGGTCTAGATGACTGGCCATTCAGAATAACTTTGATTTCACAATTTGATAGGAAAAACTGAGTCAGTTTAAAAATGTGTCCAGAGACACTAACTTTTCAGCATGTGGAGAAGACCTGAATGACAGACTCTGTCAAAATCATTCAAGATGCCCAATGCTACAGCTCATGCTCCACTATTTTCATCTAGAGTATGATAGACTTTTTCTGCAATTATTGTCAGTACATCACCAGTTGACCTGGAGAAACAAAAGCCATATTGCTTGTCTGAGAAAAGACCTTACAATGATAGGTGGTGAATCAATTCAGCATTGATTAGGGCCTCTAGGAGTTTCCCCAAAAAAGGTAGAAGGCTAAAAAGCCAATAGTTGGAAGGGTTGGATAGCTCACCAGATGATGACTTCCAGCAGACAGGAAATCAGGAGACAGGGATACCAATTGGGTACACATACTTTGTGGGGATCTAGGTTAGAGATGATAGCAGAAACCATGGAAGGTGTTATATACATATCACTCAACAGAGAATTAGTTCTAAGTGGGAAGTTAGGCAGGTATATTCCAAATGAGTCAAGAGGAGAGTTTGAATTTACAAGCAAAATATTCAGCATTATCAGCAGAGGATGATAACACCTGAAATTGACTGAAGAGGGGAGGAGACCTTACAGTAATCACAAGAGCCAAAGTTGTTAGAGGGCATACAGTACCTCATACTCTTGGCAAACACTGACTTAGCTTCTTCGAGGACTCACATTTATTACAAGCAGCAATGAATAGGCACCTGTTGTTATGATATCTGTCACACTGGTATAGCCAAAAATAGGGGTTTCTGTGTGCTGTGGCAGCTGAGCATGCTGGTGTGAATTGTGGAGAGGATTGAGGTTTCACCTAGTATTTCTGAGAAGGGATGAAAGTATCCATGCTAGCTTTGACCAAAGAAGAAACTTCATTGGTGCAATTTTCAATTGGGAGGTTACAGATTGGTAACAGAAAGAGGTCTTGTGGATAGGGGTTCCTGTTTAATAGAAGAGTGGAATGAAATATCAGAGTGGTCAGAATAACCAAGAGGGCACGAGTGACGAGAGGATGTAAGAAATAAATCAAGTAGAGAAGCATATTGCTCAGGTTTGCCCGGGAAACGAGTAGGGTAGTTCATGATATGAGTAAAGGATTGAGCAATGGAAAAATTTAATGTCTGAACACTGGCAACATCAGTATCTTTAGAATGTATGAGCCATGTGTCGTGATGAGCATTAAAGTCACTGAAGACGAAGATGTTCACAGATAGATTAAGAGAAAGTGCCTTTTCTATACTGTCAGTAATTATGTCTAATATACTTCAGTCCGAGGAAGATGGGAGCAATAAAGGAAAAAGTGATAGATAACAAAGTTTAGTAGTGAAAGACAGAAACAACATACAAAAATTCCTAAATTAACTGCTGCTTGGCTCTTTCAAGAAAGTACCTGTAACCCAGAAGACAGATTACAGTGATAAACATATGTACACTATGAATACCACACTCTGAAAATCAATTAACATCATCCAGTGACAGGAATTCTTAAGGTGGCAGGTGACAGCTTCAGTCACAAGTGTCCTTTTCTTAGACTGTTTGCCATCCATAGCTTTGCAAAAATAAATATATATATATATATAAAGAAATTACATATAAAAGAAATTATACCCCATATGAATAGCCATATCTCTCTGCAAGAATTAACCTAACAAGGTTTGTCAATGCCAAGAGGTTTGGAGATAAAATTATATGTAATTTATTGATATATGCTCTGTAATAAATACATTGAGCTCTCTTTGTGGATCAGTTTTAATATTTTATATTGTTAGGATTCACTTGGATTATTTAACCATGGATTTTTACCTTTGTGTGTGTGTATATATATATATATATATATTTCTATTTCTGGTTGAATAAAATACAAACATTATGTCTGCTTATTTTTATCATAATCCTTTCATATTCACAAATATTTATCCGTATATGAAAATTAAATAAGGCAAGAAATGCAATGTCACAGTGAGAACAACTTTTATTTCCCAAGAACTTTTCAGTTGGGAAATAAAAGTGTATATGGAAAAATATTTGTGAATATGAAAGGGTTATGATAAAAATAAGCAGACATAATGTTTGTAATTTATTTAATCAGACATGCCTAAAAGAGAATTTGCTGCTGAAATACACAAGCCAGTTTTACCCTGAAGATGCATTTAGGTGAAATCTAAGTAGGTTTGCTTGGCTCTTTAGGATTTATTCTAGTTTATCACTCTACTTAGCGTATTGAGTACTCTACGTTTTACCTTTCCTACTCAATTGGGGTTTTTTTCTTTCGACTTGGAGCTTAACACTTGACAATTGGTTTTGTCTTGTTTTAATGTTCTTGGTTCTTCTTTTTTTATTTTCAATTTTTTCCTCGGGTTCTGATTTGTTCTACTACAAATTGAGCTATCCAAGGTTTTCCAAACAAGTATTACCATTTATACACAAGTATATATATATAATATAAATATTAGCTCTGGATTTACATTGAGCTCTCAGGATTTCATCCTCCTTGGGATTACCCATAAGGATTACCAAGTTCTTCATAACTTAATTATATATATATATATATATATATTACACACATATGCCTATGATAACATTTTATAAATTATTCACAGCACATGATCAACACCCATAATTATTAATAATATACTGTAATAAATGATGAATTTATTGTTACTGTAGATGTTGATAACTAACTTTTACTTTAACACAGTGTTAGTCTCCTCACTATACCAATGGATAGTCCTCTGGCATCTGCCTCTCGCAACAAATGAGCTACAACTGCACGCCACTGTGTGCTACACACACTCATTGAGTCAGGAAGGAAGTGGGAGAGAGTAAAAAGAAACAAGTTGCCTACTGGGAATTACAAATTCTCTGAACATTTTTGGATAACAAAACACCCCATGGGACTAACACAGGGTTAAAGGAAGCACCTTACTTAGAGATATCCAAAAATGTCAACATCATTATTTTTGTCCTTTGTTTGTTTGTTTTTTGTTGTTGTTTTTTTGTTTTTTTTTGTTTTGTTTTTTGTTTTGTCAGTGTTTATTTTTTTTGTCTAGGTGATTGATTTCTACATGTCAACCTTTGTTTGGGTTACTTAATCTTGAATTTTGTGTGGAGCACTCAGTGAGGATCAAACTCACTATTTAGTACCAATGATTAGCCTTGCTGACCATGAATTAGATAAATCATGTGAATGTTGTATATACATGTGACTCTTTAAATATATTTTCTGTTAATTACAATAAAATAAGAAATAAGATGTAATTTCCTTATAATTAATCAAGTAGAAATAAATGTTTTACTGAATAATAAATGTAAAGAAATGTTAAGTATTTTTGTTAAAAGAAAATATTTTTTCCATTATTATTATATATTTAATTATATTGTAATTACTAATTATTGAATTGTTATTATTACAACTTTCTTGTTATTCTTAGAGCATTTTGACCATATTGTGTCCTTTGAATATGGAATGTAGTAAAAATACTAGACAGGAAAACTGGAGAGATAAACTTTTGAAAGAAGCAGAATATATGCTAGGTTATGAGGACCTCAACAGTAGGTCTAGTGTAGAAATAAATTCAATATCAGAGACATTAATAAAGAAGGAGAAATGACTGTAAAATTTTAACAGCAGCAGTAAGAAAAGAGAATCCGCGGTGAAAGCTCCACTGTCTGTTGCTGCTTGTTGTATATAACAAGCAGCATCAGGCAAAGGAGGTTTAAGGCTTCCAGTTCTAGACTCAAAATTGCTCCATTCAGCAAGAGACTTGTAGATTAACGTTTTGGATTGTAATTGCAAGTTCAATCCCTGACTAATTATTGCAAACTTAGACATTAGAAATAGTGTGAACAAAGAACTGAGCATAAATAAATAATAACAAGATGAAATAGCCGTAGACGTGAAGCCATAGATAAAGAGTTCAGTTCACAATTCCCTCAAGGTTACAGGGTACCTTAAAATCTGATGAAGGCCCGAGAAAACCACAAGTAAAACGGTGTGACAATAACAACTAAGATGAGTGTAAATAACAATTTTTCAAAAGAAAATTACTCTGCTGTAAGGTAAAAATTTAACTTAAATTGAACATTGTCAAATTTCTTTCTGGCAGGGAACCCTGGAGATTGGTACCAAAAAAAGCATCACAATTTCATGGACACCTCCACAAGGACATAATGTAAGTCTCTGCAAAAAAAAAATTATTTATCATTTCTGAATCATAAAATTTGCTTTCTTTCATGCAATGCAGCATTTTTTGTTCTAAAATCTTCACCAAGTATCAGCCCATGTATTATATTCTAATGATTTGGTTGCTGTGCATATTTGAGTATAGTGCAATTTTTTATGATCAGATTTTTTTATGCAAAAAATAGATGGTTGCAATATACACAATTTTTTTTTGAAAAGGTTAAAAATCATGCATTTTCAGTGACTGGGGACATTATACATACATAAACCTTTTGGAGGGGAGAAGTTAAACTCCATGCCAAAAAATTCAGTGGCCGCGCTATACATGAAGTCAGTTTATACATAAGTATATATGGTACCTTTTATTACTTTTCCGTTTGATGTGTCCTTTTAGAATGTAGATGTTCATACCTCACCACAACTCCTCATTGTAGATGAAATCAACGTTTATTTTTTTACCGTCCATGACAGTACCTGTCCTGCCATCTTATTTACATGACCTCATGAGGTATGTTTCTTGGTTTCCTCTGCCTTTCTTATATTCAATATGTCCTTTGAATGCCAAATTTCCAAGTCCTTATTCCTCATTATGTATTTCTGATCCTAAGCTCATTGATCAAAAAACACTTGATAACCCCAGAGTTAAATTTATTAATGAATAATGATTACAGATTAAAATATAGAAGTCACAGATTCCTTTTCTTTATTATCTTTGAATTGCCATGCCGTCTTGGGAAAGATAGTAAAGTGGTTTTCCATTGCCTTCTCCACACTTTTCAATTCATAGTCTTTCTCTCTTCAGAATATAGGCAGTCATGTCTCTCCACAGATTCCTTTTCTTTATTATCTTTGAATTGCCATGCCTTCTTGGGAAAGATAGTAAAGTGGTTTTCCATTGCCTTCTCCACACTTTTCAATTCAAAGTCTTTCTCTCTTCAGAATATAGGCAATCATGTCTCTCCACAGATTCCTTTTCTTTATTATCTTTGAATTGCCATGCCTTCTTGGGAAAGATAGTAAAGTGGTTTTCCATTGCCTTCTCCACACTTTTCAATTCAAAGTCTTTCTCTCTTCAGAATATAGGCAATCATGTCTCTCCACAGATTCCTTTTCTTTATTATCTTTGAATTGCCATGCCTTCTTGGGAAAGATAGTAAAGTGGTTTTCCATTGCCTTCTCCACACTTTTCAATTCATAGTCTTTCTCTCTTCAGAATATAGGCAATCATGTCTCTCCACAGATTCCTTTTCTTTATTATCTTTGAATTGCCATGCCTTCTTGAGAAATATAGTAGAGGGATTTTCCATTGCCTTCTCCACACTTTTCAATCCATAGTCTTTCTCTCTTCAGGACATAGGCAATCTTGGCTCTCCACAAATTCCTTTTCTTTATTATTTGTGAACTATCATGATTTCTTGGGAAAGTTACTAGAGTGATTTTCCATTGCCTTCTCCTCATTTTTTAATTCATAGTCTTTCTCTATTTAAGACATAGGTGATCATGGCTCTCCACAGATTGCTTTTCTTTATTATCTTTGAATTGCCATGATTCTTAGAACTGACAATGGAATAGTTTCCTGTTGCCTTTTCTATAGTTTTGAATTCAGAATAGTCTTTCTAGACTGCTATGCAAGGCTAGAGAACCCAGTCTACCTGACTATTTAACACACATATAGTGAGGTAGAGAAGAGATGGAGTGATACCTTCCCAAGGATATGTGAATAGCAGAAAAAATGTTTCTTGTACATTGAAATAGATAAATCATAGCTGGGAAGGGAAGCTGATTCATACCTTTCCCAAGGGTATTAGTACATAAGTGAATGTAATGGTTTTGACTGTAATTCAAATTCGGCTCTCAGATTCCTCAATTTGAGCCGTTATCCATTACTCCACTGTAACTCCTACCATCCTATTAACCCTATAACTTTTTCATCTCAGGAAATTAGACTGTATAAGATTTGCAGTAGCTTGTTCCAATTGTGGATAGTCATTTTTTAGAAGAAAGAAAAGTTTTTTTTTTTTTTTTTTCAGTTTTTAACCAATATTCTAAATAAAAAGTAACTTCAGTTGTAAATTGATGAGACATATGAATGTTATATGTAGAAATGTAGGGAAATGACCGTATTTTACTAAAATATTCTATTAGAAAAGAGTACTTAACTGTTATATAATATCAGTCCACCTATATAGCAATGAATGCTGTACAATCTTCTAAGAGATGAAGAAGAGACATGAGGCAATACAAATATGGTTCTACAAAAGGATGCTGAGAATACTATGGGCTGAAAATGTGAGCAAAACAAAGTTTTAGAGAGAATGGAAAGAAAAGGGTCACAAACTTAGCATCAGAAAGAGATGATTAATGCCTTCCAAAAGCAAAGCAAAGTATCAAGAAATAGCAAAACTTCATTAGAAACAAAGAAAAGAGTATAGAACTGTAATGTGATATTGGTCCACCTATATGGCAGTGAATGCTGGACAATCTCCTCTCATTGAAGAAGAGACCTGAAGCAACAGAACTGTGGCTCTACAGAATGATGCTGAGAATACCATGGACTGAAAATGTGAGCAATGTTGAAATTTCTAGTGCACACTAATGAGAAAGAAGGGCTTTGAGAACTTGACACTCACATGACAATATTGAAGGCAAGTGGGACAGAGGAAAGCAACATATAACAAACCTGATAAGCTTTGTGGAGAGTCATGATCGCCAATGTCCTGAAGGGACATGGCACATAGAAAAGAAAAAGAAAAATGCTATTGGATATGTTCATAGCCTAGCAGCCAACAACATGAAAGATGTGATGAAGTTCCAATGTCAAATTCAATTTCCAACCAAGCTTATTGCATTCAATTTCTCATAAATACCCTTTGGAAAAGTATATCCATTAACCTCTCTAGTAGCAGATTAAATTACGATAGATGAGGGTCTTGAACTTATTTAGAAATATCTAAACTGTCAGCAGTATACACTCACTTTCTCAGATCAGTGATGAAAAAAGGCTTTGGTTGACTTAAGACTGTTGTTTTAAGTGAGGACCATCCTTCTACAGACTTTGTGAACTGACTCTACAGAATCACAAGCAAAGAACTGTACCAAATAAAAATGAATGCTACCATCAAAGTTCTAATACTATTAAAATGGCTTTGAATGAGCAAAGCCTGTGGGTCTTGGCAAAAGACCATCGTTCTTTGAACCTTGTGGACTGGTGCTACAGAATCACAAACAAAAGGCTTGACCAAATAACAGAAACCACATCACTTGAGGACATTCAACATCGGCAGCAAACTAAATGGATATCACTTGTAACTCAAGGAGAAAAAAAAAATGACAAAATGAAGATGCTTTCCGCACTACTTTTAACAAAAGGTTAGGAAGGAAACCGCTGTCAATACTGCAAAGAGTGACAATACTAACTGGGCATGAGAAACCTGTTTCTCTGAAAAATATTTTACAAGAAAGATTTTATAAATTCCAACCTAAAGCATTACTAACTACTCAGTCAATGAATGCCAAATGTTTCCTTATAAGAAAACAGCTAATATTACCATTACATTCTTAGTGACAATTATAATTATATAACATGAACATGTAAATAACTCAAGATTCAAGGAATTAAAATGCAGAACCACTCAAACTTATATGATAATAAATTCTAGCAAGTTAAATCTGTTAGTCTTAGATAGGACCATCCCTCTTCAAAACTTGTTGGCTTGTACTACAAAATCACAGTATTCTGGATATGATGATAAACTACATCTGGCAGCAAGGCCTCTGATCAGGATGTTTTGAGGAGTGGGGAACCACCTCTTAATTGCTGTTGTTCTCAGCTCTACACTGACCCAGTGTGGTAGCACTCATTAAAGTCCCAGCTATGGGAAATAGTTAGCTCTCAAACTGGGGTCAAAATACTATGGAAGTGTAAAAACAGGTTTTTATACTAGAAATACCAATACATTTAAAAAAAAAAAAAAAAATTACTAATGCATTTTTAAAAATAAAAAATTACCAGTAATGCATTTTTAAAACTAAAATTTGGATTTACATTTGACTCTTGACAAAAAAACCTCTTTACAAAAATACACAAATGAAACCTGATCTACAAACTGATTTCTTACAAAGAATACATATTCTGTTCATACAAAGCTATTCTAAAAATCATTTCAACCTTAAATAACCCATTGAGATGTTGATAAGCCATAAAACAAAATAAACCAAACCAAATCGAACAAAATCACAAAGCACTGTAATAAATAACAGAAACCACATCAGATAGATTCTCCTATATTTCTGAACTTTTATTTACTTTTTTCAATAGGAGTAGATAGGTTTGCCTATCATCCGGTTCACAAACCTCCCCAGTTTTTTGAACAGGAGTCGAGGTTTATCCTTTGTTTCCTGTTTCAAATTGGGTTTTCAGTTCCTTCTCAAACCTTTTCCTTATGTCACCCTCTACGTCTTGAGATTTGTACAGGATGAATATCATTGTGTATTTGAAGACTTTTTATTGGCAGCCACACATGGGTAGCACATGAAACACAAAGAGAAATTAATGGCAATCAACATAGTAACATTCCCCACTACTTCAGACAAAAATCTAGAAAGGAAGCCACCCACCATCAATACTGGAAAGATCAAAAAAAGAAGAAAAAAGGTATCAGAATTGGGAAACCTATTTTCCTGAAAAATCATTTTTATAGAAAGATTTTATAAATTTCAACTGAAAGTAGCACTGGCTGCTCAGTCAATGAATGTTGAATGTTTCCTTATAAGGAAGCAGTTAATATTACTGTTGCCTTTGTTGGTCTATCAGAACATCAACTCTGAATTCAAAACTGGTTTGGTGTACAGCTAGCAATACCACCCCATAAAAAGTCTACTAAGCAGGCAGAAAAGGAATGCCCCTACAGGCATGAACTTATCTCTCCCTCCTTTCTGCACACCAGTGTTAATGTGTGTGCATGTTTGCATAGATATCATGTTTGGTTTGGTTTGATTTACGGCATATCAACCACAATGGCTTATTTAATGCCGACAACTTTTTTTTTCTCTCTGGTAATATTTTTGTTTCCTCAAAAATCTATTTCTGGTAATATTTTTTTCCTCAAAAATGTATAGCTGGTAATATTATTTTAAAAAAATGTATTGCTGGTAATATTTTTTTTTGTAAAAATGTATTGCTGGCAATAGTTTTTTTTTTTTCTTCAAAAATTTATTTCTGTTAATAATTTTTTTTACAAAGTATTTCTGGTATTAAAACCTATTTTTACACATTCATAATGCTTTTTACCTCAGTTTCGGGGTTAACTATTTGCCCATAGCTGGGACCTTAACACATGCTACCACCATGGGTCAGGGTGGACCTGGGAACACCAGCAATTAAGAGGTGGTTCCACGCTCCTCAAAGCCTCCCAATCAGAGGCCTTGCTGTCAGACGTAGTTTATCATCTTAACCAGGACATGGATGTAGTTTATTGTCATACCCAGGACAGATAGATAGCATGTGTATTTTTTTTTTAAAACATTTCACCTCAAGGAATCCTTGATTGATTGATTCTTTTCAGCTTATCAACCCTTTGCAGGTTATTTAAAGCCTGAGTATATTTTTAGATTGTGAGAATTTTTTTTTTGAGATAATAATGATTTAGTGATACAAGTATTACTAATTAACCCATAGCTGGAGGTAAGAGGTGAATACATACCTTTCCCAAGGGTATGTGCACATAAAGAAATATAATGAACCCAACTGGAATTGGAACTTGGCTATCCAATTAACAATTCTAAGCAATCACACCACCTACACATCACCAAACGGTTCTGACCAGGCTTGACGTTGCTTAATTTTGTTATGTTTCTATGTGATGTGGCCATAAGCTCTCAATAAATGAGAGAGTATGTCATGTGACCTGTTTTTTGAAAACAACCACTGTATGTGCAGACTAAGTGGCACATATATCTTCACAGCTTTTCCTGCCATAGAGCTATGGTTAACAAGCTCTTTCAAAGTTCAAAGTTTATAGCCTGTTTTTGTTAAATTTTAAGTTTAGTAATATCAACTTTGTAAGAAAAACAAGATTGTAAATGTTTCTATTTCACTGTTTGAATAGAAAGATTTTATAAATTTCAACTAACCATAGCACTGGCTGTTCAATCAATTAACACTGAATGTTTCTTTATAAGGAAATAGCTGATATTACCAATTCTACAGACATTAACAATAAACATTTCAAATTAAATTGCCCTTTAGTAACTTTGAGTAAATTTCACATTTTCCATTTGAGGAACTTCAGGAATTTAATGCAATATCTGCAAACACATTGACCAACAGTTAAATACCAAAAAAAATGATTTTCTTGCTTCAGTGCTCACAACAGCTGACAGCAAAAATGAACATCAATTTTCCTAATTTCTTGACCCTTACAGCACACACCTTTAGAGTCAGAGGTCAACAGTTATAACCGAAATCTGCCAATAACAAACTGATCAATATTTAAGACCCATGAACGTTCTTGATCTGTCTGCGGAATTGGTAGATTTACTTCTGCCTCAGAAGAACCTATCTGTACTCGGTGATTAAAAAAAATCTATCACAGTATTTCTGGACATTATCTGTAATTGCGTAGAAGTGACTTAAATTTATTTCTGTCTCCTGGCCAAGATAGTTGGATATTTCTTTACTTGTGTTAGTTTTCAATTGCAGGATTTTCAATGCTGATTTTCAAGGGAGGCCACGTATTATTTGGAAATTTTTTTCAACATCGTCTTTTTTGAATATTCTGTCGGCTGATTGACTTTCAGCCGTGTCAAGCCTCATCAGTTATTTTATATTGTTTTTTTGTATTGGGGGCAGCCAGTGTGGATGAAACTCATTACTAATGCTCAACCAGTCAAGCCTCATTGACTATTAATACATGCCTCACTGAATATTAACCCCTGCCAAGGTGCCTACAGTGATTGATTAGTTTATGTTATGGCATGTCAACTCACGTTAGGTTATTTAATGTAAAACTTTGTACAGAACACCTGGTGAGGATCAAACTCACTACTCGTTACTAATGGTGTAGCTCACTAATCATTAAACCATGCCAAGACACCTACAATGGTTAGCTTGTTGACTTTACAACATGCTTATTCTTGTTAATTTATTTCAATACTGTATTTTATATAGATCACCCAGTGAGAATCAAACTGACTACTCTTTACTAATGGTTGGTTGGTTGATTTTATGGCTGTTGGGCTATTTAGTGTCAAGTTTTGTACTAGGCCCTCATCAAGGATGAAAGTCCTAACTATATAGTAATAGTCAATCAGACTAACCTCAAAGACACATGGCACAGTGGATAAAGGTGTTGGTTAGATCCAGTGACAGGACCCAAAGAATGTGAGTTCAATACCCAGTTAAGGCAGTGGAGAACTTGCAGAGGGGAATTAACAGGAAATAACTGATAATTGATATCCATTAAAGCATGGCATGTGGAACTAGAACAGTCTACACCAGTGAGTGAAATTAAGGGTTCAGTTCAACATTCCAACCACCTGAAGAAGGCTGGAGCGTACAACGGCCGAAACGTTGTAATAAATATGGTGACAAAAATGAGGACAATAGTCCGAATAATGTAAATAATGTACACAATACTTCATCTCAGAAATATAGACAGAGACTTTTTGTAGATATGCATAATACCCACCCTAATTTTGCTTATTATTATATATAAAAAAAAAATGCGTTTTATACATAGAGAATTACGCTAATCATAATTATCTTTGAAGAAAAGACCCTTAGAATGACTCATTGATATGTAAATTGGGCAATGAATGTTATTTTGTTCTGCATTCAAGTGAAATAAAGGGTTCAGTTTGACATTCCGACCACCTGAAGAAGGCCGGAGTGTACAATGGTCGAAACATAATAAATATGGCGACAAAGATAGGGACAATAGTCCGAATAATGTAGATAGTGTACATAATACCTCATCTCAGAAATATAGACTGATACCAAAGACTAATTACCCTACACTGAGACACCTATTGATACTAGTTTACCCATGCCAACAAAAACATATGAATGTTCTAATTTGGCATGAGTGTGTGGTGACAGAACTGCTTATTACTTAATAATAATAAAAAAAAAAAAAAACAAGTGCTCTATTTTATGTCCAGTAGAAACACACAAATACTGAGTAATGTCAATGTTTCTTGGCTTTTTAATATGAAATTTTTTATGGTAATGATAATATTAATTGTATACAGCTGACAGTTTAGATATTTCTGAATGGGTATAATGTTACACATGACATCCACATGAAAGTCTCAATCTGATAAGGCTATTTAAGAACATAACTCGAGTTTTCAGTTGAACATTTTGTTTTTGAAGCAATTTGTGGTGTTGGTTCAACTCAGGCACAGTCTATTCTATGATCAGTATCCTTATTGTCTATACTAAATCTTACTTATTATAAAATGCAGATTGTGTGTGTGTGTCTGTAACATTTATATATTAGATCGAAAATCCTACATTTTTCAACCGATTTCAACAAAACTTCACAGGACTACATAAAATTACCTTGCGGTGGTTCTAACAGTGCCAAAAATTGGAAAAACACAATTGTTTTTGCACAAAATCAATTTGAAAACACGATTAAGAGGCATTAATGAAAGGGGGACAACTCACATCAGGTTAAAACCCAGGTTGTTTGTGTGTGTTCATTTATATATGGGATCGGATTTCCTACATTTTTCAACCGATTTCAACAAATTTCACTTTTTTTTGGCAGGCAGTGTTTCTTATTGTCTTGCACACTTTTTTTCTTTATTTTTACATTCAGAATGCTTTAAAAATTCCATTTACAAGACAATTGTTTATAATAAAATTCTATTCAATCGGGAGACTCAAAACGATTGAAAACAATGTTTTTGTTTTAGTTTGGGTTTGACCAATTCGTAAAAAAAAAACAAAAAACACAAAAAAAAACTAATCAAGACATGCGTATCCATCAACCGTAAACAATAATCTAACGATCACTTACTGATTGTACGAATCCGAACATCAGATAATTCTTTATTTTTAGGGAAAGATAATTCCACGTACTTTAGAGCTGTTTTTATAATTCCCTTTGCAATTTGGTACAAGGCATCTATAAGGAATTGGTTCTATTTGAAATTAATTCAATATTTAAAAGAAAGTATTAAGAAATAATTTTAAAATGTCGACGTAAGAAATCTGATAAACAAAAAACAACAATATTTCGAAGATGATAATTATTAAGGAAAGAACACAGTACTTACCTTGTACCTGACTTTTCTGCTTGATTCCTTTTTCTTTCTTTTATTTTTTTTGTTCATGCAAGTGAGTTTTTTACGGGGGGGGGCTGTGTGTCTTGCTTAGGAGTTTACGAGAATTTTCGTCATTTCCTCCAGGGAACCTCGACACATAATTGACTTTTTAAACTTCAAAAATTGTCCACACGTGGGTGTCTTTTCGGGCGCCAAGCTCATCCCCCACCTCCCCTTACGGACGGCCTCCATACACACACTAACGCAACAGGATATGCAATATTCGCTAAGAGTGAGAGGGTATTGTCACTCTCTCTTCTTTCACCTAAGGTTTATGTTAGGGGGGCACGGTCACTGTTATCGATCTTTCCCCTACTTTAATGACAGCAATATCTACCGTGATTTCCTCTTTCGCTGGCCGATTTTTTTAATAGAGAGTGGAACGTCACTCAAGGTCAACCATCTCTACTGCGTGACTCGGGCGTGCTTTCACACTTTTGCGTTTATTGTTGCCCACGTGCATGTACTTGGCTTACTTTATTCGCCACAATTGTTTTTACACGAAATCAATTTGAAAACACAATTAAAAGGCATTAATCAAAGGGGGACAACTCACATCCGGTTATACTTATTATAAAACCCAGGTTGTTTGTGTGTGTTCGTGTTCGTTTATATATGGGATCGGATTTCCTACATTTTTCAACCGATTTCAACAAAACTTCACTTTTTTTTTGGCAGATAGTGTTTCTTATTGTCTTGCACACTTTTTTCTTTATTTTTACATTCAGAATGCTTTAAAAATTCCATTTACAAGACAATTGTTTATAATAAAATTCTATTCAATCGGTAGAGACTCATAATGATTGAAAACAATGTTTTTCTTTCAGTTTGACCAATTTGTAAAAAAAAAAAAAAAAAACTAATTAAGACATGCGTGTCCATCAACCTTAAACAATAATCTTTATCAATTTTATTTTTCAGTCTTTATAATGGTCGATACTTGATCTGTCTCTTACTGTTACTTCCCCGGGCAACACCGGGCTCTACTGCTAGTATAGTTCTAACTGCAAGCACCCAATGAGGCTTAAACTTACTACTCAGTAGATGAGCACTGTTAACAATAATCCCAGACAAAGGTGCTTACTATCCTCAGTCTTTTCTCTCACTTTCACTCTCTGTAACCTCCTGCATACTAGTGGCATTACCACCTTGCTTGGGGCGCAATGATGAAAAAAAAAATTTTTTTTTTTTAAAGTAAAAAACCAGCACCTTCACATTCTATAAGACTTGTCTCCTTATATCCAGAAAGGAAACCTGTTTTGTTATTTATCTTTAATCTTATCTTGTCCTCTAGAAATGGTTTTCATTTTTTCTTTCTTTCTTTGCCATGCAACTGATCTCTGAACTGTTAAAGCAAAGTCTAACAATGGTGAAATAACTGGTTTGTAACTTTTACTCCTGCAAAAGCCATGCTACAAGGATGAGTCAAAAAGTAATGCAGTTTGTTTTACTATATAAGAAATAAGCAACTCAATCAAATGTATCATGCATCAAGATATAGCTTATACATCACAGGTTCACATCGCTACTTATCAACATAGTCTCCACCTTTTTTAATACCAGTGTTCCACCTACGAATGAGGGCATGTGTACTGTTGTAGCATAGTTAGGGACGATAATGGGCATGCCACCATTCCCATAAATATAGTAGTGAATACTGTGTGTTGGTCTGCAGTTGGAGATTCATTGTGGAATTCAGTTGACTCACATCTAGAAGATGACTACTTCTTTTACGCACCGCTGGCGAATCTTATGTGTTCTTGTCCTAAGTATTATCGTTCATTACCAACCTTCATGTGATTATTCTATTCAGTAACTTTCCTGATGTTACAACATATACCAGCTTTGTAAAACTTAACCTGCTACTGATGTCACCAATCCTTTACAGCAGTTTTCATTTCTTCATCACCACTTAGCTTACTACCCTCAGACTTCTATTTCTTTGGTCTAATGAACGAGGCACTGAGGGCCAAATATTATGACTATCACTAGTTTCATGGAGAATGTAGAGATGAATTCTACTTTTTAGTTTTACCAGCTAGAAGATGTCATACTGCTTCCACAGAGTTGAATCACCCTCACTTTCTTCCATATTTTAAATGTCAGTGTCCTGATTTTTTTTCCCCAAAGACAATTACTCCCACATGGGTGCTTACTTAAATCACTTCAGTATTAAGCTTTCCAAGTTATCATTTTCCACCTTAACCTAATTAGTTCACTTCCTTCCACCTTCTCTTTCATTTATATCACACTTCTCATTCAGCATTACAATTTTGTCTGTAAACCCCTATCCTGAATTACTGTTGGCCTTTGTAATAAAGGGTGTTCCAATAACGTGGACTGATTTTAAATGTGAATTAAGTTTGAACATATAATGATTTTTTTTATTTTCTTTCAGATTTAACAATTTAAGTCTTTGGCAATTTCAATCCTGGAAAGATCAAACAACGTGTTAAAATTCCAAGAGTGCATTTGGAAAAATTGTTCATAACTTCAAACAAACTGGGTCAGTGGCAGATGTGAAAACCCCATAGCATGTGCTCGTTTATGCCGTTCAACTGAAAACGTTGCTGCAAGTGCATGAGAATGTGGCCAAAAATTCAGACACCTCTATTCGTTATCGCACACAGGAATTGAACCTCTCCACAACAATGTTACATGATTTCCACTCTCATTTGGTTGACAAAAAAAAAGCAAACTGTCACAACATGCATTTCTGTTTGAACACCCATTTTTGTAATAGGCTTTGATAACATTGTTTTTTATTATTTCCATGGTTGAAATTGCCAAAGACTTAAGTTGTTAAATCTGAAAGAAAAAGAAAAAATTAGACACTTAAAGTTAATTCACACTTAAAATCAGTCCAAGTTATTGGAACAATCTTTATATGAAAATTAGTGTATACCCCACACACACACACAGTGTGCGATGGGTAAATTGTCGCCATTTTATATTTTTAATTTTGCACTTGTGCATTGTTTTTTTTTTTGATGTTGTCAACTGCACAGTATAGTAAGGTCAACTGGGCACTGTTTTGTGAGAAAAAGAGCACCATGACACAATTCACTCTTCCAGAAATTTGGAAACTGCATGCTGTACTGCTTGGCATTCATGCCAGAAGCTCCAATACAAACATTTCAGAATGTTTGGGTGTCAAATAGTGCAGAAGATTCAGAAAGTGTTGGGTGAGTTTAATGGTGATTACGAAGTTCTTTGGAGTGATTACTAGTGATAGCGATGTTATGCCACCACTCTTTCTACAAGGCCTCAGTCTCAACACAGGCGTACATCAAGTGCCTTGAGGAGTTAATGCTGCCTTGGGTCAAGAGGGTGGCTGCTGAAGACTCTGTCTAGAAACAGGCCTCTGTGCCATACCACACAAGCAAAGGAACCCAGACACATTTCTGTAACCACATCACACCTTATATTTGGTTACCTAAGTCCCCAGATTGCAAACACCTTGATTATTATGTGTGGGGTGCAGTCTAGTGAGACACCAACAAAACTCCTTGAAACACCAAAGATGAATTAAAAGCAAGGATTATAGCAGCATTCACCAAAATTAAACAAAGAGACCATCCAGAAGAGTTGCAGAAGATTCCAAAGTTGTCTGGAGGCCATTGTTGAGGCCAATGGTGATTTTATTGAATTAATCTACTCTTTAGCATTTCAAGATATTTTTGTGTAATTCTGGTAAATATATCTGTTAAAATGAGCTGTCAGTATTATTTTCACTTTCATTTTTGCATAATTTAGATGGCAATTTATCCATAGCACTCTGTATGTAACTACTTTTATACAGTCTAAATATCAAATCAAGGTTTAGCTGATAACTCCATGTCAAGTTATAGATATATTTCTTTATATACATCTGTATTGGATGCTTGAGTTGCCAATACCTTGTGCCAGCCCTGCTACTGCTATATTTCCTGTTTATAAAAAAATCCCTCCTACAACCGCAATAATATCTTCACTGCAACCTACTACTACTACACACACATATATATATATATATATATATATAGTTTTAAGGTGTGCTCTATTTAGGGGATAAAGTGCTCAATATCAAAGATAGATATAAAAGTGGAAACTGAAGTCAACATTCAGGCAACAAGCTGTTTCATATAGGACGCAATCGTCAGGCCACAGCGTGATGATTGTGTCCAGCATAAAACAGCCTGTTGCCTTTGAGGGTTGACTTCAATGTCCACTTTTATTTATATATATATATTATATATCCAACACAAAATATTTCAGTTCAACAAACAAGACAGCACACCCACAAATTGATGTCTCCTGTAAAACTGGCAGACATGGCAGAAGACCAGCACGTATAACAAGCTGACAACTTAATATCTTTACAAGTTTAAAAAAAAAAATTGTCATTCACTTTCTCTCACACAGAAGGTTAGTAATTTGTTGAAGAATGGATATCTCTTCTTTTCTGTTTATATATAATCAGACATGTTTTTGAGCTCTTTATCCCCCAAGTTTGTAACTAACCTTCTCTCCTGGTGCTGGTCTTTTGCCATGTCTGCCAGTTTTTCCAAGATTCTCGCTGCAAATAAATTATTGAGCTTTCCTTAATCAAAGAGCACGTGAGTGAAATACTTTCTATTTAGACCATATTTGTTGCAAAAAAAAAAAGATGTGGGCCACGATTTGTCAATTAAATTTATTATGGAGATAACATTTTTCAGTAGCAGATTTACTGAAGCAGAGTTTGTTTACAAATGGTTATAATTGTTGGTCCAAAATCATGCCTTCATTTGAGTGAAATAACCACTGTGAGTTCAAAGAACTGTGGAGTCATTCACATCATGGCAACAGGGATAGCCTTGTGTTCACAGGAATAAGGAAACATCACTAAAAGGATGTTAAATTGTAAATTAAAATCATATAATTTTATTTATCTTGTGTACTGGTGTGTGTACATTTTAGTTATGTGTTTTAAGGTTGCATGGGATAGAGGAAGAAAGTTACTACATCTTATGATAAGGAGAGTAGGTGGACATGTTGACCCTCCAAGGGTTGGTAGTGAAGAGAACGAGTTCAGCATTTTGTGGGGGAGCGATGTCTGTTTTCAGGCAGGAAATGTTTCTGTTGCATGCTGGGATAACTTTATTATTCTGGTTTTATTTATTTTATTTTAACCCATGTTTTAATGTTATTTGTTTTATTTTATTTATGACTAGCAGCATGGCCCGGCGTTGCCTGTGCTTGATTCAAAAATCGTACGACTCATACAGTAATCGCTATCACTTGACTTGAAATATTTTTGCCCTTCCTTGCCTTTAAAGGAGTGCCCTTTGCCGTGCTGATTTTGCTACATGCCTTACTTCTTGCCTATCTCACACTCCGAATCTTTTTTAAGCTCTATACTAAACATTAAATCTGTTACAAAAAAAGAACTAAACAAAATGAACACAAAACGATCAGTACTTGTAACTGGAAAAACTGAACGAAAAAAGAATGTTAACAACAAATACTTTTTCACACCGAACCCAGTTCTGCGGAATCAGAATCAACATTGAGTTTAAGCAAGCGAATAAGCCAATTGGAGTAAAGTGCCATGCAGATTTAAATTTTTCCCACTTGTGACGAATGCAGCTATTGATTTTTTTTGCATGCTAGTTAACATTTGTGTCAGTCAGCTGTTGGCTCTCACACTGGCCAATAGAATCTTCCTGCCTATTCGTGGCAGCCAGCTATAGGCTCTCACTCTGGCCAGTAAAAAATGTCCGCAAACTACATGAAAAGTTCTGTAGAAGCATGAAAAAAATTGATTATTTCCACTATAGATGGAAGTTGGGAAATGCAAAGTCGATCTTGGCCTTTCCACTAACTTGGAGCATGTGCACGTAAATTTTGGTGCAAATCCATCAAAAATTGTGGCCGTGCATTCGTCACACACACACACACACACACACACACACACACATCCTGCCTTTTATAGATAGATATTTATTATTATATATTTTTATCTATTAATATTAATGTCCATACAGAACAATGTTTTAGTGTTAACAGTTTTAGGTCTGTTTTTGAACTCCCTCTGTTTTGTAACTGTTTTCATAAAATCTTCATTTATCTGATGTTAGAGATTTGAATTGCCCGATTTCAACATTTTTAGATCGATATATCTATAAAATCAATGTATGTTTTGAATTCATTTATTTGAAGATTGTTGAAATTTTCCAATAAATTTTGTTAGTGGACACACAATTAGTATAAATTGGCCTCAGCAAATTTGTTACCTTTAGGTCCCGTTCAAGACATACATATTTTAAGGCTTTGTTTAGTGTTTGTTTACATACAATCTTTACCAGAAGAAGTAACTGCAAGGTTACTTGAAATGTAAACAATATTCACATTAATGATTTAAAAAAAAAAAAAATCCCAAAACATTTTTTACAAACTAAAAGAACAAATTTCAAAACAATACTAATTTCTTTTACTCTTCTGAGGATGAAAACTAATTTTTATAGGTAAATAAAAAGATATTGTCAAGATAGAAAGCTACTGTCAGCCATTTTGAATTCATACATAAGTTGGTCTCTTTGAATGGAAAAAGTGTGTTTGCATGACAGTCAGCAAGAATAACGCAGCAAGACTGTCTGGAAATTTTAGAGAAGTAAAAACTTGTAAAATTTAGTAAAAAAAAATTTTTTAAATTGTATATATAAACAATATTGTGTGAAAAAGTAGAAGAAAAAAAACATTGAAGAAAAAAAATCAATGAAAGAAATAAAAAATGAGGAAGAATTAAGAAGAAAGTGATCCAGAAGGAAAAATCTGAAGGAATTAAAAAAAAAAAAAAAAGAAAAAAAAGAAAAACAGAAGAATGAAAGATGAAAGAATTAAAGAGAGAAAAAAGAAAATGATAGTAAACAGTAAAGAAATGAAGAAAATAGATGGAAGAATGAAGAAATGGGAATGAAAATAGATGGGAGGAAAAGGAATGAAAATAGATGGAGGAGGAAAGGGAATAAAACATATGAAAGAATGAAGGAGAAAATGTATGAAAATAAATGGAAGAATAAACAGGAAAAAATATAGATGGAAAGAGAAAAAAATAGATGGAAGAATGAAAGAGAAAAGTGAATGAAAATAGATGGAAGAATGAAGAAGAAAAAGGAATGAAAATAGATGGAAGAATGAAGAAGAAAAAGGAATGAAAATAGATGGAAGAATGAAGAAGAAAAAGGAATGAAAATAGATGGAAGAATGAAGAAAAGGGAATGAAAGTTGATGGAAGAATGAAAAAGAAAAGGGAATGAAAATAGATGGAAGAATGAAGAAGAAAAGGGAATGAAAATAGATGGAAGAATGATGAAGAAAAGGGAATAAAAGTTGATGGAAGAATGATGAAGAAAAGGGAATAAAAGTTGATGGAAGAATGATGAAGAAAAGGGAATGAAAATAGATGGAAGAATGATGAAGAAAAGGGAATGAAAATAGATGGAAGAATGAAAAAGAAAAGGGAATGAAAATAGATGGAAGAATGAAAAAGAAAAGGGAATGAAAATAGATGGAAGAATGATGAAGAAAAGTGAATGAAAATAGATGGAAGAATGATGAAGAAAAGGGAATGAAAATAGATGGAAGAATGAAAAAGAAAAGGGAATGAAAGTTGATGGAAGAATGAAGAAGAAAAGGGAATGAAAATAGATGGAAGAATGAAGAAGAAAAGGGAATGAAAATAGATGGAAGAATGAAGAAGAAAAGGGAATGAAAATAGATGGAAGAATGATGAAGAAAAGGGAATAAAAGTTGATGGAAGAATGATGAAGAAAAGGGAATAAAAGTTGATGGAAGAATGATGAAGAAAAGGGAATGAAAATAGATGGAAGAATGATGAAGAAAAGGGAATGAAAGTTGATGGAAGAATGAAGAAGAAAAGGGAATGAAAATAGATGGAAGAATGATGAAGAAAAGGGAATGAAAATAGATGGAAGAATGATGAAGAAAAGGGAATGAAAATAGATGGAAAAATGATGAAGAAAAGGGAATGAAAATAGATGGAAGAATGAAAAAGAAAAGGGAATGAAAGTTGATGGAAGAATGAAAAAGAAAAGGGAATGAAAGTTGATGGAAGAATGAAGAAGAAAAGGGAATGAAAATAGATGGAAGAATGAAGAAGAAAAGGGAATGAAAATAGATGGAAGAATGATGAAGAAAAGGGAATAAAAGTTGATGGAAGAATGATGAAGAAAAGGGAATAAAAGTTGATGGAAGAATGATGAAGAAAAGGGAATGAAAGTTGATGGAAGAATGAAGAAGAAAAGGGAATGAAAATAGATGGAAGAATGATGAAGAAAAGGGAATGAAAGTTGATGGAAGAATGATGAAGAAAAGGGAATGAAAGTTGATGGAAGAATGAAGAAGAAAAGGGAATGAAAATGGAAGAATGAAATAGAAAAGAAATGAAAAAAGTGGGAAGTATGGAAATGATGGAAAAAGGAGATGATAGAGGAATGAAAAAAACAAACGTGATGCAAAAAGTGAAAAAAAGTTTGGAAGACAAGAAAAATTATCAGAAAAGAAAACAGGAAAAATAAAAGATTTCACAAGAAATGATACAAAAATCTAGCAAATGAAAAATAACCCAGAGAACTGTGCAATTATCAGACATGAGCAATTTGGGAATTGTTCGTACACAAATTTAACAAGAAAGACTAGGGAGGGGAACACTCTACTTTGAATTTGTTAACCAATATTAATAAAGGCATAAATCTCTAAGCACCGAATATTTCTCTGTTTGTTGTCAGTGAGTCTCAACTGCTAAAAAAAAAAAAAAAAAAAAAAAAAAATGTTGGAGGGGGAAGCATAAAATTGTTACCTGTATTTTTATTACAATGCTACAACTTACAAAATTTATTACAATCCTGTACCTAGAAGTTGTCCATTTCCAAAAGTAATTTCAACCACCTGAAGCGAAAATTGCTTCAGGCTACTTTTGCATTTCAGTTCTACAAGTAAAACAGAAGTTAATATACAGAACAAATAGAGCAGCTTGTGGGAGAGCTTTCACGTGGCAAACTGTTACATTATTCCACACTTTAGTCAGAGATCAAGTTTTTGAGACCAAGAAAAAAAAAGACAGGATTTTGAATGACGATTTTCAAACTAGTTGAGTCCTTAGAAGATTTAGTATTGTACCATACTAAGTTTAGCATAATGAAGATCAGGAAGCACAGTACTAGATTGGCAGTTAGGTCTCATATTTTACTGTTGAATGTAATGCTTATAGTCTTGTCTCCTGCACTTCTTGATTGTTCCTTCTCCCATGTTTTCTTCTTGAACATTCTGTCTCCTTCACTTCTTTCCTGTCAACTACTATTTTCAAGAATATAAATGCAATGCCAATTGTCATCTAGCTCCTTGAAACCTGTTCTTTTACTGTCCTACTGGTTTCTTTCACTTTTAGTAAGCCTTTTTATTGTTGTGACATTTATTGCCAGGCTTGGGATTAAATGATTTAAAAAAAGGAGGAGAAAATGAAAGGAAAAGGACAGAAAAATAAAGAAGAAAAAAAAAAACTGTCTTCAAATGAAGAACAGTCAAAATTTTATAAACCTTTTTATGAATATTTACTTATATCTTCATTCTTTTTTTCAATCAAGCACTGTCGGTTCATTTTTAACTAGTAATTACTTTCATCTCCAGTTTTATTAGTTCAATGCATTGTCAATCATTTTTCTTATTCATTTTTGACGAACATTTACTTTCATTTTCATCAGAATTTTATTTTAGTTATTGATCAACAATTCAAATCAAAAATAAGACCGACACTTGTTAATGTTGAGGAATTACAACAGTGGTTACTGTGAGAATATCTACAGCGGCATTTCTCAACCGGGGTTCCCCGGAACCCTAATTTTCCTGCAAAAGGTCCCCAAGTGTTCTGCAAGAACAGGTGTTTCCTGATTTACCTTATGTCTTTTCAACATTGCCAGTAAAGGATATTAAGATGATTGTCTCTGTTGGTAGTTGCATAATTAAAAGAAAAAAAAAAACTTGTAGTTCCAATGAATGACTTATTTTTATGGAAATTTGAATTCTTAAGCGTTTCAAACTTCTTTGCACTGTTTTTACTCAAATTAAGGAGTGACAAAGAATGGCAACTGCTAGTCAAAATATATCCATAAAAAATAAATCATTTGTTGGAACTACAAGTTTTTTTCTTTTGATAATTAACTGTTTTCATTCTGTCTATATTTATATTATAGGTATATGATATTGGTTACTTATGTTTATTTTTCATGTTTGACTTTTAGAATTTTTCTTTCTTGTGTTAATGAAAACTCCCCGATGAAGTATTATAAACGAACAGTATGAATTTTATTTAGCATTACTGAAAAAATTGGACAAAGCATTAATTTTTCCTTAAACAAGTTATTGAAATATATATACTATGATATTTACCATGTGAAATATGATGAAAATAAAATAAAAAAGATATGGTATATAATTTTGTTTTTGCACAGGGGTTACTTGAGACATGTAATTTATTTTAAGGGTTACACAAGGGTAAAAAGGTTGAGAAACACTGATCTACAATAAAGATATACAAAAGATGCAAATGCATTAATATTGACCTTATCAAACAAATACATTAAAATCTTTGAGATTAAGGAGATTTTGTTTTAATTTCAATTTATCCAAATGATTGCCTGCATCTTGGGTTGTTATACATACTTTTGTAGACAACATTTCAGACAAGTGCTGTCTGGCCATCATCAGGTGTCTATTTTTTAATAAATTTTGGTGATATCTTGTGTTGTTTTTTGTCCATTTTAAGACATTTCTTGTTTGTTTGCTTTTTCTATTTGAAAATGTTGGTGTCCACCATGGCTCTATCCTCAGACCTACTGTGTTTCTAAGTCAACAACCTTCCTGATTGCCTTCTATCATTATGGCTGATGCTAACCTTCAAGAGAGTGAATCAATACACGTTCTTAGTCTTAACATTTTCAATTGATAGGAATTGGAATGATTATATCAGTTCAATGGCTAAGTGAGCCTCTAGGATAGCTATTTCACTATGTCATCCTAGATAATTTTTCTTGCCCGAATCTATTTTTCCCATTTATAAGTGTTGTGCCATACCTATGGACAATAATGGTTATGTCCCAATCCTTATAAATACTGTATGTTGAATCACTGTATGTGTGCTTGTCAGAAACCTAGCCTAGTCTATTTTGAAGGGTAGAGTCTTATCTGGAGATTGTAGACAGCTACTCGACCCCGTGTATACTTGGTCTGTGGGGAATTTTTTACCCAAGCCTATGAGCATAGTTCACCTCACATTAAATTCATTCCTTGTGCTACATCTGACTGCGTGGAGAGGTTAGTGAATATCTTCAATGGCGTCGTACGCTGTTCCTGTTATAAATATTATCGTTCATTTCCAACCTTCGTTTTGGTTATTCTTATCCAGTAACCTTTCCTAGGTTACAACAATAAATCTACCATTCACCTGTGCATTGAGTATTGTTGCCACATCTGAACTGGTGCTTCTCATATGTATCTAGAGATTTTTTATAGCAAAAGAAGAATCTGCAATGTTAACAGTCTTGACTTGGCACCTCAATCAATTTCAGACCATTATAACAGTTTCCCTCTGCTTTTTCTATAAATATTTTCACGGTAACTGAGTTTTCCATGTTGGTACCTCAATTTTATGAATTAAAGTGCAGTACTAGATGAGAGGTTAGGTCTCATCATTTTAATGTTGAAATGGCTAGACGTAACTAAATTCTATGCTAATAATTTCTTCTCTCACATTTCTAACTTGTGAAACATTCTTCTATCTTCTTACTTTCCTGCCAAATGCTATATTCAAAAAATTAAATGCAATGTTGTCATATTTTTGTTATTCTTTTTTCTTTAATAACGTTTTCTCATTTTCTTCCAGTCTTTGTAACTTCTTGGATCTTGATCTGTTTTTTTTTTGTTTTTTTTTTTTTGCCTCGTATCGTGTGAAATGTTTAAGAAAAAGATTTCACTTCCCAATTTAGAGATAGAGTCCATGGTCACTAGGTGACTACAATACTTTGTAATCAATGTCTGTATCCACTATGGCCCCACCCACTCGATGTATTTTTTGAGACAAAATCATCAGAAGCAATACGAAATGCTGTGATAACCAACTGTCAAATCCATCTGATCTGACATTGGTTTTAAAAGTGTGTAAAAAATAAAAGAAATAAAAAAAAAAAAAAAAAAAAAAATTACAATATTTCATCAATGGAGATAAAAGAATTAATATGAAAAAATAGTTTCAAATATATAAGTTTCCAAACAATTCAAAGTCGTCTTCTGACCTTTGTTCCTGACCTCTGTTGTAGCAGTTCAGAGAGCAAGCTCCTCTTTTCCAATTTTCAACCTGTCATCCTGACTGTCACCGTGATATGTAATTCAAAGCTAAACAAGCTTTGCTATAAGGATATTCAGCAAGCTCAGTTTGGCACAAGGCTATGAATTTTGAGTATCCAATACTGAGTTTGGTTTGATACAAAGCCACAGTTTCAGAGGCACTGAACTCCTGACAGTAACTGTGTACTTGACTATTAACGATTATCCCATAACGTGATATGCTGATTAAGTTATTAAAAAAGATAGGTTATGATAGCAGCACAAATTGTATGGGAAATTTTGAAAAAGCTTCATCCAAGAAATTTTGGCAACAATTAAGGATTTACTACTTCTGTCCCATAATAGTTGATCCATTTAATATATGAAATGGGTATGCCAATGTCACAACTATTATGGGACAGAGGTTTCAAGAAGGATTGATATTAATATTTAATAATTTTTTTTTTTGACTCTATCGATCTTTATTTTTGCTCTTATTTTGTCTTCTTGATCTTTCAAACTTCTACTGAAATACTACATCTGTCCCGAATTGTTGAGACATTTAGTGTATGAAATGTGTATGCAAATGTACCAACTATTATGGGACAGAGGTTTCAAGAAGGATTGTTATTAGTATTTAATAATCTTCTTTGACTCTCGTAATCTTTATTTTTTGCTTTATTTCAACCTTTTATTTTGTCTTTTTGATTTGGCAAACATATCACTGTCCCATAATAGTTGGTACATTTAGTATATGAGATGTGTATACAAATGTCACAACTATTATGGGACAGAGGTTTCAAGAAGGTTTGTTAATAATATTTAAGAATTTTCTTTGACTCTCATAATCTTTATTTTTTGCTCGTCAGCTTGTCTTCTGAAACGTGAATGCAAATGTACCAACTATTTTGGGACAGAGATTTTAGGAAGGATTGTTACTAATATCTAATAATTTTTTGACTCTACTAATCTTTATTTTTGCTATATTTTGACTTGTTGATCTGGTAAATATCAGTGGAAATGCTATTAGGTTGGTGCAAAAATAATGTCGTTTTCTCACATGTGAGAAAACGACATTATTTTTGCACCAACCTAATATCACTATCCCAGAACAGTTGGTACAATTAGTATGAGAAATGTGTATTAAGATTTAGTCAGTCTCAAGAAAGATTGTTAATATTTAATAAATTTTCTTTAAACTCTCCTGAGGTAATAAAATAAGCATATACCATCTTCCCTCTGACTTGTAACCATTCATCAAAATAAAATAAATGTGTTTGCAGCACTAAAGCTGAACGAGTCAAACAAAACTTGATAAGTTTCTACTATATTACATCTAATCTTTATTACAACCGATTATTTTATTGTTGATCTGGCAAACTTCAATTGAAATACTACCACTGTCCCAGAATAGTTGATACATTTAGTGCATGAAGTGTATATACAAATGCAACAACTATTACGAGACAGCATATAACTTATGGCTGCATCTTGCCAACTCAACAGTAAATTGGTGTGATCTTGTTGCCAGTCCAGCACTGTGCTTAAATTCAAAAAGTCTAAGTATCAAAGCAAAGAGCTTTAGTAAAACAGTTGTTATGAAAGTTTTTATAGAAAATACCAGGTAGGCAAGTTTATGGTGGTGGAAAAGTGACTGAAGTAGAGATGCCAGATCAGGACCAATAATATTGCTGATTCTTGTTTGGATTTTATCAAGTATCTCTAAATATATTGCAAAAGCTCCAAACCATAATAATGCTAACAAAAAATGGCGAAGACAAATTTTTTAGTCCTTTTTATTATGAGTTCTTAAATAGTAAAACAATTTAAATTTGCAAAATACAAGGAAAGACATTTAAAACAGACTTGCTTCTTTTTATTCATACACAACTTTGACACCATAGAGCAGTTTTCAACAGAAATTTTGTATTTATCAGAAAATCATGATCTAGATTTCTCTTCCTGTTGCTTCAAGTCTCTTCTTCATGTGAGGAGATTGTTTGCATTCACTGCCATATAGGAGGACTGCTATTATATAGCAGTTTGATATTATTTTCTGTCAAAAAGCTTGCACATTGGGTTCTGTCTTGAAAGCAATATTTAAGAGTGATGTTGGCAAATTATTCTTTCCTCTTACCATAGCTGCCTTACTTGGAGGAATTTAATATTTAAAATTGTTTATATCAGCTTTTAATGATCACTATTAAAAAACAAATTTTAAATAATTTTCAAGTGATGTTTAAAGGGAAAAGAGAAACTTGTAATGAGAAGGAGAGAGGAAAAAATAACCGAGAAAGAGATTAATATTCAACATCTGTCATTTACAACCCCCTCCCACACGGAGAACCCTCGTTGCCTCCAATCAGAATGGCTGATTCTCAACTCCACAAAAGTGTGTCGTCGTGCCTGCTTGGTATCACACTGTCAGCTGACATGAGGTGGAACAAATACATAGACTCAATAAATTCATCTTTGGCAAGGAAAGTTGGTTCTCTGAATCCATCCTTCAAATCTATAAATCAACCATCCGTCCTTGCATGGTATATTACAGTCATATATGGTCTGGTGTGCCCACTGTAAATCTCGAGGCCCTTGACAAAATCCTCCAGAGCCGGATATGCAATGTGATAGGTCCTGATCTGGCATCTAGTCTAGAGTTGCTTACTCACAGACATGCCGTGGCTTTGCTCTGTCATTTTTATAAGTATTTTCATGGCAACTGTTCCAATGAGTTGCTTTCTATGGTTCCCAGACAGCATGAATTTAAGCGAGCTAATAGGTTGGCATCTCATCTTTCACTGTTGAAATGGTTAAACATAACAGTCTCTTCTACTCAAACAGCTTCTTCTCTCACACTTCCTGTAGTTTCACTTTCACTTTCTGGCATGACACAGACAACCAACGAGAAATGGATATGCTGCTTCCACTACTACTTGGAATTCCCACTCCCCAATTTATTGGCAGAAACACACAAATGTGTTATACAGGAATAAAGTGTCACTGCCAACACTTGAGTTTGAACATAGATCACCAGCGAGCAAACACAGGCAATCCCATTCGTGAATTAGGTAGATCATGTGACCATAGAGGAAATGCATATATGTAGGAATTAGCATGACATCTGAAGGATCACTATTTCTATTCTATCCTTTATTACTATACGGATCACTTTTTATTTTCTATACTATTCTCTATACTGATCACTACATGGATTATTATTCAAACATTACTTTCTGAGTATGTATTATTGCTATTAGTGTGTGATTATTCAAAGCGGTCGGAGACAAGTCGTTCAACAGCGTTACTGTAGTTGTATCTGCAATAAGAAAGTCTCTACTACAATGCTATTACAAAAAAAAATGCATGTTGGGATTTCTTCCTAACCAAAAAAAAAAAAATAATAGGCTGGTTCTCAGTTTCATCTGACTCAGTCTGTGTTGTCTTAAAATCAGAATGCTGTGTTTGTTTGTCTGAATTTGCTTTTGTGTTGTGTCAATCTGAATTCTTAGTTGATGAACTTTTTGCCTTATTACTGTTAATTTGCTTTGCATATATTGTTTGCTTTCTCTGTTTATTTTTTGCCCTGTTCTTTTCTTTTTAATTGTTTAGTTCAAGCTTTGTCAAATTTATTTGTCGGGCAATTCTGCCATTTATTTATATTACATTTAACCAAGTCGACTCATTCTACAGGATTCATACCTTTCCCAAGTCTATTTGGACAGAAGTGAATATAATAAACCTAGAGTTTAAACTCAGCATTTTGATTTCTCATTTTGAGCTGTTATCCATTACACCACCAGCACATCCGAACTTACATCACCTGGTATTCTGTAGTGGTCACCCATTGAGGTGCTGAGCAGGCTCAACATTGGTTCTTGTCTGATCACCAAAATTAAGCAATATTTCAATCTGATATAAGCCTTAAGAGAAGAAAGAGAAAATGACAGAGATATTATTGAAATTCTTATTTTAATTTCGAGACATGTCAAGGGATAGAAAAAAAAAAAAAAGGTAGGCACAAATGATATGGGGAATAATAGAATGATTCAGACCATGAAACCATCACAAATTTTCATTCATTAAGCCAAGCAAACATTTCATATGGTATGCTAAAAAGTACTGTGTAACAAAATTTTGAGTTTTTTTTTCTCTTTGGTTAGTAAGTATAATTTCCTAATTGCTTCTGTTTAGAAATCAAATGAAATGACTTCTTCCCTTCAAACCTCATTTTTATGGTGACCAGAACATCCAGATATGCAGCTGAGGAGAGAAACCTATCTTACCCCAACCAAAAATACCACTACTACCTGATCCTACATCTTCATTTCACAAAGTCTAATCACAAACTTTTGATGTTGAGACACAGGCAGTGGAATTTGTTAGATGAAAGTGTATAACTTGCAGATCGGAGAAAGCGTTACCAGTGTTTTTCGAGTTTTTCTCATTTGTCAAGTTTGTCTTTGTGACCAGTCTGTTCAAGGTAACTGGAACCACAGAGAAACGGTGGGACCGAGATGCCAAAATAGTAGCTCACTTAAATTCATGCCGTCTGGGAACCAGCGAAAGCAGCTCATCGGAACAGTTGCCGCAGAAATACTTGTAGAAGAGACAGAGAGAAGCCATGGCACGTCTAGACTAGATGCCAGGTCAGGACCTATCACATTGTATATCCATCTCTGGATTTTGTCAAGGACCTTGAGATATACAGTTGGGGCACCAGACTATATATGTCAGCAATATTCCAGCTTTATCAACAACTCATGCAGGAGCCTCAAAGTTGTGCTGCTACATAACAAGAACATGTATACATTGTATCTCTTCCCCTAACTCACTCGGTGCAGCTCAAAGAGGAATACAGCAGTGTCACGACCTTGTTAGATATCTTGAAATATGAAGAGTATAGCTATGATATTATCGGAGACTTCAAAATTGTGGCCTTCATGATGAGTCTCCAAGATGCCTTTATCTAGTTTCTGTGTTATCTATGCTTTTGGGAAAGAGAAAAATTACCACACACAGGTGGGACTGGCCACAGTGAACCGAGTTCAATGTTGGGAGGAACAACGTCAAATGGGAGCCACTGCTGGACACCAGAAAGTAGTGTTTCCTCTATTGCACTTTATGAGACAATTTGTAGATAAGGAGTCTGCAGCCTTCAAGTACTTTCAAGAACTTATTCCGTAAGCTGTCCGGCAGCAAAAGTCTTCATTGGACCACAAATAAAGAAGAGCATAGAGTGCAAGGAATATCCCAAAAAGGATGCAGAAAGCAGCATAGAACAGCTTTCTTGCAGTGGCTCAGGACTTCCTGGTGAAGAACTATGGCAAAATGGGCTGCAGGATGTCGCTCAAAGTTCATATCCTTGATGCCCATCTTGATAAATTCAAGAAGAACATAAGAGCATACTCAGAGGAGCAAGATAAGCGCTTCCACCAATATATACTGGATGCTACCAAGAATCGTATAAAGATGATGGGAGACTGTATTTGGAGGCTGATTCGTGAAAGTAATTTACAGTATAAGCGTAAATCATGAAAAACTACTCACTTTTAAAATTTTTGTGGTCTCTCTTGTGTAATCGTAGAATAACTAAATGCTACTTTTGAATCATATGACATTTTCTTCCTACTTTGTGTAAAGAACGTTTACATTCTCTAGTTTTCTCAATGGGAATATGTAACTTTCAAAATTAACATTATTCTCGTCACAAAAGCAAAGTTTGAAGGAAATATTTTCAATTTTTCATACTTTCTAGGAGTAAGCAAATTAGAAATAACCATTGTTACCCAATGCAAGAAAATATGTTTTACATTGAATTACTGAGCAAGCTTCTCTTTTTTTAGTACAAAGTTACAAGAATCAGATGACCAGTAAGGCATGCACTCTCTTGCAACATGCCTAAATTGAAGAAGGTCAGAGGTGACCATGGCCAAAACACTATCATTGTAACAACAGAGCAGAAGATATTGTAAATAAGTTTAACTTGGTGTTGTTTCATCATAGAATAAGATCATTCCTGAGTGTAGACAACCATAGAATAGACTGCTTTAGTGTGTGATGACAGCCGTAGAACAGACCATTCCTGTGTGTAGACAGTTATAGAATAGATCATTTTAGTGTGTGATGAGAGCTCTAGAATAGACCATTCCTGAGTGTAAAGTCATAGAATAGACTGTTTTAGTATGTGATGACTGTTAATCTGAGTTAAGAATGTTGTGTTTTCTCCTCTTGTCTCTAGATAAAAGGAAGTCTGTTTGGAGTGATCTCCTCTTTGTTTGTTGTTGTAGTTTTCTTTGACAAGATGGCAGTTTAGCTAAGACTGGGTGTCTGTGGAAGGAGTAAATCATCAATGGTAGCAGAGCATAGTTTTTTTTGTGTGATAAGAAGCTGTCTTGTTCAGCAAATGCTGAAACACACTTAAAAGAAGAATGGCTTCCTTCACAAAACATCCACCTGTTTTGGTAAATGAAGAGGCCTATGCTGAATGGAAGCAAGATATAGGCATATGGTCTATATTCACGGACTTACCTAAGAAGAAACAAGGCCCTGCTGTGTTTTTATCATTACCACGAAATATAAGAGAATGTGTTCAACACTTGGCAATAGCAGATATCGGTGGAGCAAAGGGATTAAATATAATTATTGACACATTGGACAAAATTTACTTGCTGCACGAAAATACGATGGCATACATGTCACTTAAGGAATTTTATTCCTACAAAAGGGGAGCCGGGGTTAATGTAAATGAATTTTTGGTACAATATGAATTTCTGTATCAAAAATTACAGAAATTTGGAATTACTCTACCAGAAGGAGTCCAGGCCTTTTTTTGTTCTGAATGCAGCAAATGTATCGGAGGAAAATGAAAAATTAGCAAGAACCACATGTTCCAGTTTAACATATGCAACAAGGAAAGATACACTGAAGAAAGTATTTTCTGATATTTTATCAACAGAATGTAAAACTATCCCTGCTATCAAAGAAGAAGTTGAAACAGTAAATTTCAATAGATACAGAAGTATTAAGGAACAAAGGCATGACAGGATATATAAAGTAAATCCTAAGGATAGACAAGGTAAGACAATGCGTTGTTTTAAATGTACTTCAACTAAGCATTTTGCCCGAGATTGTACGAGTTTCAATTCTAGAAATAATATCAACACTGTCGTGGATACGGACCAGGTGAACTTTACTTTGTTTAATCTTGATTCATGTTATCGAACATTGATAAATGACTCTCATTCCAATGTAAAAATGTCCAATCTTGTGAAAGAGACATTGGGTATGGCAGTGTTGAACTCTGCTTGCTCACAAACTGTTGCTGGAGAAATTTGGTTTAATGTATTCTTTGATACATTAAATGACGGAGATAAGCGGTTGGTGGAAACTGTTAGATCTAACAGAATATTTTGTTTTGGAGATTGAGTGGAGGTAAGAGATATTAAAACAGTTAAGTTTCCTGTAACAATAGTGGGTATAAGAGGTTATATTGAGGCTGACATTGTCAAAAATGATATACCCCTGTTATTAAGTCATAAATCAATGAAAACTGCAGGCATACTACTAAATTTTAAAAACCACACCTGTCGCATTTTTGGCAGACATATTAAATTGCAAACAACAACTTCCGGACATTATAGTCTGCCACTAATATGCTTTTGGAGGTTAAAAATGCACCAAGCATAGTCTTACATTGTGAGACTTTAAAAGGATGTTCTCGAGTAGAAAAAAGGAGGAAGGCTGAGAAATTACATAGACAGTTTGCTCATGCATCTAAAGAAAAGTTAATAACTTTGGTTAAAGGTAGTAAGGCATTTCATGATAAGGAATTTCTGAATCAGATAAAAGATGTTTGTGATTCTTGTTCGGTTTGCCAAAGGTTTAGAAGACCCCCTCCTCGACCAGTTGTAGGATTGGCTCTTGGTAACAGGTTTAATGACACTAATTTGGATTTAAAGGAAACTACTACAACAACAACAACAACAACAACAACAACAACAAAGAGGAGATCACTCCAAACAGACTTCCTTTTATCTATAGACAAGAGGAGACAACTCAACAGTCTTAACTGAGACTACCATTGCTGGTGTCTTCTTGTGAAAACTATAGTTCCTAAAAAAACAAAAACAAAAGCAATTGCAACGTCTCTCAGAATTTCAGAAGAGGCTCCCATCTTTGTCAGACAATCTGCAACCTGTTCTTGTCCTCTGATCCATTCCGTTTGAATTTCCTTCAATCTGATCACATCAACTCTCAGACGCCGGTCACTCACAAGATTTGATGAATTTAAAGTCTCTACCAGAGATGCATTGTCTGTTTTACAAAGAACTTCAGGCAATCTAGGTAATCTGAATATCTCCTGAAGCATGGCGGCTATCAATATACCAGCATCAGCTGCTTCACCAAGTGCAAGAGTTTCAGAGGCTAATGGACTTTTTGTTACACAGTCAAGTTTTTTTGATGACCAGCCATTCTGTTCATCTTGCCACAAACAAAGATGATAAAACCATCTTGTGAAGATCCATCCTCCAAAGTAGCATAGGTGGCATCTGAATAACAAACAATATGGATATGGAACCTGTCATTGATTTTAACTTTATTAGTGACTTGTTTGCCTCGAAGAGCAACTTCACCTTTGGTGATTTTCCAACATTACTCATTCTACACACATCAAACGATACATTTGGTCGAGTCTGGGTGGGTACCCACATCGTTTGGCCTGTCAATCTCTTTAGCTCTGTCTTCTCATCGTGACTCAATTCATCATTTTTCCTTAATGATCTTCCTTTCTTTATGTCTATTGGGGATATAGCTGAAGCATATAGATTTTGATGTATTATAATCCCATTTTTTGTTTGCTTAACATGCAATCCCAAACATTTAAATGTTCCACTTTCATGCTTTCCAATTTTAGATATCTTTTTTTTTAATTCTCCGATCACATTTTTCTGAAATAGATCATTTCCACAGAATCTGAAATCATCTGCATGTATTGCCAAAATGCCTATCAAGTGACCAGTGGCATTGTGCCAAAGAAACAGTGCATTGTCGTATGCACTCACCATTCCCTTCAAACGAGTTAACTCACGAGGTGCATTATTTAAACCATAAATGCATCTTTTCAGCTTCCACACCTGTGATTCTGGACACACATCAGATGGTGGTCTAAGGAATAATTCTCTTTCCAACATATTACGTTGCAGAAATGACGAGGTAAAATCAAGAGTCTCCACCTGCCGCATCATAACCGAGGCCGTTAACAATACGAGACGCATGGCCTCACGGCTGCATGTCGGAGAATCTGTTTTTAAGTTATGAGAATCTTGTTCATAACGACGCGCAACAAGACGAGCCTTCATTATCTTTTTGTCATTCATAAATTTTTCTGTTATCACCCATCTTGTTGATATACATTTCAGGCACACATTCATATACTTCATGAACTTTCATATTTTTCAATTCCTTTTTCTTTGCATCAATCACATGTTGTCCTTGTTCTTGTTCAGAAGCAAGCAAAACTGCATGTTCCTGATTACTTATTCCCTCTGTTGCATGAGAGAGTTTTCTCCATTGATCAAGAGAATAGACTATTCCTGTGTGTAGACAAACATAGAACAGACCATTTTAGTGTGTGTGTAGACAGCCATAGAATAGACATTTAGTGTGTAATGACAGCTGTAGGATAGACTGTTTCTGCATACAGATATAACTTATGCATCTTCCTTTACACAGATAAAATATGCAGAAATGGAATTATGTTTTTTTTTAAAAGGGATATTATTATTTACATTTGAATTAAATGTCCTCATCGCTGTTATTTTTGTCATAACATTTCAACCATTTTGCCACCCGGCCTTCTTCAGATTTATGTCGAGCCGAAACTATTATTTATTGTATGTGGAATAGATTGTTACCATTCACTCTCCCATGTTTAGGGATATCTCATCTTGTTTTTCTTTTGTACTGCTCAGTTTTTTTTTCACTCACTTTCCACTCACTTTCCACTCAGTCTAAATCTGTATTACCCAGTCTGGAGATTGAACTCACAATGTCACCAAATTCCCAAATCAACACTTTAATCCACTAGGCTACTCATGTCTACTTTTGCAAGTTTTTTTTGTTTACTATGACAACAACATGCCATGACAAACTTTGATACGATATTGTCAGATTATACTAAAAAAAAAAAAAAAATGTAGCTGCAATCAAACTTGGTTTTATTTCTGGTAGGATTGTAGAGAATAATCAATTGTTAATTAGTAATTGGACATATAAGTATTTGTTGATTAATCAGTTGTCAGCTATTTTTCTAGCTGTTGATTAATTGGATTTCATACTTTTTATGATCTTCTTATATGCCGTGTCCATTCATAACCTATGGTTCTCCCCAACTTCCTGTATTTTGTTGATCTTGGTAACTTTTCATACTTTAAAATCCTGTTCTTATATCCATTCCCACAAGCTCATTAAGTAGGTTATTTAATATTTTCTCTTGCTCTCAGTATGTACTTTGAGTGCTGAATTCTCCATGCCTTCTTTCCTCATTTTATGCCCCAGACATTACAAATGACTCTTGGCTTAATAATCATCAGTTATCATAGATATAAAAAGGAATTTAATGTTTTGAGGGTTTCCATTTTTTTTTTTAAGCCTTTGAATATTGACACTGATGAATAGAGATCTCCCACCCTATGCCAAATTTCCTGGAAATATGCATTTTCAAACATTGGCCAGTATTCTGGCCACTTGGTTTCAAAGGGTTAAGTTGCCAATTATCAACTAATTAATCACTGCAACCCTAATTAATGGATTTATCCCTTTCCCCAGGGGAATTAATTTACACTCTATATCAGTGTTTCTCAACCAGGGATCCTTGGAACCCTAAGGTTGCACAAAAGCCCCTCCCCCCCCAGGGTTCCATGAGAACAGGTGAGATAAGCTAATGCACTTTTGACTTTTTATTTAATTTCATATACACACCCAATATATTCTTGGTTATTGTAATGTAGACATCATCCTATCTAACCTATTATGCTATTAAAAAATATAACAATTATTGGGAATATATTTAGAGAAACATGTTTTACTTTATCAAATTGCTCTGATAATAACATTTTCTTAGCCCATTTATTGCTTCACAGGACATTTTCCCTTGATTTACCTTTAATGTCTATTCAACAATTCCAGTAAAGAATAAAAAAAATAAATAGTTGATGTAGCAATTATCTGTTTTTGTTCTGTTTACTGATGTTTATTTTTTACATTTGAGTTTAGGATTTTTTTGGGGTGGTGAATGAAAAGTCACTAATGAAGTATTATAAATGAACAGTATGAATTTTATTTAGCAGGACCAAAAAAATTTTCCTTAAACCAGTTATTCAAAAATATATACTATGATATTTACCACGTGAACTATGATGAAAATAAAATGAGAAAGTTTTGTTTTTGTGCAGGGGTTCCTTGAGACATGTAATTTATTTTAAGGGTTACACAATGGTAAAAAAGGTTGAGAAACACTACTCTATATATTTACATGCTTAGAATATTACTGTCACATATGGCCTGGTGCCCCTGCTATTTACCTTGAGCTCCTTGATAGGAGCAATTGGCAATATTATTGATCCTGATCTGGTGACATCTCTTCAGTCTCTTTCCCACTGCTGTAAGGTTGCCTCTCTGTTTTTTTTTTGTTTTCTATAAATAATTTCATGGTAATTGTTTGGATGAGCTTTTCACTATTGTACATAGATGTTTTGAATTTAAGTGGGCCCCATGCTTTCCCGCCAATCAGTAATGAGAAAACCAGATATTACCCAGAATAGTTTAAGTGTATTGTTGCCTTTCTGCACCTTTTCTATAAATAATTTCATGGTAGTTGTTCTGAAGAGCTCTTCAATATTGTACGTAGACTTTTTGAATTTAAGTGCAGTACAAGACCGAGTTTGAGATCTCATCAGTTTACAGTTGAGCTAGCTAGATGTAACCGTAAATTCCATGCTGACAGTTTCTTTTCTCACATGTGAAACTCCTTTCAGGTTCCATACTTTCCAGCAAAGTTTAATCTGCAAAATTTAAATACAATGCCAATCGCTATCCACTGTTCTGATTACTCTTTCCACTCCCCTGTAACCCTTTGTGTCTTAGTTGCTTTACTGCCCTGCATGAGGTGATACACTGATTAAAAAAAAAAAAAAAAAATGTAAAATGCAGGGAGAAGTGGATTCATGCCTTTCCCAAGTTAATTAATACAAAAAGACTCGGATGGAATTTATACTTAGTTAAATTATTGTACTAGCAGGGGAAGCAGAGTTATTGACATATCTGAGAAATGTTAACAGACGATGGAAAATATTAGCCATTTCACTACAAGGAAACATTTGGCATTTATTGACCAAGCTGCTAGTACTGCTTTTGGTTGAAATTTATGATTCTTTCTGTTAGTTAAAACAATTTTTCAGGAAAACAGAGTAGCTGTTATCGGTCTTTCCAGTATTGATGGGGGTTTTCTTTCTTAACCCATAACCATTTATTTGAAATAGTGTGAAATCCACCTAAACTCTGAAATTATATTTCCTATATTGTATTGGTTTTTCTATCATCTGGTTGACACTGATATTTTGAACAGGAGTTGAGGTTTACCCTTTGTTTCCTGTTTAGGATTGGGTTTCTGGCTTCTTCTAAAATCTATTTAAACTATACTTTTAATGCATCTGTTTAAAGTCTGAAATTTTATTTACTATATTTTATTTTCCATCAATAGGAGAACATAGATTCTCACTCCCTCCCTGGTCTTCTGAACAGGAATAGAGGTTTATCCTTTGTTTCATGTTCAGGATTGGGTTTTCAGTTCCTTCAAAAGTCTTTTCATTTTCTTTCTTACCATCTTATTAGTGTTCACACCTTGCTTGTGGTGCATTGATGATAAAAAAAAAAAGGAGGAATGTGTCTTGTAAGGTGATTATTTTTCTTTCATCAATAGGTGTAGATAGGTTTGCCTATCATCCAATTCACACTCCTCCCTGGTGTTTTGAAAAGGAGTAGCAGTTTATCCCTTGTTTCCTGGTCAGGATTGGGTTTCTGGTTTCATCTAATGTCTTATTCTTTTCCACTCCCAGTAGCCCCTTGCATCTTAGTGGCATTATCACCTTGCTGGGGGGTGAATTGAAAAAAATAAAATAAAAAAATCAAATAATTACAAGTTTATTAATCCAGAGTGATGTGATAAAAGCAACAAGAACAGGATGGAATAGAAATAGCAATAAAATAGTGAAAAATCATTTGTCTAAAAATAAATTTAAACTATCAACTGTATGAAGTTTGGAACCTGATAACTTCAATGTTTATTTTCCATGATGAGAAATAGCATTTTCATTGTTGGCGCCAACGGGTTACCCAAGTCTAGCAGATATAAAATGCCAACTGACACTTTTATGAGTGGCATGTGACTTTAAGGTTGATTGGACAACCAAGACTGGATGTGTACATACATAAAGCTAAACTGTTTTAGCAGTTCAGAGATTAACATCCTGCTTCATTGACCTGGAGACTATCTGTAACCTCTGAGCACCCCAACTCACCCACTGTTTTTAATGTTCCTGACCATTTATGTATGAACCAATCAAAATGCATTCAATGGTTGTGATGGGAATGGGTAGCCATATTAAAAGTTACAACTGAAGTGGGTGTCATATTTCCAAGAATTACAGATAATAGGGAGGAAATGAGGGAAATATTAGCTGTTCAATGACAGGAGGTGGGTGGAGAGAAAGAGAGGGAGACAGGCATGAGATATTGATATCTGACTCAACTCATTTCTGCATGAAATCATCCATGATTTGCAATAGAAACAGCAGCAGTATCTGAGGACAAATTTGCTAGTTCACTTTTATTTACGCATAGGAAGAATCCCCCATGATGATAGTAGGGGTTTGGGGTGGGGTGGGGTGGGGTGGGGTGTAGGAGTAGTGGCGTTCAGTTTACAAACAGTTTCAATGACTGGAATTAGAATTGTGAGGTTGCTATGAACCCCCAGTGGCAAATACTAAACAGTACCATTGTATTTACCTAAATATTCATTCTCACTTGTTTTTTTTGTAAGAAAAAAAAAAAACAAAAACAACCATCTAATATAGATGGAGAGTAGAGAGAGGCCTAATGAGTTGCTTATAGTTGGTATAAGAGAGAGTGAAAAAAAGATTTTAGTTGGTTGTTTTGGTTTAGTGGCATATCAACACCTCTATGGGTTATTTAATGTCAAAATGTAAATATTTTATACACAATTTTGTTTTTTTGAGATAATAATGGTTTTTGTGATACAAGTTTTAGTAATTGATCCACCTGTTCTCTCCCCAGCTATGGGTTAATTAGTAGGACTTTTATCAGTAAATTATTATTATTATCTCCAAAAAATCCATTACACCCCACCTGCACATGGAAGCTTACAGCACTCAGTCAGTTATGTGCTATGCATGATACGTACTTAGGCAATCATATATCTTTCAATACATGACTGACAAGGAAGATTTTTTTTTCCCCCCACAGTTTTTTGCCATTTATTTCTGCCATTTGCCATCCAAGGCTATAGAACCCGATGCATCCTGCTATTTACCCATAGCTGGAGGAAGAAGAAGAGGATTCATACCTTTCTTTCCCAAAGAGTATTAGCATGTAAGTGAATGTAATGGATTCAACTGAAATTCAAATTTGGCTCTCCGATTCCTCAATCTAAGCCACTACGCCTTCCTGCACCTTACAGCAGTAGCTTTTCACAAGCAACCACCCATCTCAGTACTAAACAAGCTCAACATTAGCTATCATATGATAACGGAAGTTAAGCAATGTTTCAACGTGATATGGCTGTAACCCTTGTAGATATTGAGAAGACATCCTGTTGGGAGTTTGTTCCAGAAAATAGCAGTTTAGGAAAGAAGATATCCAAGTGGAACTTTTTTGTTGTTAATGAAGACGAGGCTGATTAGTCCCTATGGCATGGTGGATCGTAGTTCAGGACTGGTGGAAGTAAGGTATGTAGCTTGGCTGAACATTTGCTATGGAAATTACATGAGAGGGGCTTGCAATGTTTCATTTGTCGGAAAGGGTTTGTCAACAATCTAAAGTATCTTTTCCTTTATGTGCATCCATTTAAAAAAAAAATTTTGGTAAACATGGTCTTTTATGGCCACAAAGAAAGGATATTTTTACCCCCATGACACTGCTTTTATTTTAACTACTTCTCAGCAATGTTTATTGTTTTGAAAGTTGATTAAACTTATGATGAAAGTGAATTTATACATTTTTTTTGGTCCTTGGGAATTTACAACAAAAATATTATTTATTTATTTATTAGATTGTTTATTTGCAACATTGTAAAAATTAATACAGTTGTATTAAAACTAATGCAGTATTTCTCATTTACCAATTTCTAAAGAAATAAATATGAAAACAATTTTTTATTCACAAATTAACTAAATTATTAAACCAAAAGAAAAAAAAATCAAAGAAAGGGTAAGACAAAAAAAAAAATAAGAAAAGAAAAATATTAACAAAAAGTCCAAGAAGAAATTAAAAGAAAAATTAAAAGTTAAAAATGTCACTTGACTATGAGAGTCTCCAAACAAGTCCTGGTTCAGCATTTCAAGTTAAGTATTGTCTTAGAACATCATCCCAGATAAGTTATTTTCAAAATGTCTAACATATGGCTTGCTAAGATTGAACAGTTTGGCTACAAAGAACAGTAAATTGTGGAGAGCCACGATTGCCTATATCCTGAGATGATATGTCACATGCAGAAGAAGAACAAATTAATAAAATATATGAGCCAACTATAAGGAAATCTTTATATTTGTTATAGTGGAACACACCTATTCTATAGTTAATAGACTCTCCCACCTATAATAAGTAGGAGTAGTAGCAGTTGCCGAGTCGCTCAGCGAGTCGGTCAGTCAGTCAGTCGATGTCGGACATTAAAGTATCAGCCACCACAACTAGCTTACTGTGTCATATCCTATTATATCAAGTTCCTAACGTTTTGTACGTCAAACCTATTTTAGGACCGACTTTGTACAAATACAAGCCTCCACTGTGAAACCACTACATAACAACCTGGTGACAAGGAATTCGAACTCATACGGAGGAAGAAAAACCTGTCGTACACCACATAACAATATTATATCAGTCAGTTATGTGCCATGTGTGATACACACTTAGATAATTATGTATCTTTCATTACATGACTGATGTGGCTGATTTTTTTTTTCCTGCAGTAGGTTGCCACTTCTTTCTGCAGTAGACCAGTTCCCATCCAAGCCTATAAAACCTGTTCTGTCCTGCTATTTACCATAGCTGGGGGGGGGGGGAGAAGAGCATTCATACCTTTCCCAAGTATATTAGCACGTAAGTGAATGTAATATTTGAAGTCTGCTCTCCAATTACTCAATCTCAACCACTATCCATTACTTGACCATGCCTCACCTTATTATATACCATTTTATAAAGTATGAATCAATTGGCAAATTTGCCGATGTTTTGCCAACCATTCTAATAAAAATTCTCAAGAATAAAGCAAATGTCTGAATTCACATTCATATGTTTAGTTCTTTATTACAATTCTTCTCACTTTTTAAAACAATAAACATTGGTGAAGAGTTGAAGGTAGTTAAATTAAAACTGGTGTCATGGAATAAACCATCTTTTGGATACTCCATTTTTTTTTTTTGCAGGCACAAAAGTGCGTGCTTGTCAAAATTTTTTGGCTAATATTACAAGAGCAATATCAATGTAGATGTACAGAAAGAAAGTGAGTCAGAGTAACATCTTTGTGGGTAGCAGAAAATAAACCACTTAAGATGCAGCAATTATATTTTAATGCCTTTTCTATATTTGTAGTTTGTTAGTGATGCTGTGCTAAACCAAAAGAGAGGATAAAGTTGATAAATCCAAGTCATAGTACTACTTCTCGAAATCTGTGGAAATTTTATAGATATTAGTTGAGATCAGTGTATATTTCTGAGATGAGGTAGTATGTACATTATTCGGACTATTGTCCTCATGTTTGTCACCATATTTATTACAATATTTCAGCCATTGTATGCTCCAACCTTCTTCAGGTGGTTGAAATGTCAAACTGAACCCTTTATTTTGCTGCGGTAGACTGTTCTCGTTCCATGTGCCGTGTTTAATGGATGTCAGTTATCAGTTATCTCCTGTTAATTCTCCTCTGAAAGTTCTCCACTGCCTTAGCCTTGAGGACACATGGTATAATGGATAAAGGTGTTAGTTAGATCCAGTGACAGGACCCAAAGAGTGTGAGTTCAATACCCGGCTAAGGCAGTGGAGAACTTTCAGAGGGAAATTAACAGGAGACAACTGATAACTGACATCCATTAAACCTGGCACATGGAACTAGAACAGTCTATCTCAGTGAGCAGAATAAACGGTTCAGTTTGACATTCCAACCACCTGAAGAAGGCTGGAGCATACAACGGCTGAAATGTTGTAGTAAATCTGTCGACAAAGATGAGGACAATAGTCTGAATAATGTATTAGTTGAGATGAATGGTAAACTATTAGCTTATAGTAAGGCTACAAAATGTTCATTAGTCTTTTTTCCACTTACACATGTTCTTCATCAGTGACCTTGGTTTCTTGTATTTTTATGTACCCTAAAATGGGTACATATGTGTATACATAGTGAGTTTCCCCATGTAAGAGATGAGAACATGTTCTTGTTAAACTATAAAGTTGTTGAATACCAAAGAAAAACAAAGTCACGTTTGTTTTGTTTTTTTTCCACAAATTTTGAGTACTGTAAAAGAGACAAGATCTTACATTTTGTCATCTCAATGACTGAGAACCAATGATGTCACTGGCAATAAGTATACAAGCAGCTTAAAACAATTACATTATATATATTATATTTATGTCCTGTGTTTTTGTTTTTTTTTTTTTTTTGTTCTAATTATGTTGCATCTTACTTTGTTGGCATAGGTAAGTGATGTACATGAAAAATCACGTTATGACACATCATATGAATGGACCCTCTGTATTGACAGAAAAGTGATTACTCTCAAATCAGTTTTTTTTTTTTTTTTTTTTTTTTTTTAAATAATGATTTTTTTAGTGTAGTATTGCAGCTTAGTCCAGACACCAGGTTTGTTGACAGGGTACAGCTTCTTCTAGTCAAATGCTTGCAGCTTAAAAATAATCCTTCAGCCAGATTATTACCCATAAATGAAAGCCATGACATTTTCTATCAGTAAACCAGCTTTTCTTCTGGGGTTGTAACCTGCTTACTACCCATTAACTACAAGAAGACAGAATGCATGGTAATCAGTAAAAAGATGTGCCTGAAATAGAAAATATGCATCTTCTAACAGGAATCATATACCCTGACGTGCTTTTACCGACTTGACCACAGAGGAGTGTTCAGTTAAGTCAGTAAAAGGACGTTAGGCTATATGACGGTTCTGTATACGATACAGGTTTGATTCCCGTCAGAGGACACATATTTTCTATGACAATTTCTCAGACATTGAGGCCTGTAAATGTTTTTAATACTGTTTATTATAAACAGAGCATTTACTTAAATATTTCTGTCTATAAAAAGTAATGTATAAACATGTGTACCATGTTTGAACATATTAATTCACTTTATATCTTCAAGCTTGTTGATTTTGTTAATCTATCAACCACTAATGCCTGTTGTTTTTCAATTACAATAGAGTTTATTGTGTAAGCATACAAATGAAAATTTGAGAAACCTGAATCTTGTTAACTCCCCACTTCTCAGTCATGGCACAAGAGTTTTTTGCTTACTGGGAAAATGATTTTTTCAGCTTGGTGGGTGAAATTGCATTTTTGTTGTTGCGAAGTGAAGGTTGGATTTTTTTCATTACTACTTGCTTCAAGTTTGTGTTGGCACATGGATTATTTTTGGGGTTCTACTAACCCCTTTGGTTGATACCCAAATATCCGAGTTAAATTGGCTACAAGTGTCACAGACGAGAGAGACAGAAGAAAGCAATTGCAAGTGTTAATTACTACAATAAGGTTACCATTTTTTTTTTTTATTATTATAACACAGAAGCTGATATTACATTTGGTTAAAATTTATTAAATCTTTCTCTTAAAACAATTTAAAGGAAAATAGATTTCTCAAGTGTAATAAGCGTTATCACTCTTTCTTT
>OZ010604.1:62741597-62799097 GCA_963932145.1 Acanthosepion lycidas
CATGCTTCTTGGCTATTATTTTTCCATTCTTCACAACAAAATTCCGTTACTTCATGCAGGTTCCTTCTTTGAATTATCAGTTTCAGCTCTCTCCATAAATTTTCAATCAGATTGCAATCTGAAGATTCTTAGAACATCTGTTCTATTTGAACTTAACCATGATTTTGTAAGCTTTGTAGTACGTTTAGGATCATTGTCTTTTTGAAAGACAATATCTGGTTTCAAGTCCAGCAAATATTCACTCTGACAAATATTTCTCTCTAAAATATCCCTATAATGTGCTCCATTCATCCTCCCTTCTATTATTTCAATGTTCCCCTACACCTTTGGCAACCACAGATCATGATCGATCCTCCTCCAAATTTTAATGGTATTCTTCGGCGAATATTCAGTATCGTTTTATGCCAACAAGTTCAATTTGGTTTTGGTCTGACCAAAGTACATTTTCCCAAAATGCTGCAAGTTTGATACAATGCTCATTTGCAAAATCCAGTGTAGCAAGAATGTGTTTTCACTTAAGGAGTTTTTCCTTGGAGTCCTAAAGAAAAAAAAAAAAAAAAAAAAAACATCATCATATTGACAAAATGAATGACTAATTGTATCCGTACTCACTTTTACTCCACTTACTTCTCGTCCTCACTGAAGTTCTTTAAGCATAACTTGGGGCTACTTACCAACTATTATCACTAATAATCTTGCTGTACATTACGTTATCTTTCTACGATTACCACAGCTTTTTTTGGGACAAATGGAATGACATGTCTTTCAGTGATGAACTACCGTACCAACTGAACTCAATGTCAGATTGGACTGACTAAATATCTTCCTATAACCAAGTTTATTCGAATGAATGTCAACAATATGTTTACGAAGGTCTTGATCAATTATTTTGCTTTTCCCCCCTTTTGTCAATGTTTAAGGGACGATTAACAGAAAAAGAATGATGCAATACTTTTAATCATTCCTAAGAGTAATCATAAAAGTAATCTGGAACATTCTAAAAAAAAAAAAAAAAAAAAAAAAAAAAAAAAAATAAAAAAAAAAGCACACACAACCCTATCTTAATTTGAAACATTATAGTAAAATTCAAATGCTTTTATAAAAATAAAAAAAAAAGTTGTTATATATAAAAAATGTGTTGTAAACTTTTGAGGGACTATATATCAGTTTTGCTGCTTTTTTTTTTTTTTTTAAGTTTTTAAAAAATTTGATTGTTTGACTGAATACCTAAATATATTTTCTACGAGCAGTAATAGTTTCATTAATCTGTATTAGAAATACCTAAAAAGAACATTTTTGTAATGTGTTGTAAGTTTTTACATGTCACTGTAGTTTAAGTTACTCGAAATTGAAATGCTCCTTAAATTGCGAGTAGTGTCCTCACATTAAAATCACTTTTATTTCAATACAACACACCCAAAAGTGCTGACATCATAAAAGTGTTGCCCCACCTCCTGCTGGCAGTTACATCTCATCCTACAAGCTATATTGTAATCATTTGTCTTGTACTTGTTGCTAATAGAACTCTTAGCAACTTTATTGCCTTGCATGGTGTGTAATGGTTAAAACATAATACCTTTTGCTCTTTTTCCTTTCACTTCTTTATTTGCACAATTCCAATTTGCATGCATTCTTGGCTGACACTGATCAAGAACTTTTTCAAATACTAGAATTTCAATCCGACTCTGTAATTCATTTGCCTTCTCAAATTCACATCCGGCATATTCTAACAGTACGTCATTAATACTGGATGTCTGTTCTGTATGATCTGTCTTCCATTCTGAGACGCCAAATCGAAAGGGTTCACATTGATCCATGACAACATTCATCATAAATTTGTTTCTTCCCCTTGCATTGCCATATCCGCTTATAACATTCATTTTTATCATACAATATATCTCCTGTCTGTGATATCCTCTTTCTCACGTGTCTCGAGGATTTACATTCCAAAAAGATTTTGTCACTGAAGGCATTTCACTGACATTGTTGCTACTAAAAATAAACTCCAATGCAAGAATTTAATCTTCTAGAAATGCAGCCAAATTTGGGTTACTTCAGAAAACCACTTGATACCAATTGGCATTGGTCTTAGCACTTATGCTAAATCCCTATCAAAGCTACAGTGTGTATTTTCTTCTCCATTGTGTGCCACCATTCCACAGTCTTTGGGTTGCTGCAATACAATTAACTACATTTCGATTATGGACTATGTCATAAAAATATAAATTACTAAATTCTTGTCAGTAATTACAGATGAAAGTACCCCCCAAAATTTGTTAATTACTCATAATTCCTAGTTGGCAATTTCTTTCTTTTACTCTCTCCCAATACTCCCCTGACTCAATGAGGGTTTGTAGCATGCAGTGTGGTGCAGTTGTAGCTTTTTGTGGGAGGCAGACACCAAGGGACTATGCATCTTTGGGATTCTGACATTACTAATGCAAGGTTAAATCATTAAACACTGTTTTGAAATTAAATTCACAACATTGAACCATATACCATGATCAACAAGATGCCGTGTTTGTAGAAGAATGAAGATGCTGTTCAAATAGTCAGGCAGTGCATTTCCAGACAAAAAAAAAAAAAAAAAATCATGTCATTCTCACAGCTAATCTGACTTTGGAATAATCGGCACAATATTTGTTACATATCTTTCTGCTTCTCTTCAAAATATTTTGGGGTTTCACTTTGGCCCAATAAGAATGCATCCACAGACAAGGCATTTTTCTTTCTAGTCATGTCTGCAGAACTTCAATTGTCTCTGTCCTTTTTGTTTCCATTTTCCTTAAAACTTTCTTTATACCAACTTGTTCAGCTCATGGTATTCCCAGTATGCTACTGTAGGACCATATCTCTTTTGCCTCAAGTCTTCTCTTCATCTTTGAGAAAATGGGTCAGCATTCACTGCAATACTGAGGTTCTTCTAGATGTCTCAGTCAAAGTCACCTTCCTATACCAACAAGTCACATGGCATCAAATTCAGGAAACTTTAATAATCTAAGAAGAGGAATATATTTAAAGATAATGATTTACTGCTATTTAACACATAGATTAAGGTACAAGATGTCTATCCAAGATTATAAGGAACCCAACTGTAACTAGAACTCGACTCTTTAATTGCTACCTGTTATCCATTGCACCGACTGCACATAAAGGTTACAACACCTGTTATTACCAAGTGATCACTCATCTGGGTTCTGACCAGCCCCCACATTACTTAACTTCAGTGATCAGATTAGAACCAGGGCTTCAATATGATATTGCCACAAGCTCCAACAATGTATATGGTATCAAATTCACAAAATCTTAACTATGGTTACCAACAAACACCACCCTCCAACCCCCCATCCCCCCCCACACACACACACAAAAAAAAAAAAAATTTGGAACATCATCTTCGAGAATAAAGTAGACCTCCTATCAACATGGCTAAGATAATCACACTGGTCGACACTTAGGAAAAGGTACAAAATGATAATCTTTTTCTGAGAACATATTGATGCAATGAAGTATAAAATCCATTTGGGCACCAGAACAATGTACCATTTTGACCAAACTCCAATTCTCTATTATTTGTCTACCACTGATTCAAACAATAAACATGGCTGGCACCAAAAGAAGGCTTTGTGCAAAGAATAACAGACTTGATGTATGATTATTTTTAGCCTCTGAACATACTTACAGAGGAAAAGCAAATCTAAAGAAATGGTCTGAAGATATTGGAAACAGATTACTTTTTTCCCTGTTTTTTTTTTTTTTTTAAAGGAGAGATGTGATAAAAGAAATGTTAGTTATTTAGGATATGCATATTCCTTTGGAAAAGGAAAAAAAAAAAAAAGAAACAACCTCTCAAAAGTAGAATGGCCAATAATTCTTGAGTATTAAAATCTTTTTCAGAATACACACAAACAAGGCAAATAAGTTCAGTTGTAGTATGTTGGTATCTGCTTCCTCTTTCGATAAAACACTAAACATTTTTTGTAGTTGATGATGCACTTTAAGGTTTAAATGAAGTTGAAACATCCATTTTTACAATAAATAATTAAGCACAACTACCAAAGTAAGTATTTCATCATTAGTCAGTATTAAAAGGTAATTCTTTAACTCTTCAGTCATTCTGTGAATAAATTCTCTTTACTAGAATTACTTCCAAAAATGTGTCACCATTCTTAGACATATTTCGTGTCTTACAATTTTTATACATTTCCATCCTTACCTTATCTTTCCCTACAGCTTTCATACTGTTATTGGATAGAATAAATAACCATTTTTTATGACTCCTTTGCCATGAAAACAATATCTTGCAGATTCAAGTCATTCCAGGTAAGAATGTAATGGTCAGATCCTTGGACTGCTCCAAAAAGTACCCATCTCAAAAATGGGATATTACTGGTGTATCTGGGCTAAATGGCCCAAGCCTTATTTTCCAGCTTTGACAGAATTCAAAACCGGCTTTTCTATTTCGAAAAACATTGTCTTGAATTGAAAAATGTAGCAAATCTAGTCATAAATAGGTCTTCTATTAGATCTTTGATACTGCAGCAATTCAATTCAAATGTAGCTAAGAAACCATGACACTAAAGTCAAAAAGTAAAAGGGTACAAGTGAAAAGTTTTAAAATTAGCAAGTTTTTTCCACTATACTAAAGCAAATATTGCATGTACAAGAACATTATCACCACCTCATATACTAATCCATATAGCAGTTCCAAAAGGGGAATAGTATAGTGAATACAGTAGAGAAATAGTATAGACTACAAATCCAGATCTGAATAGTAATAGAGGATAGACTAGAAATGGTGATCGTTAGTCATCAGCTACTTCCTACATATATGCGTTTCTTCTATGGTCACATGGTCTACTTAATTCGCTGGCAATCTATCTTCAAACTCAAGTGTCAGCAGCGAAACTTTATTCCTATATAGCACATATATACACACATATCATGCAATTTTGAAGACAATTTTAAGGGAGTCACATTAGTGTATGTACTGCTAGCCCTGGCAATACCATTGGTCAAACTATATATCTATTTACTGTGGTCACATATGTGAGTATATTTTGTAATTAAATAAAATCTTACCTTACAAGATGATTCTCAATGCCTGAAACAAAGAAGAATTGAATTTTTAATTTCAGGTTTTACTTTGATTTTAAACATTACTTGTAAGTTCTGTTTTTGGCCCATAACTTTTTTATGCATATTCTACAGATAATGAATTATCAAACAAAATTACTGCAACAGAGACACAAAAATCTTATACATCCCTTGTCATGAGGTAAAAGTAAGCAAGGCTTTTCTGGTTAACTATTACTAATGTTTTTTGGTTTTTGAATCATATTCACCCCGAGAAATTCAGTAAAGCCACTAAAACACAAGACGGTTACTGGGTGTAGAAGAATAAGAAACAGAAATATTAATAATGAGCAGGAGGAGAAAAGAGTAATCAGAGAGATCGCAATTGACAGTAAAACTTAAGTTCTTGGAGATTATTGTTGGCTAGAAAGCATGGGTATTTACTTCTCGGGTAAATTTTCGATCCCCCCCCCATCTCTGCTTTTTAATATTAGAATTAACAAAAAAATGTGGGGGGGCTTGTCATCAGTCCCATGACCAAGCACTTGACTGCCTCTCTCCATATGTCTCAGTTTCTTGCCCCTCAGTCTATACTCTCACTTTACTCAAAGTGGTACCTTATAGGATCTGGCTTAAATGTATAAATTAAAAATATTAAAAAAAAATAATTTAGCCAACTGTGCTGTTATAGATATTTTCCACTTGGAGCAAACCCTTCTCCAAGTATTGGACCCACCCCTGATTTCTATTTTCTTTTTTCTCTTACAGCCTGAACAGTCTTTGGAGAGTCGTTTGATGTTAACCCTCAAAGGTGGGGATGGCACTGTTCAATATTACAAAGTCTGTCTTCATGGAATGGTCTTCCAGACTTACAGCACCTCATTAGCACCATAAAACAAAGAAGAAAAAAAAAAAAAAAAAAAAAAAAAAAGACAAAAAATATTTTTGTATTTAACAACTTTTTCTATTTCTGATTATATAATTTTGTTCTGAAATAAATAAATAAATATTTCCTCTTAAATCTTTGCTTTTTTTTTTTTTTTCCTTTTTTTTAAATGTTCACAAAGACCAAGAGCCACTTGGGGTAGAAGGTTATACAATGCATTTTATGGTATGAAAGGAAAAGTGAGGAGGAGGATAGATAAGAATTCACCCTGCATTTCAAGAGGTTTTATAAGAATTCACCCTGCATTTCAAGAGGTTTTCAATCTAGTGTTTCAGAAAGAAGTTGTTCTAGTAGAACTTTCAGATTAGATTACTTGACACTGTAGTGTGTGTACCATCTGGTTGGAGACAAGTGGAGGAGGTATATTATTCCCCCCCCCAGATGATGTCAATCCTCTTCTCATTTTCATTTTGTAAATGGTAAACCAGAAACAATAAGGATGCTGATCAGGGTCCCAACCTTTATGCAAATTCTCATTGTATGTTGGGTGACACAAATGATTCTGTACTATAAAGGAGAGGCAAAATGCATTTTGTCCCTATCAATATACCTGCATAAATTCCTTTACAACAATAAGTCATTGCCAGTACTAATTCTTGCCACAGCTCACGATAAGCGACATTTAACTTAAAGAAGTTCAGATTGTAGTAATCAAAGAAGCATCTTCTTGTGAGTCTGTTTCCTAAAGTAGTGATTCCCAGAAAGAAGCCAAGTGAAACTTTCTTCTTTTTAGTTAAATACAAAGGGGATAAGAATGATTCAATCTTGTGTACATGGCATGGTGAATACTAGCTGTAAAGATTTCAATTAGTCTAACTCAGTAATGCAGCTCTGAATTAGTGATAGAGTAGCAATAGGCTTGCACCGTCTTGTCAATGGGAAGGATACTGGATGGTGGAAAATAATTCATCACTTACACATCAGCAAAAAGACATTGTATGTCTTAGAAATTGATGAACATTTATAAGCAAAACATTTTTTTTTTTTTTGGTTGCCTGCAGAGTAAATCTGATCCTTAATGATTTTTCCCCAAAACATTACTCAAAATAATATACCATTTAAATAACCTGGCATCACTGAATTTATACCATTTCCGTTTCTAAATGGCCAGGCAAATTTATTAGAAAGCAAACCGGTATCAAGTTGCCATCTACATTTACATCATCATGATCTCAACACGAAAACAACTTTTTAAATCAACAAGCCATTAACAAAAGATGAGCCAAATTTAGATTTTCTCAACATTACTTCAATTATTCCACAAGCTATCCGAGCCATCTATGGGTTAAATAGTAGATTAGACTTTGCTCTCAAGCCTTCATTGGCAGCCATTTTAAGAGAAGGAAAAATTGGAGTGCAATATGAAACCACTCCATTGTCTTTCACAAGAATACATAGCAATTCATAATAAATCTGTCAGTTATGTGCCATGCCATGATACACGCTGAGGCAATCATGTATCTTTCGATACATGACTGATGAGGCAGATTATTTTCTCACAGTAGGTTGCCATTTCTTTCTACAGTAGACCAGTTGCCATCCAAGGCTATAGAACATGGTCTGTCATGCTATTTACTCTTAGCTGGGGAAAGAAGAAGAGGATTCATACCTTTCCCAAGGGTATTATTAGCATGTAATGGATTTGAATGGAATTCAAACTTGCCTCTCCAATTCCTCGATCCTAGCCACTATACATTACTCCACTATTCTGTAGGGTAATACACCCTACAGAATAGTGGATTGCCAACATCCTGAATGAACATAGCATAATTTAAAAATAGATGAATATGTTTATATTTGTGGTTTCAGCTCAGCATTTTCTTTTTTTTTAACTTCCCCTAGAAAGATAATAAAAAGGCTCTTCCTTTCACCTAACCAATAGTTAACAATTTCAAAGTGCAGAAAACTTTAAAATAAAAGTTATTAAATATGATAATTTTTCATTTTGTCAGTTGGAGTTGAGGTGTTGCTGTCATACTATCATTAATTCCTACACAACCTATAAATTACATTACTAATTTTACTTTTATTTTTAAATTTTTCACAGTATTAACTCTTCATTGGATGTGCGAGTAGTATAAAAGTTATCAATGCAAAAAGTGAAATCACTAAGTGCAAAATCCAGCTTAGTCTGTTGCATTCATTTTGCACAAATGAAAAGAGACAACTCTAGTCTATTCCCCTCCAACAAATATGGGTTAAATATCACCTGGTTAAACTGGTTTCCCAAGTCTTGAGCAGAGTCATCAGTTTAATACAAGAAAAATTCTAAATAAAAAAAACTGTACAAGCCAATGGAAACCTTTTCCACTGCCTTTCTCAAGGAAGTCATGAAAATTCACAGATAAAGAGAACAAACCCATGGAGAGCCATAACTGTCTATGTTCTGAAGAGAGAAAGACTTTAAATTGAAAAGTGAAGAAAAGGCAATGTAAAACCACTCTACTACCTTTCTCAAGAACACATCGCAATTCAAAAATAAAGAAAAGGAATCTGCGGAGAGCCATGACTGCCTATGCCCAGAAGAGTGAAAGACTATGAATTGAAAAGTGTGGAGAAGGCAATGGGAAAAAAATCTATCATCTTTCTCAAGAAGGCATGGCAATTCAAAGATAATAAAAAAAAAGGAATCTGCGGAGAGCCATGATTGCCTATGTTCTGAAGGGACATGATATTTCAAAAACAAAATGCTCCTTCTTTGAGCACAAATTCAAACACCTCATGAAGTGCCTGACCTGTAACCCAATGAAAGTGATATACTAGACTGACTGATTGAAAAAAAATAAATAAATAAATAAAAAAAAAAAAATAAAAATTCAAGTCATGTCCTTTGTCAAATAACTTTGAAATCTAGACTCACATGGATGTCATGCATAGCATCAAACTCACTCAGAAATCTCTAAACTATCACAAACATTACCTCAGATCAATTATTAAAAATGGTTTCAAGTGAATGAACCTGGTCATCTTAAAGGATACTTCATCAGATGTTATAAATTGGCACTACACAATCTCAAAGAACTTTACCAAATGACAATATAAAGATATCACTTGAAAACTTCCAACAGCCACAACAACTACAATGTATAGCACATGTAACTAGCCAGGAAAATAATGACAAAATCAAACTGTTTACTTTCCACACTATTTTAAACAGAAAGGAAAATCCTCCAGTAAAATTTAGTCGACCTGAGAAACCTATTTGCCTAAAAAACTGTTTTAAGACAAAGATTTTATAAATTCAACTGACAGTCAGACTAACTATTCAGTCAATGAATCACAAGTGTTAAGAGAATTTATTTTTATGTATGAAACTTCTCAGAGTTCTGGGTCGTTTGATGTGGTCAGATGACCTTACAAGTGGAGGTCTTTCATCCTGGTATTCTTATTTACTGATTGGTGCCAAATTTAAGCAAGTTGACCAGTAAAGTCAGTTGGTTCAGAAATCTTAAGAACAGTCCATTTACTATGATTCACTGACCTGACATGTAAACTATACCACAAAAAATGCAGCAACTCCCAAATGAAATTATTTTCAAGTATTTCTAGCTTTTTGCCGGTAAGCCTTTGTTTTTTTTTCATTTTTGTCACTGACCATAATCACTAAAATTATATTAAAACCATTTCTTTGTTTACTATAAAACTTAGTTGGTCCTTTGCCATTCTCTTTTCCTTCTCTTTATCTTATTTTTTTTGTTGCACACATGACACAAGCATTTCCTTTTAAATAAGCATTCTTCCATGTGCCATGCCACTTTAGAACATTGGTAAACATGGTTCTCCACAGTTTCCTGTCCCTTGTACCTCTTCATAACTTATGTCTTTTTTGCCATCTCGCCCATACCCTGCTCTGTCATCCATTCGCTCAAGGTCACCAGGTACGTTGCACATTGTTTTCCGCTATCTCTCTACCTTCAGTCTGTTCTGTCCTTTACAATACTTTAAAAATGACAAAATATGTTTTTTTTTTGGGGGGGGGATGATGGCATTAATTAAAAAGCTTCCTATTCCTTAAATACACGGTGCGATGGATAAATTGTCATCTAAATTACACAAAAATTAAAATAACACTGACATCTCATTTTAACAGATATTTTTGTATAATTGTGGGAAATATATCTTGAAATACTAAAGAGTCAATTTACTCAAGAAAACTCACCATTAGCTTCAACCATAGCCTACAGACAACTTCAGAATCTCCTGCAACTCTTTCCTGAATGGTCTCCTTGTTTAAGTTGGTGACTGCTGCCATAATCCTTGCCTTCAGTTCATCTTTGGTGTTACAAAAACTTTCGCCCAACTGTGCCCCACATATCATAATCAAGGGGGTTGCAGTCTGAGGAGTTAGGTGACCAGATTTAAGGTCACAGAAATTGTCTGACAGCCATGACTGGATTCTCCTGCTTGTGTGGTATGGGGCAGAATCCTATTGGCAGACATAGGGTCTTCCAGTAGCCACCCACTTGAACCCAGGGCACCTCCTCAAGGCGCTTGATGTAGGCCTCCATATTAAATCTGACGCCCTGTGGGAAAATGAATAGAAGCATAACATCACTAGCTATCACTCCAAACACCATGATATTGACTGGCTATATCATCCAACTCTTTCCAAATCATCTGCACTGTCCTCCAATTGACATCCAAACACTGAAATGTTTGTATCAGACCATCTGGCACAAATGTCATTTCCAAATTTCTGGCAGAATGAATTGCACCAGGGTGCTTTTTTTCTTACAGACAATGCCCAACTTATATTGTTCAGTCAACAAAATCAAAAACAATGTGCATACGTAAAATTAAACGTACAAAACGGCAATTTACTCATTGCACCCTGTAGTAAGCATCTACTGGAGCTGGAGACATTTTCCACCTACCTTGTCAAAGGTTATTTGTACTGGTGTTGTAGGACCATTTTATGGGATCCCAAATTTATACCAGGAAAATAAATTCACTAATTAATAAAATTTGTTGGTGAGGAGGGGGAAATAATTTTATTTGATTAGCATTCTAATTCTATTTCCTCAAGACAATATTTGTCAGAATTGAAAAACAGTTTTTTTATCATTTTACAAACAAGGTACTCTGCATAATATTGATAGAGGGTAAAACTTGAGCCCTGACTTTTTACAGAGTTATCTGAACTTTACTTTCAAGCACTGAACACCCGAGTTTTTTCTTTTTCCAAAAATAGTTTTAAAAGGACAAATTAATAGGAGTACTTTTGAACAGGGGTAGAGTCTTATCCCATGTTTCCTGCTTAGGATTCGGTTTCTACTTCCTTCTATTCATTAGACTCTTGCATCTTATTAGCATTATCACCTTGCTTGGGGTGAATTGAATAATAAATAAAAATATATAAAGTAAGCATTGAATTCAACACAGAGCCGACAGTGTTTCATGCTAGACGTAATCGTCAGTCTACAATTGCATCAAGCATGAAAACAGACTGTTGCCTCTAAGTATTGACTTCAATGTTCACTTTTATATTTACACACACTATCTCTGATAAATATAGCACACCTTAAGACCATATTTCTTATATATATATATATATAAATAAAGATAAAGAAATATAGTCTTAAGATGTGCTATATTTATGGAATAAAGTGCTCAATATCAGAGAGAGCGTGTGTAAATATAAAAGGCCTGACGATTGCATATAGCATGAAACAGACTGTCGCCTCTAAGTGTTGACTTCTATGTTCACTTTTATATATATATATAATGAAAAAGACAAAAATCTATATAAATTAATAAAAGTAAGGTAAATAATTATTATCCATGTTTGTGTTTCTGAAAAAAAAAAAAAAAAAAAAAAAAAAAGTAAAATAAATAAAAACTATAAAATGTAAAAATTCAAAAAATTACAAAAGATATACATATATCAATAATGTAAGCACAATTTTAAAGTAGAAATTTGTAAATAACAGCTAGTTCAATGACTGTAAATATGTCAGAAACAAATTTTACACTACTGTATTTATTTTTATATATATAATATATACACACACACATATATACTTGACTCTCCCATTGAATTCGACGTATGACAGTCAAGCACATCAGTTCCTAAGAAACCAACAGGCTGGCAGCAGCACATGAGATTTGATTAAAGTGGAGAAGGTTTTGTGCAGGACCATCCACACTTTTTGAAGGGCCGAATACAAAGATTTAGTGCACTACATGCCACAAGGTCCCCAAACGCCCCACCACAGGTTTTGAATTCAGAGTTGTCCTTCTCCTAGACCAGTTGCCATCCAAGGCTATAGAACCCAATCTCTCCTGCTATTACCCATAGCTGGAGGGAGAAGAGGATTCACACCTTTCCCAAGGGTATTAGCAGGTAATTGAATGTAATGGATTCAACTGGAATTCAAACTCAGCTCTCTGATTCCTCAATCCAAGCCACTATCCATTACTCCACCATGCATGTAATATATATATATATATATATATATATATATATATATATATATATATATATATTACCATGGGTTTCTAAAGTCACAACTTTCTTACCCATCTAAATATATAATTCTGACAAATGTGACTTGAAGAAATTCTAATGGATGCTAATTTACAAAAAGTATTACTCCCAATCCTTTTTTTTTTTTTTTTTTTTTTTTTTTTTTTTTTAGATAAGTATGACCAGTCTATTTAACTATTGCCATGATATATTCCAAGGATATTTTTGGGTTCCCAATTCCTTGAAAAAGTAGCAGTGGTCACCCACAGTTGCAAGATCTGTCTTAAGAATACCAAAATAGAATGTTGGCAATATTTTCATAAAAACCAACAGACATAAAGGTACTCATCTGAATAATGAAATTGTTTTCATCTTAGAATATCATGCATACTGAATTTTTTGTTTTTATATAAATTTTGCCTAACACTTGAACCCACACGTTCTGGACAGCATGGATACAATAGGTTATCATGTTGAAATTTCCAACAAAAGGTATTGCATTTAATTTTGTGTAAGCTTTCAACAGGTCTCTTCACTTTCTCACTCATTCTATGAGCAAAATGAAAGATCAGCCTGGTTGGCCTAGCTTCGATAGGACAACTAAAGGATAAAAATGACTGAATTCAAACACCCTGCTAATATGTAATGGGCATGTGCAGCAGGGGACGGTTTGTCACCTGAAGTAGATGATAGAAAATAAATGGAGGAATGAAATCAAAACAAAAAGCAAAACAAAGAACAGAAAAAATAAATTCTGATATATGTACGCCGAGTCAAGAACAGGGCCTCCAAGAGAAATTTGGCAAGGTGGTACAAGACTCCTTAGAGGCCCTGAAGTAAGCAAAGATTTTTCTTATAATTGACGATTTGATGCCCAGTAAATCTATGTGTAAAGTGTCATAAATACTTTATTTCCATGATCAGATATAACATGCATAAAGTCCTTGTAAAACAAAATCCATACAGGCATATAACACAAAAATTCTGGTGTGTGCTAGTCACATCATCATGCTACTTTATGCATCTACCACCTGGGCTGTCAGATACTCTTGATGTTGTTATATGTTTATACAACAAGACCCACAATAAATATATACAAGTTATAGCCTCTGTTTGTCATCCATCCCCACCCCATAACTATATATATTCTGAAACTACATTACCCAGGGTAAATGGATAAATATATTTCATTTTGATCAAAAGGAGACCCCAAGGGACACAAACCCCCACTGAAAATGTTTTGCCCTTTCTTTTAAATTAAATTCAAATTTGAGCAAGGGAATGAATCCCCTCCAAAATATAGGAGGAGAAAACCAGAAGATGGAGGTTATATCGGCAAGATCAAAATGAGACAATATGACATCAAGTTGAGCAAGAAATCACTAATCAATGGATATTGCCTTACAATACATTTTTGTTGCGACAATTCAACTGTCATATCAATGTTGAAATCTTCTCATCAATTTATTCAATAAAGTATGGCATCAGATACATATAAGAGGAGTCAGATCAAGCTGTTTTTGCACACACAACCCCACTTAATTTTTTTCCCTTTGATTTAAATTAAATTTGAAGAAACAAATGACTATCCAAAATATAGATGGAGAAAGCCAGAAGATGGAGGTCATATCAACAAGATCAAAATGAGACAATATGGATGTTAAGTTGAGCAAGAAATCACCAATCAGTGGGTAGTACTTTACATATTTGTTGCAACAATTCAACTGTCATATCAATGTTGAAAACTGCACATTAATTCATTCAATCAAGTATTGCATCAAATACATATCAAAGGGATCAGATCAAGCTGTTTTTACACACACCACTGAATTTTTCCCCCCTTTCATTTAAATTAAATTTAAATTTGAACAAAGGAATGACTCGCATCAAAAATGTAGACGGAGAAAGATGGAGGTCATATCAGCAAGATCATTGAGTAATACTGAAATGCATCATTTTTCTCCACAAATTATAACAATGATTTAAAATCAATTATTTTCTTGCAAAAGAAATGTATGACACACAGCAAGGCACAGGTAATTCAGCTAGTTAATAATAAATACTAATTAAAAAGAAGTGTGGTATGATAAGGATAGTGATGTTTGAGTATGTGAATGTAAGTATATATCAGGTTGTGCATAGTAAAAAGTGCTTGTTCTTGACAGGGGATGGATGTTGCATGGTTGCTGTGAGGCCATTCTTAGTTCTTGGGACCTGGAACAAAGTAATGGCTGCACTCCCTCCTCATAGGCCCTGACCAACAATTTTTGAGTACTCTCTTCACACACCCTGCTAATACCTCATAAATAACTGACTATTCCATTTAAATCTTGAGTAAAAACAGAAAAAACATATCAGAAATACACTTGAGTTTCAGTGAAAGAAAGAGCGAAAACATAAAGGAGACAATAACGCTGTCATGTGTTTAACATATGCTTCAGTGAAATGAAAAAACTTGTCAGTTTTTAATGTTTTTCATTTGTACCCTCTTACTTCTTGTGATTGTTATTGCAATATTTAGTTAAAGTTGTTAAGCTCAAGTGTTTAGCAATGTTACGGGAGTAATTCCACAGGTAATTTGTAGTTCTAAGTAGTGGGAAGAGAAGCGAATCAACTCAAGTTAGTAATTTTATAAGCAATTACTTCCTTTAGTCATTTTAATAATCTATGCAAATGTTTAACTACATTTAAAAAATTATTTCTTGAACAAAATAAACAGTTGAATTAATTCTTTTACTTTTACATTTCTTAGATTGTAGTCTTATTTGTTCAAGTCTTTCATGTGAGGTACTCAGATATCTTTATCTATTGTCTTGCTTCAACTTGGTCTTGAAACAAACTTTGTTGTCATTGTTGTTCTGTTGCCAATCTTTTTCTCCTGAAAGATCTTTCCATTTCACTGTTTTAACATATTAGGTCCATGGTATGCTCAGCATCTTTCTGTAGAGCCACATTTCTGTTGCTTCAAATCTCTTCTTCATCTTTGAGGGAATTGACCAGCATTCACTGCCCTATAGGAGAACAGATATTCTGTAACAGTTCAGTACAATAATAGTATTTATATCCCTTAATACTCCACATAGCTTTGGCTTGTATCTTTCGCTATCCCAATGCATATTCGGATTTCAGCGTCACATTTTCCATCCTCTGTTAAAACACTTTCTAGATATTTAAATTTTGTGCTTGGTTCATTCAATAACTAATTTATAATTTGTGTTTTCGGCTCATCCTTTTGTGAAAAATCATGCATTACATCTTCTTGCAGTTTATCGTTAGTCCTTTCTTCTTACTTTCCTTCACTACCATTTGTAGAAGCTTTCTTTCCATGTCTGCTATAAACGCTATGCCATATACAAGATCTCAAAGTATTGAGACTGTTGCTATGGTAACAGAGTAAAAGTATGTCAAGTAAAGCTGCTTGTCACAGATTGATATACTAAGTTATAACACTCTCACTCACTCATATTGTTTACAGCAGTGCTTCAAAGGGAAATGTGTAGAGTGTGGTTGACTCCCCACACCACAGAGGTTCCATTAGGGACCATAGCTTGTGAAGCAGTTTTGAGCCAAGAACAAGATTTCCCCAGATTTGGTAACCATCATATTCCCCAGATCTTACCCCTTGCAACTTTTCTTTCCAAAAATCAAATCACACTTGAAAGAAAGAAGATTTCAAGACATTGAGGAAATCCAATAGAATGCAATGTGGCAACTGCTCGCTATCCAAAAAAAATGGAGTTTCAAGAATGCTTCTATCATTGAAAATTACACTGGATAAAGTGTGGAGCTTCAAAAGGGGACTACTTCAAAGGAGATTAAATGCCAAATTGATATGTGTTGCTTTCATTTTATAGCCCCAGTGCCTATACTTTTTGATCAGAACTTGTATTTAAAAAAAAAAAAAAATATTGCTTCTTAATATAATGATATTGCTTAGTGTTTCATTCCAGATTCACAAAATATCAACCCAGTTTTTACGTACAACTATGCATGCACATTAATTAATGTATGCCATGATAGTCCCTTTTGTTACCACAACATGTATATCTTAGCCAAGGCCAAGGAGCCTGGGCTGAGTCTAAATCTACTTCCCCCAGAAGCTTACAAGACCATGGTGCTGTTCCCGTTTAGGAATATATCTTCCTCAGATATAGACAGAAACTATAGCTCACAGTCCTCAATTTGGGAAGACCCAAGACTTGTCATTTCCTGTTCGTGGCATATATCCTTGCTTGGAACATAGATGAATCCAGCCTGCTTGAATCTGGAGTCCTAAACCTGGTTTCTCCAGAAACACAAAAGAATCTCCATATTATATGTAAGACCCTATCTTTTCATTCTTTTTTTTACCCTGCTGTGTTATATTTTTCTCTGCATTGGAAATGTGTAAATATGTATAGTTTTGTATATGACTTAATGGTATAAAAGTCTCTCTGAAAACAAAGCGTGTTTGTCATTCCTTTTCTCTTCAGCCATTCTGTCCATGAAATACAGTATTATTATATCACAGATATAATAATGCCCATAATTGTAATGAATTGCTTACTACTTCATTTTGGATTCCCAAAACTTCAATCCAGATTTTATATACAATAAAGCATGCACATTAATTAACAAATGTACCACAACACGTATTTCAGTTATTACTATATACTAACACACATAACATGCACCACACAGCATGACATGGGGGGGGGCAGTGAGACTGGATAATACAGTAAGCATCCCTACTACATCACAGTACCAAAAAAAAAAAAAAAAAAAAAAAAAAAAAAAAAAAAAGTATAAACAGTAGTAAATTATTCTTTTGATCATTTACATTCTACAAATTCACACTTGCTTACACCACACTGAGCTCAAAAAACTATAGTATATAACCGCTACTAACTGGTAGATATTATGACTACAGTATCGATACAAGTATCTACTCTTGACTGGGGCTTGCCAAACATTGCCGAGTTGTTCAAATTATTTCAACAATGTATATTGCTCTATTTCACTGATAAGTTTTGGTTTCTTTTACAGCATATCAACCTCAATGGGTTATTTAATGCCGACAATTTTTATTGCTGGTAATTTGTTTTTTCAAAAATCTATTACTTGTAATATGTTTTATTTCTTCAAAAATTTATTGCTGGTTATAATTTTTTTTTTTTACAAAGTATTTCTGGTATTAAAACCTATCTTTACACTTTCATAATGTTTTGACTCCAGTTTGGGGGTTAGCTATTTGCCCATACCTGGGACCCTAACAGGTACTCTCACCCTGGGTCAGGGTGGACCTGATAACACCAGCAATTAAAAGGTGGTTCCATGCTCCTCAAAACCTCCTGATTAGAAACCTTGCTGCCAGATGCAGTTTGTCATACCCAAGACGGGACTGTTAAGGCAATAAAACAGAAAGACAAGGTACTCTTAATTCTCCTTGCAACCGGCAAAGAATGCCTATATCAATAAAAGAGTTGGTCAATGACAGACAATGACCAGAAGATTCACAAAAAAATATTTTCTGCCTTCACTGAGCAGCTCAAACTGCAACCAACTCCCATATCCATAGGTTTGAACTTAGCAAATATCAACAAAGACCAACAGAAACAATGAAAATCTTCATTAACAGATGTCAACTGTAAGCAAAGAAATGCAATTTCAAAGCCAATGAAGTAAATAAATGCTTGGTTGAGTTACTAATCGCTAGCACACCCATACCGGAACCGCAAAAGAAACTTTTGAACAAACCAAAGGGCTACAAAATGGAAGAGACTGTTAAATTAGCCTGTATATATGAAGCATCGGCAATATACGGCAGCCAACTTCACCAGCTATAGGGATGATCATTATTACTCACCAACATCAGGGAGGTGATAGAAAATACAGACAGGTATGCAAAAATTGTGGACATGACCACCATTTCGGCAGAGGACAGTGTCCTGCCAAAAATGACACATGCAATGTGTGCGTTGAAGTCGGCCACTGAGCTACAATTTGCATCTCAACATGACCAAGAGACAGAAGGGGAAATCATGGTCTAACAGTTGTAATCAGTCAAGACACTGACAACATGAGCTTGGCAGGAAAGTTAACAGTGTCTCCAAACATGACAAAGCCAGGGCAAACATAGATGCAGCAATGGAAAACCACTTTCAGCTCCATCAAAACCAACAGTGGAAAAACCACCAAATATGAAAGGCCCCTAAAATGAAGCATTTGTTTACAGACCAACCAGACACTCATAATGTCAACCTGAAGGTAGATACTGGGGCACAAGTAAACAGACTGCCTATCTGTGTATTCCTCAAGTTGATCTCCACCAGTATAGACAAATCTGGAAATCTAATACCTGGATCCTTCATTTTAACACAATGATTAACAACTTACAACAACACCAAGATAAACTGTCATGGCACCACAAATATTAAATGCAAATACAAGATCTCTCCATGGTTAGATATCCAGTTCTATATGATTGATGTTCCAGGACCAGCCATACAGGGCCTGCCAACATTGGTTGCACTTAAGGTCATGACCATGAACTCTGCTATATCACTTAAGCAACAACCCATCAACAGCTGATCTAATGTGCCTTTACCCTGACAGATTCAGCCATATTGGCAAGTTCTAGAGGACTCACAAACTCACCATTAACCTCAATGTGCCATGAGGCATAGATCTACCAAGAACACTGATAGCCATGTGCAAAAAGATCAAGGCTGAGGTTGAAAGATGGAATCACAACAGGTCATTCACCATATTGAATAACCAACAAACTGTGTAAGCTCTCTTAAATATGTGACTAAACATGATAACACAATAAGAGTCTGTCTAGACCAGTTGTGGCCAACATTTTGATTCCATGCGCCAATATTTTGTACAATTAATTTAAATGCGTCACACAAACATTCACTTCCTTTCAGTACGTGTTGTAATATGGACATATTTTCAAATTATAATAAAATCTATTTATTTGAAAAACATATGCTTATGACCAAGTGCGTATCCAGGAGTTTTCAAGGGGGGGGGCATCAATCAATGCTTTGACTTTTTTCTCTTCAGATTTTGCAGAGGGTGAGGCATGGCAGAGTTTATTATGTTTACATAGACAAAATAAACATAAATAACTTTAATGTGTCTTTTGATTCTGCTTTGTTTTCGCCAAACCAGCAATATTAGGAGTTAAATATTAAATATAAAGCATTTTTAGCAAAAAGAAATGGGACAAACACAAATCAAACTTTTAGCAAAGGACGTGCAATAAATATAAAATCACTGAAATGAATGAGTAAAAGTGGCTTACTTTCTTTCCATCAAAAGGATGCAATGCGCCACAGGTTGGCCATCCTTGGTCTAGACTAACAAACACTAAACAAGGATGTAATATGGCCATACAACTAAATCCCAATTGTCAAAGAACTCAACCATCAATTTGCTGCAGCAAAATTCTTCTCAAATTTACATGCCAAATCAGGATACTGGTCCATAAAACTCAATCACAAAAACCAAGCATAAACAACTTTCCAAATGTCATTTGGGAGGTTCTGTTTCAAACAACTTCAATTTGGTCTGAATCCTTGAGATGGACAGGATACTCAAGAAGTGTACTGCAGCATGTGGTATAGCTGATGACATCATATACAGGTCAAAAGAACAGGAGCACAATCAAAACCTAAGGCATTTCATGGAGGTCACTACCCAAGAGGGACTTACCTTGAATTAAAAAAAAGAAATGCAAAATAAAACATCAATAAATCTTCTTTGGAAACCTGTACACCCAGAGATGAAAACCAACCCAGCAAAATTACACGATCTACATTTAACAAAACAGATGTGCAACAGTTATTATAAACAACTTTCCACAAACCATTTGGGAAGTATTGTTTCAAATGACCTCCATTTGAGAGGGGGACAGAATATTCAAGAAATGGACTGAAGCAATTAAGGCATTACCTTGAACTCAAAGAATGCAAAATAAAACATTAAAAAAAAATCTTATTTGGAAACCTGTACACTCAGAGAGATGAAACCTGACCCAGCAAAGTTACAAGATCTATATGTAACAAAACAGATAGGATATTCAAGAAATGAACTGGAGCATGTAGCATAGCTGATGTCATCACCATATATATAGATCAACAGAACAAGCATGATCAAAACCTAAGGCATTTTATAGAGGTCGCTACCCAGCTTGAACTCAAAAAAAAAAAAAAAAAAAAAAAAAAAAAAAAAAATGCAAAATAAAACACCAAGAAATCTTCTTTGGGAACCTGTACACACATACTGAGATTAAAACTGACCCAGCAAATGTACAGGACCCTAAAGTAGGTATCGGAACCACATAACAAAACAAAAGTGCAACAGTTCTTAGGTGTGATGACACCTATTTTGATTCAAGGACTTCAGCTCTAAACCTGCTATGTTACATGAGCTGATACACAAGGACCGAGTTTCAATGGGAGCCACATTACCAGAGAGTGCTCAAAGACCTAAAAGGTGAATTATCTGAAATGTCCCTGCTTCACTATTTTGACCCCAAATCCCAATTTACATGCACTGTGATGCAAGTCTACATGGAAAAGGTGCAGCACTGTTACAACTGGATTCAGCTGACAATCTATCACCTCTCACATATGTTAGCAAGAGCTTAACCCAAATAGAACAAAGATAAACATGTATTGAGCAAAAGCTACCTGGCCATCATATTTGTCACAAACAGATTCCACATGCATCTATATGGCCATGGTTTCCAAGTCATCACTGACCATAAAACTTCTCATAATGATCATTGAAAAACTGCTCAACTCCAGCATGCTTACAACGAATGCTCATACAACTCCAGGGGTATAAACTTCAACCTCACCTATAACAAGGGATCTGAAAACATCTTGGCTGATGGACAATCACACCTATGATCACTCTGTAATTTAGACCCTATTGAGCTTGATGTCCACACATTGATACTGTTCATTTCTCCACTGACCCTTTGCTTAACCAGCTGTGAGATGCCATCTTCACAAGATGGCAGTTGCCTACTGATATCAAACCATTCTGGTCTTATCCTCAAAGGGAAACAAATTGTCATTCCTCAGACCCTCTAAGACATACTAAGACAGCTTCATACCACTCACTTATAACAGGAGAAAACCCAAATTCCTTGCCAAAGACACTGTCTACTGTGTAAGGATAAATAGAAACATCGAACAGTTCACAACGTCATGCAGCATCTGCCAATAGCATTAGCCATCTCAAATGCAAAAGCCGCTTATGCAATATGACATTGCAACACAGCCATGTGATATATTAGGTTGGTGCAAAAATAATGTCGTTTTCTCACATAGTAACATATGTGAGAAAACGACATTTTTGCACCAACCTAATAGTTGGCAGAGATTTATTCGATCTCCATGGATGTCAGTGGCTGATCACGAACTACTACTCTGACTACCCTGTAGTTGGATACTTAGCTGCTTATTCACCAAGCAGTGTCTCAGTGAATATCACATGCCAAGTCTTTACAGTGTTTGGCATACCATCAAAGATAGCCAGTGATAATGGACCACACTTCAAGTGCCCTCTACTGTGGATTGTATAGGGTTTCTACCATGAGACCACAGGGAAATGGTTTCATAGAGTGTTAGATAAGAACTATCATGATCGTCCTCAAAAAGGCCAAGCAATCCGGGACAACACCTGAAGTAGACTACTTATAGGTAGATGAATCCAATCTCTACTTACAACAAAAATTACAAAAAAAAATCACCAAGATCAGGACCAATTATATAGTATGATACAATGACAACAATACCAAAAGAGGTACTTTGACCAACATGCATTTAAGGAGGAAATACCTCTTTTGTACCCTGGCCAAAAAGTACAAAACCCTGTACATCCCTCCTATCTCCTGAAGATGGGCATATGTTGTGGAGAAACTGTCAACGCATAAGAGTATTCCAGTGACACCAGACCCCCACCAGTGTCACAAGATGTCTTAAAAGTAGTCTTGCAGAAATGTGGCTTTTGTGGATACACATGTGTGTGCAATCCCAGTCATGGCAAATGGCTCTCAAAAGCGGACATGTAGCAGTAGGATGGTGCAAACACCATCAAAGATGAACTTATGAACCTTGCTTATAAGCTAGCACCCCATGGGGCACAATAATACCCTGCTTTGCTGTAGCTGTTGCACACATGCATTCATTAGTCCATTTTGTAACCACAACATGTGTTTGAGTTATTATATACTCACACATAGAACAACATGTACCACACAACATGACAACTAAAAAAATTGCTGTTTTGTAGAATAGGCTCAACAAAGGGAGGTTCTTTCAATCACTACAATCTTTACTGCCTAGCCCCATGAACCTCACTTCTTGTTCCTTTCCTACGCTCTTACAATGCAACACAACACATTAAACCTCTACTTCAAGTGGCTCTTTGGTCTGGGTGAATATTAGAACGAGAAAAAATCTGTTGCATTTAAAGCATTTTTTTTAAATCAGTATCACTAAAGACACAAGGGGTTGCAGGGTGTGAAAGAATGAGGAACAGAAACATTAATAATGAGTGTGAAGAGGAAAAAGTAATCAGGAGGACAGTAGATAGAGATTTAAATTTTTTTCTGATTAAAGTTGGCTGGAAAGCATGGAGCTGGAAGCAAGTTCCACAAGCAAGAAAAATAATCGTTAGCATAGAACTTATGGTTATATCTAGCCAGTTTAATTGATGAGATCTCAGCACCAGCCTATCACTGTGCTTAAATTCAAAAAGTCTAGGTACCATAGCAAAGAGCTCATCTAAACAATTACCATAAAAGTATTTAAAGAAAAGGCACAGGGAGGCAATCTGATGGCACTGGGAAAATGACTGAAGCCAAGCTGCAAGACCAGGACCAATAATATTGCTGATTCTTCTTTAGATTTTATTAAGAAGCTGAAGGTAGGCACTGGACCATGTATGACAGTAATATTCTAAACAGACAAATGGTAGATGTATAGATAGATTCTGGAAAGGAAAATTGTATCCCATGACAGTGAACCAACTTTTCTAGAAGCTGACCTAGCAATGGATTCAATATAATCTTTCCACTTAATGTCAGCAGAGAACACTAGCCTGGAAAAGTGCAATGAATTTGTGCAAATTATTTTAATAACAGTACAGAAATATACATTAAAATTCCTCAATAGACAGGTTACTCCATCTTTCCTGGTTTATTGTAGCTCTTTAATAAGTGTTGTAACCTACGGAAGATTACTGAACAGAATAGTCAAATGAAGGTTGGTAATGAACGATAATACTTAGGACAAGAACAACACATATAAGATTCACCAGCAGCGTGTAGAAGTAGTCAACTGCTAGAATTCCTCAATGAATATCCAACTGCAGGATATCTACCAACTGCCCCAGTGACACAAGGCCGAATTTTTCACGTGGGATATCCAAGCCCATATGATCAGCCAAAAATTTCCCATAGACCCTTATAAAACGGGGTTGAGTAGATGTTTCCCTGAGACGAGACTGCTCTTCGACATAGCTTCATTTGGGGATCCTCTTTGACGAGCTCAGCTGGAGATGAATCTCCAACTACAGGATATTTACAAACCACCCCATGCAGTCAGATGTGGCACAAGGCCGAATTTAATGTGGGGTATCCAATCCCGTAGGCCAAAAATTCCCCATAGTCCCCATATAAAACGGGGCTACGTAGCAGTTTCCCCAAGATGAGAGACTGCCCTTCGACAGACTCATTTGAGGATCCTCAGAGAGTTTGACCAGCACAGCTGGAGACCAATCTCCAACTGCAGACCAACATACAGTATTTACTACTGTATTTATATAAATGAGGACATACACATTATCATCCATAGGCATGCTAGAACAATAAGTCTTCATGAATTTTTCAGTAACTTTCACAACTGGTGGCATATTTTATTCATTAATACTACTTTATATTTTGCTTTTTTAAATTTTGTGGTCCAAGGAAGTGACTCCACCCACAACTAAGCCACTGTAGAATTCACTATTATATTCTGAAGTTGTTTTTGAGAGTATCAAATTAGGCCTTTTATTATTTATTAGTGTGATTCAATACTTGTTACTTGGATGCACAAGCAGTTAATTGTATTATTACTCAGGATGAGAAATTGGAGAGCAAAGTTCATTGCATTTACAAATATCCTTGGGAAAGTTATGAATCCATATCTTCTCCCATAAGTTCTGGGTTAAATAGCAGGAAAGACAGTTTCAAAGGCTTGGTTGATAACCATTCTATAGATGGTTACTTGATAAAATTACCCATGAAATAAAATAAAATTCAGCTCATGAATCATTCTACCACGTGGCTAAAATTCTTCATTCATGCAAGTTACACTTACAACAGCTGCACATTACCTTAGTGCTGCCAAGTGGAGAAAGCATTTACTTTCTTTTTTTGTTTGAACATGTTGCTAACAGAAAGATGCTCAAATTTTAAATCTAAATTGTTTGGCCAATTAAAATACTTGGCCTGTTAAAAATTATTTTAAGTTTAAATACAGAAGCTGTCATAAAAATGACTTCAAAAGGGTCACACATTTTGGCTTATGCCCTTTCATGTCCAGGCACTTCAATGTGGTGTAATGGTTAACAAGCAAACTGGTTTCACCAGACCAATTACTGATTAGCGAGTTCAATCCTCACTAGCTGCTCCTTACTTTCAGCCTTGTATCACTCTTTTCTCACACTTCCCGATAGTAGAACTCCCTTCCTCTTACTTGTTTCCTTGATAGCTATAATCTTCAAATATTCAAATGTAATGTCAATCGACATATGATGCCTTGATCCTGATCCCCCATCCTTCTCTATATCCTTTCCTCAAACACAACTCTTTACTCTAACTTTTACTCTCTGTAACCCCTTGTGTGCTAGTGGCACTTCTGCCTTGCTTGAAGTGAAATGCTTAAAAAAAAAAAAAAAAACAAAAAAAAAAAAACACACACACACACACACACACACACACACACACACACATAACAACTAAGCTTTACTTTGTAATATGAAGGGAGTATAGTAGTAATTTACTAAGTGGTTCTTTCCAGAGAGAAAAGTAAATTATTCCCTCAGTACACATGTCCATTTCAATTTCATACAAATTTTTGTATATGTGCAATTGTATCACTGCATGTAAATTTTTAATTCAACTTAGTGGCATTATTGCCTTGCTTGTGATGAATTGATTAAAAAAAAAAATAAAAAATATCTATAATTTAAAAAGAGCTTAAAAAAAAAAAAAAAAAAAAAAAATTCATTAATGAATAATTTCTGAAAAGTTTGATAAAGTCTTATACAGGCTGAGTTTCCTTTATCTGAAATTTCAAATTCGAAAACCTCCAAAATCCAAAAGTTTTTCAGGTGCTGACAACATGACTAGCCGCAAATGAAAAACTTCAGAAAGTACTGGGAAGGTTCCTAGGTGATGTCCGTCTGTTGTGAATGACCTCATCTGCCTTAGGTGGGAGTTCCCCATCCCAACTACATAGCCTACACTGGAACCAGTATTGTTTTGTTACTGATCATCACAGCAACACCTTCATTCATCAATTACTTACCAGGTGTTTCATGCTCAATAAAGATATTCAAAATGTCAAAAAGTCCTGCATTTTTATATTGTTTGTAAGTAGTAATCATGTTTTTTTTGTACACATACAGAAAGTACAAAACATTAATTTTATGTGAATTCTTAATTTCACCATTTAAAAATGCGTGTGAGCATTACATGACTACTTTCAGGGTATATGTCATTTATAAAACTGCCTTCAGGGTATATATATATATATATATATATAAGCAGTGTTAAGTAATGTAAAGGGATATTGTGTTTATGCTTGGGTTCTGTTCTCAAGATTTCAGGCAAAGGATTTTCAACCTGCAATTATTTGATTTTTTAGGATTAAAAAAAAAAAAAAATTTAACATTTTCTTTTCGACATTGATTTTATTGCTCAGCCCAAGGCAGGGGTTAACCAGACTAAGGGGGGGGGGGGGGGTGAATATATTATTCCAATATTGTGCATGTGTTTTTGCACACATCAAGTGATACAAGCATATGCAAGTCATTCATGCACAACACATGTATATATTACATGCACAACAAAGTCATACACAGACTGTTAATGCAAGGGGAGAATAGGAGAGACTGAATTGACAGGAAAAACAGTAGTATTATTTGTTAGGCAGTCAAGGAGTGAAAGAAACAGTAAAGAACAAGTACACAACATTAAAAAATATGTAGTAAATTTATATACTGAACTATTATTTTTCTAAAGAAAACTACTTTCATGAACATTTCCAATTGTCAAAAGTTAGAAAACTTTGTCAGGGTAATATATACTAATTTCAAAACACACTGAACTACACAAGATGGTTCTTGGAAAGGACAGATTAAAAACAAGTTGAATGTCCTTTTCTATGATGTTGGAGTTGTCAAGTTTAAAAAATTAACTTATTTGTATATTGTATGTAGGCTGTACTGGTGAAAATTCTTAGTGATTTAGCTTAAAAGAAAAGAAAAACTTATATCATTTTTATATACAAATAGTTTTGAAATCAATCAGGTTAAGAATGATGGGGGCTGGGCAAACACATTCAAAAAGAATGTCTGTTTCAGAGAAATCTCTGCAAAAACTAAGTATTTTCTGAGCCATTGTCTGAGTGATGTTTTGTACATGGAATTGAGGAGAGATCTGAACATACCCTGAAACAAACAGCCATTTTTCCAGGCACTTTATGTGGTGTAATGGTTAATAAGCTTGTCTCACTCAAACAGTTATGACTGATAAGTGAATTCGATCCTCACTGGGTGCCCTATAATTTCGGCCTTGTGCCACATCTAAACCTGACTTAGATCATTTTAGGGCACCTCACCATGGTGTAACAGTTAGCAAGCTTGTCTTACTAGAACAATCACATCTGAATGTTTGATGAATAAAAGTTTGTTTTTTTTTTTTCCACAAGTCTTGATTTTGAGAATATTTTTTTAAAATGGCTTTTCAAATGTATATTCTTAAAAAAAAAAAAAAAAAAAAAAAAAAAATAAATAAATCTATTCAGAAATATTAATAGACTTAGATTCCTTACTTCCGATTGTTTTAATTTGGTTGTCAAGAAAGAACAAATACCAAGTACTGGAGTCCTTGCAGAAAAGTGTGATATCACAGAAATAGGCAAAGAATTTACAACCATCACTCGCACTAATGAAAAACTATTCCATCCATTTGACATAAACAAAGAAAAAAATGGCTGATGGAAAATACAACACCAAAATCTGAAGGCACATTGGGATAGCAAATGATACCTTCCAAAAGTTAAGCATAGTATTGAAAAATAGGAAAAAGGAAAAAAGGAAAAGAAAAAAAAAGGAAAAAAGGAAAAGAAAAAAAAGGAAAAAAGGAAAAGAAAAAAAAAAGGAAAAAAGGAAAAGAAAAAAAAAAGGAAAAAAGGAAAAGAAAAAAAAGGAAAAAAGGAAAAGAAAAAAAAGGAAAAAAGGAAAAGAAAAAAAAGGAAAAAAGGAAAAGAAAAAAAAGGAAAAAAAGGAAAAGAAAAAAAAAAGAAAAAAAAAAGAAAAAAAGAAGAAAAAAAGAAGAAAAAAAGAAGAAAAAAGAAGAAAAAAAGAAGAAAAAAAGAAGAAAAAAAGAAGAAAAAAAGAAGAAAAAAAGAAGAAAAAAAGAAGAAAAAAAGAAGAAAAAAAGAAGAAAAAAAGAAGAAAAAAAGAAGAAAAAAAGAAGAAAAAAAGAAGAAAAAAAGAAGAAAAAAGTACAGAACTGTTATGTAATATCGGTCCTCCAATTTGGCTGTGAATGCTGGACAATCTCTCCACAGATTAAAAAGAAAAACAGGGCAGAACAGGGATTTGGAGAGATAGCAAAAGGGGCAAACTTCACTAAGAGAGACAAAGGACAGGAAGTTTTGGAGAGCCATGATCGTCCAAGTCATGAAGGGACATTGAAATACCAATTTATGAAATAAACAAGTGAAAAGTGAATAGTTAAATGCTGGATATTGAAAGGGTTAAAGACAAAAAAAAAAAAAAAAAAAAAAAAAAAAAAGACTAATCAATTTGAATGCAAGGCAGTGGATGTTTTTGGTGTCATCTTTCCGCCCCAACTAAATGTCATATACATTTTCAGCCCAGACTACAGTGTTTGACGTGTACCAAGAAAAGGAAAAAAAAGGAAAAAAAAAGGAAAAAAAAAAAAAAAAAACTTTAATCCCCCCCCCCAAGTTATTAAAACTGGCAGCCGTTTATATTTGGCCATTTTTAAAAGTTGTTTTCTACCCTCAGACAATGTGGTTCTGGCAGGAGACGATATAGCAGTGTGGACTTTGAAGAAGTGATCTCATTTCTGTGTTTAGAAACACAAACAAACAATTCCTGAAGAGTGACAAGATTCTAAAAGCAATAAGGCAAGTTGGCTAGTGCTTTTGATGTGCTGCTCTACATTGCTGATAAAAACTAATTTTAGAATCCGGTGAAGCCGCGAGGACAATGATTCTTAGACTCATACTAAATAGACAAGCAGATCAAAAACCTTTTATCCAACACACAAAAGTAAATTCTTCAGACAGCCAGAATCTTCAGTTCTAGATTTTTCCCCACTTTTCAGACTGGTAAATGATGTCAGGGTGGGGGAAAGGTTTGTTGAAAATTGATTGTGTAACTTATTTGTTTTTTTATTTTTTTTCTTCTCTGAATTACCCACATGATTCCAGCTGCCAAAAATCTTATTGGCAAGCTTAAAGTTAGAATCAACAGAATACCGCTTTTTTTTTATAATTTTTATTTGCTATTTGACAGCACCAAAATGAATTTGGTACACCCAAAGAAAATATTTATTGGGGACAGAATTATCATATGCAAATATTGTCTTTGGGTGAACCTTGAAAGGCTTAAATGGCAGCTAGTGTTGGTCAATCTAATTGAATGATTTATTCATTTTCTATGGTTTATCAACCCTTTGCAGGTTATTTAAAGCCAGAAAATATTTTTAGATTGTAAATATTTTTGTTGCGATAATAATGGTTTAGCATTACAAGTCTTACTAATTAACCTATAGCTGGGGTAGAGGAGATGGATCCATGCATTTCCCCAAGGGTATTTATGCATGTGAATCCAACAACTCAACTGGAATTGGAACTCGGCTCTCCGATTAACAATTCTGAGCCATTATCCATTACACCAACCACACATCCAAGCTTACAGCACATGGTATTCCCAAATGATCACTGATCTAGATACCGACCAGGCTCGACATTGCTTAATTTCGGTCATTGTATGGAAATCACTGCTCTATCACTACTTCCACAGAAATTGCTTGGACAAACCACATTCCTTGCTTCCACCAAGTCTAACCTTCATGGCTAGGCTCTGCTATGCCACGTGGAATAGTCTCCCAAAAAGATGTTTCCCTGATCACTTCAATCTTAACCTGTTCAAGTCTAGAGTTAACCATTATCTTCCTCTTGTATCCATATAAACTACTAAACATAATCTTCTACCTTGAGTGGCCCCCAGGCATTGTACAGTGTGAACCTTACTGTAAAAAAATAAAAATAAAAATAAAATAAACTACCCCCCCCCCAAAAAAACAAAAAAAAAAACACCAAACAAACAAAACACCAAACAAACAAAACACCAAACAAACAAAACACCAAACAAACAAAACACCAAACAAACAAAACACCAAACAAACAAAACACCAAACAAACAAAACACCAAACAAACAAAACACCAAACAAACAAAACACCAAACAAACAAAACACCAAACAAACAAAACACCAAACAAACAAAACACCAAACAAACAAAACACCAAACAAACAAAACACCAAACAAACAAAACACCAAACAAACAAAACACCAAACAAACAAAACACCAAACAAACAAAACACCAAACAAACAAAACACCAAACAAACAAAACACCAAACAAACAAAACACCAAACAAACAAAACACCAAACAAACAAAACACCAAACAAACAAAACACCAAACAAACAAAACACCAAACAAACAAAACACCAAACAAACAAAACACCAAACAAACAAAACACCAAACAAACAAAACACCAAACAAACAAAACACCAAACAAACAAAACACCAAACAAACAAAACACCAAACAAACAAAACACCAAACAAACAAAACACCAAACAAACAAAACACCAAACAAACAAAACACCAAACAAACAAAACACCAAACAAACAAAACACCAAACAAACAAAACACCAAACAAACAAAACACCAAACAAACAAAACACCAAACAAACAAAACACCAAACAAACAAAACACCAAACAAACAAAACACCAAACAAACAAAACACCAAACAAACAAAACACCAAACAAACAAAACACCAAACAAACAAAACACCAAACAAACAAAACACCAAACAAAAAAAACACCAAACAAAAAAAACACCAAACAAAAAAAACACCAAACAAAAAAAACACCAAACAAAAAAAACACCAAACAAAAAAAACACCAAACAAAAAAAACACCAAACAAAAAAAACACCAAACAAAAAAAACACCAAACAAAAAAAACACCAAACAAAAAAAACAACAAACAAAAAAACAACAAACAAAAAAAACAACAAACAAAAAAAACAACAAACAAAAAAAACAACAAACAAAAAAAACAACAAACAAAAAAAAACAACAAACAAAAAAAACAACAAACAAAAAAAACAACAAACAAAAAAACAACAAACAAAAAACAAAAAACAAAAAAGCAAAAAAAAAAGCAAAAACAAAAAAAAATTAAAAAAAATACAAACAAAAAAAGTGTTTCAATTTGCTTTAGCCTTGGTCAGTCTAAAATGATGTCCAGGATTTTGACTTCTCTATGGTAAGCTTTTTTGACTTATAGTATCTATGGTAAGCTGCTTTTTTTTTTTTTTTTTTAACTTATAGTATGTATGGTATTGATAAAAAAATTAAATCATTATGAATAAAGACAAAAGGAAAACTTGTATAACTTCAAACATTGTTTACTTAATACTAGTTCTTAATATTAGTACTTGTTTAAAAAAATAAAAGTAAGACATTTATTTTAATGTGTATTACCTTTATCGGCCAATGTATTCAAGAAATCTTAAAGAAAAGGTTCTCTCTCACAGAGATCAAACCTGCATCACCCTTTGTAGGAGAAACCACTGTTTGATCTGGTGTACTTTACTACTTGGCTACAGGGAGCATCACAATTTGACAAAGTTTTATTTTCCAATTTAAGAAAAGTACACTTCCACATTCAGGTATTTTTCTCAGAAAGCCCATATCTGCTTATATACATTTACTTTTAGCGGATATACAGATTTTATTTTAAACAGTATACATTATGTATACTTGCCTGTACATCCAATAAATGTTAATGGATTTATTTGGGAGAGCAAATTGTCTAAGATTTTTTTAATCAACAAGCTGACAGACATAACTGGAATTGTCTCAATCTATCCATATTGCACATGCTGTCAGGACTCTGCTATATGCTAAAAATACAAAATCCTAATGGAGGCTTTCATTGATGGCTTTTATAACACTAAAAATTACAAACTAAAAGCTTGTCAAAGAAACCATTTTCAGCTCAAAAACAATTTTAAAATAGCCTCAACATGAAATAAATAAACTTGTTTTTCAGCCAATGAAAAGCTTGCCAAACAAGTAAGCAAATAACTATCTGAGCCACTTTTATGGAAGCTATTCTTATAAAAAAGGACACTTAACCACACGGACTAAACATGGATACTGTTACCACCATGCCCGTGAGAATTCTCATAACAGACTAAACTACTTTAAATCAGAGCTGATTAGAAAAAAATAAAATAAATAAATAAAATAAATAACATTTTCAATTCAACTTTAATTGTACTCTACATTTTGCTACTTTCAAATCAACTCAACCAACTTTGAAATGTATTTGATTTCAACGACTAAGTTTACAAATCAAAAGGACATTATTTATAACAACATCAATAATGCTGATTATGATGATTGTAAGCAATTCTGCTCCCACTAGGGAATGCTGTAAGCAAACAGATTGAGCAGGATTTTGAATAAAAAAAGTCCTTGAGTTTGGCACATCTCGTGCCGATTCAACTTTTCAGCGGTTCGTCTCATATAATGTCTTTCCACCCAAGTATATACTCCAAAATATTTGTTTGATTTCACAAAGTGAGTGGGTTATTGCCCTTCGACTATAACCAAAACATTACTCATTTTGTAATTTAGAAAAAGTTGGAAATAAATTAATAAAAGAAAATAAATTATTTTAGGAAGATGAATGTTTATAACAACATCAATAATGTTGATTATGATGATCATTATAAAAACTTCCAGTGTCACTAGGGAATGCTGGAGCAAACAGATCAAGCAGTAGTTTAAATAAAATAGATGCCCAGATTAGCACATCTCGTATCATGTTCATTTTCAGCAATCAGTCTCATATAATTTATCTTTCCCACCCCCCAGCCCAGAAAAACAGACATACACAAACAAAGCAGTTGGAATAAGGAAAAAGGTTTTACAATTTTTCTTTATTCCAACTGTGTTTCAAAACTTAAAAGAGCCTAATGTAGATAAATATTTTATATGGCAACCTAATCTTTTGACATCCAACTACAAATATCTAAATTCTTAACTTGAGAAAGCCAATTTCTCAAAGTTAACATTGTAAATGAAGAACTTAAAAAATAGTGGCTTTTTTTCACAAATCCATCAGTACATATAGAACTTGATACCCCTTCACTAAAATACAAACACAGAAGATGCAAATCAAATGTTAAGTGAATTTTTACCATGAAGGAAATAAAACCTTAAAAAGCGTTTTTCTTTTTCCTCTTTGGCATGACGGTGATCATGGCTCTCCACAACTTCCACTCCTTTATAGCTTAGTAAGATATGTCTTATCTCTACTAATCCCTGTTCTGCCAAGTTCGTTAAGTAGGTTATTTGCTGCTTTCCTGTCCCTCTTGCTTTCATTATGTCCTGTGAGTATCAAATTTTCCAAGCCCTCTTTCCTCATTATATATCATAGAAATTTCAACTTATTTTCTACTCTAAATATAAGTGTCCTTTTTGTTTCCATTTTCTCTAAAACTTTGTCATTGCTCACATGTTCAGTTCACGGTATTCTCAGCATCCTTCTGTAGTATCGCATCTCTTGCTTTCAAATCTCTGTTAGGAAATTGTCCAACATTCGCATATCTGTCTATATCTCCGAGATGAGGTATTATGATTATTTACAGTATTTGGCTGTTATCCTCATCTTCATTGACAACATATCAGTCTCATGCTCTGGCCTTCTTCAGGTGATTGGAATTTAGAACCGAACCCTTTCTTTCATCCAACAGGGTAGATTGTTCTAGTTCCACCGGCCATGCCTCTTCTGGGTGCCTCAGCTATTTCCCCTTAACACAATTGCTTACTTATGATTATTGAATAATGATCTAGAAGATGTAAAAAAGAAGTAACGAAATTCAGATGAAATAAATAAGTTAAAAAAAAAAAAAAAAAAAAAAAAAATCGTTTGGATTTTTTGGTTGGTTGATTTTGTTTAGTATAATAATCTCTATAGGTTGTTTAATGCCAAAATGTAAGTATTTTTAACACTGTTTTATGGCTTCAACTAAATATATTTTGAATGCAATTGTATACCTTCAAAAAATCCTTCCTAACAGATCCCTAAAGGTAGTTATTAATAGCCAGTTCTCTGGTGCCTTAGTGGTCAATGTAGGCATCCCCTAGGGGTCAATCCTCAGACCAACCCTCCGTTTGATCTACATAAATGATCTGCCTAAGAATATACTCAAATCATTTGTAAACATCTACAATGAGGATATGACTATATACAGGTGCACCTCTTAAATCCGCGATGGTCAGAGATTGGTGACTGATCTCTTTTCCAGTCTTGCATAAACGACCCAATGGGGTAAAAACTGGCTGTTTACATTCAATGATTTGAAGATCAAATTAGTTACATTCCATCATTGCTGATCTGACCTCAAACTACCACCAATCAGGTTGAATAGAGGTCCTCTCAGTGAAGCACCATGCCTTGAAAGACTGTTGGGTCTCAAACTCACACTCAAATGGAACTCATACATATGATCCATTGCTAATGGTGCATGTAAAATAATTGGTTCTTTGTAATGCTCTAGTAAGTACCTTACCCCCTCCTGCTATCATCTACCTTTTTACAAAAGACAGATCAGGGGCCCAAAAATGTAATACTGTTTTTATATTTGGACGGGAGTTACCCAAACCTACCTCTCCAAAATTGATAGAGTTCACAAGCGTCTCCAAGCCTTTGTGTGCGATGAATTATTTTCTACCTTTCAAGCTCTCTACCACAGGTAGAACATAAAACCTCTCACTGCTTTACCACTACTTCCACAGAAAGTGCTTGAACAAACTTCATTGTCTGGTCCCGCCAAATCTAACCTTCATGGTAAGAGCACACCCTCCCACTTACGTAGCAAACCAGCCACATTCCCTCCGTATTTCATCAGTGAGAAGTAAGTTCCAGTCAAACGGCATTTTTCTGCAAGCCACTGCCCTGTGTAACCGATTCCCAACAAGATGTTTCCCTGATCACTACAATCTTAGCTTGTTCAAGGATAGGGTTAATTAATCTTCCACTCCTATACACACACAAATAGTCTCCTAACATGACCTACCTCAAGTGACCCCCACCCCCAGGGCCTTGTAAAAAAAAAAAAAAAAAAAAAAAAAAAAAAAAAAAATATTATTATATATATATATATATATTACACACACCTACCTACCAACAGTGTGCCTTCAACTACAGATAAAATGTATCGTTGGTCATTTTGCTATAAATAAGTCTTAACCTCTTCAAGTCTAGGGATTAATAGTTACCTTTCTTACATATCTTCATAAACTGCATTTACCCTCTGCTATTACCATCCATACAACTTCCTTCAGTAACTTGAGTAGCTCTTGAACCTTGTATAGCAAAACAAATCAATCATAGCTAGGATTAAATGGTTCCAGGACCTCTTGCAGATCACAAAATCAAATCATCTACATAAATGACATGTTATATAGTAAATGTGAACCAAAAATTGTGGCGAGAAATTGACTCATGAGAAAATAAACTATTTTATTATTGAAATCTTTTAAGAAATATTGGTGCAAAATCTGACTAAAAATATTTTTTGTACATTCTATCAGTCTGAAAATATTTGTGAAAAGCCAACAACTTGAAAACAAAAAAATCCTAATAAGGGGGGGGGGGGATATAAAAAATTTTAAAAATCCACAAAAAACAATAAAAGCAACAAATAATAAGATGTTCATATAATTTTGGATATTCATGTAATAAACTAATTTTTTTAATTCGAAATTTATGAGATAAAAATCATCCATGCTCAGAAACTACTTCCATGCAATTAAAGAACTTTCCTGGAATATTTGGGTGGGGTGGGGGCTTTGATTAAAGTTCCAATTGTGGTTGGTTGGTTAAATCTTCAAAATTGTTTTCGTACTTTTCTACATACGAGACACTGGATAGTAATTATAAAAAAAAAAGCTGTTTCCATAGAGGACATTAGACATTCATTGGCCAAACAGTGTTACTGCCATTTTAAATTTATAAAACTTCTCTAAATACACATTATATCCATTATAATTATTGCTGCTGTTGGAAGTCCCCAAGTGATGTGGCTTTTGTTTTTTTTTTAAGGTTTTTTCTTTGTAATCCTGTAGCACCAGTTTCCTTCTCTTATATTGGTTACCAACTCAAGACAAAAAAAAATTCATGCTGATAAATGTTTATATTTTTTTCTAGACATTTTTCCTTATTTATCAATATTTTTGGTTAATCTAAGGTAATAGTAAAAATAAGGTTAAAAGGTAATGGTAGAATCAGTTATTTCCATGCGGCATTCTTTGATCAAAAAATGTCATTGTTGGTTGAAATTTTCGAATTATTTTTCTTAATACATTAAATTTTCATCAGTTTATGTCTGCTGCACAAAGGAATCTCAAGAGTTTTTCATGAAATTAGATTGCAATGCAATTTTTATAAATAAAATCATTTGCAGTGCATTTTTAAAGTAAAATCATTTGCAGTGATAATAAATAAAATAAGCCATCTCCATCCAGGAAATATTCAACACTCGTTGACCAAATGGTAAATATTAATGTTGGTTGAAAGTGATAGGAGGAAAAAAAAAAAAAAAAAAAAAAAAAATGCAAATTCTACTTCAAGTCCACTAGACATTATAGGTCTTGTTTATATTGATGGGCGTTTTCTTCCAATCCTTTTGATTTTGTTCGGATGCAAAGTTAGATACCCATCTTTACTATTAAAAGTCATCACGTGATGTGCTTTTCTTCTTGAGGACTAACGCCATTTTATAGGATTTGAGAAAGGATCGTTTTCTTTAGGATTTAAAAGATTAATTCGTATCTTTGGATATTTCTTGTCAAAGTTTTAAAATATATAAATATCCAAGTCAGTGTTAATGAGCAATGCCAAACCGTGTCCCCTCAGGACGTTGCCGATCATTGCTCTACACAATTTCCTGTCCTCTGTATCTCTCTCCTAAACCTTACTCCATAATCCATTTACTCAAGCTTGCTAGCTAATTTATGCATTGCTTTCCTCTGGTCATCTTGCCTTCAATTTGTCCCGTGAGTAACAAATTTTCCAAGCCCCTTTTTCTTCAATAGTTGCACTAGAAATTTTAACTTTTTCTTCCTGGTGTTAAATATAAGTGTCTTTTTGTTACGCTTTTCAAATATTTTTTCGATTGTGGCTTGTGAGATAACTGTAATGGATTTTTAACACATCAACGCAATGTTTGTTTGTTTTTTTATAATATCCGAAGTTTAAAAACAAAAGATTAAAATTTCTTCTTCGATTTTATGTTTAATTCCTTTTTCAGTCATTCAAAGTTTTCAGAGGTTTTATAACTCCACCAGCTTCCGTGTTGAAAACTGACATGTGATACGTCTTGTTGAAAAGACCGTATAGATAATTACGTTTTGGAGAAACAAGTCTAATATCATACCCAGATTGCGTTTTAGAAATATGGATCTTGAATCCACTTCAGCAAGAAAAGATACCCTTCGAAGAAATACAAATGTTTGACGTTGGGCATTGCTTGTAGTCGAAAATATTAGGTTTGCTGATTTAACGCCTAGTAAAACGTTCCAAGAAAAAAAAAAAAAAAAAAGCAATTCTTGCCTGCTACGTTTTTAGGTCAAGACGCGATTGATTCACTAAGGTTTCTGGTATCTCGAATGGCCCAAAGCTATAGAAAATGTCCACTTATGTAGCCTGGCATTTTAAACTGTTTAACAATAGCCTAAAGAGTGAAATGAGGTGGGGGGTTCTGTTCGTAATTGCTCTTTTTTTGTTTTAAACAAAAACAAAAAAAACTGCTAACATGATAAAAATTATGGCTTCCGCAGTTGTTGCAATCAGTAAAACGTTCAAAACCGGTCGAGATAATAATCGTGGAAGGAAGCGGGAAACCCCAATGCAGCAGAGGATGGCAAAGATTAAGGAAATATAGAAAAAAAAGAAAATAAAAATAAAAAATAAAAAAAGAGGGTTAAATGAATAAATACGAAAATATAGACGGACAGGGACAGAAATGAAAACGGAGACGACATAAGGAAATAATTTAAAAAGACAAGAAAGAAGAAAAACGGAAACTAAGAGAAATATTTATAAAAAAAAAAAAAAAAAAAAAAAAAACGAGAACCCGTTTTTAAAATGTGTGAAACAAGAAGGATAAAATTAGACGGAAACGAATTGAAAAAACAAAAATTAGACGGAAACGAATTGAAAAAAAAAAAAAAAAAAAAAAAAAAATTAGACGGAAACGAATTGAAAAAAAAAAAAAAAAAAAAAAAAAATTAGACGGAAACGAATTGAAAAAAAAAAAAAAAAAAAAAATTAGACGGAAACGAATTGAAAAAAAAAACAAAAAAAAAAAATTAGACGGAAACGAATTGAAAAAAAAAAAAAAAACAAAAAAAAAAAATTAGACGGAAACGAATTGAAAAAAAAAAACAAAAAAAAAAAATTAGACGGAAACGAATTGAAAAAAAACAAAAACAAAAAAATTAGACGGAAACGAATTGAAAAAAAACTAAAACAAAAAAATTAGACGGAAACGAATTGAAAAAAAACAAAAACAAAAATTAGACGGAAACGAATTGAAAAAAAACAAAAACAAAAATTAGACGGAAACGAATTGAAAAAAAAAAAAAACAAAAACAAAAATTAGACGGAAACGAATTGAAAAAAAAAAAAAAACAAAAACAAAAATTAGACGGAAACGAATTGAAAAAAAACAAAAACAAAAATTAGACGGAAACGAATTGAAAAAAAACAAAAACAAAAATTAGACGGAAACGAATTGAAAAAAAACAAAAACAAAAATTAGACGGAAACGAATTGAAAAAAAACAAAAACAAAAATTAGACGGAAACGAATTGAAAAAAAACAAAAACAAAAATTAGACGGAAACGAATTGAAAAAAAAAAAAAAAAAATTAGACGGAAACGAATTGAAAAAAAAAAAAACAAAAATTAGACGGAAACGAATTGAAAAAAAAAAAAAAAAAAATTAGACGGAAACGAATTGAAAAAAAAAAAAAAAAAATTAGACGGAAACGAATTGAAAAAAAAAAAAAAAAAAAATTAGACGGAAACGAATTGAAAAAAAAAAAATTAGACGGAAACGAATTGAAAAAAAAAAAATTAGACGGAAACGAATTGAAAAAAAAAAAATTAGACGGAAACGAATTGAAAAAAAAAAAATTAGACGGAAACGAATTGAAAAAAAAAAAATTAGACGGAAACGAATTGAAAAAAAAAAAATTAGACGGAAACGAATTGAAAAAAAAAAATTAGACGGAAACGAATTGAAAAAAAAAAATTAGACGGAAACGAATTGAAAAAAAAAAATTAGACGGAAACGAATTGAAAAAAAAAAAATTAGACGGAAACGAATTGAAAAAAAAAAAATTAGACGGAAACGAATTGAAAAAAAAAAAAATTAGACGGAAACGAATTGAAAAAAAAAAAATTAGACGGAAACGAATTGAAAAAAAAAAAATTAGACGGAAACGAATTGAAAAAAAAAAAATTAGACGGAAACGAATTGAAAAAAAAAAAAAAAAATTAGACGGAAACGAATTGAAAAAAAAAACAAAAATTAGACGGAAACGAATTGAAAAAAAAAACAAAAATTAGACGGAAACGAATTGAAAAAAAAAACAAAAATTAGACGGAAACGAATTGAAAAAAAAAAAAAAAAAAAAATTAGACGGAAACGAATTGAAAAAAAAAAATTAGACGGAAACGAAATGAAAAAAAAATTAGACGGAAACGAATTGAAAAAACAAAATTAGACGGAAACGAATTGAAAAAACAAAATTAGACGGAAACGAATTGAAAAAACAAAATTAGACGGAAACGAATTGAAAAAACAAAATTAGACGGAAACGAATTGAAAAAACAAAATTAGACGGAAACGAATTGAAAAAACAAAATTAGACGGAAACGAATTGAAAAACAAAAAAAGAGAAAGATGGAAACTAAACCAGGGTCGAACAAACAACAACAAAAAAAAAAAAAAAAAGGTAGAAGCTTAACAGTAGAAGCGTTTAAAAAAACTAAACGGAAATGACAATTATCTGGTATTGGTCTGAGCCTGATTATTCGATTACATAGAACAAAGACTACAGTGTGTAGGAATATTGTAAAAGCGAATGTCGTTTCATCAATGATGATGGAATCACCTGTCCCTTGGTTCTACACCTCATCGTACCGTAAAAACTAAAACATTTCTTCCAAGCTGAACACGCCGCCGTTCTGGCAAGACGAATCGTAAATCCAGATTCAATTAAATTGAAAATCTTTGGAACATTATTGGCAATAATTTCAAGACAAAGAAAACGACGACAATGACTTATTTGAGCAAGAAATTCTATGACAAATGCGGCAAGAATGTGACTACTTAGTGAACCCTGTGATCGTAGATGTTCATAAATAATTAGACGTCGTGGCCCTTACAAGTCTTCACTTAAAGTTAAATTACCATTTCTTAAGCATTTCACCGCAAGCAAGGCGGGAGTGCCACTAGCACGCAAGGGATTACAGAGAAGGAGAGCAAGAGTAAAGAGGCGTGATAGAGGAAAGGATGAAGAGAAGGACGGGGAATTAGATCAAGGCATCTGAAGATGTCGATTGACATCGCATTTGAATATTTCGGAATTATAGCTATCAGGATAGCAAGTAAGAGGAAGGGAGTTCCACAGACGGGAAGTGAGAGACATGAAGAGTATTGGAGTAGAAGAGATGGCTACATTTAACCGTTTCTACAGTGACATACGTTTTTACTATTTTGTTGTTTAATTTTGAATCTTACATCTTTGTAATAAAGAGTTTTGTGAGATTACTCTCCTTTTCTGCTGGGGGGGGGGCTTGATCAGCCGCTAGATAGCCTGGTAACAAGCATTATAAAAGTAAAAGAACTCTTTTTGCTCTCTTATCCATAGAATGAGAGTAGCAACAGAGTGAACACATATCCGCCGGGATAAACTGTTTTCCCGGGCAAACCGACATCCTAATTTCAACCAGGCCACGTGGCGCACTCTCCATTTCTCACACAAACTACTGGTAATCTTATGAATGTTTTCCTTTCCTTTGAGCTGTGTATTTTATACACGGAAATATGGTATTTGGCTGTGATATATGTACCCGATATACTCTTATCAGTTTTTGCTCTTTATGATTGCATAGAGCCATTCTATAGGATCTAATAAATTGTCGTTTTCTTTAAAATTTATACGATTAATACGATTTCTTGATATATTTCTTGTGTACGTTGACTTTGGTAGAGTAGTGATTTTGTTAGATTTTGATTTTATAAATGCTAAAATAATTCACTCAGAAGGAAAATCCTTAAGAGTGCCGCCATTGAATATTATCCAAATATTAATCTACGCCCAGATTTTTCCCAATATCACCTTTCCTAAGAGAATCACTACTCTCCCAAGTCAAAGTACACAACAAATATATCAAGAAATCAAAAGAAAACGGTCGAATCAAACAATACAAACAATATTTATACACGTGAAAAATATTCTCTTCAAAGTAATTGACGTAATTTTTCAGTTGACCATACAATAACGATTCTAAGTTTTTCTAGTTGCTAACGACATTTATTTTTTGTTTATAGATACTTTGTTTCAATACATTCATTTAGTTTTCTGCCTCGAAAAAGTCCACATTGGACGAAATGCGTCTGCTAAAACAACAGTTTTCCTGTTGTCTTTTCCTTAATACATATTGTTTTTTTTTCTACAGATTAATTCTGAGATGTGTATATGTGTGTGGGAAAACTATCTTTACGGTTCTATCCTCTTCGCAGTTTCAGACCCTCGGTATGGTCTTTGAACATCCTCCATGAACTTTATATATTTATAATAGTAAAACTTTAATCTTGTATGCAGGTATGATACAATATATGTATTGTTTAAACTGTATGTTGAATCCCTGCTGAATGCAGTGCCAAATTAAAATTAGACAAGGGGTTCTTGGGCCAGGGGCGTTTTTACGGCATGTATAGGAAATTCAGGATGCGGATTCGATACAAATTCTTATATCAATCATCGTATATAAGCAAACACTTGCATATTGCAACTATTATCAGTGCGAAAAATAAACATTCATAATAATTTAATATATATATATATATATATATATATATATATATATATATATATATATATATAACAGATTTATATAATTCACTATACTACAATAGACATTTTTTTATAAACATACCGCAGATGTTCGGCTACTATTTGCTCGAGGAATAGGCTATGAGGGTGTGTCATTGTAAAACACTATGTATGGCTAGAAAATTGTCACATAACTTGATGGTAAATAAAAAACAGATGCACGCTAGGTTGCAGCCGTTGCGTATTTTGAAATAAATGTGAGGAAGAAAATTATTATGAAAACATTACCTATAAAAATTGAAACTATGTGCACAAAAAGGAGGCATCCATACTTTATATTATGTCAATAAATATAGACGATTGCTTTTTTTTTTTAACCTTCACATCGGAGCTATTATTATTTGAATGGAAAAGCCTTTAGTGTGATATCAGTTTCAAATTCTATTGTTTAAAAAAAAAAAAAAAAAAAAAAAAAAAAAAAAAAAAAAAAAGTTATCTTTTTTTCTGCAGGGCAAAGTTTCGATTAAAGAGATGTATGAAATTAAATTTACAGCTAGCTAAAGTTAAAGTCCTGGAACAATGATAAGGCTATGTCATTCTGGTATTCTTAATTTATGCTAATCTATTTTCTACTACTCCTCAGAAACAAAAAATAAATGCTATTTTTTCAGGAGGAAATGAGATGTCGAACTGGCGTGTCTCTTAGAAAGAATGTGTCGCTGGAGAGGAAAAGACCGTAGTTACTGTCGTCATCTGACTAGTTATTAAAACGTCAATACAATGTCAGTTTGAGTTCATATCGTTTTAAGTACACGGGTTTTGTTCCTAAAGATGACCAGAGAATGGTTGAAAGCACAAAATTCGCCGATGAGAAGTATAGAAAAACAAACGCAAATAAATAAAAAAAAATAAAAAATTACCAAAGTATTTTATGTGTGTGCGCGCGCGCATATAGCAACCTTTATTTTATAAACGTTTCATTTGAAAACAAAAACAGAAAAAAAGACCTTTTCTTAAAAAAAAATTTCCTTGCCTGTCACAGACAAATCAAACTTATTAAACCTTACCCCATGCCAAGGACCTGATATATAGCACCATGAAATTACGAAAAGGTGAGGAAAAAAAAAATTGAACGGCAATACAAAAAAAGAAAAAATGAACGTCAAGAAGAAACGCCAAGTAAAAAGAACAGAAAAAAAAAAAAAGAAACGCCAAGTAAAAAGAACAGAAAAAAAAAAAAAAAAAAAAAAGAAACGCCAAGTAAAAAGAACAGAAAAAAAAAAAAAAAAAGAAACGCCAAGTAAAAAGAACAGAAAAAAAAAAAAAAAAGAAACGCCAAGTAAAAAGAACAGAAAAAAAAAAAAAAAAAAGAAACGCCAAGTAAAAAGAACAGAAAAAAAAAAAAAAAAAAAGAAACGCCAAGTAAAAAGAACAGAAAAAAAAAAAAAAAAAAGAAACGCCAAGTAAAAAGAACAGAAAAAAAAAAAAAAAGAAACGCCAAGTAAAAAGAACAGAAAAAAAAAAAAAAAAAAAAAAAAAGAAACGCCAAGTAAAAAGAACAGAAAAAAAAAAAAGAAACGCCAAGTAAAAAGAACAGAGAAAAAAAAAAGAAACGCCAAGTAAAAAGAACAGAGAAAAAAAAAAGAAACGCCAAGTAAAAAGAACAGAGAAAAAAAAAAGAAACGCCAAGTAAAAAGAACAGAAAAAAAAAAAAAGAAACGCCAAGTAAAAAGAACAGAAAAAAAAAAAAAGAAACGCCAAGTAAAAAGAACAGAAAAAAAAAAGAAACGCCAAGTAAAAAGAACAGAAAAAAAAAGAAACGCCGACTAAAAAAACAGAAAACACTATATGAAAAAAAAAATTAATGTGGAGGATGCACGAATCTACATTCATGACCAATTCTTCGCATTCAGCGGTGCATTAGTCCACACACTAACTCAGCTTTTCACAAACATCTCCACTCATTAAAATACAATAGATCGAACAGTAAATTGTTCACACAAATATTCAAAACCCTCTAATGTTCTCATTCTTTTCTTCCATTCTTTTAAGGGTGGGTGTTACAAACTTCAAAGATATTATCACGATTGTTCCTCAAACAGTCACCAGCGAGATCTCTGCTTCCAGGAAGCACCATTTCCTTCTTGAAGTATTAGTACACTTTGTATTAAAATACGTTCGCTCGCCTTTGCTTGCTCAAAAGACGCTCTTTGAAATCTACTGCGGCAAGACCAACGCTCTCCTCCAAAGAGAACTATTTCAACTGATCATTTTATGCGTCGAATAATGAGATTTGTCAATAAAAACCAGATTCTTTCCGGGATGCGATTTCTCGCCAACACATTGGAATCAAGGCATTCATTCGATATTCCCAGGGAATAGACAAAGGAAAAGAGTAGGAGAGAAAAGTTATTAATTTTTATATTAATCTCTGCAAGTTATTTCATTACTACAAGATAGAGTTTTGACAGATAAAAATGTTTTTTTTTTCGGGCTTGGAATAGACAATGCAATTCTCCTGACCATCTGCGACAGAGTTCGCTCCTGATTATACATTTCAAGAAGACATCCGAAGCAGCAGCAGAAGTGTGGTTCTACAGAAGGATGCTGAAAATACAACGGACCGAACATGTGAACTACGACGAAGTTTACGGTTTGGTTTGTTTTACGGCATATCAACCTCAATGCCGACAATTTTTATTGTTGGTAATTTTTTTTTCTTAAAAATCTGTCTGAGAATTTTTCCCCATCCTAGAAAATTAATTTTTTTTCTTCCCCTTCTAGAAAATTTTTTTTTTTTTTCTTCCAGAAAATCTGTCTCAGAATTTTTTTCCTTCCAAATTTCCTTCAAAAATTTATTGCCTACTAGGGCGGCTAGCCAATCCCTATTGCAGATGCTTGCTCAGGTGCATTTGTATTTATTCAATACGCACAGAGCCCACCTGGGGTTTATACTGCAACTATGCAAACCTTAGTTACAGTTTCTGAGAAAGATTCGTCTACCAAATTTCACTCACATGGCTTAGGTCAACCCGTGTGGTATGGTTTTCAGGCATTTTCCAAAAGGTCCCGCACGTCCGATAACGTCAGGAAGTCTCCATGGTCGACCATGGTGAGTTTGAAACCTGGGGTCTCATTGTTAGAATGCAAACGTTCTAACCAGTCGGCGAGGCGCCCATAAATCTGAGTAAATAATTATACCCACCACCGCAACATTTATATATGCAAAAGTACTATAAATGAATATATTATCTGGTTGTTGTTTGGTGTTGACGATATGAGAAAAAGTAATACTGAGTAAATTGTTAGTTGGGATCGAGACTTTCTTGTATGTTTTTATTAATTATTATTATTATTATTATTATAGATGAGTGTAATGAGTGTCCAGATAATTTAGTTGGAAAATAAAAGAGGTATCTGGGGTATTCTTATCTCGAGAAAGGGAGGGAGGGAAGGAAGCGAGACCGGGGTAAACCGACGAAATGGAGGGTGGGAAAACGGAGGAAAAGCAGGAGAAAAAAAATCCGTATCAGATGCCCAAGTTTATTTTTTAAATAAAATGGGGAAAAATAAAATGGGAAAAAAAAAAAAAAAAAAAAAAAAAAAAATCACCTTTAATTTTGTTTGCATACAAAAATAATTACCCGCCTTTTACATCCCATATCATTGCAAAAGTCCATGCCCGATTTTCATTGTTAATATAAAATTACTGCAACTTGACACTGGCGTTTGTTTTAGTGCCGAATTCTGGTGTGAAACGTTTGCATCGTTCAGCTGCAAGCCAGTGTCCCCAGATAGATGCCAAAATGAAGATGGAGGAAAAAAGTTACACCTTCGCCTTATTATGCTCTATGAATTAAGCGTCGGGATCTAGATGCCAATCTAGTAGTACGCTTAAATTTATGTAGTCGAGGCATCAGGGAAGATAGCTCATCAGAACGGTTGCCATGAAAATATTTGTAGAAAAGACAGAGGGAAGCCACCTCATGTCTATGAGAAAGTGACTGAACTCGAGATGTCAAGTCAGGACCGATTACATTGCAGATCCTTCTTTGGATTTTGTCGAGAAGCTCGAGACGAACAGTAGGGGCACTAGACTATATATGGCAACAATATTCAATGCATGGACGAATTGGTAGATTTGTAGATGTGCAAGATGGACTAACGAGAAAAACCTTCTTACACGACTCCGTGAAACGACTTTCCTTGCAGAAGATGCAACTATTGATTCAATGTAGTTGTTCCACCTTGTAAAACGTGCAGTCAAGAATGCGCAGTGAGACACTCTCACGGAGTCGGGCATCTATGAATAATTCCGAGAAGGCTACAGAGTAAGGACGGAACAATACGAGTATAACGAACAAGATAATCATACCGTTTGGGATAGAAAAGCATAAATTACTATTTACGAACAGGTGAAGCGTAAACAATTATGTGACGGGGGGGGGGTGTTTTATTGAATCGTTACATTACCTACGACGCAATTATCTTCGCCAGTGTCTGTTTCTTGCTTTAAAAGAAAATTAGAGATGCTACGAGTTGGAATTGTCTGACATATCTGGAATTTTCGCGCGTGCAGCGACGAGGACATGTGACGGAAAACAGATAAAAGACCATGTAAATTTGGGAGGCTGCGAAATCTCAATGAGAGAGAGGAGGAGAAGGATGTTGCATAAAGTTTGAAATTCACGCATCTGGTGATTTTCACAATTGCACATGAACGAAAAAGACTGTCCAGCAACTTTCTCGCCCCCAGTGAACGATTCTTCTCTATGAAGAAAAAATTCCTGGAATTTTCATTCCAATAAAGGCGAGTTATGACTTCTTTTTTTTCGGGGGGGGGGGAGGTGAAGATTTCCTTCTGACATCTTTACCGGGGACTCCATAGCGCGACCAGTCTTTCGACACACAAGCAATTTGGTTCTATGACGGTTCACAGACGTATTTTCATAGAGAACGTTTTCCTAGTCAACAAGGCGATCAATAGAAGAAGGGGCAAAGGCAAAAAAAAAAAAAAAAGAAGAAGGGGCAAAGGCAAAAAAAAAAAAAAAGAAGAAGGGGCAAAGGCAAAAAAAAAAAAAAAGAAGAAGGGGCAAAGGCAAAAAAAAAAAAAAAGAAGAAGGGGCAAAGGCAAAAAAAAAAAAAAAAAAAGAAGAAGGGGCAAAGGCAAAAAAAAAAAAAAAAAAAGAAGAAGGGGCAAAGGCAAAAAAAAAAAAAAAAAAAGAAGAAGGGGCAAAGGCAAAAAAAAAAAAAAAAAAAGAAGAAGGGGCAAAGGCAAAAAAAAAAAAAAAAAAGAAGGGGCAAAGGCAAAAAAAAAAAAAAAGAAGAAGGGGCAAAGGCAAAAAAAAAAAAAGAAGGGGCAAAGGCAAAAAAAAAAAAAAAGAAGGGGCAAAGGCAAAAAAAAAAAAAAAGAAGAAGGGGCAAAGGCAAAAAAAAAAAAAAAAAGAAGAAGGGGCAAAGGCAAAAAAAAAAAAAAAAAAGAAGAAGGGGCAAAGGCAAAAAAAAAAAAAAAAGAAGAAGGGGCAAAGGCAAAAAAAAAAAAAAAGAAGAAGGGGCAAAGGCAAAAAAAAAAAAAGAAGAAGGGGCAAAGGCAAAAAAAAAAAAAGAAGAAGGGGCAAAGGCAAAAAAAAAAAAAAGAAGAAGGGGCAAAGGCAAAAAAAAAAAAAAAAAAGAAGAAGGGGCAAAGGCAAAAAAAAAAAAAAAAAGAAGAAGGGGCAAAGGCAAAAAAAAAAAAAAAAAGAAGAAGGGGCAAAGGCAAAAAAAAAAAAAAAAAAAGAAGAAGGGGCAAAGGCAAAAAAAAAAAAAAAAAGGAAGAAGGGGCAAAGGCAAAAAAAAAAAAAAAAAGAAGAAGGGGCAAAGGCAAAAAAAAAAAAAAAAAGAAGAAGGGGCAAAGGCAAAAAAAAAAAAAAAAGAAGAAGGGGCAAAGGCAAAAAAAAAAAAAAAAAAAGAAGAAGGGGCAAAGGCAAAAAAAAAAAAAAAAAAGAAGAAGGGGCAAAGGCAAAAAAAAAAAAAAAAAAGAAGAAGGGGCAAAGGCAAAAAAAAAAAAAAAAGAAGAAGGGGCAAAGGCAAAAAAAAAAAGAAGGGGCAAAGGCAAAAAAAAAAAAAAAAAAAAAAAGAAGAAGGGGCAAAGGCAAAGGCAAAAAAAAAAAGAAGGTGCAAAGGCAAAAAAAAAAAAAAAAGAAGGGGCAAAGGCAAAAAAAAAAAAAAAAAAAAGAAGAAGGGGCAAAGGCAAAAAAAAAAAAAAAAGGAAGAAGGGGCAAAGGCAAAAAAAAAAAAAAAAGAAGAAGGGGCAAAGGCAAAAAAAAAAAAAAAAAGAAGAAGGGGCAAAGGCAAAAAAAAAAAAAAAAAAGAAGAAGGGGCAAAGGCAAAAAAAAAAAAAAAAAAGAAGAAGGGGCAAAGGCAAAAAAAAAAAAAAAAGAAGAAGGGGCAAAGGCAAAAAAAAAAAAAAAAAGAAGAAGGGGCAAAGGCAAAAAAAAAAAAAAGAAGAAGGGGCAAAGGCAAAAAAAAAAAGAAGAAGGGGCAAAGGCAAAAAAAAAAAAAAAAAAAGAAGAAGGGGCAAAGGCAAAAAAAAAAAAAAAAAAAAAAGAAGAAGGGGCAAAGGCAAAGGCAAAAAAAAAAAAGAAGGTGCAAAGGCAAAAAAAAAAAAAAAAAGAAGAAGGGGCAAAGGCAAAAAAAAAAAAAAAAAAAGAAGAAGGGGCAAAGGCAAAAAAAAAAAAAAAAAAAGAAGGTGCAAAGGCAAAAAAAAAAAAGAAGGGGCAAAGGCAAAAAAAAAAGAAGAGGAGGGGCAAAGGCAAAAAAAAAAAAAGAAGAGGAGGGGCAAAGGCAAAAAAAAAAAAAGAAGAGGAGGGGCAAAGGCAAAAAAAAAAAAAGAAGAGGAGGGGCAAAGGCAAAAAAAAAAAGAAGAGGAGGGGCAAAGGCAAAAAAAAAAAAGAAGAGGAGGGGCAAAGGCAAAAAAAAAAAGAAGAGGAGGGGCAAAGGCAAAAAAAAAAAGAAGAGGAGGGGCAAAGGCAAAAAAAAAAAGAAGAGGAGGGGCAAAGGCAAAAAAAAAGAAGAGGAGGGGCAAAGGCAAAAAAAAAGAAGAGAGGCAAAGGCAAAAAAGAGGAGGTAGGGGAAACGCAAAAAACAAAAGAGTAAAAAAAAAAAAAAAAAAGTGTAAAACAAAAAATGTAGAGCAAAACAAAACAAAAAAAAAGTAGAGTAAAAATGGAAAGGGGGAGGAAAAAGACAAGATGAAACCTAGGAGAAGAAAACGGGAAAAAAATTCTTTAAAACAAGCTCGTAACACGAATTGATCTGCACTGCCTGCTGCTGATGCCCTTGTGTCAGGCTGTGTTTAGCAAATATCGGCACTACCCACCTTGAAGCAGTGACTCGCCAACAAATTCACTCGTGTAGGAAACGCGATTCACATTGCGTTCAACAAATAAGTTTACCAAGCACCTAACACGAGCGCCACATACCGAGGCCTTGGGCAAATTGAACTTATCAGAAAAAAGTACTATAAGTGCTATGCAGGGTGCCATATAAGAAAGAAAGAAAGAAAGAAACATTTATTTTCTATTGATTTCCTTCTGACTCGATTTTTCAACTATTACAATATAAGCATGAAAATTCTGGTTTCATATTTTGTTTAATTTATTCTTTGGCTGAAGGCGACACGTGATCTTTTCGGGATGAAAACGTGGTGGCTGGGAAAAAACGATTTTAGAAGGAAAGTCATTAGGTACACTTTGTTATAGAAGCAATATTTTCACTTATTTAACATATCTTCATGCAAGTCATTGAATTTGTTAATATTTGATTATATTTCTAATCAAATAAATTGTAATGATAGTCTTATTTAATTAAGGGTAATTAGTTATTAGGTTGGTGCAAAAATAATGACGTAATAATGTCGTTTTTTGACGTTAAAAAAATACGTCAAGAAACGACATTATGACGTCATTATTTTTGCACCAACCTAATATTTCAGGAGCTGATACAAAATGTAGGACACCAACCCTACATCCTGGTTTAGACGACTAGAATGGAGCATATACAAATCTACTTAGAAAATTCCAGAAGACCATTTGGAGATTCTATGCAACACTTGACAGAATTTACGGAGAATTGACAGCAATATCTCTTAAGCTCAAATAAAAATGATTACAGTTTGTCGATCACTGCCACTCGGCGGACAAGGAAGTCATCTCATTCTAACTCCTAAAGCAGCCTTCTGGAAGTGTCTTCTCACAAAAAATTAACTTTCTCAGACACTATAGACCGGGACTTAGTGTTGGAAACTGGGGATCTGAGGACTCAATACCGGACTGAACAGTGTGGAAATAAAAGAGGATCCTCTTTTTTTCACATTTTTCCTTGTATGTTGACTATTTTTCTTCTTGATTTTCTTTTATAATGATGTTCGACCTTTACAAGGCCCGAGAGGCAGTCGAGACTACAGAGGCACAGTTTATACAGATATCTGGGGAAGATAAACTGTTCAAATCTAGGATTAACTGCTAAGATTATAGTGGAAGTCAGTTGCACAAAGCAGCGGTTCGTGGGAAGGTGCTGCTAGAGTGGACCTTACCTCGAACACATAGCTTCCAAATCCTCCACCGATGAAGCAAGACCGATTTGAGATCAGCCATTAATACGATGCTTATACTTACTTACTCTAACGGACCAGGAAAAAGAAAATGGACATGCCATAACCACGTTTAAACCTTGCAATGATAAAGTACATTTTTTGTTTGTTTGTTTCAACTCTGCGCAAGGCTGACTTGAAATTAACCATTAATACGATGCTTACACTTACCGTAACTTCTGAACCAAAACGCAAACGAATATTCCCAAGGGACAACGAGAACTTTGTTTCAGTACAGTCACCAGAAAAGGAACAAACGGTCCGTATTAAAAACCCAAGTTTTTGCGTGCATCTTAACTGTTTATCGTATGGGAAAACGCACGGACCTAAAAATACACGCAACCTGTTAACCTCTATAAAAACTGGCGATTTTTACTCACTGTGGCCCCAAGTTCAACCTGCTAGAAGCCGCAAACACCTGGAGACAGATACGAACAGAACTTTTTACAGCCTTATTTCAAAGGTGCTGAAAATTTATAAGAGTCATCTTCACATACAATAAATAAAATTTTCTCATTCAAATTTTCTCATTCAAATTTTCAACATACCTTCAACAATCATCGAAATAGAATTTGTATAAAAAAAATGTAAATAAATTAATTTGATGCTTACTTCACATCGATATTTCTTCTACCATCCCAATTTTGTATCTATCTATATTTCTGAGATGAAGTATTATGTACGCTTTACATTGTTCGGACTATTGTCCTCATCTTTGCCGCCATGTTCATCACAACGTTTCAGCCGTTGTACGCTCCGGCCTTATTCAGGTGGTTGAAATGTCGAACTAAACCCTTTATTTCGCTCAATGGGGTAGACTGTTCCAGTTCCACGTACCATGCCTAATGGATGTCAGTTATCTCCTGTTAATTCCCCTCTCCAAGTTCTACACTGCCATAACCAGGTATTGAACTCACACTCAAGGACACATGGCACAGTAGATAAAGGCGTTAGTTAGATTCAGTGACAGGACCCAAAGAGTGTGAGTTCAATACCTGGTTAAGGCAGTGGAGAACTTTCAGAGGGAAATTAACAGGAGATAACCGACATCCATTAAACATGGCACGTGGAACTAGAGCAGCCTACCCCAGTGAGCGAAATAAAGGTTTCAGTTCGACATTCCAACCACCTGAAGAAGACCGGAACGTACAAGAGCCGAAACGTTGTAATAAATATGGCGACAAAATGAGGACAATAGTCCGAATAATGTAAATAGTGTACCTAATACCTCATCTCAGAAATATAGACAGATACTGAAGAAGGCCGAAGCGTACAACGGCCGAAAGTTGTAATAAATATGGCGACAAAGATGCAGACAATAGTCCGAATAATGTAAATAGTGTACATCCCAATTTTATTGCGATGTTTTTTTGCCTGCCAATGAACATAACGTTTTCAAGCAGTTTCGTTTTATGTTAAATCTTTCTGCGTTTGCCAGCAACAGGAAGGATGTCACGTATTAACAGTCATACCGTATCCTTTCTTTGTAACATAAAACAAAATTAAGCAATTTTTAAATTAACCTTATCACGAATACCTTCGGCATTGAAGCGTTACTCCTTCTGGGGCAATTTATATAACTATTCTAAACATTATCGTTGTACGACGTCTGTATATTCGCAGCCAACGGATATAAAATTAAATTACAATACATTCGTTTGGACTCAGACATCACAATTCAAAATCATTGTGGGAGCCACTATCCCGCTGATGACGAGGAAACCGGAAGCGGAACTCTCGGTGTGCACAAGCGCAATGAAGCGAAAGCCAGAAAAATCTACCTCAGCGAGAATAACTTCCGGTTACAGACAGCAAATTAACTTTAGACAAGAATGTAAACTTACTGACCGATCATAGACCTTAAAAAATATCGCTAATAGTTCAGTTTCAAAAACTTTCATAATCATATCTAACCTAATGAAAACGAATTAAAAAAAAAAAAAAGGGGAAAGTCACTACAGTTAAGGAGCTATGGTATATAGAGATGAAGTAAAGACCAAATTTACTGTCTATAGTACCATTTATTGTTGACTATTTGGTTACAGTGTTTAAAATGGTCAGTTCTTTTTTGCGATTTGAGAGTTCATACAGGGTTGTTGTGTTCCTTCTGGTTGACTGAAATTAATTCGTTGCATTCATTTTTCTTCTTTCTCTTCTGGAGTTGTACATTAGGCAAAACTCACAGCCGATGAATCACCAATCCTTGCGTCTCGAACTGCTACCTCGAGTCAAGTGGAAAGGAACTTTCCACTTAATAAAAACGAGGTTGAATTAAAAAATAAATAAATAAATAAAAATACTGGCAAAAGAGCCAATTTAAGGGACCCTAGGGAGTATAAAAATGGAAAATTTCACTACCATATCTCCTAAAAGGACCGAGGGGGCGAAGAAATTGCCCCTTTGTCTCAGAGTCGGTTGATGTAAGAAAATCCGCTTCTAACATGCGTAAATGCTAAGCGGACCGACCTCTGGACAAGACAGTAACCGAATCGTCACTATATCTTGCCGCGCACTCCGGATTGTCTAGTAAATGCTGACCAATGGTCGAGTCGTGAATAGACTAGGTACAACGCGTACGGCAATTAAAAATACCCTATCTCATATTTACAATAACAAGGTGTCAGAGAGCGGTTTTCGACTCGATGATTGGTTCGTCCTACATAGTCAGCCTCACACTGACATCTGAATTTATAAACAACAGAACAGCTTTGGAGGCAGGACAAACCATCTTTAACATGAGAAAAAAAAAAAACGGATTTGTCCCGAAGACAACGCGTAACCTAACCACCGAAAAACCCGATGTAATGCACTTGTCTAATGTGACTTTTCCTGCCCAGCCTCTGCTGTGTGTGTGTGTGTGTGTGTGTGTGTGTGTGTGTGTGTGTGTGTGTGTGTGTGTGTGTGATTTTGGAATGTCTGGTCAAATCACCAGCTAACTTAAAGCCTCATGTCGGAAAGGTATGCTGTGGTGAACGTGGCAGCAGAACTTACTCGCACAGTGACTTCGAAAGATAGACAGTTCAAGCATCATATCTGCAAATGAGCATACAAGACTGGGGCCGGGCGGAAGTGTCATGTGTGCACATTTTCGTGCTGTGATCAAAGAAGAGATAGCGTAAAAATGACCGCTTCAGATATGATTATAGCTGACGACAGTGGGCGTTGTAAATAAAATTAGTCTTTTACAAATATCAATTTCATTCTTGTCCCATTTGAAGCCGAGAAAATAAATCATTTTTTTTTCTTAACTCATGATCAAAAAATGAAATTACTATGTAAAATTACTGAGTTCTATATGTCTGGGGTTCGTGCTTGTTTCTATCTTGTGACGAAGGTTTGTGAGTATTGCCAAACTCCTCTACACCAAGCTTTCAATACTAAGATGCAGGGTGATTTTCAAGGGCGTTTTTCATGCGTTTTAGCATACGGAAAATACAGTACTTTCGTTCGCAACTGGTTTTGGAGTTGAGGAAAGAATAGAAAATATAATATTTCATAATAGGTATCAGATTTCCTTCACTTAGCGCTAAATTTTTGTTAAAAAAAAAAAAAAAAAAAAAAAAAAAAAAAAAATTGCAATATACAAATAAATTGGGCATTAAAACAGTTCCAGAGCCAAATGGACTACAGAAGGCCGTTTCAGAGTAACGTTGAACGTTGTCCAGAATTATTTTAAAGATATACAAGGGCTTTAAATATTACGCTCCCCTCCCCCGGATTCTTCCGGAGGGGTTGGCAGAAGAGGTTTTATTCTTGTCGGAGTAGATACTGTGGTTGGAGTATCTGTTCCGTGTCGGAGACTTTCTCTCTTCCCTTGCCTTCCCTCACCGCTGCGTAACATTTGTTCCGTCGTGATGGTATTACCGACTATGACCAGCTTAGACCAGTGGCCCGAATGGAAACACTCGGGTCTCCACGTTAAAAACAGACCTTGTGTCACAATCTGACTCAGGGGGTGAGTCAAGGTAAATCTCGGATTTTAAATATTATGCTAAGCTTTTGTGCCATCCTCATCTTTGATATTTTATTTATTATCAACAGTAAATATTTTGGCGGATTCATTCACTTGCTTAGAGAGAATTTAGGTCAGTTTTATATCCATTGTAATGTACATTATTTACATTATTCGGACTATCGTCTCCTAATCTTTGTCGCCATATTTATAACGACGTTTCGGCGAGTTGTACGCTCCGGCCTTCTTCAGGTGATTAGAATGTCGAAGTGAACCCTTTATTTCGCTCACTGGGTTAGACTGTTCTAGCTCCACGTGCCATGTTTAATGGATGTCAGTTATCTCCTGTTAATTTTCCTCTGAAAGTTCTCCACTGTCTTAACCGGGTATTGAACTCACTCTTTGGGTCCTGTCACTGGATCTAACCAACACCTTTATCCACTATACCATGTGTCCTTGAGGACATTGTAATGTATTAGCTATGAAATTAACCAAACTAAGCTTCTGCTTAATTTCCACTCAAAGAAGGACGGAGAATGAACAGTATTAAAAAAAAAACAAAAAAAAAAAACAAAAAAAAAACTACATAAATGGCAGAGAAACTCCCGCTTCCCAAAATACGGGACGGGGCTGAAAAATTTTCGGTCGAATCCACTTCCAATAATATAATCAATTTTTTTGTTCTGAATAGGCTTCTTGATCGGGCTGAGAACTCCAAAAAACCCTCGTAATTTAAGATCAATGTTAGCATAAATTTTGGTACGTCTTTATTTACATATTTTTCGGGTTATTACTCTTTTCTTTTTTTTTTTCTTCGGGTGGAATTTGGTCTCATGCCATCCCTGTTTTAATCTTCTAACTGCATAATTAAATATTCTTGGCACGAATCAAAGTTCCACCTGCATATAGTCTGAGAATGAACCAGCTGAAATATGTAAATAAATAAAAGGCTCAACTAAGATGAGGGTAGTACAAAACATTAAATATGAATACCGCTTTCGAAGTGGTGTGGATATCTTCCATGACTTTATACAGAGTTGGTCAGTTCTTTAAGGACACTGCTTTTAATAGCTGTACTTTCTAATTTGTTCTCATTACCATTTCTTTTCAGACAAAATGATGACAAACATTTGGCTAATTCAGCAAATAAAAAGGCACGTTGTAATCATTGCCTTAAAAGCAGAACATGGGGATTCAGAGATTTCTCAAAGTTATACGGTCAAAGTTTGCAGAGAGCACTCCGCAAGCACACTCTCACAGACGAGATGTCGCGACTGTTCTATCGCTATTTTCATGGTGAGTCTTCAGGTGAACTAACCTTTACGGCTAAGACCTGTCATGCCACGCACATTGTAGCGAACCACCGTCATTCCCTTCGTGTCCCCTGGTGAGATGCAAGTTCTCGAGCAGCAGCTTATCACGGAACCAACTTCCAAGAGGTTGCTTCCCAATCACAATCTTATCAAGTTTAAGGTTAGCCGTTATCATAAGCATAAAAAGGTACTTCGGTCATCCTCTACCTCGTGTGGCCTTAGGGCCTTGTACAGTGTTTGCACCACTGTATAATATAAAAAAAAAAAAAAAAAAAAAAAAAAACACGCTATGCTTTCTTCCACCTCTGTTTCCACCCAGCAGTACTTTTTATTCTCTCAGTATCATTTTTCTTTTTCTCTTCCTCATCCGTTTTCCAACTACTTATAATTAGGCCAGTACAAACAAAAATGGCCTCCCTCAAAACTTCTCGCTATTCTCATCTCCTTGCTCTCCGCCTGTTTTAACAGAAATTTAGTTCTACAGAAGGATGCTGAGAATGCCATGGACTGAACATGTGAGTAACGAGGAAGTCATAAAGAAAATGGAAAAAAAGAACACTTTTACATAGAACCAGAATGAGTTCATTGAAATTTCTAAGGTACGTAATGAGGAAAAAGGACTTGGAGATTTTGATACTCATAGGGGATATTGAGGGACAGAGGAAAGCACCGAGTAACCTAATGAAAGAAGTGATGTGACTGACATCTCTTCCTCTCTTTTCTATTGTTCTCTCTCTCTCTCTCACACACACACACACACACACACAGTTTTAAAGAATTGAAAATAAGATTTCAGAGCAAGATCCGTTTCGGTGAAATTAAATCTTCTCTTTGAAAAAACAATGAGAAACGGACAAAAAACAGAAAAACGCAAGCCATTGTTCTCCAACTTTCCATCCTTCGCGACTATTTTTCGCCTTTTATTCTGCCATGTCCTGAATGCAAGGAGAAAGCGACATGTCGTTGTTTCGGCAAATTAGTTTTGTCGCAAACCTGTTTATGAATTTAAAAAAAAAACAAAAAAAAAAAAACAACAAAAACAAGAGCGTTTTAATTAAATTTCAAGTCTATTATTTCAGGCAAGTACACTAGTCGACTAAGTTTTATCACCTTTTACACAATTTATGATAACATTATTCAATGTACTTGACGTGTTTTTATAAATCTTCCCAAAAAAGAGGATCTGGATCGGACATGTTATCGCTGAAGGTCAAAGGAGACTAAGTCTCCAACACAAGATTCTTGAATATTTTAGAGGATTTTATAATTTCACATTTTCCTCAGACCATTCACAAAAGTTAAATTACTTTTTTAATTTAATAATTACCACGATATTTATAGTTTGGGATCAAGTGACAACAAGCGTT
>OZ010604.1:62801597-62839097 GCA_963932145.1 Acanthosepion lycidas
AAAGGACGGACGGACGGACAGAGAGAAAGGACGGACGGACGGACAGAGAGAAAGGACGGACGGACGGACAGAGAGAAAGGACGGACGGACGGACAGAGAGAAAGGACGGACGGACGGACAGAGAGAAAGGACGGACGGACGGACAGAGAGAAAGGACGGACGGACGGACAGAGAGAAAGGACGGACGGACGGACAGAGAGAAAGGACGGACGGACGGACAGAGAGAAAGGACGGACGGACGGACAGAGAGAAAGGACGGACGGACGGACAGAGAGAAAGGACGGACGGACGGACAGAGAGAAAGGACGGACGGACGGACAGAGAGAAAGGACGGACGGACGGACAGAGAGAAAGGACGGACGGACGGACAGAGAGAAAGGACGGACGGACGGACAGAGAGAAAGGACGGACGGACGGACAGAGAGAAAGGACGGACGGACGGACAGAGAGAAAGGACGGACGGACGGACAGAGAGAAAGGACGGACGGACGGACAGAGAGAAAGGACGGACGGACGGACAGAGAGAAAGGACGGACGGACGGACGGAGAGAAAGGACGGACGGACGGACGGAGAGAAAGGACGGACGGACGGACGGAGAGAAAGGACGGACGGACGGACGGAGAGAAAGGACGGACGGACGGACGGAAAGGAAGGACGGACGGACAGAGAGAAAGGACGGACGGACAGAGAGAAAGGACGGACGGACAGAGAGAAAGGACGGACGGACAGAGAGAAAGGACGGACGGACAGAGAGAAAGGACGGACGGACAGAGAGAAAGGACGGACGGACAGAGAGAAAGGACGGACGGACAGAGAGAAAGGACGGACGGACAGAGAGAAAGGACGGACGGACAGAGAGAAAGGACGGACGGACAGAGAGAAAGGACGGACGGACAGAGAGAAAGGACGGACGGACAGAGAGAAAGGACGGACGGACAGAGAGAAAGGACGGACGGACAGAGAGAAAGGACGGACGGACGGACGGACAGAGAGAAAGGACGGACGGACGGACGGACAGAGAGAAAGGACGGACGGACGGACGGACAGAGAGAAAGGACGGACGGACGGACGGACGGAGAGAAAGGACGGACGGACGGACGGACGGAGAGAAAGGACGGACGGACGGACGGACAGACGGACAGAGAGAAAGGACGGACGGACGGACGGACAGACGGACGGACAGATTATTCAATATTATACAGAGTGCGGTCGAAATACCTTCCAGAAAATTATAGGATATTAGCTTGATCAGTGGTTCTCAACCGGGGTCCATGTAACACTTCGGGGAGGATGGGGGGTGGGGGCTAGTGTCACAAATTAGCAAATTGGGTGTTCATGGTAATATTTTAGTCATCCAGACAGCAATTTCAGTTCGAAACGGTTGTTAAAACTGAGAATTGGAATTTCTACTGTATTCTACGCCATATTAAAATACTAAAAATAGGAAACTCTAAAAGTAGCAGAACACGAAATGAAGGGATATAATTTAGCGTTCCTTTTACTCTACCGGATGTTTTGATTATAAAAATTGAGTAAAAATTGTGAATGATATATAAAAGGATTATTATACAGCTTGTTCACAAAATCAATTACGGGAGTCCATTTTCTAACATTTTAAAACATTTGTAAATAAAATTTAATTATCGGTTTTAAAAATCTTTCAAAAATAAAATATACATTTATGACACGTTATTTGAGGAAAAATAGCAAATTTAAAGTTAAATCAATTTGATTTGAAACAAATATTACTTATACTATAAAAATACCTAGTATACAAGCAGTTCTTAACCACGTTTCCTGTTTTTCTGAGGTGTTGATTGACGTTATCGACGGGCTAAGGTGTTGACGTAAGTATGGCTTACCAGAATTGACAAAATATACTAAAGATGCTAATGAATTACAAAAGAATTCAACAGTAGAATCACTTCAAAATGAATTCGATTGTCAATAGAGGAAGAATGAAATTCTTTCGATAATGGTGAAAATATGAAGGATGATGAATACTTCGACTCAGTGCGGAAAACTATTGATAAGGGATTAAAATTCAGGGAGAAAAAAAACTCCTCGGTTCTACAGAAGGTACAAGTGCATGTAATTTACAAAAATGACTTACATTTCGCCGTTTTAGTTTTTTTTTAAGGAAGCGAACTGAGAAAAGAAATAAGACAATTGAAAATAAAATTGATTGAGCATTAAATATTGCAAATTAATATTTACTTTCGTGAGACATTTAATCGTTTTTCATATATTGCGATTAAGTTCTTGTGTTTTGTTAAGTTATAGTTTTATTAGATATGTTACATTATATCCGAACAACTCTGAAGTCTAATGTTAATAAAAAATGATTTATTGTGGCGAATAAAAAGAAAACAGCAACCAGCAAGTAAATTCAAGCTCTCCCAGCTGGTATTCCAACCTAGAGTCGTTCCTTCTTGAGTTTTGTCTCAAAATCGCACTAACAGACTTTTCTAGCCGCCAATCGTGAATGTCACTCCAAGCACACCCCACTGGGGAAAAATTAGTTGCTTTTATATTTGTCTATATGCTCATAATCCCTTGCGTCTTCATGCGATCCCATAATTCATTGCGTCCCTGTCCCATAATGCATTGCATCTTTATTGCATAAAAATGCAATGCAAGTTCCCCCTCATTCTTTTACGTTATCTGGCCGAGGACGGATTACGGCAGAGCGGTAAGTGCTTTTTTCTCCCTCATTTCAACTGCAGGAGCTTTACAGGCTAAGCAAATACGGGCTCTTTTTTGGCGGGGACAAGGCAAGTCGCAACCAGTTGTGCTCGTCCCAGGTTCCGTCTCATCACGTCTGCCACATTTATATGAGTGCAACAAAATAAAGAATTTTTATTTACATTTCTTTTTACAATACAACAAATTGTAGAAAAATCTGAAAACATTGAATCGTGCGGGTTTTGTTTTTCTTTAAAGTCTCTGAGAGTTGTAGAGAAGTATCAGGGACTGTGCGGTGTTAAAAGAATTACCGCCAAGTTGAGAATCGTAATTTGATACCGTTCGTCCAACGGTCAAAGGAGCAGGCTGCAGCGAGACACAGTTGTATTCATCTTGCCGGGCAAGTAAACTCATCTGAGGTAGTTTGAAGATATTGTCATTTTTATATTGTTCTGATGAGCACACGCACATTAACTCGAAAAACTTATTACGAGGTGACCGTCTATTTTTTGCACACACGATTGGTCAAAAAAATAAAATAAATAAATAAAAATAAATTAAAAAGAATAAAATAAAAATAAAAGGAGGTCGAGGAATTCATTTTTATTTTTTACAAAACGTGCATAGGCATTATATATATATATATATATATATATATATATATATATATATGTGTGTGTGTGTGTGTGTGTGAATGAAGAATTGCGTCACTGTTAAACCAATTTTTCTCGAACCTTTGACGGGTACATTGCATCATTTCTAATAGTACTAATAGATCAACAGCATTTAAAACGGTTTATTTTTTGCCCATAAAAATTATATTTAAATGTCATTCCTCATTTCAAGAAAGGTTGAATTATAAATCATTTGTTTTTCTTTATCAATGATCTCCTTTATTCTTTTCGCTCAGGGTGTGTGGAACCAAAACACCTAGCTTGCCGACTTTCACTATCTTTTTGATTTGCTAAATCCCGCACAAATACCCATGGGAAAAGTATGGGTCCATACCTTCCCCCAATCTATGGGTTAAATAGGAGAGACTGAGTTATATGGCCTTGGTTGGCAACCAGTCTCCCGCTGAAAGAAATAGCTATATACTGCAGGAAGATCTACCTTGACAGTCATGTATCGAAAGAGACGTGATCGCGCAAACGTGTATCACATATGACACTGAACTGACTGACTTGAATCAGAGTATTTCGCCGTGCACTGGTTTATGGTAATGACTTTTGAGATTCATCATCAAAGTCCGATGAACGCCCATGTCCAGGTTCATTTAAAAACGACGTTTCTTGAGAACGAAGTGTTGCGAACCAATTCCGTACTTACCAGTCAGTTATGACTCCTTAACCATAAGCACTACATATTTTACACAAATAATAGCCTAATAATTAAATTACAATGATCACCCCCCCCCCCCATCTGGATTCATCTTACGACATTTCGTACTTGCCAGTCAGTTATGACTCCTTAACCATAAACACGATATATTTTTTGAACACTACTTACATTATTCGGACTATTGTCCTCATTTTGTCGCCATATTTATTACAAGGTTTCGGTCGTTGTACGCTCCGGCCTTCTTCAGGTAGTTGGAATGTTGAACTGAACTCTTTATTTCGGGTAGACTGTTCTAGTTCTACGTGCCATGTTTTAATGGATGTCAGTTATCAGTTATCTCCTGTTAATTCCCCTCTCCAAGTTCTCCACTGCCTTAACCAGGTATTGAACTCACACTCTTTGGATCTTTTCACTGGATATAACCATTGCATTTATCCACTGTGCCATGTGTCCTGAAGAAGGCCGGAGCGTACAACGGCCGAAACGTTGTAATAAATATGGTGACAAAGATGAGGACAATAGTCCGAATAATGTAAATAGTGTACATCTCAGAAATATAGACAGTTTCTGAACGTTTCTATAGCATTAATCCCTTGCTTGAACACCGATAAAATTACGTAACATATACGCACTTTTCAATCCTTCCGTTAGTGGGAAGGAGAAATATATTTTTAATCCATCGAGTATGCTGCCACTGTTGTGCAAAACAATTCCTAAATAACACGTAATAATTAGTATTTTGATATATTCATTATTACTGTTTCCGAAAACAAAAGAATCAACCGAATCGTTTTAATATCTAATTCCCTGACCTCCTGAAACTATAGATTCCTATCCTAGCGCTGGTTAAAAACTATTCATCTAACAATTCCCTTTTCTTAAAAATATATGGCTGATGTTAACCTCCTGGAAAATGACTAGTTGCGCCTTCTCGAGCTTAATATTCTCAACTGACATGAAATAGAAAGACTATATTGAATCCATTAATACTAGGTCAGCTGCTAAGAAAGTCATTTCACTGTGTCAGGCGAGACAATTTTCCTTCTAGAATCTATCTTACATATCTGTCTACCATTCGTCCACACTTAGAATATTGCTGCCACCCATGGTCTGGTGTGTCTACTATTTACCTTATGTGGTGACTAAAAAAAGAAGGTATTGTACTCACCGAGGATAGGTCGGGAGGGGGAAGTATGTGCTCTGTCGTCGTCGTCGTCTAAAATAGTAATTTTTCTCCCAGGCCGAACCAGGGCCAAAGGATTGACGATTTTTATAGACGCTCTGGCCTCGTCGTATCACGTTGAACGAGACCTTGAATCACGTTGAACGAGATCTTGAAAGTTTAAAAAGTGCTACTTTCAGTGGCACCTGGAGTTGTTTTCCTCTAGAGAACCTTTGTAGAGCTCGCTTGTTACGCAGAGGAGAGTGCCGAGTGTTACTAGTCATTTGACTTTTGTTACCGTTACAAGGAAGACTTTTCTTGTAAGCAACCTCAGACTTTTCGTTGTAAGCCTTGAAACCGTCTTTCCTCCCCCACCTCCCTTACTCGTCGGTGAAATAATACCGACACATTGCAAAGAAAAAGGTTGTTTAACCCAGAATTAACTGAAGGGTTGTTGTTTTTTTCCTATCCCAATGGCATGACTCGGTCTCACTGGAAGACCTCAAACGAAGGCAAATCGTACTTCAAAGTAACATTACTATTACTCTTGACGGACTAGAGAAGGAAGAAAGTGTTTCTACAGAGGTGAAACGAGAAATAGAAGGCTGGTTGGAGGAACTTGAAGGTGTTTCTTTTGGCATGGAAGAGCAGCTGGCTGCAGAGAAAGGCAAGATTGAGTCGAGGTTCTTTCCGCTTCAAGTATGACGTGCGACGACGTCTAGATCTTCTACAGAAGGCCAACCCAAGTGAGGTCCCAATGGTCCCCACAGTGGAAAGAAATATCGACACCCCTCCCAGTCGAGAAAACCCCGTTACTCCAGACACTGGTGGACCGCCTCCCTCCAAACCAACAGCCCACTCATCCTTTTCAGTGGATCCTTTCGAAATAAGGTTGAAGGGTCCACACTTTGATGGAAAAAAAACTTTGAAACCAGTAAAAGGAGTTTCAGAGATTTCTTGACAAAGTTCAAAAATTGTGCAGCGTCGATGATATCGGACACCGAAAGACTATATTTCTTGAGATGTTCCTTGGAAGGTAGAGCCCTTCAACTGATAGATCATCTTTCTCCCTTTGAAGATAGTTACTTTATGGCCCTGAAGCTTTTGAAGGACCAATATTTGGACGAGGAGAGAAATAAGAGGAGATAATATTGGATTTTCAGTTGGACAATCCCAGGGACCTGGAGGGATTGAAGAACTTTATTATAAAAACTCAGGCAGATGTTTGGGAACTCAGGGCCTCATAATTGTGACTTACATGAGGATGAGTCAGCTGGTGCCATAATAATTTCGCAGGTATTGTTCGCCAAATTCCCTGCGGAAATGAAGGGAGAGCTGATGCGGATTTCTGGGAGTACCTACCCAACAATATTAAAGGAAACCACAGGAATAGTGAAACGACTCTTGATAGCCAGGAAACCAGCAAAGATACCTGCGGCCAAAACTTGGACTCAGCCGAAGTTTAAAGCAGGGATTACGACTGACTCCGCCTCTCTTAAAACCTTCAGCACAGAGGCGAGACCGGAGACGGAGAAATGTGAATTTTGCAACGCGAATAGACATTTCTCTGAGGACTGTTGCAGCTACACCTCCCATGAAGCCAGGATGACTAGATGTAGAGAACTGCGTCTCTGCTATCGGTGCTTGAAAAAGTCTCACATGGGAAATAGGTGCCCGTTGAAGATATCAAGAAAAATTGACTGTCATAGCTGCAACTCCAAAGGACCCCTAACGGCTACGCGCCCAACCATTGCAAGTAGTGTACAGGTTGATACCTGCTTACTTACAAACGAATATAGTTGTGCTCTGTCTCCCATAATTATCATAATAGTGGGAGAAGTTAAGGCAGTAAAGGTGAACTGCTTGTTAGACGCCGGCAGTCAGAGAACTTGTTTAGACACTTTAGTTCTAAAAAAATTTGAATTGCCTTTCCTTAGCAAAAGACAGGATTATGGAAGTGAAAACCTTTTTAGGTACGAATACCAAAACCTTTAAAGAAATTTCTTTGAAACTGTATCTTTTTTCTGATACTATCCAGATTCTTTCAACTAAACTGACCCTGTCTTATAACCTTGAAGGACTTACTCAGATTCTCAAAAAACTAAAGAAACGCAAGCTGGCTGCGGAATTTAGTATCAAGGGCGACTTAATTATTACCGACCGGTTGCTGGGAATCGACGCGATTCAACATTTGGAACCTTTAAAAGATGGTCCCTTGCATGTACGGAGTGGCTTTTAAAACACAAAAAGGATTAATTCCCTATGGTAATAGTTGCTGTTTTTTATATAAAAATCAGATAAAAAGAACAAAGGGTCACAAATTAATTATGCTTCTGTGTTAGCCAAAACACCTCGACTTCCACTTTCTAGAATCAACTACGTGATCCACCCAGAGGAATGCTACCCGGACCCCTTAAAAAAAATTGGTTTGAGGAAAGTTATGTCCAGAGAGGAGTGGAGAATATGTCCAAACTACTGAAGAATTCTCCACTTTGGATGAAGAGAAAGTAAAGCAGTTCAGAGATTCCATCACATTCAAGGATGTCTCTACCATGTGCAACTTCAATGGTATGAGGACAAAATAAAATCGGTACCCTCTAACCACAATTCTGCTCTCAGGATCCTGGAAAAGGTGAATAAGGATCTGGACAAGAAAAACTTGTATGACCGCTACCTAAAAGTTTTTGAACAACAAGAGGACGAGGGTATTATTGAAGAAATAATTGTGCCCCCTGAAAGATTTGGAGATTACATCTAGATTCCCCATAGGTCGGTACTAAAGCTAGCAGATCAAACTACAACTAAAGTGAGACCTGTGTTTAATTGTTCCTATAAACAAAAAAAAAACTCGGTCTCATTAAACGAAGCTGCATATCCCGGAGTAAATCTTATGGCGGACATGTTAGAATTGATGATTCGATTCAGAACAAACCATTATGTTCTGTTGGCAGACATTAGAAAAGCATTTTTGATGATTCGCCTAGCGTCTGAAAAGGATCGTAATCGGTTTTGTTTTTTCCTGAAAAAAGGTGATAACTTGCATTGTTACCGATATAAGACCATTATTTTTGGCTTCAAATCAAGCCCCTTTATTCTGAATTACGTGCTAAAATTTCAGGCAGACAGATTCCCCTGGGATGAATGTTCAAAAGCATTAACATCTAACTTGTATGTAGATAACTTTGTGAAAACAGGAAATAATGCTGAAGCCCTATCTGCTCTGTATACATCTGTGAGAGAGCGCCTGCAAAAGGGGAATTTCGACAGTCTTGCAACTCCAACTTTTGCAAAGCTGCAAAAGAAAATAGAGGCAGATGGAACCTTATCAGGATTCGACTCTGGCTGGGAAAAGGTGTTAGGATACCATTATGACCCTGTTCAAGACTCCGTAAGGGTCCCCCAACACTCATGCGATATGGAAGCAGCAACCAAAAGACGAATATTGTCAGAGACCTCGAAGGTATTTGATCCTTTGTCTCTATCTGCCTGTAACAGTGCGAAGTCGCTTATCGATGAGGGAACTGTGGAAACAAAAACTGGGTTGGGATGATGTGGTTCTAGAAAGCATGATCTCAGTTTGGAAAACACTGGCAAAGGATCTATCAGCCTTAGACTCCATATCTTTTCCGAGGAGAGTTTTAGACGAAGGAAAGGATACAAAGTAGTTTTTTTTTCTGTGATGTCTCTAAAGCCGAGTATGGTTTTTGAGTGTACGCTGTACAGGATGGAAGATCATCCTTAATATTTGCACCCCTGCAGGACAAATCCCTCCCAACGTTGGAACTCCTGTCAGTGTTTCTTGCCGTGAAGAGTTTCCCCCCTTTTTTAAAAATCCCTAGGGGACATTCCAATAAAGGACGTTTATATGGTCACAGATGCTCAGGTGGTTCTCTCCTGGATACTGGCGGAGTTCGTCCACACAAAGAATATATTTGTACGAAACAGATTGCAAGACATCACTCAAATGACTAACAAGATTTTGGCTTAAAAGTGAGCTTTCGATATGTTTCAACTGCAGACAACCCAGCCGATTATATCACCAGAAGACTTGCCATCAAAAAATTTAGAGAAACTTTCTCATTGGTATGCAGGACCTGAATGGATAAAGCAAGAGGAGTCATTCTGGTATAATTATGAACTAGGCTGCCTTTCAGAGTTTCAGAGAGAACAAGTTCACCCTTCAGTGAATTATATAGCCGAAACTGAAGCTGTAGCTACTGCAGTTGTTCAAATGGGAAAGTTCTCCAGCCTTAATAAATTAATCAGTGTGACCTCACCGGTCTTTAAGTTTGTCAACAAACTAAAAAAGAGGGAAATGGATCCTGACCTGCAAGCAAATTGCTACCTGCTCAAGACTATGCAAAAGGAATCCTTTCCTGTAGAGTTGGACTTTTTGATAGACCCTGGAAGAAAAAGCAAGCCCAAACTGGTGAGGAACCTAAACCTCTTTTTGAACCCTAAAGGCATCATAAGGTCAAGAGGAAGGATAGGACGGTCGGAATGTCACCCTTAGGAAGTCCAAAATCCTATTCTATTAGGAAAGAAGCATCATCTGACAAATCTGATAATTCAAGAGTACCATCAGAGAAGTCAACATTTGAGTTTGGCCACAACCCTCAATGAAGTAAGGTTAGCAGGTTACTGAATCCCACAGGCCAGGCAGGCCATTAAAAAATGTGATTAGTACTTGCTTTAAATGTAAAAGATACAACGGAGTTTCTTTTTCGGTATCCAACACAACCAACTTACCAGCCTCTCGAGTGAATTTCGTCAGGCCCTATTTGCATACTGGTGCGGATTATACCAGTCACATTTATGTACAAGGAAAAGACAAGGATTATAAAATGTACATCTTTCTCTTTACATGTATGAGCATGAGAGCTCTACATTTAGAACTTGTTCCTGACATGACAGTAACATCGTTTTTACAGGTCTTTATTGGGTTCACGAATGCCAATGGCATCCCCTCACACCTTTATTCGGATAATGCCCGCACGTTTAATGCTGCGACAAGGATTATCATCAAGGGGATGATCATGGATGAATTCAAGGAGAGGTTTGGCCCATACTACTTGAAACATTGTACCATTCCACTGTTTTCGCCTTGGTGCAGTGGTATTTGGGAAAGGTCCATCAAGACTATTAAAAAATCCTGCCTATATAAGACTATAGGAAGAGGAAAAGTAGATTATTTTGGTCTACTAACCATCATATCAGACGTGCAGAGAGCAGTGAATAGCCGCCCTCTGACATATAGAAGCTCTGATGACTCCGATCTAGATATCCTGACTCCTAATTCACTTCTAAATATGAACGTTGGCCAGAGAATAATGATGAGATTGGACAACCAGGACCTGGAAACAATAGACCCTTTCAGTCGAATTGATTTAATTCAGACTCTGCATTCTCGGGAAGAGAGCCTGAAAAAATTTAGGAAGGCTTGGAGCGAAAGTTATTTGTTGAATCTCAGGGAAAGAGCCCTGAGCCTGGCTGATGGTTCGTTAGAGAATACAACAAAGCCAGGGGATATAGTACTGATAAAAAGTCCCCTTAAGACCAGGCCTTTCTGGTCCCTAGGCGAGGTTCTCGAACTAATACAAGGAAGTGACGGTTTGATACGCACAGTGAAGCCGAGGAAAGGGAATAGAGCTAGAGACACGTACTCCATCAAGCATCTCTTTCCGCTGGAATTTCCTCAGCAACCTGGGGGTGAATTTATAGAGGACATGGAACAATCAATCTCAGGACATAACCGAAAGTCCACAACAGGAGGAAAATGTAATTTGGATTTGCCCCGCCTGCAATAGACCTGAGGATACCAGACCTATGATAGCTTGCGATCGATGTGACGACTGGTTTCACTTTGATTGCGTAGGCCTAATTGAAGCGCCTCCGGAAGACGAACAATGGTTCTGCCCGACTTGTAACCCTCAAAGAATGAGAGCTGGTAGACCCAGTTTATCGATGGTTTATATATAAAAAAAAAATAAAAAAAATAAAAAAAAAAAAACACCTGGTTTCCAATGGTTGCTGAGAACTGCCTGTTTTCCCTCAGTTGGAAATTTTTTTTTTTTTTTTTTTTTTATGGGCATGTGTGGTGACTAAAAAAAAGAACAATATATTGTACTCACCGAGGGTAGGTCGGGAGGGGGAAGTATGTGCTCTGCGGCCAAAACTTGGACTCAGCCGAAGTCGGCGTCTAAAATAATAATTTTCTCCCGGGCCGAACCAGGGCCAAAGGATTGACTATTTTTATAGACGCTCTGGTTTCTTCGTATCACGTTGAACGAGACCTTGAGTTTAAGAGGTGCTACTTTCAGTTGCAATTCCATTTCTTTTCCTCTACAGATCCTTTGTAGAGCTCACTTGTTATGCAGAGGAGAGAGTACCGAGTATTACAAGTCATTTGACTTTTTGTTGCCGTTACAAGGAAGACTTCGCTTGTAAGCAACGTCAGACTTTTCGTTGCAAGCCTTGAAACCGTCTTTCCTTTCCCCCCTCCTTTAATCGTCGGTGAAATAATTCCGACACTACCTAAAAGTGATGACCAATGTGGTATTCGGACGAGGCTTTTCTTGATAAGCTTTGATTCTGAACCTGTTTATGGCAACGCTGTTTGTCTTAGGGCTACAGAATTAGGTTTAAAGAATATTGTGAAGAAAACTCTTGCTTCGAATTATTTTCTACCAATCATAACAGAATTTGAAACTGGCGCTAGTTCGAAAATATATCTTCGTGAGTCTGTCAACCTCTCTCATATATATATATATATATATATATATATATACACACACAAGGTTGTCTGACGGTGAAAATAAAAATCACTATTCATCCACGTCTCGTCAGTGGATAGTTGGGACATGGAGCCAAGCACATCAATTAACCTTTTCTGTGTGAAGAAAAGGAAAGAGGAAGAAAGGGGAGTTTCTTACGGACGGGTTGCTTCCGCCTCGAGGGAATTGTGCCCAGTTGAACTGGAAGCAAGTGACCAATTGATACTTATGGTCTTGGTAGGAAGAGAATTGTGGGAAGCGGTTAGCCTCCTTATAAAAATCGTCCTCCGTACTTTCACCAAACTTTTTTTTTCTACCAGCCGACGCGTGACTAATTGTCGTGCTGAAAGATTATTGCTTTTTTCTTCTCAGTTACTAGACCTAGTTGGAGCGGGTCGCAAGAGAAGGACTTCTTTTGCAACCCTTACTAGGCTGTTGCTGCACTCTTCTGGGTGCCCCCCCCCACTTTACTGCGTCGAAAGTTATTTTTTCGACATCTGTTGAGAGCAAAAACTTTATACACCGAAGCAACACATCGCAAACCAAAAATTCCAGACAACATAACCTAGACTAGGAACTATGTTCAAGTAAGGATGTGCGGAAGGTGTAATTGATAGGTATTCACAATTAGAAGAAATCGGATAGCAGAGTTCGAATTCCAGTCGGGTTCATTGCATTCACTTACGCGTAAATACTCAGGAGAAAGGTATTGATCCCTCTCCTGTACAGAACTATGGATTAAATAGTTAGATTTGTATATGGAAAAATCAGTTATTCTCAAATTAATGCAATATTCACTCACTAAATATAAAAAAAATCTTACAAAATGTTTCAGCTTTTTAAATAAGCCTTCCTTGATGTTTCGTCACTCAACACAGACTATTAACCTCTAGACTCCTGACAAATCAGAATATCAACAACTGTGTGTGATCTTTTTACCAAAGATTATTTTTTAACTTAACAGTGTAAGTCCCATTTTCATATAAAAATTCACTATCTAGCTTAATGTTTATTAGGACTTCTTGAACTCACTTGATGCCTATTCTTACGCTCATTCATCACAACGTAACACTACTTTGAGTGGCTCTTTGGCCATCTATCGTGTGAACATTAATATTAAAAAAATATTTCTGTTCAGTTTCACACGATAAGCAAGCTTTTTTCCTGTACACATTATAAACGAACCGATTTTTAATTTTTATATGACAAGAGTTGAGCAGTGGCTACCAATATTGTGCGTAGGATTTTCACTAAGTGTCCTTGAAACCTTGGTCTATACGAAATTTAGTAATTGTTAGTAATATAAAAAGCAATATCAACGTCTTTTAAATTTTACTAACTCGATTATAAAATTACAGACGAACCATCATTAGCCATATTTTTTCAAGAACTTCCTGAAATACAATATCCCAGGAAATTCGTCTTTTATTATATATTTCCTGCAATCTTGAGTCTTTATAAAACCGGAAGTTTTCAATACTCAAAGGAATCATACAAATTAATGTCGAGGTGACAGAAAAAGGATGGACGACAAAAATATAGTTTGCTTTCACTTGGGTGGGGAGGAGGAAGGAAGAGAGAAAGCAGACAATATTAATATGAAAACGGGCATAAAGTGCTTGATTAATACGCATAACGGAGGTTGTAAAAGAAAATAAATATTACCTTAATTCAGTTTGTGCAGTACACTCGTTAGTGAGACATAAAAACCAGTTATCCAGCGTGTAGGGTTGCCAACTCTCTAAATTGAATGTACGGAACGGGGGCGCAGAATCTGAAAACAAGTTCCTAAGCAAGATTATATATATATATATATATATATATATATATAGAGAGAGAGAGAGATATAGATATATATATAGATATATATATAGATATATATATAGAGATAGAGAGATAGAGATATATATATATAGATATATATATATAGAGAGATATATATATATAGAGAGAGATATATATATATATATATAGAGAGAGATATATATATATATATATAGAGAGAGATATATATATATATATATAGAGAGAGGTATATATATATATATATAGAGAGAGGTATATATATATATATATAGAGAGAGATATATATATATATATATATAGAGAGAGATATATATATATATAGAGAGAGATATATAGAGAGAGATATATAGAGAGAGATATATAGAGATATATATATAGAGATATATATATAGAGATATATATATAGAGATATATATATAGAGATATATATATAGAGATATATATATAGAGATATATATATAGAGATATATATATAGAGATATATATATAGAGATATATATATAGAGATATATATATAGAGATATATATATAGAGATATATATATAGAGATATATATATAGAGATATATATATAGAGATATATATATAGAGATATATATATAGAGATATATATATAGAGATATATATATAGAGATATATAGATAGAGATATATAGATAGAGATATATAGATAGAGATATATAGATAGAGATATATAGATAGAGATATATAGAGATAGAGATATAGAGATAGAGATATAGAGAGATAGAGATATAGAGAGATAGAGATATAGAGAGATAGAGATATAGAGAGATAGAGATATAGAGAGATAGAGATATAGAGAGATAGAGATATAGAGAGATAGAGATATAGAGAGATAGAGATATAGAGAGATATAGAGATATAGAGAGATAGAGAGATAGAGAGATAGAGAGATAGAGAGATAGAGAGATAGAGAGATAGAGAGATAGAGAGATAGAGAGATAGAGAGATAGAGAGATAGAGAGAGATAGAGAGATATAGAGAGATATAGAGAGATATAGAGATATAGAGAGATATAGAGAGATATAGAGAGATATATAGAGATATAGAGAGATATAGAGAGATATATAGAGATATAGAGAGATATAGAGAGATATAGAGAGATATAGAGAGATATAGAGAGATATATAGAGATATAGAGAGATATATAGAGATATAGAGATAGAGAGATATATAGAGATATAGAGATAGAGAGAGATATAGAGATATAGAGATAGAGAGATAGAGAGATATAGAGATAGAGAGATATAGAGATAGAGAGATATAGAGATAGAGAGATATAGAGATAGAGAGATATAGAGATAGAGAGATATAGAGATAGAGAGATATAGAGATAGAGAGATATAGAGATAGAGAGATATAGAGATAGAGAGATATAGAGATAGAGAGATATAGAGATAGAGAGATATAGAGATAGAGAGATATAGAGATAGAGAGATATAGAGATAGAGAGATATAGAGATAGAGAGATATAGAGATAGAGAGATATAGAGATAGAGAGATATAGAGATAGAGATAGAGAGATATAGAGAGAGAGAGATATAGAGAGAGAGATATAGAGAGAGAGATAGAGATAATGTTCTAGAAATTTCGTAGAAAATATGTGCTTCTCCGACAGGAATCGAACCTGTAACCCCCAAAGGGAACCATCATTTGAACTGATGTGCTGTAAACTATTCAACTACAGAGAAAGCGTCTAGTTATCAATAATAAACAGGAAAATATATTAATTTTCGGTCTTCAGCCATTTCATATGAATGCATGGTGATAATTTGTATAACAATTTTAAAAGCATATCTTTATAAATATATTTGTTATTTGTAATTTCAAATTTTAAAAATTGCGATCTATAAGCAATGCTTTGCTTGATAAAGGTTTTTTTTTGGTTTTTTTTAATCCATCTTGCCGTTATGGAAAGAATTTCTGCCTGCTTCGTCATATGCTAGAAACAGGACTAATTAGATTTTTTTAAAACCGTACAGAATTTAAACAAGTATGAAAAAAATACTAAGTTTGCTGAAATAAATTTTATTAATAATAAAAACCATTAAAAAAATCATTCAAATGTTTCCCTTATGGTCAGCACTATTTGGTTAAAAGTAAGAAATTCAACACAGCTTAGTATAAAGACAAAAAGAACTTTAGAAGTCTTGCTGAAAATGTTGTGTATACAGAAATTTTAGAGCTAAGAGAACTTCTATGGCATCTTTCTGTTTGTAGAACAGGTATTTAGTTAGTATTCTAAATATGAGTTTCACATATAGGATTTTCAAGAGATTAAGAAGGCTAAGTGGTAAACATACCATTCCATTGTAATATAGAATTCCAGGTGAAAAAATAGAATATGGTTAGACATTTTTCCCCACTATAGCGATTTAAGCCGCAAATATTTGTCAATATAGGAAGGACACGGAACAAATTGAAAATTTAAAGGAATACAATTGAAATGCCTTTATACAAATACCATTTGAAATAATAGTTCTTGTTGCAAACAAATTGTTCTGTTTGTGGTTATTTATTATAATAAAATAATATAAGTCCACTTAACTGAAGTCCTTGGTGTTGTAGAATGATTTACGTACTAACGATATTAGTACGGCTCTCATATCACAACTGCTGGCATTGAAGCTGAGACGAGTTCAACGTCCTGATCTTGGCAGAAAAGAAGACAAGCAGAAGTGAATAGTTTTTTTTTTATAATTGGCGCCAACATATTCTGGCTAGTGATTGGTTGATTTGACTCTTTAAATGATCTCTAGAGAGTGCAGTTGACCAAGGGCGACAATTCACCTCTCCTAACATATTTTTCTTATAAAACAAATATGGCAATGACGATCTGAGATTATAAAATGGCTACTACAGATTTTTGCTCACTAAAATATGCAACATTTCACCCAATTAAACTAATTATTATGTTAATTATTAACATATTAATTTTAAACATGAGAAGCATTTTCCGCCAACAATAGCTACATAAATATTAAAACGCCCCTATAAAATATTTATAAACCAATAACACGCAACAAAGTGCTTACATCTTAAAACACACCAATTAAACCATAAAATACAAATCAGAAACGTTGTTTTATTAGTCATCACAATTTAGGTAGACCCTACTAAAATATCGCGCGGACGTTGTAGTAGATATACCACGTGGCTTTCTACGGCCAATTAGGAATAAATAAAATAATTCTAGAGCCGATTTCTTAGGAAAAAAAAAAGTTTGGGGGTTGTTTTTAAAGTTGTTTTATTCCCCCCCCCACCCCACGTACGAATGTGTTGTTTTGGTGGTATGATTGGGTCAGCGTTTGTGGCTAGCTAAGTATAAAGTTAAGACAGAAAGAACCTAGTGCCACATTTTCTGTATTTTTTAGAAATAATATCTAGGAAAAAAAAAAAAAGGTAGAAAAATCACTGACCCAAGAAAAAGCGACTCACAAATGCCACCAAGGTCCCCGTCACTCTAGATGTTGATATTCAAGACCCCATTCACAAGCAAAAGCAACGCTCGACTCAGTAGCACTGACCAAACTACAAAGAGACCACTTCCGACTACGGCACCACTGTCCACAGTAAGAACTGTATTCTACCTTTCATTTTTTTTTTTTTTTCCTTTCCTTTTCCTTTTCCTTTTTCTTTTTCTTCTTCTTCTTTTACTTCTTCTTGCTACTACTACTACGACGCACGCTTATTGACTCTTCCACACAATGTAACCATATTTCACCGTTCTTAAATAATACTCAATACAGTTTATATTCTATTCAAGAACTCTTAACAAAAAAAATACATTACTAATTCAATCAACTTCTTGTATTCATAATGTTATATAAAGTTAATGTTATTAAAACCTTACACAGTCTGTATATTTCTGAGATTAGGTAATGTGTACATTATTTACATTATTCGGACTATTGTTTCGCTCCGGCCTTCTTCAGTTGGTTGGAATGTCGAACTCAACCCTTTATTTTGCTCACTGGTGTAGACATGTTTAAAGGATGTCAGTTATCTCCTGTTAATTTCCCTCTGAAAGTTCACCACCGACTTAACCAGGTATTGAACTCACACTCTTTTCGAGTCCTGTAACTGGGTATTATAAACCTAATGTCTTCAGCAACCATTTTTACCTGTGCTCATATTGCAATTCTGCTGTTATCATTACATGTTTTTTACCAGGGCTCATATTGCAACTTTGTTGTTATCATTGCTTTTCTCTGGCACTCCTTATTACTGGTTCCTATATTGTATTTATTTCTATGCTTGGTCGGCTCAGGAGATTTTTGTGGCCTAGCATATGTGCTGATTCCTTAACATGGCACGTGGAACTAGAACAGTCTACCCCAGTGAGCGAAATAAAGGGTTCAGTTCGATATTCAAACCACCTGAAGAAGGCCGGAGCGTACAACGTCCGAAATGCTGTAATAAATAGGGCGACAAAGATGAGGATAGGTACCTCAACGAAATCGCTAAAAAAAGAGCATAGCTTGATGAAAAAGACGCCAACCTTGCCGAAAACAAAATTTTATTGTCTAAATGCTTATGTTATTATTAAGAGGAAAGACCAAAGTTTTTTTTTATTATTTTAAAAAAATTTTCCTTTTTTTTTTTTTTTTTAAGAACATTCTAAATTTTGATTAAAAAAAACTTGTTTCTATTTGTATCAGCGGAACTAGTAAATAACAGACAATTTTTAGCACGTTTTTTGGTATAACACACATTAATTTGAAAAATCGTGCAAAAATAGAAATAATTGTCGGATGTTAATGAAACTTTCAGGAACTATTCACAAATGATCGAAATTATTATAAATGTTTGTTTTTTTTTTTTTATTAAAGTCATGGTAGAAATATTTTTTTTAAATATTTATTACCCCCCCCCCTAACTAATTTTATGAAAACGCTAGCAATTCGATCGCATCGGGTTTAGTGATTACAATAATTAAAAGCACAGGGCTTTGAGGAATGCAAATCATGTTTTGTTTTTTTTTGTTTGTTTTTAATTGGAGCCAACGTACCAGAAAATCAGCTCTGAATTGTAACATACAAAACTCAATAAAACAAAGATATTATTTAATTTCAAATGCTTTTATTTGCTTTTAGTTGTTTTTATGAATATGGACAATATTTTCTGATAGCAAAAAATTTTTTCGATGAAAAATGAATTTTTAATACAATTATTTGTTATTTCTTTAATTATAATAGATTTTACATTTAAGTTGTTGAAATATAAAATTAGTTAAAAGCCCCATCGGCTTTCCTAAGTGTCCTTATGAGATAGATCTTTTTTTAGCGCGTTCTAAATTGTATCATTTTGACTAATGAGAAGATCCACAGTAATTAAGAAATGTAATTTTGTGCTTATAACCGGGTTGTAATTATAAAGTACGGAAGACCAACCAGAATATAAATAAGTTGCGTTATTTGAGTTAAGCATTGTTCTCCGCTGTTAAGGCCTTTACTTTTGAGAAACACGTGTGGAGAAGTTAATTTGATTTTTCAATTTCAACTGAAAAGGGTACCTACAAGTATCAGTATCATCTTATGAAATTTATATGATCTTATTTTTATATTAATCTCAGTTATGACATTTTTCCATAAATTAAATATCAAAATTAATAATAAAATGAATGGAAATACAAATAACACAGTAAAATGTAATAAATGTACATAAAATTATAGTATTAGGTTGGTGCAAAAATAATGACGTAATAATGTCGTTTTTTGACGTTAAAATATACGTCAAAAAAACGACATTATTCCGTCATTATTTTTGCACCAACCTAATATTTTATGTACAGTTCTGATAAAATTTCATAAGAAAGGTACCTATAAATTAATTAGTTACATTTCTTAGGAAATATGAAATTTAATGTCACTCTTATTTTAATTTCTTTATAATATATTTTCCATAAAGGATCATAAACGTAAAGGTGAAAGCTAAGTACAAAAAAAAACCGCTGCAAGTTTTCGTTAAAAATAACAAGGTAAATAATTTGTTCACTTAAATGTAAATTATTTCACTTTTCTCCTTCCGTAGAACAAATTAGCCTCATGGAATTTGTAAATATGTCATTCATCATCTGTCAAGAGACGCGAAAGTTTATGACCTGCTTTGTTTTATTTTCAATTACATCTTTTTGGCACAAAAGCTAAGCTAAGTTAAGTTTGGTTCAAACTATTTTAAATAAACATAATTTCTGATTTTCTTTAAATAAGTTTTGAAAAAATGATAATTGATATTTAAAAGAATTTCAAAATGAGATTTCCAGTTTTTTTTTTAAATGGAAAAAAATGGTCAATTTTGCCGACTCAAAAAAAAAACAAGATTTTTAACGAAAATTTCGGACGTGCTAGGAACGATTAAAAAATGGAAGAAAATACCCCAAAAATACTTTGATCTTTCCTCTTAATAATAACAAACATTTAGACGAAAAAATTCTGTTTTCCTCAAGTTTGGCGTCTTTTTCATCATGCTATACTCTTTTTTTAGCGATCTCGTGGAGGTACCTAGATGAGGACAATAGCCCGAATAATGTAAATAATGTAAACCTTACACGTTTAATTATTGAAGGAGATAATCGCTAACGTATAATGATCAAGAGAACTTTAGTGAATAGACACTTTGCTGAAAATATTTATATAGAAATTTTAGAGAGGTAAGAGAACGTCTGACATCTTTTTCTGTTAGTAGAACATGTCTTTGGCTTGTATTCTAACTACGAGTTTTATATACAAGTAGACATTTTTTTATTTACATGATTTAGGCAATCAAAAGTGGGTAGAGTTTTTAATACAAACCGTGTACAATTTTCTGACAAAGTTCACCAGTCTTAACAATAAAGGAAAATTTGTGCATTTTACACATTTTTGAGAAATGAGAAAGAAGTTTCACGAATAAAGAAATATTTTTTTAATTCTATTTACCATAAACTAAATGATATGTTTCAGAACAAAAACGAAAATGACAATTACAAAAGACCATCTTGTGGAAGTCGGAATGTCACCTACAGCCAGTGATTTGAAAACACCTCCATAAAACCAGATATTTGCGAAAGGTGTTAGTATGAAAAAAGGTAAAATGTCAAATATAACTATAACTGTCTTTCTCGACACAATTTTTCATTCATTCGTACACATTTCAGCAATCAGTCACCGAACACACACACACACACACATATATATATATATATAGCTTCGGCATGAAACTCGGCGTTGCGCAATTACTGTAAGGTTAGGTACCTCTACAAGATCGCTAAAAAAAAAAAAAAAAAAAAATTATAGCATGATGAAAAAGACGCCAAAATTGACGAAAACAAAATTTTATCGTCTAAATGTTTGTTATTATTAAGAGGAAAGATCAAAGTATTTTTAGGGTATTTTTTTTTTTTCCATTTTTAATCGTTCCTAGTGTGGAATACCACAGTATTTCCACCTCCTTTGCGACGCGCACGCGAGTCTTCATCCCTTCCTCTCACTTTCAGCTAATAATAGCAGTAAACGTTTTCGCCAGTAAGCGAGCTGACTGCTGCTGATATTTAACAGAATTTGAATTTTTTCCCGCGCGTTTTTCTTCGAACAACCAGTTGCTCCTCGAATTCTCAAGCTATGAGGACAACTTATTTATTCCGTGCTCTTAACCCATAAACGAGCCGGAATATCTTAAACCTTCAACATGTCGTGTGTTCAATACTTTTCTTCGAACAACCAGTTCGAACCTTCCTCCGCTTTTAAACTAGAAAGCGTTGAGCCCCGCACACTTTTACATTGTTTGTTTTTTTTTTTTTTTTTTATCTCGTCTTGATGCAAACGACTCGTCTGACCTTTCCTCCGTTTTCTACTCGAAAATGTCGAGACTGCAGCACTGTCGGCGATACATTTTTTCCAAGACTAATTTCTCGACCTAATGTGAACATGTTGAATCTTCCTCCTATATCCGCTAGAAAATGTAGAGACAGATACACTGTCGTTATCAAACATTTTTCCCCAAGACTAACTTTTCGTCTTGAAGCGAACAACTTTCGAACTTTCCTCTACTCACTGCCAGAGTTCTACAACACGGTCGCCTCACGCCTTTCCAAGACTAATTCCTCGTCTTGATGCCAGTAGAGACAGTACACTGTCGTTATCATACATTTTTTCCCCAAGACTAACTTTTCGTCTTGAAGCGAACAATTTTCGAGCTTTCCTCTACTCACTACCAGAACTCTACAATACGGTCGTCTCACACCTTTTCCGATGACTAATTTCTTGTCCGGAGGCGAACCTCTTGTTCGAGCCTGCCTTCGTACATAACCAGGGAACTTGAAACCTGCGACCACGAAGAATGAGAACTTCTCATATTTCTTTGAACTCTAAACATTATGAACCAGTACCTTAAAAATATCCCATTACACACACATTACAATAATTCGCAGTGAGTATTTGGATTCCTTGTTGTATTCACGTTCATTATGATTCACGCAGACATCCTTCCAGAACTTTCCTACTGATGAACTCTTTCCCGCCTTAGCCATCTTGAATTTCGTTTTGGCGCGGAAAATTGATGAACTATTTGTCACTGCCTTATCGTTCCTTTTGCAAGTTTCAGTAATTCTACCTATTGTCTCCACTCACGAGGCTAAATACTTGTTAATCATAAATAATAAATTTTATATTTGTGTGTTTTATCAGACTTGCTTCAGTCATTCCTCTTGTCTACCCTTTTTCTCATTTTTGTGCACGTGATAAGCGACCTTATTCCTCTTTCCTCACCTAGGAAATTGGGATATTTAGAAAGAAAAGATCACGCTATATACGTTTGTATTTTTTTTTTTTTTTTTTTTTTTTACTTTGTTTGTGGGTCCGGTAGTTGTGTGTAGTGTCTGGCACAAGGCCATCTTTTCGCAGGCCGGCACTGCATCGTCACTGGACCCGCAACACTAGTACGTCCGAAATTTTCGTTAAAAATTTTTTTTTTTTTTTTGAGTCGTCAAAATTGAGCATTTTTTCCATTTTATAAAAAAAAAAAAAAAAAACTAGAAATCTCACTTTGAAATTCTTTTAAATATCAATTATCGTTTATTCAAAACTTACCTTAAGAAAATCAGAAATTATAATGTTTATTTAAAATATTTTGAACCAAGCTTAACTTAGCTTCTGCGCCAAAAAGATATAATTTGAAAATAAAACAAAGCAGGTCATAAACTTTCGCGTCACTTGACAGGTGATGAATGACATATTGACGGATTCCGTCAGGATAATTTGTTCTACGGAAGGAGAAAAGTGAAATAATTTACATTTAAGTGAACAAATTATTTACCTCGTTATTTTTAAGGAAAATTTTCAGCGCTCTTATTTTTTTTGTACTTAGCTTTCATCATTACGTTGCTTTATGGGGAAAATAATACAAAGAAATTAAAATAAAACTGTTAAGAGCGAGATTAACTTTCATATTTCATAAGTAAGGTATCTAATTTATATGTACGTTTCTTATGAAATTTTATCAGAAATCTATATACTATAATTTTATGTACATTTATTACATTTTACTATGTCATTTGTATTTCCTTTCATTTCATTTAAGAAAAAAAGTCATAATTGAGATTAATATAAAAATAAGATCATATAAATTTCATAACATGATACTGATACTTGTAGGTACCCTTCTCAGTTTAAATAGAAAAATCAAATTAACTTCTCCACACGTGTTTCGCAAAAGTAAAGGCCTTAACAGCAGAGAACAATGCGTAACTCAAATAACGCAACTTAATTGTATTCTGGTTGGTCATCCGTACTTTATAATTACAACCCGATTATAAACACAAAATTACATTTCTTAATTACTGCGGGTCTTCTGATTAGTCAAAATGATACAATTTAGAACGCGCTAAAAAAAGATCTATCTCATAAGGACACTTAGGAAAGCCGATGGGGCTTTTAACTAATTTTATATTTCAACAACTTAAATGTAAAATCTATTATAATTAAAGAAATAACAAATAATTGTATTAAAAATTCATTTTTCATCGAAAAAATTTTTGCTTTCAGAAAATATTGTCCATATTCATAAAAACAACTAAAAGCAAATAAAAGCATTTGAAATTAAATAATATCTTTGTTTTATTGAGTTTTGTATGTTACAATTCAGAGCTGATTTTCAGGTAGGTGGGGGGGGGGGCAATGAAAAACAAAAAAAAACATGATTTTCATTCCTCAAAGCCTTGTACTTTTAACTATTGTAATCACTAAACCCGATGCGATCGAATTGCTAGCGTTTTCATAAAATTATTTATGGTGGGGGGTAATAAATATGAAAATAATATTTCTGCCATGACTAATAAAAAAGATATTTATAATAATTTCGATCATCTGTGAATAGTTGCTGAAAGTTTCATTAACATCCGACAATTATTTTTATTTTTGCAAGATCTTCCAAATTAATGTTTGTCATACCAAAAAAAAAAAATGTGCTAAAAATTGTCTGTTATTTTACTAGTTCCGGTGATACAAAGAGAAACAAGTTTTTTTTTTTTTTTTTTAGTCAAAATTTAGAATGTTCTAAAAAGAAGGAAAATTTCTTTTTAAATAATTAAAAAAAACTTTGGTCTTTCCTCTTAATAATAACATAAGCATTTAGACGATAAAATTTTGTTTTCAGCAAGATTGGCGTCTTTTTCATCAAGCTATGCTCTTTTTTTATCGATTTCGTAGAGGTACCTATAAGATATATGTGCGTGTGTGTTTTATATATATATATATATATATATATGACATGTCTCATTGACTAGTTTTGTCTACTTATTTATAAAAGGATCCTCTCATATTCACGGACGAGCTTCTTAGTATCCTTATTAAACGATGAGAGAAAATTACCATCTTGGCACATTCATTTATTCAGAGTACTTTCGGCATTAGCACAATGTCATCGTCAGGGTGTTTTGTTTTTTTTTTTTTTTCTAAGACAACATTGTTGCATTTATCTGAAAGTTAAATTTTTACCTATGAAATGAAAAACGATATGGCTACGTACTGCACAATTTAAATTTCACGGTGTAAATGTCATTGGCGAAGTAACTAAGTTAGGAAATGTCCAATTTTTTTTTTTTTTGTTAAAAAGAAAAAAATTCTATTTAAATTTATTCGTTAAAATCTAGACAGTTTAAAATATCTCCTGTACACATTTTAAAGCAGTTGTGCAAGTATTCATAATTAATTTTATTAAGGGTTGGTTTCAATTTATTTTAATTGAGATAGCTCCAATCATTTTTTGTTTATGTTTATTAGTTTCATGGAAAAGTTTGACTTCAGTTACTTTACCGCCACCGTAACATGGCCTACCTCTTTTTTTTTTTTTTTTATAAATATTTTCATGGCAGTTATTCGAATGAGCTCTCCTCCTTCGTATCATGACGGCATGAAATTAAACGTACGTGTATGTAATATATATATATATTAAAAAGAAGAAAGAAACCGCAAACATTTTTGGTTGTAATATGGATTTTTTTTTTTTTTTTAAATATACTCCTTACTTTTCATAATTTTGCTACACGTGTTTCCAGCCACGCGACCTTCATCAGGCAAAGAGTGGATATTTCCACATATTATTAAAAGGAATTAATTTTTCTTATGCTTTTCTATGTTAAATATTCTCGATACTAGACATCCTCTTTTTTGAGTGTTAGTGATGCAAATGTCTTCCTTGAATTGGCAGTGAAAAAGTTCTGCGTGAAGTTTAATAAAACAAAACTGATTCGAGAAAAGAATATAGATATCTTTCTCACCCTATCTTTTAATGACCCCTGTGTGTTCTTAGATCTATTTACATTTTTTGTGTTTTTGTTAGCATGCGTAAATATATTTAAAAAAAATCCACATTACAACCAAAAATGTTTTCGGTTTCTCTCTTTTTACTATACACACTTTTCTCTCGTTGGAACTACTATAAACTCTGATATATATATATATATATATATATATATATATATATATATATATATATGTGTGCGTGTGTATAGGATAAAATCCTTTCTTACTGGTTTCGAAGGTCGAAACGCTTAACTTAGTTTTTTTTTTTTTTACCATTTTCTTTTTTAATTCAACTACCCATATTACCCACCCACCTAATAATTTTAGCAATTGAATCATATGTCATGGGAAGGGAACGAAATACAAAAAACATCGGTTATACTTATACGTCAAGTAAAACTGACGTACGATGTGCCTATCTATACAACCCCTGCCGACATCCTTCAGCTTTTTACCGGTTTTGTTTCAACATCTGTCTATATTTCTGAGATCAGGTATTGTAACTATTTACACTATTTCCATCATTTGGGCTGTTGTCCTCATCTTTATTGCCATATTCCAGGGGTTTCGGTCGTTGTAGGCTCCGGCCTTCTTTAGGTGATATACGTTGGAATTAAAGGATTCGGTTCGAAATTCGGATCGCCAACGTCTTGAAGCAACACTATACATAGAAGAATAAACCAAAATTTCAAAGACATCTCAAATTTGAATTAAGCCTGACTTCTAATAATTAATCAACAGGACTCTAAAGTTAAAGGTTTAACCTAGCATTAACTCTTTGAGCCCTGAACAATTTTAACTCGTCTGCCTGAGCTCCTGAGTCAAAATTTGCAAATAATTGGTTTGTAATGTGTCACGGTAGATATAAAAATAGTTAAGTGTCTACCCACCGTTCAACCGGTGACTGGGCATTACGTCATTTTTCTCTATCATTGATAAAGCGGTAGTCAGTGCTCAAAGGGTTAATATAAGATTCTACCGAACAAAGTGAAGTGTGGGGGGATTTTTTTCCTGAATACACCCAAACGATTTCATTGATATGCTGTCATTTTTATGACATGTTTAAACTATTATCTTAGTGTAGGGTAATGGTTAACGAGGCCAGTCTGGGTGATCCTTAGTAGTGAGTTTGATCCTATTTGGCTCCTCCAAACAAAATTTCTCATTGATAATCCAACACAATGTTCATCATATACAAGAGCCACTCATAGTAGAGGATTACAATTAAGAAGCACAGTTTATGGGGATATGTGGGGATTATAATGGTTAAACCTAGACTGGAACGAGTTAAGATTGTAGTGACCAGGGAAGCATCCACTTGGGAGCTCATTCCATAAACGGTTTATGGTAAGAAGCTATTCATGTTGCTAACTCAACGAACCTAGCCTAAAATTCGACTGGACATAAAGTGAGGGATTTTTTTCTGTTATTAAGTAATAAACTGATCTCCCCACCAAAAAAGGGGGGGGGCTACATTGATATGACAATTTCTGATATTTTAACTATTATCACTAGGCGTAGAATAATGGTTAACGAGGCTAGTTTAGTTGACCATACGTACTAAGTTCGATGCTCACTATGTGCACGATAGAAAACTTGATATTAAATAATCAAACGAAGGTTGACATACCGTAAAATAAATCAACATACTAACCTCTTGTGTTTCTCTATTTTTCAAGTTCAGTTCGGAGGAGAAAAACTTTTTGGGCATTGAAGATTTCCTTTTTGGTAGTATCTTCCCATTGCACGAAATAGGGAGTTACAGAATTTGGCTATTGCTAGAAAGAGTTAATCTTTTTTTTCCATTGATATTGTGTGTAGATTTTATAATCTTATATAAAATTTAGCTCAACTCAATAAATTGCACGTCTGAGGAGTAAATGTCTAAGTTATCAGGACATAATAATCTCAACCTCCTCCTGATGAACAAACAGAGCACAGTTAAAATAAGAATTATTCGGTTCCAGACGCAATAGACAGACACCTGTCAGGGTTAAATCGTGACACAGCAAGTATCTGATGGAGTAATTTTTTTTTTTTTTAAATGTATTAAAGATAGAATTTGTTTTATTTATATATATATATAACCTAAAAAAAAGTTCACCCTGTATTTGGAACTCAAACTGACATCCTTCGGCCTGTCTCGTGACTTTGATATTTGCCCTTCTCCACTCCCCCATGCCAGAATTCGGTGTTCAAAGTTTTTAAAAGTCATGATTTCGAATGTTTATTATTAGTAATAATAAGTTTTGTATTTTTTTTTTTTTTTTTTTCAAAAGACAAACCTTTTTCCGCTTTAATTGGCCGAGCAGCATCGCACTCACATTCACCCCTACACATCTGCCCTTTTATTGTATGAAGCTCCACTTTGTAAATATCGAAAACTAATTTTCTTCCACGACTAAAACACCACCTTCGGGTTGTAGACAAAATTTTAACCCTTCACATCAAACGAACACTTCTACAAATTTTGTAAGCATTACGAAAAAAAAATGAAATTAATACGATGGCCGTCAGTTGGATAAGATTGGTACAAAAGTTCTCAACGAAATCTACATAAATTCATAGCATCACTATTCAGGCATTTAGCTATTTTTAGCTGAATTTGTGGTTTTATACTTGGGGTGTCAGTTTAGACGACAATATTTGAAATACGCTTTTGCGTAAGTTAGTCCAGTTTTTTTTTTTTTTTAATCGATCCCCCAGTACAAGGCTGAAGTGCCACATGGTAATGGGTTACCGACTGAGGCCGTTGTATAAACAGAAGAGGGAAAAGAGCAAGCTATGAGGATAGATGAGAAATATAACGGTTGACCTGAAACTTGAAGTGGTTACGAATTCTAACGATCAGGAAAGCATTCACTCGGGAGTCTGTTCCACAAAATAGCGATTCATGTGAGGTAACTGTCAGAATGGAATTCCTTTCTTACCAGTGGTATACGCGGAGAATTAGGATATTTGATCCCCCACCTCAAGTGTACATAGCATGACATACACACACACATATATATATATATATATATATATATATATATATATATATGACAGTGGTGCAATACCGGATGACCCAAGTAGATCCATTTTCGGAGTACAGCCTAAAAAGCTATATACAATCTAAAGAGACCTCAATCGGCCGATCAGCCAAATGAGGCACACAACGAAACTTAGCATTCAAATCCTGATGAACACAATTGGACCGGAAATAAGGAATGAAGTAAAGACACTGGAACAATGAATGCGATATTTATGCTAAGAACAGCGAAAGCTGACTCCCACAAACTGAGAAAGGAGAAAGCATTTACAAAAAAAAAAAAAAAAGGAAGGAGAAAGCATTAGAAAAAAAAGGAGAGGGAAACCATTAGAAAACAAGGAAGGAGAGAGAAAGCATTAGAAAACAAGGAAGGAGAGAGAAAGCATTAGAAAACAAGGAAGGAGAGAGAAAGCATTAGAAAACAAGGAAGGAGAAAGCATTAGAAAAAAAGGAGAAAGCATAAAAAGGAAACTTCGTTAGAAACAAAGAAACGTATACTGAACCGTTATGTAATTTCCGTTCTCCTATAAGTTAGTGAATGGTGCACCACCCTCCTCATATGTAGTTCTACAGAAGGATGCTGAGAATACCATGCACTGGACATTGGTGGGCAATGGAGAAGGTTTTAAAGAAAATGAAACAAAAAGGAGAAATATAACCAGAAAGAGAGAATTGAAATTTCTAGGGCACATAATGAGGAAAGAGAGCTTGGAGAATTTGACACTCATAGGACTTAGTGAAAGCAAGAAAGACAGAGGGGAAATAGCAAATTACCCACTTAACGAGTTTGTGTAAATGGTTGGTCGAACGGTGATAAGGAAACATAGCAAAAAAGACAAACATTCCTAAAAGTTGCAACGGATTATTCATGATAAGGTGACACACGTATAGAACTTATAGAAAAGGCGCGAATAATTCTATATCGAAAGTAGAGGTCTTCGTTTGCGCCCGAGTTAACTTCTTTGACAAGAAAATCGATAGGAACTGGTATCCCGTCGATGACATAATATAATGCTGAAGTAACAACATTAGGAAATATCTTTAAAAAAAATTAAATTTCGTGTTGTAGTTTTGATAATACAGCTGAATTATAAACATATCTACTAATATTAAAAAGATTCACAGATATGTATTAAACAAAACAATTTTACAATGGACATAAACAATAATATTTGTGTCTGTGTGTAACATTGGTGAATGCGTGTATAATGTTTATGGCGTTTCCCACTTGTGGGAAGACGCCATCTGCTAAGAGAGCTTACAGAGTAGTCGCTGAAATGAAGAAATGAAAAAGAGGATTTACCTCACCTCTACGCGAAGTGGGATGCGGCACGAGGTCTGAAGGAAAAAAAGAGCGAGGCAAGAAGTCGCCCAGTATTTATAGTATGGGGAGAGAGATCCCTAGTGACAATCTGGGAATTAAGGAGGAGGTAACTCCGACAAGAGCACTGAACTGTTATATTGTATCAGTCACCTTATATGCCATGGACCGAACATGTGAGCAATGGCGCGGTTTTAGGGAAAATTAAAACAAAAAGGATATTTACACTTATCAGAGAGAGAGCTGAAATTTCTAGGGTACATAATGAGGAAAGAGGGCTTGAAAATATGATACTCACAGGACAGATTGAAAGCAAGAGGAAGACAAGTAAACAACACATAATCTACCGAGCGAGCTCGAGAAAATTGATGGCAGAAGAGGTTTCAAGAGATAACAAAAAGACGATATTTATTAAGAGCTATAAAGGACCAAACATTTTTGAGAGCAACGATCGACAGAGTCCTGAAGGGGCACGTCATAGAGAAGTGTTCAAGGTAGTTTTACCTAACACTGTAATTTGCTACAAAATTAAAATATTAGCTTGTCAATTTGAGTCGGGTTCCTAAGTAGTGTCGTCAGATCTAAGGATGTCAGGCATAGCGTCCAACTCGTTTAGAAATAGCTCGACTATTAGCTATGTACGACCTTTTTCTCAGATCACTGATTAAAATTGGCTTCAAGCGAATCAATCTTTTAGATTTTAAAACACTTTCATTAGACCCTGTTAATTGCCGTACGAACATTATGAAGAAATTCGGTATTTACCCGAAGCCTCCCTACAAGGCGAGATGTGACACAGGGGCTGGTTTTTAATGTGGGGCATTAGGCTCTTAGGCAAAAATTCCACGTAGACCCCGCATACACGGTGTCGGCTTTGTCTACCTCCTCAGACGAGAGATTGCTCTTCGGCAGAGCCTCGTCTGGGTTCCTCTCTGCTCGGAGGCAGAAAGGTCGACAAGAAGTTCTGTTCAACATTATAAAGAAGTTTGCCAATTAACAGAAACCATATCACTTTAAGACTTCCAACAGCGACAACAACTAAAATGGATAGCACTTGTCAACAGAGATTAAAAGAAAAAAATCTGTTATCTTTTTTTTTTTGTCTTTTCATCTATGGCTCGTGGTATGTTTTCTCTGCAACGCCCTATATGACCACTTAAGTTTTGTGCAGAAATCTTCAATTAATCCTGAGAAAATACTGGTGAGAGTCAATTCACTAATCTCCTGAGAGACAAAAGTGAGAAAAGAAAAACAAAAAATGGGGTGGGGGATAGAATGTCCAATTTAGAAGGGCGTTCTTCAACTGGTCGATACTTGGACTTGAAATCCTACTTTCCTTTCCTTACTCTTCCTCCCTTGCGGGGAGTGGGTGTTGGATCCGGCCATAATGTATGGTCAATCCGCTACTGTTTTCAATGACCACAAAAATTTCCGCTTTATCATTAAGTCAGTGTATCTGTGACCAAAGCAGATTTAAACGTGAGGTAAGAATTATTTGTCAAATAATTTTGAAAACTTTACGTGTAGGAAGCGTTTTATATATACGAATAAAAAAAAAATCAAAAGCAGATAGAATATGGATCGGATTCCGACAGGATAAGATAATGAACAAATAGGAAGCTTTTAAACAATCTAACATGTTTACAATGCATAAACGGGGGAGACGTCACGGGATCTAAAAACCCGCACCTACGAACACAAGAGAGATTTGTGTTTAGGCAAACGTTCTCTCTCGTATTGCACAGGAACGATGCTGGCCATAACTTTACTAATGCAAGCCTAATTAAATAAAAAAAAAAAAAAAAAAAAAAAAAAAAACTCATTCTTTAAAGAGAAAATATTTGGGAAGCTTAATACCAACTATAAACACATGCCTAAGGCATTACATTGCATCGCCATCTTTCTTTGAATCCATTCTTAAAGAATCTAACAGAACTTATATCTAATACAAAGAGTACGTACATAAAAAAAAGTTCCAGATTAATGGAGTGCCATCACCCTGCGCCGGCTGACCGCACAAGAATTAAAAAAAAATGTAACTCCTATTCGACAGATACACATACACAATTATCAATACGCATTACTAAAAGATGCGCGCGTAGACACCCAAATTGCAATACGACAGACTCTTGAATGACCCGAATCTGAAGGAGAAATATATAGACAATGTGGCAGATACGAGGAACAAAATGAAAATGGAAACTCGGAGTGGGACACACTAAAAGAAGCTTTAGTAAAACGAGCAATCGTCCCAAAGGAAAAATAGGCAAAGAAAAAAATGAATGGATGACAGATGAAATTCTCGACATAATGGGAAGAAAAAAAAATGTAAAACAAGATACGGAAAAGAATATAGGACACAATCAATGAAATAAGGAACAGATGCATGCAGGCTAAAGAGGAATGCCTCAACGAAAAATATGTAGAAACAGAAAGATTTCAACCTATACAGTGAGGCAATTCTGAGAGAAAAAAAAAAGATGAGGGGAATGAGGGGAGAAAAAAAAAGAAAAGATGGTGAAGAAATAATTCCTAATTAAAAATCCAACAATACCAAACGGCTCTAATAATCGAAGATGACATTCATTTCTCTGAGAAATTAACTTATTTTTATTTTCACTCGTAAAAGAAAGACAAGACACTTTTTATTTACTTTTATGCTAATATTGAGTTATTTTCTTTGGACATTTTTTTTCTAAGTACAGAAGCATAAAATAATCTTAAGAGATAAAGCTGTAATTTTCTTTGAGTCTAGAAACTTAATTCATGATTTAACAAAACAAAACAAAAAAAGCCTGTCGATTAATAATTATTATCAGTTTTTAATTTACCCTTCCCTACATTTGAAATTATACAGATTGAGCCGATAATTCGATATCAATTTCGGATACAAAGTTAGGGTTCTGTCTGGTATTAGATGGACATTATTAATCGAATACAGGCGTTAAAAACGTATCGTTAGCATTTACTTTGAAAGATAAATTTCCTCAAATATAAAACATGTTCCAAAATGGAATAAAAAGATCATTTCCATGACTAGGAGAGGAAAAAAAATTTTGGGGGAAATACTAACATTAGCTTCCCCAAAATATTTACTTTCAAAACTGTTAAAGTACAAGGTTCAGTTTTATTGCATAAATCGATTTGGGATAGAACTAAACTGTCTGGTTAGTACCTGAAGCAAATAAATATTTAGACAGAATCTAATTTGGTAAGTTTAAGATAGCTAACGGATGTTGCTAAACGTCGCTCCATACAGTTTGGCTAATGCCTTTCTGAACACATTGGGGAAAATGCTTAATAATGACTATTCTTTGCGTGGCTCGGGTAAGGTTTTCTCGATGAACGTTGGTTGAGGTGGGTGGGGGGAATTCAAGGACGCAGACAGGCAGTGGCTATACTTCTCAGCGTACATCGCTCGTGTAAAAACATTTGTATAGAAAATTCGACAGTTCATATCAGAATCTTTGTAAGATAGAATTCGTGAAAACAGTCGGATGTTTCAGATTTTTTTTCTTTGTTAACGTTTCGTTCTGTACGAGCATACTCAAAACAATTGAAAAATATAAAGGAAAAAAATTAATGAAAAAGTTTTATGAAATTCTATACTTTTCTAAATGCCTAAGTAATATATAATTTTTTTTTTTTTACTAATGTTCAAATACAAGGCATAAGAGCCACTCAAGCTAGAGAGTTACTGTGCGGTATTGCATGAGGGAAGGAATTGAAGTTCATGGGAAATATAATAACCGTTTTTTTCTTTTAATCAATTCGCCCCAAGCAAGGCAATAATGCCACTAAGATACAAGGAGCTACTGGGAGTGAAAAATAATGAAAAGACTTTAGAAGGAACCGAAAACGAAATCCTAAACAGATAACAAGTGATAAACCTCCACTCCTGGAAGGAGTGTGAACCGGACGACAGGCAAACCTATCTACTCCTGGTAAATTTTCATATAATTATATTTTTTTATTGCAAACATCCACTATTTTCTTTTGATATACGTTCTTCATTTTTTTTCTCACCTAGACTATTTTCCTATATCAAATATTTATATTTTAACATATTACATAATAGTAATTTTCTCGGCTTAGCTTAGATATGGCAAAAAAAACGAAAGTACGGAGCACCCAGTGAGGACCGACCTCACTAATCGGTCGTAATTGTTCTAACGACACAAGCTTGCTAACCAGTACACAACATCGAGGTGCCCAAATGATTTTCTATGCGTAGCTTAGATGTAGTACAAGGTCGAAAGCGGGGAGCACTCAGTTGTAATTGATCTAACGAGACAAGCTTGTTAACCATTAAACTACGTCAAAGTATCCTTAATGTATTTCATATGTACAACTCCTATTGATTTGTCCACGGATATTTTAAAATTTTATTTTTAAATTTCATTAACTATTAAACTTTTCAAATTAACCAGAGTTAAACAATATTTTTTCCTGCGATTTAAAAAAAAAAAAAAAAAAAAAAAAAAATTTAGAATGCTTGACCAGAGCGAACTTAACAAAAAAATCAGAACATCCGATTTCTTCACAGATACAGATAAACTAGAGGCAACAAAAATTTGGTTCTACAGAAGGATGCTGAGAATGCCGTTGAGAGAACGCGCGTGCAACAACTAAGTTTTAAGGGAAATGGGAACGTTTAGGACATTTACAATCAGAAAAAATTCTCTGATATGAGGAGGGAGGAAACGACGCATCGAAGGCAAGGGCGACTGAAGGAAACGACGCATCGAAGGCAAGGGCGACTGAAGGAAACGACGCATCGAAGGCAAGGGCGACTGAAGGAAACGACGCATCGAAGGCAAGGGCGACTGAAGGAAACGACGCATCGAAGGCAAGGGCGACTGAAGGAAACGACGCATCGAAGGCAAGGGCGACTGAAGGAAACGACGCATCGAAGGCAAGGGCGACTGAAGGAAACAGCAAGTAACCGAACTGCGTTTGGCTAAATGGATGGCAGACTCGTGATTGAAAGGGATAAACATTTTTTAGAACTATTAGGTTGGTGCAAAAATAATGACGTAATAATGTCGTTTTTTGACGTTAAAAAATACGTCAAAAACGACATTATTACGTCATTATTTTTGCACCAACCTCATACAAAGGACAGGAAACTGAAGAGTCAGCCATGGCCGCCCACGTCCGGAATGAACACGGCACAAAATATTAATCCATTTATACCTGACACCGAACTAGTTGAACATGGACTAGAAATTCTGTCCACCAAGCCTCATAGATTAGATTATAATATTTTCATGTCAACACAATGAGTTTGAAAGTATTAAACTATAATTATTTATCTTTGGACATCTTCAATATGGAATTAAACATACTGGACATCTTCAATATGGAATTAGACAAACTGGACATCTTCAATATGGAATTAGACAAACTGGACATCTTCAATATGGAATTAAACAAACTGGACATCTTCAATATGGAATTAAACAAACTGGACATCTTCAATATGGAATTAGACAAACTGGACATCTTCAATATGGAATTAGACAAACTGGACATCTTCAATATGGAATTAAACAAACTGGACATCTTCAATATGGAATTAGACAAACTGGACATCTTCAATATGGAATTAGACAAACTGGACATCTTCAATATGGAATTAAACAAACTGGACATCTTCAATATGGAATTAAACAAACTGGACATCTTCGTCATGGTATTAAAAAATTAATGGTTTTGTGGTATAAAATATTGTCTAATATATTAAGCTTGGTGTCTGGAACTGCTTAATACCATGCTCAACTTGTTGGACAACATGCATAAATTTGTTGCTGAAACAATGAAAGTACGAGATGCGTAATGATTATCAGCAAAGAAGCAGGGAGTCAGCGGTCGGTGTTCAAATTTCAGCACAATCACACACCTAATACCATAGGGTATATTTTGCAGAGAACAAACTAATTTTCTTAAAAGCTGATCGTGTTTGTTTCTTTATATTTTCGATTTAATTTGTACTTTAATATATTAATTCTACTGGCCTACCATATACATTCGTTGATGTTTTTACAATGTTATTTGAATTAACACGCAAAAAATACTCAATAGAACGAGCATGTGCTGGTAGCGTGACAATTATCATCGCCGAAAATGAAAGTGACGAACCGTGTTCAAATTCCAGCTTAGACACTTGTGTTCACTTTCGTACTAATACCCTTGGTGGGGAAAAGCCTGTATTCATCTGTTCTCCTAGCTATAGGTTAAATAATAAGGTAAACTATTTTATTATCTTTCTAATAAGTCATGGCAATTCTTCATGGATGAAGAAGAGCCACCATTATCTATTACGTCCTGAATGGACATTTGTCAAAAGAAACTGGAATATAAAAGAGTGCTTTGCTTAGCGTAAATGTTTGGTAAAATATTTCAGAGAACACTAAGAGTAATGAGTGTCTAACAACACATACTTTTTTCTTTTCTTTCTTTTTTGTTTTTAATCAATTCACCCCAAGAAAGGCGATAATGCCACTAAGACGCAAGGAGCTACTGAGAGTGAAAGAGAATGAAAAAGGCATTAGAAGAAATCAGAAAATCAAACAAGAAACACAGGAGAAACGCAGGGTGGTGTTTGAACCGGGCGATAGGCGAACCTATCTCCTCTTATTGAGGAAAAAAAAAATAATTAATAGATAAAATTTCAGAGTTCAGGCATAGACGTTAGAAGGAACCGGAAACTCAATTCTAAACAAGGAATCATGGGATAAACCTCTACTACTCCTGCAAAAGACCGGGGAGGATTGTCAACCGGGCACATCCAAATTCGACCAACTCCTACTGGAAGTCAAACGCATGACTTCTTTGTTTTCTTTTTATGTGCCGTGTCTTTCAGGATGTAACCGATCTTGGCTCTCCACTTCCCCCGCTACCCCATGTAGCTCTCAATAAGTTCCGTCCCTCTGCTCTCTTACCTCCCCAAAACCACGTTCTGTCATTCACTTGCTTAAGTCCGCCAGGTATGTCATACGTTGCTTTCCCTTGTCTCGACCTGCGAGTATCATATTCTCCAGGCCCTCTTTTCTCATTATGTGGATAAAAAAAAAGCTGACCCCTCGACTGCAAGTGCTCGAGGGATGTCTCCGATTGCGATTATTTTAATTAGTGTCGAAAAAAAAAAAAAAAAAAAAAAAAAAAAAAAGAAAGTTTTCTTCAAACAAGGAGGGAAAATAAACGAACATTTAGTTTAAACTATACTCGGACGACCACTGTCGTCTTTTTCTTAGCAGTATTATGGACGATACATTCTTCGGTCTTTTTCAGTTTCATCTGTCTTCCAGTCTTAATAAGCATATATTGAGCGTTAGCTATGTACACAAAGTTTAGTATTCACTGTAAATTTAAAGCTGTTCACAATAACGCTTCAATTATTGTACAGTGTAACCCGGATATAAGAGAAACCCCGGATATAAGAGAGATTTTCTCTGGTCCCAAATTAGAGCCATACTTACCTAAACAAAATAGACCAAACCTGGATATAAGAGAAACACGGATATAAGAGACTTATCCGGTCCCGGCAACTCTCTTCTATCCGGGTTACACTGTACCAGA
>OZ010604.1:62841597-62951597 GCA_963932145.1 Acanthosepion lycidas
AGACATGATCAGCAAAAGGGATAACTCAAGATACCAACTACAAACTAAGGACGCTTACACTTAGAAAAAACAAAGCTGAATTTTCTAGGATTCATGAGGGAGGAACGAAGTGAAAAAACCTACCTAATGAGCTTGTGTGAATGAACGGTAAATTTAAAAAAAAAACTACTAAGAACTACAAAAGATAGAAAGTTGTGGAGAGCTACGTTTGACCACGTCCTGAAGGGCTATGACGTATAGAAGTAGTACGTATACTTGATGGTAAATAAATGGTAACAGTTTGCAGGATAAATACTTCTTAAACAAAGAAGGACACGTAAAATCAGCTCGTCTTGCGAAATCAAATTAACAGACGACAGTGTGCGTACAATGGACATCAGAGTCTATGGCTTGGATAAAAACTTAACGAAACCAGAATGCCAAAAGAATCAATACTTGAAATCGATGAAGATTTCAGATAGCTCGCTTACCAATTTGATTAAGAGCATCTTAGGTGAAGTCATTGAATTCACTCCACGAATGGATTGGCTTGTCAAAAGACAGGCGACTCGTGAAAGTGACAACGACGAGGCGAGAGTTTGACCAGAAGCTCGGTTAAGTTTAAATCTCTCGAGAATTTACACTAGACGTTTGTGTGTGGGCCTCACAAACGAAATCTGAAGTTAGGGAGAAAAACGTTGTGTCTAATAACATTTATAAAAAAATCAAGATGAAGACAATATACTTTTATTATTTCGAAATATTGAATGATATAGATGTTAATACAGACACGACGTTTCGGCTATCATCGGATACACATTATTTGGATGATATGGGATGTAGGTTGTTATTTTGTCTCTGTGATATTGTTCATTCAGAAATAATATTCAAAATTATGAAATGCGGTACGAATTGGTGCATTATTTTTATCATGATGTGCCATGATAAACAAATGTTGAAACCAACTGACATTATATATAAAGGCTCCATATATATATACTACTGTAGTAGAATAAAGTAGTAGTAACACCATATGAAAATTTACACTTTCCTTTTCGCTAAGAGAATAACAAAGAAAACTTTCTCTCTTCTGTTACACATTTATCCTTTCCTTCCTTCTATTGTTCCTATCCTTGATAACTGACAGAACCCGGACATAGCTTATGTGGGTCAGTGAACGTCATAATAAAAAAAAAAAAAAAAAAAAAATCAAATCAACCAATGACAACACGTCCCACCAAAAATCAAACGGAAAACATGGATGTATCAGGCCCAATAAAAAGAAGAAAAAAAACACGTGCGCACCAGAAGGAGCAAAAGCAGAAGAAGTGGGAAACTGGTTTGATGTAGCAATTCGAGACGCAAAGGTGAATTCAACGAATTAATTTTTGTCAGCCAAAAACACAGTGACCCTGTATGAACTCTCAAATCACAAGAAGGACTAAGACGATAGTCACCCACTTTAACCAAATGGAGTCAACAATAAAATGGTACTATAGACAATAAATTTTGCCTTTACTTATGTATTAGCCCAACCTCCATCTTTATATACCATATACTCCTTTTGTCTAATATAAATCTATACCATATGTTTCAATTGTGTTCCTTATTCTATCTTCTTTTGTTTATTTATATTCATTTTTATATTTAATTTTATTTGTCATATTCTTTATAATTCTCTGTTACATATTCTGAAAATATTTTGACAAGATGCACTGCAATATACGGTAAATGATGATTGCACAGATGAAATGCCAAATGAATTTTAATTCTAGTAGTTTTATTTATGGTATATAGCTTTGTACATAAAAGAATAAAGACATTTTACTTACTACAATTGGAGTTCTCACTATATACAGATAATTCTTTTTTAACAGGTTAAAAATCATACATTTTCAGTGACTATTTGCACTATACACAATTTAATTCTTCCTGGGGTGGTTTAAAATTCATGACTTTCCAGTGACAATAACCTACCTGCTTGGTTGACATTCTCACAAATTCTCTAACCTCAGTTAGTCACAAAATAAACCAAAAAACATGTCTATAGATTACTTTTTACTGAGAATGACTTATCATAACCTGAAGTATGTACCTCAACTCATGAAGCAATGATCATTATGTACCAATATGTACCAATTATATATCAATAATCCTGACTAAAAGGTTGTCCTTGGAAAAGCAATACTTCAGCAATATAAATACTTGTAAGATGAAGATGAATGGAGTCAACAATAAAATGGTACTATAGACAGTAAATTTTGCCTTTATGTATTAGGCCAACCTTCATCTCTATATATAGTTGATTGTACAGGGTGATTGAAAAGTAACTCAATATTTTATTAGGTTGGTGCAAAAATAATGACGTAATAATGTCGTTTTTTGACGTATTTTTAACGTCAAAAAACGACATTATTACGTCATTATTTTTGCACCAATCTAATATGTATGATCGACTCTCCAGTCTTGTAAAAAATTATAGTTTAACGTGAGAGTCCCCCTTACATAAAATATGGATTTACTTTTCAATCACTTTGTACATATGTTACTGTCGTAAGTTCAATCCTTGGATCAGATTGTGAAACAGTAGTTCAGCAGAAACAAATATTAACTGGCATCACAAGATCAATCAACAGATATCACATCTGTCAAACAATGGACACCTGATGATTGTCAGAGGGTAATTGGTCGAAACGTTGTGCCTATAACATCTATATCAATGAATATTAGAATAAGAGTTCAAAATATTAAAAATATGTTGAAAACTAGTCATCTCAGAAATTATTAGGTTGGTGCAAAAAATGACGTAATAATGTCGTTTTTTGACGTATTTTTAACGTCAAAAAACGACATTATTACGTCATTATTTTGCACCAACCTAATAAATACTAAAATGAGGAAAATAGTTCGAAATAAAGTACAGTGGAATCCCTCATATCCGGAGTGCCTCATATCTGGAATCCCGCATATCCGGACATGATTTTGATGTGTGTATTTGAACTATTTGGGTGATATGTAACCGATTTGAAATTTGTTTTTCAGGAAATTTACTTTGGATAATTGTTTATGCTTATTTCACCCTAATGGCTTGTATTTATGCAAAAAGATGATGGGAATAAGAGGAAAAGAACAACTTTGGGGTTATCGCAAAAATTTTAAACAGACTAGACGCCGATGAAAGTTCGTTGTAACTAATGGCTGAGTTCAACATAGGAAAGTCAACATTGTGTAATATAAAATCTTCCAAGGAAACCATTCTCCAGCGTTCACACAGTAACAATGAACAGAAAAAAAAAAAACATGATTGTGATGAAACATGATTGTGATGAAACATGGACTGAAATTAAAAAAAGGAATTGAAAAGATTGTCAGTTTTATGGAAAGAAAGCCAGCATTCAGCTATGACGATTGCAATAACGCACGCAGAGTTAAAAAGTATCTTCCGTTTAAAAAATTTCAAGAACAAAAGCAAAATGAAATGTGGAAACTGTTGAGAATAACATTAGAAGAGAAAGAATCATTATGCAACAGTGATTAAAAAATCCTCGTTACATTATTTGTATTTGCATACGTGGCAGACTTAATTAAATGAATTTTCATCAATATTACATAATTTATTTCTTTTTCCTTAAAATCAATTCCGTTGTATTCCATTCACCATTAGCTTATTTTGTTTACTATAAAACATTGAAAATAAATTTTAAACCTGATTTCAGTTCTTTTATTTTAATCTAAATATAATCCCTCATATCCGGACTTTGTAACCAATCCCTCATATCCGGACTTTGTAACCAATTCCTCATATAACTTTATTGGTAGTACAAATATTTATATGCAGTGGAACCCCTCATATCCAGACATGATTTTGGTGTGTACTTTTGAACTATTTGGGTGATATGTAACTGTTTTGTAATTTCTGTTTTTCAGTAAAATTTCCTTTGAATAATTGCTTATGCTTATTTCACCATAATGATTTCTATCGGTGCAAAAGATGATGGGAATAACAGGAAAGGATGACAACGAGACACATCTGCAACAAGATAGCGACGAGATGCATGATTGTGATATAACCTGGACTGAAAAATCTATTGAAAAGGCTTTTAGTTTTATGGAAAGAAAGCCATCATTCAGATATGGCGATTGCAGTAACGCAGAGTTAAAGTGGTTTTCGCTTAAAAATTTCAAGAACAAAAGGAAATGCGGAAAAAGTTGAGAATGATATTAGAAGAGAAAGAATCATCATGCAACAGCGATTAAAAAATCCAAATTACATTATTTGTTTTGCATAAGTGGCAGACTTAATTTAATGAATTTTCATTAACATTAAATAATTTATTTCTTTTTCCTTAAAATCAATTCCGTTATATTTCACTCACCATTAGTTTATTTTATTTACTATAAAACATGGAAAATGAATGTTAAACCTGATGTCAGTTCTCTTATTTTAATCTAAATATAACCCCCTCATATCCGAACTTTGTCACCAATCCCTCATATCCGGAAGGTCTTCTTAGTCCGGTTGTCAGGGATTCTACTGTATTTCTGACAATGCTAAGTGCGATTAGAAAACGCCAAACAAACACATCAAACGCTAAAAACTCTCTAAAATAGCCTAGTCAGATCGAGATCCTTCTATCGGTGCAATGCATGGGTCCCAAACTCGCTCAGAAATATCTAAACCGTCAGCTGTATACAACCGCTGCCTCAGATCAAGGATAAAAAGATTGAATGAAGCCTGTAGATCTTTCTTCGAATACAGTACTGTACCAAATAACAGAAACCACATCACTTGAGAATATCAACGGCAGCAACGACTAAAGCAGAGATTACATGCAAGTCGAAGAGAAAATAGCATAATCAAGAGGTCATTCCACGCTACAGTAAACAAAAAGTTAGGAAGGAAACCCTAATCAATACTGGTAAGAACGATAACAGTGGGCTTGGTCAAGAGGAAGATCTTATAAATTTCAACAGATTTCTCAGTCAACGAATACCGAATGTTTCCTCATACGGAAACTGCTAAGATTACAATATCAAAAATAAAATTCGATATGGTCGGAAAATGGTACGAACCAGCCGTGATAAACCAAATGTCGAAATCGTCTGACGATAGAGTGAGAGATAGCTTTGGAACGGTTCCATTGTGAATATAGGATTATTTACACTATTCCCATTGTTCGGATTGTTGTCCTAATCTTCGTTGCCATATTAACGACGTTTCGACCGGTGTACGCCCCGGCCTTCTTCAGGTAATTGAACTTTCGAGCTCAACCCTTTATTTCGTACACCTGAGTAGATTGTTCTTGTTCCACGTGCCATGCCTCTTCCGTTAGTCCCAGTATCAGTTATCTCCATTTAATTCAACTCTCCAAGTTTTCGTTCACCTCTGCTGTAGCCGGGTATTGAACCCACAGCTCACTGCACATGGAACTACCCCAATGGACGAAATAAAGGGTTCAGTTCGAAATTCCAATCACCTGAAGCAGGACAGAACGGTCGTAAATATGGCAACGAAGATGAGGACAATAATCCGAACAATGTAAATAATTAGAATACCTCGTCTCAGAAATATCGACAGTGAATAGAGGAGTTGGTTAGACGTGTTACTGTCACCTTGTGGTCAGAGGTTCAACCCGTGGAACAGTTAGTGAAACACTGGTTCAGCGGGAACAAGCAATAATTCACATCACATATACAAAATGGCAACCAACAAATACCCCAGAGTAGCAAAATCATGGACATCTTATGACGGCCAAAAACTTTTCCAAAACGTCGTTTTTTTTTAACATCTAGATGAGAACAATAGTTTTAAATAATGTATATTTACAATTATACATCCAAATTAGCACAAGAGTTTGCTTCTCACTGGGTGACTCATACTTGTGGCCTTGAGACAGATCAACCAACATTGGCTTGGTTTGGTTTGGTTTATTTTGTTTTACGGCATATCAACCTCAATGGGTTCTTTAATGCCGACAACATTTTTTGTTGCTGGTAATATTTTGTTTTGTCAAAAATCTATTTTTGGTAATATTTTGTTTTGTCAAAAATCTATTTTTGGTAATATTTTTCTTTCAAAATTGTATTGCTGGTCATAGTTAATTATTTGACCATAGCTGGGACCCTAACAGGTGCTACCACCTCGGCTCAGGGTGAACCTGGTAACACCAGCAATTAAGAGGTGGTTCTACGCTCCTCAAAACCTCCTGATTAGAGGCCTTGCTGCTGAATGTAGTTTATCGTCTTACCCAGGACGCGGATGTAGTTTATCGTCTTACCCAGAATGATCAACCAATATTGGGTAAATAATTTTGTTGTAGATGACTTCATAAAAACAGGATTTCGAGTGCTGATTTTCTAGGCCGGCAGTAACCGATTCCACTTGGAAAAATGACAATGCAATCTTTCTACCCAACACCTTGCTTGTTTATCTTATGCCACAATAAGAGGAGTAACTACGGTCGAATGATAAAAAAAAAAAAAAGAAAAAAAGTTTTTTTCCTACTCAACAAATATTAACCTTAAATCATTAAGGAGAGACTAGTATTAATTTGTATTACTATAATATTACATTCTACAGAGTTCACAGATCTACAGTTATTTTTAATCATTTCACTCCCAAGCAAGGCAATAAAGCCACTAAGGCTCAAGAGGTTAATGAGCGTGAAAGTATATGTGAAGAAATGAAAGACAAAAGTAAACATTATGGATAAAGAACAATAAGAGAACAGGAATTAAGAACTTTGCATTTAAATTTTTAAAGATCAAAGTTGGCTGGAAATCAAGAAGCCAGAAAAGAGTTCCACAAGCAAGAAGTGCGAGAGAAGAAACTATTAGCACAGAACTTACGGTTACATGTAGCAATTTCAACTGAATGATGATGAGAACTTTGCCTCTAATCTAGTACTGAGCTTAAATTCAAAAGAAAAAAGGCAATATCGATTATCATGAAAATCAATACAGAAAAAGCACTGGGAAACGAGTTACTAGGTTAGGTTCAATAACGTTGCAGATTCTTTGTATTTTATCAAGAATCCCTGAATAGAAGCACCAGACCAAATAAGACAGCAATATGATAATCTAATGATTCTGGAGAGAAAAATTGTCTCACACGACACAGTGATCAAATTTTTCGGACAGCAAACTCAGCTATTGATTTAATATAATTTTTCCACTTCATGTCAATTGAAAACGCTAACCAGAGAAGTCGCAAGGAGTCACTCTCTTGGAGGTTAGCATTAGCCATGTTGATGGAAGGTAAACAGGTTCTCTCAGATGATTAATGAACAATCTTATTTTGTGACAGAATGGATTCCCAGCTCTGATAGGCGGAGGTAAATAGTGAAGTAAATGTTAAAGGAATTTATCTAAGTCAAGTGACGAGTAGTAATGGGTGCTACTATAGTATGATATCTACCGAGGTATTTGCGACCTACCGTAAATGACGATACACTCATTATTGATGGAAAATATCCAGGAAAAATGATGACCTGTTTACTGTTTTTTTAATGAGATCAGATCAGTTTACAAACATTAAAATCACTATCTGATGATTAAAAAAAAAAAAAAAAAAATTGTATAAAAAAAAAATGTTAATAATTTTTAATACATAACCAGTTCACTGCCTTTAACCCTACTCCTAAGACTAACATATTTCATACTTCCAACAGTTTATAAATATCATAACATAGAAAATAAATAGTAGATATCCTACTATAGTAGAAAATAAACAGCAGATGTACTATAGTAGCACCAAATAATGATTTATAGATTTTGCAAAAGGGTTTGATTAAGTGAATCACAAAGAACTGTCTGAACTTTTAGGGAAGCATATTAGAATAATCCAGAACTTATACTGGTAGCAAACAGCCGGCATACGTATAGAAAATGAATTCAGTAAATATACAAAAATAGAAAGGGGTTTAAGACAAGGATGTGTCGGCTCACCGGGCTTATACAGCCTATACAGTGAGACGATTCTGAGGGAATTAGATTTCTTATCAAGATTCATTATTGGCAGCCACAATCTTAACATTAGATATGCACATGACACAGAAAGAAAAATATAGGAACTCCTTCAGAAAGTAGTAAAGGAAAGCTAGAAGAAAGGACTAAGCATTGAACAATCAAGAGTGTAAGACTCACCTTCGCAAAGAGGTTTCCAACTAGCGTCCAGTTGGCTGACAAAAATAAACAGTGTTGTAACTCAGTACTCAATTGTAACTCCTTATTTTTGTCAGCCAACTGGACTCTAGTTTGAAACCTCCATGCGAAGGTGAGGCTAACACTCTTGATCGTTCAAGCATCAATTTTTAAAAAACAGAATTCATAGTTGTCAACAAAAAGGTACAGTCCAATATGAACATTAGAAATTGGAGATCCGGAAACCTAACAAGTTAAATGTTTCCGAAGTGTTTTAATAGAAGACGGAATGTGCGACACCGAAATCCGAAGAAGCTAAAGATGCCACCGAAACACGAAGGAAAATATTAAACGGGAAAATCTCGTTAAAAAGAATACTAAACAGTTAATATTAGATACCTCCATGAGATCGCTAAGAGCATAGCATGATGAAAAAGACGCCAAATTTGGCGAAAAAAATTTTTATCGTTTAAATGTTTATATTATTAAGAGGAATGATCAAAGTTTATTTTAATTATTTTTTAAAATTTTTCCGTCTTTTTAGAACATTCTAAATTTTGATTAAAAAAAACTTGTTTCTCTTTGTATCGCCGGAACTAGTAAAATAACATATACAATTTTTAGCATTTCATTTTTGTGTGTGACACACATTAATTTGGAAAGTCTTACAAAAATAAAAATAATTGTCGGATGTTAATGAAACTTTCAAAAACTAATCACAGATGGTCGAAATTATTAGAAATGTGTTTTTTTTATTGAAGTCTTGGCAGAAATATTTATTACCCACCTCCATAAATAATTTTATGAGAACGCTAGAAATTCGATCGCGTCAGGTTTAGTGATTACAATAGTTAAAAGCACAAGGCTTTGAGGAATGCAAATCATGTCTTTTTTTTTGTTTTGTTTTTTCGTAAGTGTCCTTATGAGAAAGATATTTTTTAGCGCGTTGTAAATTGTATCATTTTATCTAATCAGAAGACTCGCAGTAATTAAGAAATGTAATTTTGTGTTTATAATCGGGCTGTAACAACCAGAATACAATTAAGTTGCGTTATTTGAGTTAAGCATTGTTCTCCGCTGCTAAGGCCTTTACTTTTGCGAAACACATTTGAAGTTAATTTGATTTTTCAATTTAAACTGAGAAGGGTACCTACAAGTATCAGTATCATCTTATGAAATTTATATGATCTTATTTTTATATTAATCTCAGTTATGACATTTTTCCATAAATGAAATATCAAAATTAATAATAAAATGAATGGAAATACAAATAACAGTAAAATGTAATAAATGTACATAAAATTATAGTATTTTATGTACACTACTGATAAAATTTCATAGGGCAACTATAAATTAATTAGATACCTTTCTTATGAAATATGAAATTTAATCTCACTTTTAACAGTCTTATTTTAATTGCTTTATATATTTTCCATAAAGCATCGTAAACGTAAAGGTGAAAGCTAAGTACAAAAAACAAAAAAACATTAAAGCGAAGAAAGTTTTCCTTAAAAATAACGAGGTAAATAATTTGTTCAATTAAATGTAAATAATTTCACTTTTCTCCTTCCGTAGAACAAATTAGTCTCACGGAATCCGTCAATATATCATTCATCACCTGTTAAGGGACGCGAAAGTTTATGACCTGCTTTGTTTTATTTTCAAATTACATCTTTTCGGCGCAGAAGCTAAGTTAAGTTTGGTTCAAAATATTTTAAATAAACATTATTATTTCTGATTTTCTTAAAATAAGTTTTGAAAAAATTATAATTGATATTTAAAATAATTTTAAAGGGAGATTTCTGACAAAAATAGTGTTGTTGAGATAGAAGCAACACTGGTCCCATTCTCTCCAAGGCCAGACCCCAGAAATCCTGAAGATATTCCAGGTAATCAAAGCACTCGTTTGAAAATCTTCCCAGATAGTGGGGCCACCATCTGCCTTGGAGGACCCAAGCACCTACATAGCATGGGTCTCAAGGAAAGTAACTTGATCCCATCAAAGAAAGTTATTCGTGCTGTGGGTGGCTCAACCCTTATAAGCCAGGGATGGTTGCCTATTCAATTTAGTGTTGGAGAAATGTCGACAAAGCAAGCATTGTACATCTGCAATAACATCGATAAGATATATTTTAGCAAGGCCGCCTGTATTGATGTTGGCATACTGTCTCCTCACTTCCCCACGCCTATGACTATGACAACCCACAGCAAATTAGATTGGACAACCAACGATCACACAGCAGCTGTCGAGCAAAAGCAACTCAGAAGATTTCAGCTACCAGATCGCCCTGAAGAAACCCCTTTTCCATCAAACGAAGGAAATGTGGAGAACCTCAAAAAATGGTTACTGAAACAATTTGCTGATTTAGCATTTAATACTGATGGGCAATTCCCAGCCATGTCTGGTAAACCAGCACATATCCACCTGAAGGAGGGGGCAATCCCTAAGGCAAGACACAGACCAATACCAGTGCCATACCATTTAAAAGAACCAGTGAGGCAAGCCCTTATGCAAGATATAGAAAGAGGCATATTAGAACAAGTGCCCATTGGTACTCCAACAGATTGGTGTAGCACGATGGTCATTACAACAAAAAAGGATGGTCGACCGAGGCGTACCATCGATTATCAATATTTAAATTCGCAATGCAAGCGAGAAACCCACCACACTGCCTCACCTTTCCAGCTGGCAATGCAAGTGCCACCCAATACCAAGAAAACAGTACTGGATGCTGTCGATGGCTACCACTCTATTATATTAGATGAGGAGTCCCAACCGCTCACAACTTTTATCACAGAGTGGGGAAGGTTTATGTACCTTAGGATGCCTCAAGGCTACTTAGCATCTGGTGATGCATACACCCGTAGATATGATGAAGTCATAAAAGATATTCCCAGGAAAATCAAATTGGTTGATGATACTTTGCTCTACGACACCGGCATCAAAGAGGCATTCTATCATACCTTTGATTTTCTAATGAGATGTGCACAAAATGGGATTGTACTCAGCAAAGACAAATTCCAGTTTTGTAAGGACACTGTTCAGTTTGGTGGCCTTCAAATAACTTCATCGGGAGTATCTCCCTCTGAATCTATGCTTAATGCTATTTTAAATTTCCCTGTTCCGAAAACCATCACCGATGCAAGGTCTTGGTTTGGACTGGTAAACCAACTTGCCTGGGCATATTCATTAAGTCCCATTATGCTACCTTTTCGGGACCTTGTCAAAAAAAACTCAAAATTCACCTGGAACCAGACCCTTGAGAAAGCATTTCAGGAATCAAAGCGGGTCATTGTTGAACTAGTAAAGCGGGGCGTCTCAACATTTGACATCAACAGAATTACCTGCTTAGCTCCTGAGTGGAGTAAAGACGGCATGGGATTTTTACTTCTTCAGAAACACTGCACATGTGCAATCGAACGAGCCCCTGTCTGTTGCCCTGAAGGCTGGCATCTTGTGTTTGCTGGAAGCAGATTCTGTACTGACGCTGAGCAAAGATATGCACCCATAGAAGGTGAAGCAGCAGCTATCAGCTGGGCACTTGAAAAGTGCCGCATGTTCATACTAGGTTGCCCAAACGTTATAGTCGTGACCGACCATGAACCACTCAAAGGACTTTTTGGTGATCGAGATCTCAGCAAAATTCACAACCCTCGCCTATTCCGACTCAAAGAGAAAAGCTTGAGATATCGTTTCACCATGCAACACTGCCCTGGAAAATGGCACAGAGCCTCTGATGCTATTTCCCGCAATCCAGTCACTACAGTACAAAGCCTACTTGATACATTCTCCATAGAACCCTCCCTTATAGAAATTGATGAATCAGATGAGACTTGTGCAACAATGAGATTGACAGCCCTCACATCAATATCTCAATTAGATGATAATCCTGCCATAACTTCCCCTGACCACATTCGTTTTGCTGGTCAAGAAGACACACAATACACCCTATTACGGAAAACCATAGACAATGGTTTTCCAAACAGTCGTCAAGCAACACCACCTACAATCCGGGAATACTGGGAAGTTCGTAACCGCCTAAGCAATGAAAACGGTCTAATACTACTTGACAGGAGAGTAGTGATACCAACCTCCCAGCGCAAGAACATATTAAAATGCCTACATTCGGCTCGTCAAGGAGTAGTTGGCATGAAAGCACGTGCCAATGACTCAGTTTACTGGCCTGGAATGAATGCCTCAATTCGCAATTACAGGTATAATTGCATTACATGTTCAAGGAATGCCCCAAGTCTACCACATGAACCAATCCAAATGACACCTACACCTGAATGGCCATTTCAACAGATTGTAATGGATTTGTTCTATGTTAAATCCTTCACATATCTTGCTTGTGCAGACAGGCTCACTGGATGGTTCATTCTGTACCGCATCAAGCCAGGGCAAGCGGTTGCTTCCAGGTTGATTTCCATCTGCAGAGAAATATTCCAAACATATGGTGCACCTGAGGAACTTAGTACAGATGGTGGACCGCCATTCTCAGCTTACTCATTCCAACAATTCCTAAAAACCTGGGCTGTTAAGCAAAGAATTTCATCAGTGGCCTATCCCCAGTCTAACGGACGTGCAGAATTGGCAGTCAAGACTGCAAAAAGACTCATAAAAGACTGCACAGGACACCAGGGTTCCTTGGACAATAACATGGCAGCACAAGCAATCTTGCAATATAGAAACACCCCTATCCAAGGCATTGGCTTATCACCAGCGCAACTCATGCTTCATAGACGTCTTCGAGATTTTATCCCATCGCACCCAGAGTTATATAAACCACACCCTGAATGGATAGCCGCAGCGCAAAAACGAGAACAGAGATTATCCAAACGCAATGCAGACCTCATCGAGAAGTACAACCGTACTGCACATGCACTATCCCCACTTTATAAAGGTGACACAGTCTCCATTCAAAACCCAAATAGCCGTCGATGGGACATAGCTGGGCGAATAGTAGAGACGCTTCCCAACCGTCAATATAGAATTAGAGTTGCAGGATTAGGCAGAATAACCCTGCGGAACCGTAGGTTTCTAAGGAAACTTGAAGCACCCATAATCAAGACCCCCATACCAAGCGCCATGCCTGTGTCACCTGAGCCGACAATTACGGATACATGCAGACCACATCAATCTGCCAAAGACTTGGAAAATGGTGACATTACATTACAAAATAAACCAGCGTCCCAGGGCCCTACTCAATCACAGCCATCAAGAACGAGGATTCCCAGGGCGCTATCCCGACTACTCTCGTACAATCAGCCAGGCAATAGGGAATTAATTCCTCCCCAACGGCCAATATGCTTCCGCAATGGGGAGAGGAGGGAGATGTAGAAGTCAAGTGACTTACCTGCCAACATGGCTGCCTCCTTCTATTTCCTTGTAAAAGCTGATTTTACCTTATTTTATAGGAGAGCGCCTAATACACCAGTTGGGTTGGTCCATTTTGCTAGAATGGACCTTCCCAATACATTTGCATGAGGGGTCTTTATTCAGCTATATATTTCTCCATAAATGACTCAAGTCAGTTTTGGCTTTGGCTACATTTGCCTACTTGTGTGCTAAACCTCTGGCAAACTAGCTAATATTCAACAATTTCCAGTTTTTTTTTTATAAAATGAAAAAAATGGTCAATTTTGCTGACTCAAAAAAACAAAAATAAAAAACAATATTTTTAAGGAAAATTTCGGACGACTAAAAAAAATGTAAAAAATACCCTCAAAATACTTTGATCTTTCCTCTTAATAATACCAAACATTTAGACGATAAAATTTTGTTTTCGTCAAGTTTGGCGTCTTTTTCTTCGTGCTATGCTCTTTTTTAGCGATCTCGTAGAGGTAGCGAAGTAATATCAATCCTCTTATATGGTAGTGAATGCTGGACAATTTCCTCGCATATGAAAAAAACAGACCATACCAGAGATGAAAGATGTGAGCAACGATGAAGTCTTAGAGAAAATGGAAACAAAAAGGAAACATATTTAACACCAGAAAGACCAATTTCAAATTTCTAGGGTACATAATGAGGAAAGAGGGCTTAGAAAACTTGACACGCACATTGAGGGACAGAGGAAATCAACACATAACCTACCTAACCAACTTGTGTAAATTGTTGGCAGAACAGGGATTAGGTTTGGTTTGATTTTTTTTTAACGGCACCAGAAATAATAGCGTTAAAATAAATCTTACGAAGACTTACAAGGGACAGGAAACTGCGGAGTGCTATGATCGTCCACGCCCTGAATGGTCAAGGCACATAAAAGAGAAAGTTTAAAGCAATCACCCTCCGAAAAAGAAGGAAAATGGAAATATTCTTATCGAAGCATTTTGTTTTCTTTTACTGTTACATTGTATAGAGTGAAATGTCAAGATAAGATGTAGCCTATTAGGTACGTCGCCGTGCATGAAAGACCTGATTCCGGAATTTGGAAAGATAGCTTACGATAAAATTTAGGTTACTTCATTTCTATTTTATGCTTTTTCTTTAACGAACAGATGACGTTAATTTTCAGTATATCACGGTGGAGTAGTGGAGAGCGGCTTGGATTGAGGAACCAGAGAGCCGAGTTCGAATAATACCCTTGGGAAAGATATGAATCCTCTCCCCAGCTATAGATGGCAACTGGTCTACCGCAGAAATAAATGGCAACCTACTGCGGGGAAAAAATCTGCCTCGTCAGTCATGTATCGAAAGATACATGATCGCCTAAGCGTGTATTACGCATGGCACATAACTGACTGATGTCGTTTTAGTTTCAAATTCATTAGTGTCCTATCGAGCCACAGGCTTCCCTGAAGAAGGACTCCAATGGGAGGCTGAGAGAGAAAAGGAGAGAAATGGAAAAAAAAGAGAGAAAAGGAGAGAGAGGAGAAAAGGAGAGAGAGGAGAAAAGGAGAGAGAGGAGAAAAGGAGAGAGAGGAGAAAAGGAGAGAGAAAAAGTGGGGGAGAGAAGGGGGAGAGGAGAGAGAAAGGGAGAAGAAAAGAGAGAGGAAGGAGAAAAGAGAAAAAAATTCTGTTTATAAATTGACCGCAAAAGGTTGATAAACCGTCAAAATCAGACCATTGAAGTGGAATTTCAAGTTCTTATTTATCAAGTTTTCATAAATGTGTGCACATAATTTCACAAGCACTCACTCTGTATTTGAAACGAAGTAAACAGATTCTTTTGGTCGTCCAGAGAGAAAAGGGGGCGCCATCTTCTTTGATATATCCAGAAGCAAAGTTGCCTCGAGGTAACAGTGCTCAAGTGATGCAGAGAAGCCAGTCCCGCTGGACATCATTTCATGTAGTCAATAAGTTACGCTGGCAAACAAGTTACACAGGTGGAAATGAAAGTCAATCTACTGGGTAGACACAAAGTAGTGCGATATACAATAGGGACTGAACTCAGTAAGTAGTACAAATATCTCAGATGGTTTTAATGTCTGGATGCTTTGCTGTAGGTTTGTTAATAATCAAGATCCGTCGGCAATACAAAATGATTGAGGAAATCATTACTGTTCTAACGGTTTTATTTTATTAATTCTCATTGTTGTTCGTCTCTTATTGTACCGACAAAGACATCGTATCTTTTATGTTACATAATATCTATATCAGAAGGGGCCCGGGTATGGCAGAAAAATCGAAAAAAAAAAAAACTAAAAGGTGGGTCGACTTTTTGCGAAATCCAAGGCAAAAGACAAAAAAAAAAAAAAAAAAACCAAAACGAAACAAAAAAGCCCCCCCCCAACAAAAAACGAAACAAAAAAGACAGAAAAAAAAAAAAAACGAAACAAAAAAGACAGAAAAAAAAAAAAAAACGAAACAAAAAAGACAGAAAAAAAAAAAAAAACGAAACAAAAAAGACAGAAAAAAAAAAAAAACGAAACAAAAAAGACAGAAAAAAAAAAAAAAAACGAAACAAAAAAGACAGAAAAAAAAAAAAACGAAACAAAAAAGACAGAAAAAAAAAAAAAACGAAACAAAAAAGACAGAAAAAAAAACGAAACAAAAAAGACAGAAAAAAAAAAAAAAACGAAACAAAAAAGACAGAAAAAAAAAAAAAAAACGAAACAAAAAAGACAGAAAAAAAAAAAAAAAAAACGAAACAAAAAAGACAGAAAAAAAAAAAAAAAACGAAACAAAAAAGACAGAAAAAAAAAAAAAAACGAAACAAAGAAGACAGAAAAAAAAAAAAAACGAAACAAAAAAGACAGAAAAAAAAACGAAACAAAAAAGACAAAAAGAACAAAACAAAAAAGACAAAAAGAACAAAACAAAAAAGACAAAACAAAAAAAAAAGACAAAACTAAAAAAAAAAGACAAAACTAAAAAAAAAAGACAAAACTAAAAACAAAAGACAAAACTAAAAACAAAAGACAAAACTAAAAACAAAAGACGAAACTAAAAACAAAAGACAAAACAAAAAACAGCAAAAAACAAAACAAGAAAGACAAAAGAGACAAAAAAAGGACAAAAAAACAAAAAAGACAAAAAAAAAAAGGACAAAAAAAAGACCCCCCCTCCAAAAAAAAAAAAGACAAAAAACGGGTTTTTCGTACTACTTAAAATACTACTTAAAACTTAAAATATAAACTTGGATAACTTCCTCATTTCTTTTCCGATTTTCTTCAAACATGCCAAAAAAAAAAAAAAAAAAAAAAAAAAAAAAAAAAAAATATTACCATCATACAAGAAATAAGATAGTGTGGATTTAATCTTGCTTGTGGTTTTTCGCTATGCGCGGAAGCAAGCAAGATTTAAACCACGCTATCTTATTTCTGCGACAAACTAGGTCCAAATTCCGCTTTTGCCATTAAGCCAATAGTTTCTTCACATGATTCCATCCTAAATTTGCATTCGAACAACATTTGACGCAAAGATTGCTTGAGAAGTATTATTGAAGTGTTAAAAGTGGAAATTCCCGAAGAGCCTCTTATTAACCACAGCTTTACGTGCGAAGGAGGAGTGCGTTCATGCGTTTACATTTGAATCAAGCTCTGACGCTTCATCCCTGTTTTTGCTTGATTATTAGATTTGTGAACAATGCCATACTATTTGAAAGTTATTACGGTCATAGGAAATTTACTAAACATCTAAAACATTGAAACAATTTAACCCCGAGCAACGACCACACAAGAAGGTTTTATCAATAGAATTCCTTTATTAAGAACACTCAAACACTTGCGAAAGACATACCGTAAAAAGATGACGGTGGAGTGCAGCTTAGTATACCAACAGATGATGCATGCAAGACATGACGCAGGCAGACATTTCTAGACAAGGGGTTCAAGTATACAGGAGGAATGCGGTTATACAATTGCAGCCATGTACACCCAGGCAACGCCGGGTCTCTCCGCTAGTTTATTATGTGACAATTCACTGACAAAGAAATCTATGAAGAGTCCTGATTGTTCTGCAAGGACAAGCCATTAAAATCAACCATTCACCCTTGCATGGAGTATTGCTGCCATATATGGTCTGGAGCCCCTTCTAATTGTCTTAAGGTCCTTGATAAAATCCAAAGACAGATATGCAATGTAATTGGCCTTGATCTGACATCTCGTCTGCAGCCACTCTCTCATAGACGTGACGTTGCCTCCTCCTGTCTTTCTTACAAGTACTTTCATGGTAACTGCTCCCAGACTTCGTGAATTTAAGCGCTCAGCTAGGCTGGCATCTCGCTCTCACCCTTTCTCTATCGAAACAGTTAAATGTAGCTGTCTCTTCTACTCCAATAGCTTCATGTCTCGCACTTCTCGCCTGTGGAACTCCTTCTCCATTTCTTGTTTTCCTGATAACTATTATCTCCAACTATTCAAATGTAATGTCAATCGACGTCTGATCTATCCCCTAACCGTCTCTTCATCCTTTCCTCTGTCACTTCTCTTTGTTCTCGCTCCAACTCTGTAACCCCTTGCGTGCTAATGGCTTCCCGCCTTGCTTGTGGTTGAATGCTTAAAAAAAACAAATAAATGAAATAAAATAAAATTATTGCATAACAGTTCGAAGTTTGGGCTATTTTTTTTTTACGTAAGGCCACACCAGTGAAGTACATCGTAAAGATTCTTGTCTATCAGAACTTACTCAGCACGAAGAAGCTTTTTGGGGAGGGGGGAGTTTTCAAAACTGAAGTTGTCAAGACTAAAAGGAGAATAAGCCATGCTTGTCGACAACACATTCCAAGCCGTCATTCATCTTCCATTTGATACAACAAGCCAACCTTATAAAAATGTTGATCCTCCTCTTCAATGAAATACGAAAGGAATGAGAAGTCCACCTCATTCCCTTTATATTTCATTGGTAAGGAGGAAGTGCCTCTTAGCTTCAACCCAGAAGAGTTGCACTGTGGAACCTGTTCTTGATATAATGCTTCCTTGATCGCTACAAGCTTAACCGCTTTAAATCTCGGGCCAACTGTTATCTATCCTACATATGCCAATCTCATAATAATACGCTGGAGTTTATGAAGCCAACTACCAGCGATAAGAGCTCATCATGAAGAAATTTATTCAAGAGGTAAAGGGTAGCTAAGTTACAACATTTGGGACAAAACTGAAGCAGAGATACCAAGACCCTTAACCTTGTAGATCAGTGCTTCTCAAACTATCTGATATGGTGGACCGGTATTTTTTTCTCAATGTGTAACGTACCTGTAATATTTCGTGGTAATATTAATTTATACCGGAAATGATATATATAAAAGTTGACTATTTTTTTCATCTCCCATTTATTTTGCAAAAAATATTTCAATATCAAGACATGTAAAAAGTAATAAAAAATAAGCAGTTTATTAACGCAAAAACAAAAATTATATAACCTTAATCATTACAAATGATTCCTTAGCACAACAACAACAACTCTTTCACGTAGGCTCACATATCATCTTAATGACAACAGCGCAATAAAAGAACAATCTTGTAACAATACACAACACCACTAATAACCCATTCAAATCATCCGACACAAGGAAAATCTTAATTAACACCACCAAAATCCTCTATATAAAAAAAAAAAAAAAAAAAAAAAAACTACAAATTCTGGAAGCCATCCTCATCAGAAACCAGAAACCCACTAGCCACGTACTGGTAGCTGATGGTTCGCGTATCGACACCCGGTCTACACATCACTACTTTGAAAAGCACTGTTGTAATTTTTTATTTTTAGACATATTGAAGAAGCATCCAGACAGATATGGCAGCAATATTCGATACAAGGAGGAATAGTAGTTTTATAAATGTGCAAGATGGATTTTGGCGAGAAAAATTATCTGGTACGACATAATGAACTGAATTTCCGTGCAACAGACTTAGCGATTGATTCAATATAATCATTCTATTTCATGTCGGAGGAAGACCAACAAAGTGCAGCGAGTTCCTCTCCTGGCTGTTACGAAGTTTGTCAATAAATATTCCTTTTTAGTCACACCTTCGCGCTTTAGCGTGAAGTCGGTTACTGCAACTTACGTCAGATTTTACGTCCTGTTGCTTAGCAGTCTGTAGATGACTGGTTGTTGCTTCCGGAGGTGACTCAATCAATCGTGATCGCCGAGTCGTTTGAGATCGAACTCCACATCTATTGATTTTGGGTCAACTCAAAATTGCAATCATACATATAACATACTACTAAACACATTTTGCATCAGTTAAAGCACAGTTATCTGTAATTCAACGGTCAGAATCACGTGCCTTGCGGCAGGTGTGTCTGCAGGATTACACCAACTTCTCGGCTAGAAGCCTTCTCTCAACGCCCGCTCGGTGCCGTGTTAATAAAGTATAAAAGAAAAGGACTCGCACATTTTCTCGCTCTCTCAACCACATGCTACACTCCGGGCGAACCGACTTCTTAATTCAAACCAAACCGCGCTGTGCATCACACACACACACACACACACACACACACACACACACACATATATATACATATATATATATTTTCGCGCGTGCGAATTTTTCTATTGCAAATTCTGTTATTCTATGTACGTAAATATATAAAAGTTGTCCACGAATTTATTTTCTAAGTTATCAAGCGAAGCTGGTCCGCTACAGATTTTGATGAACAAAAAAATAGATATGACCGGAGATAATTTGTATCGAATTTTTGACATGATTGGATTTATTCTATCTATCGTTCTCATCCTTATTAGAGATATTTTTATGAACAGGGCATTTCGGCCATCATCAGGTGTCCATTGTTTTGGCTAATATAGAATATGACGTGTTCGGCGATTCGTAATCAACAAAAAATCGAAAATTGCTTTTTTCACTAGAAATTATTTATTACATTATATCGAAGTATTTTACAAAAAATTAGAGCCGATTACACAATATTTCAAGCTCAATTTAAGTTTATATTTCGTTACTATAAAATGAGATGAGGTAACTAACATAAACCGTAGTTTTGTCTACCAACTATCATTACATTACATAATTGTTACATAATTATAGTGAAATCATTAAAGTTTTTTTCTCAAAAGCATTTTATTATTGGTCGTATATTAATTTGAAATATCCCATTTTACAGGCTTTATTTTTCAAGTGGAATAAGATCATTCTAAATTTCAGAATTTTGCTATTGCCCATCAAAATTACTGGAAGAAAGCGATGTAAAAACAAAGAGAAGTAACAAAGCGTAAACGAAATAACTCCAGTTTGTTCAACTTAGGAAACTTAGCATTACAGCCAAAGTATTCTAAAATGCTGCCAATAACAAATGAGAAAATGAAAAATACCAAACAACAAATCAAATATAGCATCAAAATTTATATTATTTTTATTGATTTTTTATATAACTAAATACATAATTCTCAACTATGTTTCCAAAAAACTTGATATTTTCCATAATAAATTCTTAATAAATATATTATTATTGTTATTATTTTACTTAAGTGTAAGGTAGTCCTATATTTACAATTCCTTACGGTTAACCATGAAAAGGAATGTTGATCAAAAATTGCCTAAAACATTTAAGCTTATGTTGCCGCAAAATTATCATATGTTGAACGTCGAACGCGTCATATATAGTTTTATTTTTTAATTAACAATATTTTTTGTTATAGATATTTTTATGGACAAGACATTTCGGCCATCATCAGGTGTCCAATTGCTTTCGCTAATATGGAATTGTCCAAGATCCAATTAATGTTCGTTCTTGCAGAAGCAGTGTTCACTACTTGACCCAAGAATTAAAACTCACGTCCAGTTTAACCAAGTCTTATATCCACTAAGCACCCGGAAGAATATCAATGATGTATCTTTGAAGCCTTTGTATCCAGTATCAGATTGTTTTGACAATTGATTTTCATGGCGGATCTTTACCGCTTTTTGATAATTTTCTATTTCATCTTTGAAATGAGTGATTGCCAATACTTGTCATAAATTTTCCTTTATTTGTTTCTTTTTAATAATCCCCCCACCGTTATATCGCGGAGAATCTGTTCTAAGACACCCCCAATGAAAGGGATAATATAAAATCTTCTTTCCTACCTGCCTATAATAAACTTTAATGAATAAATTACGCATAAAATTTACAACACTGACAATAAAAAGAGAAATTTTAATGATAATCCTCAAATAAAAGGAGGGGTAGCTGTACAGTAGGTCAGCGGCCAGAAATATTTTTTTTCCAGATTTGTTTTCCATATTACTATAGATTAGGCAGTCCGCTTCACGAATATATCGTACACAATTTTATTGTCTATGTAAATTCATTGTAAATTGCTCTCCCTACGGAAGCCAAAACAAATTTGTTTAGACGATGTGATTTTTGAAAACTTAAAAAAGATTAGAATAAAACAAAAATTTGAAATACATGATCTGGAGTGTTTAATCGATAATCGTATCGGCGTTAGGGAATGAAGCACTCCAAATTACTCATTTCAATTTTTGTTTTTTTAAATTTTTTATAATATAGCTAAAGAGATCCCGTCGTATGAGCATATTTTGTTTTGGTTTCCGTAGGTTGATCAATTTACAAAGCAAACTGGACTCCACTATTATAATCATTTTTTATTCGTGATCTGGAATGCCTAATCTACAGTGCCATACATGAAGAATTTTGAAACAAAAACAGGATAAATTCTGATCGCAGTGCATCTTGTACAAACCCAAAAAATGATATGTGGCATTTCGATTCGTTTTCTACGGCTTATCAACATTATTCAGGTTAAAACTATTAAAAACAGAAAAAATGTTTTAGAATTTTTTTTTTTTTTTGGCGGGGGGAGTAAATGTTTAGTGACACAAGTCTTACTACTTAACCCATAGTAGGGGGAAGAATAGGGAAATTGATATCGTTCCCCAAGTGTATCACAAAAAATATTCGTTCTCACTGGAGATCTCAGAAAACTCAGCAGCCATGTTTTTTTTCCTTCCTTCCTTCCTTCCTTAATAAATTCGATGCTAACGTGATATGTATCTACAAAGAAAATATCAATAAATAATCCCACTTGGTTGACCGATTCGTTTTATACGGCTTATTTAAAAACAAAAAAATATTTTTATTTTTTATTTTTTTTTTTTTTTAGGGGTGTGGGTAAATAATGGTTTAGTGATACAAGTCTTACTAATTAACCCATAGCAGGGGAAATAAGGGGACTCATATAGTTTTCCAAATAAATTTGCGCGTAAGTGAATATAACGAACCAAACGGGAATTGGAACTCGGCTCTCTGATTAACAATTTCGAGCCGTTATGCATTACACCATCTGCACATCCAAGTTTACAGTACCTGTTATTGTTAAGCGGTCACACCTCTAGATACTAACCAGGCTCGACGTTGCTTAACTTTGGTGATTGTGTCGGGAACACGCGTTTCAATATGATGTGGCTGTAAGCCTAATCCCAGTTTTTCTTATATAATACAGTTTGGGCATTTCTGTCCTTTTTCTAGAAGAATAATTTGGATGTAATGAATAATGCTGCTTTAAAATCGCAAATTCATTATATGCTAGTACTATTTTTTAATCTGTATCATCCCATGCAAGATAGTAAAGCCACTAAGACACAAGGGATTACAGTACGTGGAAGAATTAGGAACAGAAACATTAATAAATGAGCGGAAAGAGAAAATAAATCAGGGGGACAGTGGATAGCGATTGACGTTACATTTAAATTTTTGCAGGTTAAAGTTGCCTAGAAAGCATGAAGCCGGAAGGGAGTTCCACAAGAGAGAAACGGGAGAAAACAAACTGTTAGCATAGAACTTACGGCAACATCTAGCCAGGTCAACTGTAAATGAAGATCTCGACGCCAGTCTAGTATTGCGCTTAATTTTTTTTTAAAAGTTTAGGTACCATAGCGAAAAGTTCATCCGAACAATTACCATTAAAGTATTACGGCAGTGGGAAAGTGACTGAAGCCGAGCCGCCAGATCAGGACCAATAATATTGCTGATTCTTCTTTGGATGTTATCAAAGAGATGATAGACACGGATATGCAAGATAGATTCCGCAGAGAAATGTCTAGTACGACACAGTGAACCAACTTTCTTAGCAGCTGACCTAACAAATGGATTCACTGTGGTATTTCCACTTCATTTCAACTGAGAACGTTAGCCCTTGAAGGCACAACGAGTGTATATATATATATATATATATATATATATATATATATATATATATATATATATATATATATATATAGATATGTGCGACATCCACAGACAGACTGTTTTGCTTATCACAGCTCCTCAGTGTGGCTAGACGTCCGATGGCTTGAAATCAATCAGATATCTTACCTCTAGGCCATCGTCGCACGGCAGAAAGGAAGGGAATTTTAACGTTTTTCTCTGTACGAAATACGCCAACGGCTCGGAGAATTAAATTCAATTTATTTGAAGTGTAATGCTTAACAGCAGTAGGAACCGCTATTTAAAAAAAACAAAAAAAAAAAACCCTTTCCCAGATTTCCGGAAACACACGCGCGCGCACACACGCACACACACATATATATATATATAAGTGTGTGCGTGTGTCATCCATAGACTGTTTCGCTGTATCACAGCTTCTCAGTGTGGCTAGACGTCCGATTTTATATCTCCAAATGAAGAGAAAGAACAGTTTTAGAATTCACAGCTCTCTGGCATTTTTTTTTCTTTAAAAGTGTTCAATACAACATAGAGTATAATATTTTTAATGATATTTTTTATTAAAAATATTTTACATTGCGACATGGAAATTTCTACGTTTAGAAAGTTTTTATCTCGTCATCAGGCAATATTCTGTAACTTTGGTGAAAAACGTTACCCAACATTACCTGATGACGAGATAAGAACTTTAAGTTTCGAAACGGAGAATTCCGTGTCGCAATGTAAAATATTTTTAATAAAATTATCATTATAATATATATATATATATATATATATATATATATATATATATATATATATATATAGTTATAGATAGATATTTAGATATTTAGGCAGTAACACTTCGGTTAAATATTTTTATTAAATCGAATGGAGAGATAATGATGAAAATATTTTGATGATGAAGAATAAGTAGTTTGATTTCCAGATGGAAACTTGTCACGGAACTTGCTGAAATTGTGTTATTTCTGAGTACAAACAGCCATCGTTTTCAAATTAAGATAAAAAATTCGAGCGAGTGTAATAATGTTTACATTGTTAAAGATCAAAAAGTTTGAAACGAATGTAGGTCTAGGTGTTGCGACTGTGAAAAAGCTCACAGAGTCACGTGACTAAAATGGCGTCACAGTTGAAAGGCATACCTACCTAAATATAAATTTCGCTGATACCGAATTGCTTTCTTTTGATTGAAAGGACCCCAAAGATTTGTAATGGTATTTTTTAAAAACAATTTTTTCCTTTGAAACGGCCAATAATGGTCGAAAGTACTCAGAACACCTTTACGAATCTCTACCAAACATCAACACACTCAAAGAAACATTTCTGCAAACGTCCTAAGTGGATAACTATCATATTTTCATTAAAAAGAGAACACTTTAGGGCACATGTTCAACCGAATATCAAGTATTATTACTCATGAACTTTGAACTTCGAAACTCTCAAGTCCCAAATATCAAGTTGAATTGAAATAGACGGAGTGGGGTGGAATAGATGTGCAGTTTGAAGCGACAACCATGGAACTAGTAAGGAGACTGCAAAATCATTTCGATTTTGATTAACCAACACAAACAGAAGACATGTTGCAAGAATAATCCAGATTGAAACTCTTCAAAAATATTAATAAGCGGTTGAGTTAGAACACAGGGTACTCGCAGAACTTTTATGTTTTTTGAGCTCCCGAATAATTTTCAGCTCAGTTCTTCTTTATGTGTCATGTCCCCACAAGGACATAGGCGAACATGGCTCTCCACAATTACCTGTCCTTTGTAGCTCTTAACAAATTTTGTTTGTTATCTACTCTAAACCCTGTTCCACCATCCATTTTACTCTAGCAAACTATGCGATGAGCCCTTTTCCTCTGTCCCTCTTGTCTTCCATCTGTCCTGTGAGTATCAGATTTTCCAAGCCCTCTTTCCTCATTATGTACCCTAGAAAACTCAACTATCTTCCCATTATGGAACTTTATTAATGTTAGTTGTACTTAAGAGAAAGATTAAAACAAAATTTTAAATATTTTTTAATTAAAAAGCAGGGATTTAGGTCTAGGAACTCTGATCTGCAGTGAAGTTACTTTCGAAAGGATGTAAGTGTCAAAAATGGCTTCAGCAACACAAGAAAATATAGGAATACAAGTCTAGATCATGTTTTTTTCTCTAATAAATATAAGCTAAGATGTCGAAAACGGGCATTTGGTGCCAAAAGTAGGTAATGACCAAGGGGCTATTACACTCCCCCCCCCACATGTCATTGTCAACCACTCGATATTTTTTGTCTTCAGTTCGTTTTGGGTTATAAAAAAAAAAAAAAAAAAAAAAAAAATACGAATAGATTTCTCTTTTTTTCTTAATATTTGTTTCATAATTTGTGGGTTTTAATTTTAAATAATATTTTTCTGACTTTCTTTTTAAGAAACTTGACAGCAGAAACACATTTACAGAAGTTTTTTTAAAACAAGTGATCCAGTGACAGGACCCAAAGAGTTGTGAGTTCAGTACCTGGTTAAGGCAGTGGGGGAACTTGGAGAGGTGAATTAACAGGAGATGACTGATATCCATTAGACATGGCACGTGGAACTAGAACAGTCTACTCCAGCAAGCTAAATAAAGGGTGCAGTTCGACATTCCAACCACCTGAAGAAGGCCGGAGCGTACAACGGCCGAAACGTTGCGATAAATATGGCAACAAAGATGAGGACAATAGTCTGAATAGTGTAAATAGTGTACATAATACCTCATCTCTGAAATATAGAGAGATACTTTTTTTTTAAAAACAATTGCTAGTATTTGTAAAATAAATTTAATTATCAATAATTGCAAAAATCGAAATGTTATCTTAAATTAATTTTAAACTTTAAAAATAAGATTCTTTTCATTTTATAAATTTATCTGGTTGTTTTTTTACTTTTCGTGGGGGGGGGGGGGTCAGCGCCATAATCAATATAACGTATGAAAGAAACTGAATAGGTTTTTAACATCTTCCCGTGGATTATTTTATTACATTTTGCAGCTTTAAATTAGCAGCGTGGTTTGAGACTCAGTAGAAAGAAGGCGACCAATAACTGAGCAGCCTTATAACTGTTTCCACCGAGTCAAAAGGACAAACTGCTCGGTCCAGGGACAGTACTTGTACTGACTATGTCCTCAAATCCAAGAAACATAGCTTTAATTCACTAGACTAGTGTCACGTAAAATAACAGGGCGATCAATAAGTGAGCAGCATTAATAAAACAAGATATTCCTAAACCTGGACAGTGGAACGAGAAGAGTCTACCCCCATAGATTAAATGTAAGGTTCAGTTCGGAATAACTTGTAGGTTACCCGGATCGATTTACATCTGATGAAGGCTGGCAGGCACAATAGCCGAAACGTCGTGATAACAATAAGATGGAGATAATATCCCGCGTAGAAATAATGTAAATACAGAATTAGGGATTGATTTTCCGTTTTGTGTCGTAAATAGGAAAGGTTGACGTACATATAGAAAATTAGTAGTAGTTTATTCCGGAAAATGATATGGTACACGATTGAGGACACAGACTAAATGTAATAAACACTTAACCGTTAACTCCTTGGTATTTACCGGAAACCTCCCCTCTAGGCAGGATGTGGCACAAGGCCGGTTTTTAACGTGGGACTTTCCGAGCGCGTACGCTCGGGCAAAAATTCCCTGTAGGCCCCACATGCACGGAATCAGGTGGCTGTCTACCTCCCCAGACGAGACTGCCCTGCAGCATAGTCTAATCTGGGTTCCTCTCTGCCCGGAGGCAGAACCCTATTGTTAGCTCTTCTCCCTGAGAGAGAGAGAGAGAGAGAGAGAGAGAGAGAGAGTTCTGTTTAAATTGTCTTAGACCAGTCCATCTTGTGTGGGTGTTCAGCTACTGCACAACGGAAATAAACTTAGATAAGGCTAATGCCAGACACTATGCTATAAGAGTGTGTTGCGAGCGCTATTTCGAGCTCACTAAAATAAGAGGCGAACAAATATTTAAATTATAGATGACGCAGAAATAAAATATTTTTGTTAAAAATGCAAATATAGTCTCACAAAAATTACAATTTTTTGGAAACAGTAATCAAGTGTGTGTGTGTGAGAGAGAGAGAGAGGGGAGGGAGAGATAGGAAGAGGGAGAGAGGGGGAAGAGAGGTAGAGGGAGAGAGGGGAAGAGGGAGAGAGGGGGAAGAGAGGTAGAGGGAGAGAGGGGGTAGAGGGAGGGAGAGAGGGGGAAGAAAGGTAGAGGGAGGGAGAGAGGGGGAAGAGAGGGAGGGAGGGAGAGAGACTGAGAGGGAGAGAGAGAGACTGAGAGGGAGAGAGAGAGACTGAGAGGGAGAGGAAGAGAGACTGAGAGGGAGAGGAAGAGAGACTGAGGGGGGAGAGGAAGAGAGACTGAGGGGGAGAGGAAGAGAGACTGAGGGGGGAGAGGGGAGGGCCAGAGAGAGGGGTAGGGAGAGAGAGAGGGAGAGAGAGGGGTAGGGAGAGAGAGGGGGAGGGAGAGAGAGAGGGAGAGAGAGGGGGAGGGAGAGAGAGAGGGAGGGGAGAGAGTGAGAGGGGGAGGGGGAGAGAGGGAGAGTGAGAGGGGGAGGGGAGAGAGGGAGAGTGAGAGGGGGAGGGGGAGAGTGAGAGGGGGAGAGAGGGAGAATATGTGGGTGCGCATATGAGTGCTTGTAAGTACTTGATGGTTGTGGTAAAATTACATTTATATGTTGGCACTGGCTGTCGAAAGATCACAGAAGTTAAGCAACTGTGAGCCTAGTCATTACTGACATGGTTGAATGCTTGCGAATACCAGATGCTGTAAGCTTGGATGTGCCGGTAGTGTAATGCTCAGAACTGGAAATTGGAGAGCCGAGTTCCAATACCTGTAGAGTTCTTTATATTCAGGTAGGCACAAATACCCCTTAGGAAAGGTATGAATCCACCCCTACTACTCACAACTGTGTATTATTTAGTAAGATTGGTATCAGTAAATCATTATTATCTTAAATAAATAAATTATATATATATATATATATATATATATATATATATATATATATTAGTTTAGAAATATTTTCTGGTTTTAAATAATCAGCAAAAGGTTGATAAGCGGTAAATCACAAAACATTACATGTGAGGCAGCAGCTGTCCAGAGAACAGAAATCTTTTTTTTTTGTTTTCTCTAAAAACAAAAAAAAAAACGCGTTGCTTTTTGTACTAATACCACGTGGCTATAAGACTAAGGGGAGGTAATCCACTTCCGTCATATATGATCCTGTTTATTTTTAATGCTATTGCTTCTGGTTTTAGTCCCCCCAACAAGTGCCCGAGATTACTAGGTTAGATGCGGCACAAGGCCGAAAGTATGAAGCTTCGAGTGAGGATCGAACTCGCTACTTAATCGTAATAAGTCTAGCGAGACAAGCTTGCTAACCATGTCGAAGTGCTAAATTTTTTTAGTAATAGGACAAAAATGTTCAAATTATATCTCAAAAAACTTATATTATTTACAAACATCAAACTGTATGAAATCAAAAAGGGTCTTTTTGCAATGAAAGCGGCAAGAAATATTCGTTCTACTCATGGATAGTAGTATGCAGAAGTGCAGGGTAGGAGGTTCGACAGCCCCGGGGATCCATACCCGGAAGGCGTCAAATCAAAGAGTGAAATAAAAATTTAGTTTTTGAAATAAGGTGTATTTCATGTTTCAACTGTTTTTACATATTTAAAATGCCTTTCTTTCTCACATTTCTCATTACTAGGGCCCCTACTAGAGTCTTAGGGGCATACAATCAAGGAGTTGGCCTCGGGGATTATCAAACATCTGCACGTTACTGTAGTGTCTACGGATGTGTGTCCAGACATGACAAAGATGATTTAGTCTAGCGTTTCTCAACGTTTTGAACCTTGTGGAACCCTTGAAATAATCTGGAACCCGTGCATGAAGACTATTATATACCCTTCTTAATATACCGTAATTCCCCATGTATAGTACACATTTTTTTCTAAAAAACATAAGCAAAATTAGGGGTGCGTATTACGCACAACTACAAAAAATTTTTTAAATTGCCGTAAAATAAAATAAGAATTATCATAAAACTAAATTAGAATAATATTATTCTATGTTTAAAACTATTTTTTCAAATAAGAGTAGGAAACGCTGGCCGTAATGAAAATGGAGAGGTATAATTTATAGGGTTTGATTACTAAAAAAAGGGGTGCGTATTATGCTTGAGTAGAAGCATTTGCTCACACTTTCAGCACAATTTTAGGGGTGCGTATTATGGATGAAGGCGTATTATATATGGGGAATTACGGTACATCTCATATTTTATTACAATAACCTTTTTTTTTAACAATATGCCATCCGTGTATAGTAAAATTTCGATCATAAAATAAAACGAAAATTAATCAAAATTACGTTAGTGTATTCACTGTTTGTCGTGAAAAAACTGAATTAGTCAGTTTCGATAGAGAAATTTTTCTCTGGAAGATTCCTCTCGATCTGGGTGAACAAAGCTCTGTTAATGTTAATCTTTTTTAAACAGTGGTTGTAGATAATCCTAAGTAAACCACACGAGAATTAGCTTCATTGATGGTTTCGTTTTCTTTGGTTTATCCATCCGTTGTAGATTATTTAATGTCATAAAATATTTTTAGAGAGTATGAATTTGAGGGAGGAGATAATAATGGTTTAGCGATACAAGTCTTACTAATTAACCCATAACTGAGGGGGGAAGAGGTGAATTTGTCGGAATTAGCTCCTCCTTAATTCCAAAATTGTCACTAGGGGTCATTCTCCCTATACTATAAATACTGGGCGACTTCTCGCTTCATTCTCTTTTCTTAAATAATTATATATATATATATATATATATAATATATATATATATATATATATATATATATAGTTTGTCTTCTTTCATCTTCAGTTGGACTTAATAAAAGTCCGGCAAATTTCTTGTAGTTGGACCTTTTAATATTCCACCAAGAGTTGCAAACGTGTTTCTAATACAAACTCACATTAACCCACGCAGTCCTCTACATTTCACCACCCGCATAGCCACACTTACAGCACATGGTATTCAGAAGCGGTCACCTATCTAAATACTGATCAAGCTCGACGTTCCTTAACTTCGGTGTTTGTGCCGGGAAACAATGTTTAAACCGTGATGTGACCGTAAACCTGTCATCAATTGCAGCATCGCATGAACATTTGCCGAAAAAGTACTTATCATTGGTTAATCGTATTGGTCTTACACGTGTACAGAACCAGAGGACGAAGATGAAAAGAAAACACGTGCGTTTATATTTCCTGCTAGAAGAAGGTCTAGCAACAAGAAAATGGCCGACTTGAAATAGATATGTGTGTGTGTGTGTGTGTGTCAACAAATATCTGTATTAACAACAAATTACAAAGCACATAGACAGATAACGTGTGTGCGTATGTGTGAGAACATTTGTGTCTGTTCTTTGGTGAATGTTCGTATGCACGTGTATGTTTGTAATGTTCATAGCGTCTTCCCAGAAGTGGGAAACGCTGTCTTTTGCGAGAGCCCACATTGTAGCGGTGTTCGCTGAAAAGAAGAAACGAAAAAGAGGATTTACCTCACCTCCACGCGAGGTGGGATGCGGCACGAGGCCTGAAGGAAAAAAAGAGAACCAGGCAAGAGGTCGCCCAGTATTTATAGTATGGGGAGAGAGACCCCTAGTAACAATTAGGGAACTAAGGAGGAGGTAACTCCGACACACGATAATTTAAAAAAAAAAAAAAAAAGTCGCATTTTCCCAGAGTGATTCAAGGAAATATGACACGAAACATTAAAAATATTACCTAATTCTGCTGACTCTCTCTACCTTGTGCGATCTAAATAGCTTCTTTTCACATTACTGCAACATTTTTTTTTTCTATTTTAGGGAAAGCAGTTTAAGTGGGACGAAATGAAAACGGATATTGGGCGTTTCTTCGCATCTAAATCTCAAGAGTTTTTACACCCGAAAGATCAACGAACTGCCAAATAGATGGGATTATGTTATCAATAATGAGGGGAAACGTTTAGATTAAATATAACCATTAAGACCAAAGAAGCATTGGTTTCTTTTTTCAATTTCAAATGCAACAGGACTTTCTTTACAACCTAATATATAAAGTTACATTAACACATCATGACACAAGATGTTTGGTGAGTGGGGGGGTCGTATTAGCTGTCTTTTGATATTTTCACATTTAATGAATTCAAAATCAGAATTTTTTCTCTCTGCTTGCCACGCCTGAACAGGAAGTTGCTATCAAGGGAGGCAAATCTAACTGATTGAATGGATTACTGTTAACTATAACTTACTTCTATATAGCGTGTTCATTCTGGATGTGAGTGATCCTGGCTTTCCATAACTTTCTGTTTTAGCTCTAAGCAATGGTTGCTCTCTCATTATTCTAACTAGACCTTTGCTCTGCCAGCCATTTATTTAAATTTATTAAGCAAGTTATTCGTTGCTTCCTTCTGCCTCTCTTTCCTTTAATTGGTCCCACGAGTGTCAAATTCAAAATGTAACCTTAAATTGCAATGGCTAGATTTGCAGTTCCATGACATGGAAACCTTCGGCATTCTCTGACTCTAACAGATTCTTCAAATCCACTGTAACCGTTTTTTTCTAGTATAGATGGAGGGCAGTCCTTCTTAAGCTTTTGTTTACGACAGCGTGAAAAGTAAAATTTTATTCTGTCATTATTTTCTCAAGTTCTATGTGCTATCCATTTTTATTGTTGCTGCTGTTGCAAGTCTTCAAATGATGTGGTTTTTCTTATTTGGTAAATAAGATTTATCGATTAATAATGAATTTTTACAAGTAGTGTTTTCAATTTTTTATCATAATAATTTATAATATATAAATCTTTTAAAATTCTGCATTACTTTTATCCCGTTAGATGATATTGTCATAAAGTTAAAATTATATTTACTAATCAAAAATTGAAATGCTTAATATAAATCATTATACCCAGAGATTTGTAAAATAATTTTTATATGGATATAAAATATTATGTAATGTACCCATTTTTGAAAGTATGGTTGACCATACACGACATTATCAGAAAATAAGAGCGATGACTATAGTAAATTTAAAGTCAACATTCCTAAAATTAGATTACGGAGAATACTTTCAAACATTTTTATTATTGTGTTGTTTCGGAGCAGGTCCGGTCCCTTCTCTGGTGGAGGTCAACTTTTTCTAAACCCACGTGGTTTTATTAACCAATGAGAGACTGTCTAACATCATGTGACCAATCTCTATATATAGGAGCAGACGAATTTTACAAACCCAACAATAGTGTGGAAAATCAACATCTTGATGATGTATTGCTTTCTTTTTGAGATACATGTGCTATTCACTATAATTAGTTCTACTGTTGAAATTCTTCAAACGATGTGGTTTTTGTTATTTGCTAAAGTTCTTTGTGATTCTGTAGCTCCAGTCGACAAGATCTGACAAAGGACAGTCCTCTTCAAGACTAGAAAGCGCCATTCGCTTGAATCCATTTTTAATCATAGATCGGAGAAAATGGTTGTATATAGCTGATAGTTTAAATGCTTCTGAATCAGTTGAACATTATGCATGATATTCATACAAGTCTAAATCTGGCAAAGCTATTTCAGAACATACGATAATAAAGTTACAGTGATCCCTCGTTTATCGCGGTAGATTGGTCCCGAGACCCGCCGCGATGACTGAGTTTCCGCGAAGTAGGGACGCCATATTTACAGTATTTATTTAACGTGTATTTGGACTTTTAAAACCCTCCATGTACTGTTAACAAACCACCGATTACAGTACTCCATTAATAACAAGGACAACTGTTAAGTAATCATACTTTAGATTAAAAAAAATAAAGATTGCTATTATACTCAACACGAAGGAAGTAAAATTTGAATAATGATGATGATGAATTTGCTGCGCAGTAGAAATGATGATGACTTCTACTGCGCAGCTGATGAGTGTATTTTACGTCTCTTCAGACGGCGATGACCTTTCCTGGGACATTCTCTTGCACTTCTTCGAACGTACAACCGTAGTAGTAGTAGTAGCAGCAGAAAACGGTTCTTTTTTGCGAGGCCGCAAAAACATTGTGATAGGAAGTTGCTGCCGCTGCTTCTTTTTCCGTTCAAAGAGCATCTTGTAGGGATTCATGACTTCGTCGACCTTGTTGCGAAATTGCACAGAACGAACCATATCGTCGTCCCATTCCTATGACCCCTCTTTCAATTCTTTAGCCAGGTTGCAGAGCTTGGCCAGCCTTTATCAAATGAAGCCAGTTTAGTCGACAATTTGCGTTTCTTCTTCGCTGGGCGACTTCATCAAGTCTTTGAGGTCTGCGTCGATTAACGGCTGGGAGTGGCAGTCTAATAACTCGTCGATGTCTCCCGTGGTCATGTCTGCAAAGCTGTCACCTCCAATGATTGCAGCCAACTTCAAAGATTTCTGTACTGCAGAGTGTTGGATTTCGGCAGGTGTAAATCCCTTGTCGTCGTAAATAACCTCAGGCCACAAATTCTTCCAGCTCTCGTTAATGGCGGCATTCTTCATTTCTTTCAATGCTTTCTGGATTATTTGGAGGCACGTAGCAATTGTGTACTGCCACCAGTATGCCTTCAAGTTAAAATTTTCGTCTTCTTGGGCGGCATCCACAGAAGCAAGCAGGTTCGCCAGGACATTCCTCGTGTATAGGGCCTGGAACGCCCTAATAACCCCCTGATCCATTGGCTGAATAAGTGACATAGTTTTGGGCGACAGAAACTCAATCTGAATGCCCTCATGCGACAGATCAGTAGCGTGGCCACCAGCGTTATCCATTAAGGGAAGGATTTTGAATGACAAGCCATTCTCTAATAGATACACTTTGACTTGCGGGATAAAACATTAGTGGAACTAGTCGAAGGTCAGCATCTTCATTATCCACGCCTTTGGACTGTGCATCCAATGTACGAGTAGCAGATTCTTGTTTTTGCTTTTTAAAGCCCTTAGGTTTTTAGACTTATAAATAAGCCCTGGCTTTAACAAAAAAAATCCTGCAGCATTGCAAAACATCACGAGGGTTACACGATCCTTGTATGCTTTAAAGGTTTTGCTTCCTCTCTGTACAGGAAAGTTTGTGACAGAATTCTTTTCCAAAACAAGGCCGTCTCGTCCATATTAAAAACTTGTTCGGTCTTATATCCACTTTCGGAGATAATCTTCTTGAAAGTTTCATTCACGTATGTTTCGGCAGCGCGTGTCAGCAGAAGCATCCTCGCCATGCAGAGAAAGGCTTTTTAGGCTGAAGCGTTTCTGAAACTTTGCAAACCACCCTTTGCTAGCAAAAAAAGTGCGTTTTTTTTTAGGTTGTGAATCACTGAACGTCCCTGATTGCGGATCTTCTACGTTGTCTTTGTCTTCTTCCTCGTGGTCGCTACTGTCGTCCTCAGGTTCCCTAGCGGCGAAAGTCTCGTACAGGCTCCAAACCTTTGTTTGGATGATATTCGTATCCAAGGCTATGTTCTTCCTTCGGCAGTCGGCTATCCATACGGCCAAAGTAGCTTCCATACAGATGATAGTTTTATTACGAGCCGTAACCACTCTCTTCGCCGACATATTAAAAGGTGATGGCAGCCGTCTTCCTAATGTTAGCCTCGGCCTTCTTGATGTAGAGAACAGTGAATTCGTTCACGCTAAAATGGCGGGCTACGGCAGCGAAAGTTCTCCCTTCCTTCAACATATCCAGAATTTTCACTTTCTCAGCGATCATTCTTCGTTTGCGTTTAGGCTCGGTACCGCCCTTGAAAGAAGCAGCACGCTTGGGAGCCATTGCAGGGGATGAAAACGCGAAGTTCAACGAAAAAAAAAAAAAAAAAAAAAAAAAAAATCACACACAGCACAGCGTAAAGTTGTACAGTAAACCGCTCGGCGAGAAAGCTTGAAGCGAAATGGCCGCGGGGGAGAGACAAGGGGAGATACTGCGGATTTGAGTATCGGTCAAAGCACCAATCACAAGCCAGATTACAAAATAGAAAGCTGTGGTTCGTTTGTTCTCTCTCTCTCTCTCTCGTTCTCTCTCTCTCTCTCATCACGTCTTACAAAGCACTTCGTCAACAAGATCGTACGCTTTGCGTTATCTCAACAACAGGATACCCGGGTACTATATGCACATCGTATTCTAGATGGGGTTTGTTTGTTTGTCATTTGAGTTACAAGTTCAAATACACCTGTATATGTTTTTTTTTTTTTTTTTTTTTTTTGCTATTTTACGCTTGTTTTGTTGTTCCTAGACTAGGAAATGATATTTATTATTAATATTTTAATGGATTTAATGAAAAATCTTAAGTGTTCATATATCACGATTTTTCTAGAATTTTCCAGAAACTACGCGATATATTTTTCATATATATATATATATATATATATATATATATATATATATATATATATATTAATAATCCGCGAAATCACGAGTCCGCGATAGTAGAACCGCGAATTAGCGAGGGATCACCGTAGTCATAATATTCGTGACGTCATTAAAAGTTTCTGTCCCGAGGAAAAAGTGATGGAATGGCAGGAGAATGCTTATTGGTTCAGCTCTTATTGAGACAGGCCGGAAACAGCAGCCCAACTTGTATATAAAACTAGAGGTGGGTAGATAGGCACAGAGGTGGGTTACTGCATTATAAACTTCTCCTTTTCCCGACTTTAGAAATAATTATTCAATCCGGAACAGAAAGTTAATATTAAAATAAATATTTGATATCGGCAAGGAAGCTTACAAATATTTTATATATGTAATGAAAATGCGAAATCACTTCAGTGTAACCCGGATATAAGATAGACCCGGATATAAGAGAGATTTTCTCTGGTCCCAAATTAGAGCCTGTGTTAATGTATATAAAATAGACCAAACCCGGATATAAGAGACTTCTTTTCCGTCCCGACAACTCTCTTATATCCGGGTTACACTGTATAGTCTTTTTATGTTGCGGTAAACGGGTTTTGTGAGAAGAAGAAAAAAAATTGCTGTAGAACAAGAATCAGCATTTGCTTTCGATTTGCCATATTTGCCACAAGATTCTTTGTCTTCATACGACTGGCAGATTTCATCTAACCTTTACTAATCCGGTTCAAGCCAATGGAAATAGATACAGGCGAAATTGCTTTCATGGAAAAGTTGTCAATTCTAACACATTGGTGAATAATCCAATTTTCGATATCTGCTTCAGAGATTCATTTTTCTTTGCTTTACATTTAGTCTTTATTTTGTTTAAAAAAAACGAAAAAACACGAACAATATTTGGCATCGAAGTAAAATAAGATATGATTGTTATGGGGACTGCATTTTGTGTTGATTAACTCCAGGGCTTTGAAAAAAAAAAAAAACGAATCCTTAAAAAACGAATAAATCACGACGCAAATAAAAAATAAATAAAATAAACCAATATATATTTTTCATATTTAAGAAAAATGAATAACAGAAAATGGAATTTTAATTTCTAAATTAAAATATTTAAATTTCATTTAAAAATTAAATTCAGTATATGACTGCATAAACGGTGGACGCGGAGATAGCAGAGCATATACGGAGATTTAAAAAAAAAAAAAAAAATCAACTTTTTCGTGATGGTAGATCACGTGTTAAAAAACATGGCCGAAATTCCACTATTTTGGCTCAATTTCAAACAAAGCTTCAGAGCGAGATTTTGAGCCATTTTTTTTTTAACAGAAGTGAATCTTATATCCCTTTAAATACAGTAATTACTGTAGGGGCCAGTATTCCGTTTCAGGGCACCCTGGGTTAGAATAATATAACAGACTTTACACCTCATATTGCAGGTTTTACACAAAGGAAAAAAGACAATTTGAATTTTCTATATGTCAATCGTGTTTATGTATTTTTTTTTCTCTGAACTTTCATTAATTATAGTAAGAAAGATGGTGGGTGGGTAGCGTAATTGTTATCAGCACAAAAAAAAATGAAACTGGTGAGCATCTTTCAAATTCTGACCAAATCATTTTTATGAGGTAAGAAGCATTCTTGATTCAGTCTTATCTCGATTTCAGACACTTTCTCACCAACGTGACGTGGTTTGGCTTCCCTCTGTCTTTTCTACAAATATTTTCATGGCAATTGCTCTGACGAGCATTTTCCCTTCGTGTCCCGACCACATTAATATAAGTGTGCTACTAGATTGTCAACTAGATCCCACGGTTGAAATAGCTAAAATGCAACTGCGACTTCTACGTCAACAGTTCCTTTCCTCGCACTTCTCGCCTATTGAACTCCCTTCTGTTACCTTTCTTCCCTGATAAATACAATCTTCAAACATAAATCCAACGCCAATCGCCATCTTCTTGAACCCCGATAATCTTTCGTCCTTTCCTCAATGCTCCCTATACTCACTCTTCTTTCTCTTTCACTCACTTTAAACCCGTCTGTTCTAGTGACATTCTCACCTTGCTTGGGGGCGAAATGATTAAAAAGAAAAGAAAAAGAAATAAAAAATAAGATACATTTTACAAATGGCTGGACGGTTTTGTTTAACGGCAGATCAACACCTCTATGGGTTATTTAAGTAATTTTATGGCTTCAAATAAATACATTTTTAACACAATTATATACTTTCAACTACAGATAAAATGTATTCATGGTTATTTTACTATATGTATTGTTGGCCCTTTTTTTAGATAAAAAATGTATTGTTGATATTTTTACTATAAATATGTAATGTTGGTCCTTTTTTAGATGAAAAATGTATTGCTGATATTTTTATTATAAATATGTAATGTTGGTCCTTTTTTAGGTAAAAAATGTATTGCTGATATTTTTGCTATAAATATGTTGGCCCCTTTTTTTTTTTAGATAAAAAATGTATTGCTTATATTTTTACTATAAATATGTATCGTTGGTTCTTTTTTAGATAAAAAATGCATTGCTGATATTTGTACTATAAATATGTATCGTTATCAGGGAAGCAAGTAAACTGAATAGAGTTCCACAGGCGGGAAGTACGAAAAAAAGAAACAGCTGAAGTAAAAGTGGCGGTTGCACTTAGCTATTTCAACAGTAAACGGGTGGGACGTAGATGCCAATCTAGTGGCACACTTAAATTCATGTCGGCGGGACACCAGGGAAAAAGCTCGTCATACCTATTCGAAAGATTTTTTTCTTAAATGCGTGGTCGAATATAGACTAAAAGGAAGTATAAGAGGATAAACATTACTTAGAGCTACAAAGAATAGTTGTGAAGAACCATGAACACCCATGTCCTGGCGGAAACACCATGTAAAAGAAGCCATGTCGAAATCGTTTAGTTTTTAGAAGAAGTCGATTTATTCGATCAAAAGACGGCAAGTGCGACAATGAGATCCGTAGACGTATTGGGATGGCCAAGAACGCATTTCAAAAGTTGGACAGAGTATTGCGAAACAGGAAGATCTATTTGGTAACAATACTTTTCTTTGTTACCAAAGAGATCCTCATCGCCGTCGCCTCGAGTCTCTTCATCTTTCAGGAGACCGTTCAACATTCGCTGCCGTAAAGGATAGATGTCACGTAACAGCTCAATACTCTTATTTGTTACCAAAGAGATCCTCCTGTCTCGCATTGCTCTGTCCAACTTTTGGAATGCGTCCTTGGCAATCCCAATACATCTACGGATTTCAGTGTCGCACTTGTACTGAGCTGTTACGTGACATTTGTTCTCCTTTACAGTAGCGAATGTTGAACGGTCTCCTCAAAAATGAAGAAACTAGAGGCGACCAAGATGTGGTCCTACAGAAGGATGCTAAGGATATAATAGACCGAGCATGTGAGCAACAATGAGGTCTTAGGGAGGATGCAAAGATGGAAGAGTCTTATACTTAATATCAGAAAGAGGTAACGTAAGTTTCTGGGACACGTAATGAGAAAGGAGAGCTTGGCGAATCTGATACTCACAGGTCGAATAGAGGGAAAGGGTGTCAAGGGAAAGCAATGCATAGCATACCTGGCGGGCAAGTGGGTGACAGAACGTGGTCTCGGGGAGAAATGCCACTATTCTTAGATAAATCTCAAACTGTTGATAGAAATGGATGTTTATATATCACGAGAACCTTGTGTTTGGGAAAGAGTTGGACACATCGCTCTCTGCTGTCAGCATTTATTTAATTTAAGGCAAATTTCCAGGCGATAAGCAATTCAAGTCTCACATTCAACATCACGTTTTAATGTAATAATTTTAATCATGTTGAATTGTAGAAAGAACGAAAAATAATCAAATTCAAGGCGACCATTTTTATTAACCATCTCCATCAATGGGCGGGAGAAACTAGTTTCTTCTTCTGTATCTCTTTGGGATATAGGTGATCATGGTTCTCCACAACTTCCTGTCTTTTGTAGCCCTAAGTAAAGTTTATCTTTTTGCTATCTCTCCTAATTCCTGTTCTGCCAAATATTTACACAATCTCGTTAGGTAGCTTATATGCTGTTTTACTCTGTTCCTCTTGCCTTCAAAATGTTGTCAGTGTTAAATTTTCCAAGCTTTTTTCCTCATTATCTGTCCCAGAAATTTCAGCGGCCTCTTTCTAGGTGTTTCTTTTGTTTCCTTTTTCCCCAGAACTTCGTCGTTGCTCACGTATTCAGTCTGTGGTATTCTCATCCTTCTGGTGAACAACATTTCTGCTGACACGAGTCTCTTCATCTATAGGGAGTTTCGCCCATCACATCAAATTACTACAAAACCAAAGCCTGAAAACTCATGTTCTTAAATAGTCTTGTCACATCGAAGCTTTCATATGGATATCATACATGGCACCATAAGCGTTCAGAAATATCTTCAAGACCTTTCCCACAGATAAAGCATTACTAGCATCTACTCTACAGCCATTTTCATGGCAGATGTTCAGGCAAACCACATTCCTTGGTTCACCCAGTTCAAACTTTCACTGCTAGGACCCGCCATACCATCTAGTTGACATATCTTCATTCACTATTTACATTATTCGGACTATTGTCCTCGTCTTTATCGCCATGTTTATCACATCGGCCGTTGTACGCTCTGGCCTTCTTCATGAAGTATATGTAGGAAATATAACAGTTGGTCCTAGATTTGAAGAGGTTAGGATTGTAGTCATTAGGAAGGAGGGCTTGGAGAATCTGATACCCACGGGTCAAATAGAGGAAAAGAGAGACAAGGGAAAGCAGCGTGTGACATACACAACGAGCTTAAGCAGGTGGATAACAGAACGTGGTCTGGGAGAGGAAGCAGAAGGAAGGAGCTTGCTAAGAGATGCAAAGGATAGAAGGAGGTGGAGAGCCATGATCGCCTACGTCCTGAAAGAACATAGCACATAAAAAAAGAAATATTATTGGACCAGCAGCGCGGGTGAACGAGTAGGGAAGTAGGTGGGGACAACAGCCCTTCCAAATTAGGGCAAAACTGCGAGGAGCAGCCGAGAAAACCAAAAGAAAATACTATTGCAGAGAGCAAAAAAAAAAAAAAATAGAATACATATCCTCCTGGAAGCAGTTTAAGCTGACGCCTCTTTTCTATATATCTAAACTACAGGGTGGTCCGAAAGTCTTGTTATCTTCTACCAAAAAGTACTGAGAACAACAGAACAACAAGTAATACAAAGCTCATCTATTGAATTCAGTTTATTCACTTTCAATGACACTGTATGAGCTTGTGTCAGTCATCTGAAATAGAAAATTATATTAAGTTGGCGGAACAAGACCTTCGGGCCGCCCTGTATATTAAAAAAGTGTAATTTGACAATGTGAAATTTTCATTTGAAGTATGTTGAGCGATTTGCAAATGTTCATCTTAAGTCAAGAAAGCACAAACTGTAAGCAAAATAATCACAATATATATATATATATATATATATATATTGAATTGATCTGGGAATTTATCTATATTGTTGACATGGAAAAAAATCTCTTAGTATAAATGTAATTTACATTAACCAGAAAGAAAAAAAAGGCTTAGACAGAAGCGTCTATCTTTTTAAATTTGGATTTTTTAATGTAACATTTCGATTTCATTTTTGCCTTGAAAAAGTCGGAAGACCAAACGCGTCGGCAAAATCTAAGTTCTTTTTTTCCAATTGTCATTTTATTTATACCAATCTGTCTTGTCCACAGAATTGATCTGGGAATTATATATATATATATTAATATAAAGGCGTCTGTTTAAACTGATGACAGGAAGATTGGTTTGTGATGGTGAAGTCGCTGGATTGATTGGTTGTTTTAGTTTTTTTAAAAAAACGTTATATCATCTTATGGCTCATTTAATGCCGAAATTTAATTTTCCTCTCAGTTTAGAAGTAATACAAATATGCTATGTTATTCCGCCCTCACAAGTGAATACACGGTAGATGAAACTCAGCTTTTGCGTAACTACATGTTTGTGTGGACATGATTACTAGAGGAGGTGACATGTCTGTTTTATATTGTATTTTTGCTAAAGCTATATTTTGGAATACAGTTTGATTTCTTTAAGAAATTGTAGGATATTATATGGATTACGGCCATGAAAGTGCTTTCATCTTGCTTGTCTTAATATTTTAAACCGATTTGGATAAAGTCGCTACAATTTGTTAGCGTGTGCGTTTCGATAGTATTATATAAAAAAAAATTATTGCTGGTATTTTTACTATAAAAATGTATTTTTATACTTTCATAGTGTTTTGAGGGTTCATTATTTGCCAACAGCTGGGACCATAACAGGTGCTAGCAGCCAGAGTCAGGATGGGTCTGGGAACAACAGCAATTAAGAGATGGTTCCATGCTCCTCAAAACCTTCACTCTCCTGATCAGAGGACTGGCTGCCGGATGTAATTAATGGTGAAGTCGAAAATGAAGAGATATTTAATTTTCTAAAAGTATTAAGTAGAATAGAATTCTATGAATGAGGAAAATGTGTCGAAAACATTAAAAGCCCGCCATCTTTATAAATCAAGAAACATCTTGTTATAATTCTGCTTGCCCCTCCCTTTCGGCTGACATAGTTTCAAAATAGTATTAGGCTCAAGCAACAGGCCAGTACCTCTCCTTCGGGAGGGTGATTAGGTCATTACCCTGTGCTTGAAGCGTGCCTAAAGGGGGAAGTGCCAATGGGGGTTTGATCTATTGTTCCACGCTATTGCCGTTAAAACCACTTTAAACTAACCGAGTCACATTCGGTAGCGACGTGGGCGCGCGGAACAGTCCATTCCATCAGTTAGTACTGCCAATACCGCATGAATAATGGACTATTCCATTTTGATCGCGTGGAAATATAGAAAAGACATATCGGAGACGCTACTTGATTTCATAAAATGAATGACGGAAAGAAAGGGAAAATAGAAGAGGCGACGATATGTGTTCAACAACATTTTCCGTAAAATGGAAAAGTTGCTAATTTCAAAATATTTTCATTTTTACACCCCCGCTTTTTTTTTTAAAAGAAAAAAAAAAAAAAGGAGTTTATCGATGGTGACCCAACTTAGATACCTTGCGCAGATTGATATGGTTACAATGGTTTTTCAGATAGAACTGAGTTATTAACAGCCTTCGGTTCCAGACTGGTTTGAATTCAGAGTTTTCCTTCTCCTAGACCGCCGTTGGCCATCTAAGGCTATAGAACCTAGTTTGTCCTGCTACTTACTCATAGCTGGAGGAGAAGAGATGGATTCTTTCCTAGGGGTATTAGCACGCCAGGGAATTTAATGAACTCGACTGTAATTCGCACTCGGCTCTCCGATTCTTCAATCCGTGACGCAATCCATTATTCCACCGTAACACCCTTACGACCAGCATTCATATTTATACAATTGTTATTGAAATTGTCAACCTCAAATAGTGGAATTTCTACGGATATATTATTGTCGTAGAACTCGTTATGAGCTTATTCAATCATTAGGATTTATCAGAAAATTTAAACAGGAAAACCGTAAAATTTCCACGTGTTTTTCTAGTGTTAAATATTAAATATTTCGAGCGATACTTTACGTGATAAAAACAATGACAGAAAATTTCTATTTTAATGGCGCAGATCATTTATGAATGAAAAGAATATAGTGACAACATCAAATTTACATAAAAATGTCTAGACAACACGGAGTCGTGGAGGCGGTCTGTAATGAGATTTATATACAAAATATAATCAAATAAATCCTTAACGTTGGTATTATATATGCTTCTTACAACGTCATTTATTGAAGTTAAAGGGTTGCATGTTTGTGTGTATTTTAGGGATGGTGCGTGTTCATAGATAATAAACAATTAAGAAGCATAAAAACTTGCGTTTCTGTTACGGACGTTTATCTCGGTTATGGTCACTGTAGTGAAATCTACACCAGTGGGGATATACCGGAAGATCTCAGCAGAACTATTTTCATAGCAATGCCTAAGAAACCAGGCGCAAACGAATGTGAATCCTATCGCATAATCAGCCTAATGAGCCACATAACAAAACTCACCATCCGTATTCTGATCAATAGAGCGCGTAGCAGAATCAGGCCAGAGATAGGACAAGAACAGTGCGGGTTTGTTAAAGACACCGAAACAAGGAACGCGATATTCATGCTCATAATGTTATCAGAAAGAGCAATACAAATGCAGAAGGACGTTTACCGATGTTTCATTGACTACGCAGAAGCCTTCGACAAAGTACGACAAAACGATCTGTTCAGCAACCTTGATATCTTTCCCGAATATATCAGAATTAACAAGATATACTGGCAGCCAAAAGTATGTATGCGCATAGGGAACGAGTTCAGTGAATATAGGAAAACAGAAAGGTAAGGATGTGTCTTTTCACCCGACCTGTTCAACGAGGCAGTTCTGAGAGAATTGGAAATTCTACCAGGATTCAACATTGGCAGCCAAAAACGTAACATATGATACGCAGATGACACAGTACTGATAGCAGACACGGAAAAGAAATTGCAAAACCCCCTGCAGAAGGTGGTGAAGAAGAGCGAGAAAAAGGGACTAAGCATAAACTACGAGAAGATAGAGTGAATGGTAATCACCAAAGGATGAGCCCAAAATGAGATTTGCAGGTCGGGGGCATTAAAATCAAGCAGACGCGGAAGTTTCAATATCTGGAAAGTGTTTTGACAGAGGACGTTAAGTGCGACACTGAAAACTGTAGACTTATTGGGATGGCCAAGGACGCATTCCAAAAGCTGGGCAGAGTAAGGCTAGGCAGGAGGATTTCTTTGGTAACAAAAAAAAAAAAAGAAAAAAAAAAAAAAGAAAAAAAAAAAAAAAAGAAAAAAAAAAAAAGAAGAAAAAAAAAAAAAAAGAAAAAAAAAAAAAGAAAAAAAAAAAGAAAAAAAGAGTATTGAGCTGTTACGCGACATCTGTCCTCCTTTACGACAGCGAATGCTGTATGGTCTCCTCAAAGATGAAGAGACTCGAGGCGACGGAAATGTGATTCTACAGAAGGATGCTAATGATATCATGGACCGAGCGTGTAAGAAACGATGATGTCTTGGAGAGGATGCAAACGAGGAGGGGGCTTATACTTAACATCAGGAAGAGGCAGCTGAAGTTTCTGGGACACGTAATGAAAAAGAAGGGCCTGGAAAATCTGATACTCACAAGTCGAATAGAGGGAAAGAGAGACATAGTTGGCGGGCTTAAGCAAGTGGATGACAGAATGTGGTCTGGGGAGGGGAGGCGGCAGAAGGACGAAACTTATTGAGAGCCACAATGGATAGAAGAAAGTGGAAAGCCATGATCGCCTACGACCTGAAAGGATACGACACATAAAAAGAAAAAAAGAAAGTGAAACAAAGTTGTCAATGTCTCTTGGGCATGTGTTTTCTTTTTTGGTTCAAAAGTAAGTTAGGATAAGAATGGTTGCAATGATTGAGCTCTGATTTGCGCTTAGTTGGGACCGACGACCAATTCATTTCATGAGTAGGGCTGCTAAAACATGCTCGGACGTTGTCGTTGGAAAGATTGTCCTTTACGGAAGTGGAGTCATAAAATCGCGCATGCGGCAAAAAACCCTTCCGGTTTCTTTATAACTTGCATTGTGGGAAAATTAATTTATTTTCCTTTTTGTTATTTTATTTATTGCATTTCCCCCACACAATACAAGTAAATTGGATTCATTGGTTCATTGGATTTTGTTCAACTTCATACTTCTCGATTATAAAAACGATACACTATTTACATTATTCGGAATATTGTCCTCGTCTTTATCGCCATATTTATCACACAGTTTCGGCCGTTGTACGCTCCGGCCTTCTTCAGGTGGTTCGAAGAAGGTCGGGGCGTACAACGGCCGAAACTGTGTGATAAATATGACAACAAAGATGAGGACAATAGTCCGAATAATGTAAATAGTGTACATAATACCTCATCTCAGAAATATAGGCAGATATTAAAACGATATTATCATTTATCATTAAGCAAGTTTCTATGTAACAATTTTTAAAACATAAGACACGTAAAGATTTATTTTCGCTTATTGAGAAAGAAAACTTTAAAGAATTTTTCAGCAATTCACTCCGGGTGCTTTTGTGTCAGAATCGATTTCCGGAATTGCTCTGAAAGTGTCTCGCAAAATACGTTCTGTTCCAAGCACAAATTGTCAGAAGACAAATCTTATGGAAACGAGAAAAAAAATACTCCCTAAAAAATTTTATCATCAAAACATCAAATGTGTAAAATGCGGAAAGGAAATCGAATACGAAAAAATAAATAAATAAAAACTGTTCATGTTGGTCAGATTGTGACATTTAAACCAGTGTTGGAAAATTTGCACCAGGGAGCGACAGGGAATAAAAATGGCGATCATTCAGCGCCAAATGTTTCAGATAAAACTGAGGCGATGATGAAGATGTATTTGGAAGTCACACAACTTTAAAAACTCACCAAGAATAAACTAAACATTCCTATTAACTATCTTGGTGACGATCGGAGTATTAGGGATGAGGAGAGGAAAACATTGTGTCGACACTAGCTCCTTCGATTCTAATGACAAAAATCACGACGATGAAGGTAATGGGACACATAAATGTACCCCTGAATAAATCTCTGCTATTTCAATATACAGCAAATTACGAAATTAGGCGAAATTCTTTTTTTCCGTTTTTTTTTTTTTTTTTTTTTTTTGGTATGTCTATATTTCTGAGATGCGGTATAATGTACACTATTTACATTATTCGGACTATTGTTCTCATCTTTGTTGTCATATTTATCACAACTTTTCGGCTATTGTACGCTTCGGCATTTTTCAGGTGGTTTGAATGTCGAACTGAACACTTAATTTCGCTTGCTGGAGTAGACTGTTCTAGTTCCACGTGCCATGTCTAATAGATGTCAGTTATCAGTTATCTCCTGTTAATTTCCCTCTCCAAGTTCTCCACTGCCTTAGCCAAGTATTGTACTCACACTCTTTGGGTTCTGTCACTGGATCTAACTAACGCCTTCATCTACTGTGCTATGAAGGACACATGGCACAGTGGATGAAGGCGTTAGTTAGATCCAATGACAGAACCCAAAGAGTGTGAGTTCAATACCCGCCGTGTAATTATTTTTTTATAAGCTGCAGCCCAGATAGGACAGCGATACTCCATCTTTGACCTAATCTGACTGATAAAGACAAAGCAAGACAGAAGGAGTTCAGGTACTTCCGGGAAAAATATAAAGCAGCCGACCATTTTTCCAGCATCATTAGCGATGGATTTTATATGACTTCCACTTGAGGTCCGGAGTAAATTTGAGTCGCAATAGACACTCCGGGCAAAGGGACAGATTGAGAGTACATCTGTTCATTATGACCAGAGAAGCCAGTTCACTCATTGATCCATGAGAGTTCGATCAGATGATAAATCATCTTAACGATGAGCCGTGCGTTAGAGCGACGCCTGACGATGCGCCGCGCGTTAGAGCGACGCTTGAGATTTGAAGTGAACTAAAGTCCCAATACAGGTTCAACAAGTTCCTCCAACTTCGAAGAAAGATTGTAAATGTGAACAGAATAGCGAAAGCCATTATAGAACCTTAATAAATTGCTGGAATGTAGAAAGCGACGAAAGCACTTGGAAATGTTTTTAAAAGTTAAGCGAAACTGTCAGACCAATAACCCAAGAGAGACAACTCTCATTCACGGAAGCAAGAATATCATAATAATAAATTTAAACAACAAAAAAAATAAAATAAAAATACGGTGTCGTCGATTCGAAGCCCGAGCTGGTGAATCAACAAACGGAAGTGCTACTCAATCAAAGTGCCAAAGACGACCACCGTAAGTGATAATTCCAATATAGATAAGGTTAATGGGGAAATGGACTCACGATTTCACGGTAATGACCAAAAGGAATTTGGTGCACTTGACTATATTACTGACAATGAGGGTGTGTTCAAAGAACACTATCAACTTGTTGCATCAGATGAAGGTATAAATCTGAATATCCACAGGATAAAAAAAGGCAATCTGCACGGTTTGTCACAGACCATGAGAAATCATCTGGGTCACAGGTAAATGCAGTTTGTGTTGTAAGTGTTTGCAAAAACGATTTTAATGGTAGGCAGCCAAGTGTTATATAGGAATAAAGTGTCGCTGCCGACACTGGAGTTTGAACATAGATCGCCAGTGAGTAAACACGGGTGATTCCATTTTGAGTAGATAGACCACGTAACCATAAAGGAAATGTATATATGGGAATTAGCGTGGCGTCTAATCGATCACCATTTCTATTCTATCCTCTATTACTATACGGATCAATATTCTCTATACTATTTCTTCATACTGAACACTATACGGATTACTATTTGAACAAGTACTGTTAGCGCGAGTGATATTCGCAGGCGTCTGGCACCAGTATTGTTCAACGGCGTTGAACTATAGTTGTATCTACGATTACGAAGTCACTACTACAACGAGCATTACGAAAGTTACAACGAGTATTCGTTGACATCACAAAACGAAGCTTCAATAAAATTGCTTCTATCTTGGTAACCACTCTCCACTGATGCAAAACCTCCGAAACCATGCACTCACCTCCAGCAATGCCGCCTCCACAACAAACATTCAACTAAACCTCACCTGATGTAACGTCACTGCAACATTGATCCCGGCTAGTACCTAGATTGGTGACCTCTGGGGAATACCAGATGATGTAAGCTTGGAAGCGCGGGTGATGTAATGGATAATCGCTCGGAAATATTAATCGGAGAGCCTAAATTCGAATTCCAGTTGGGTTTCTTATATTCACTAACGCGCAAAATTATTGGAATAACACTCGCAGTAATAGTACTTGCTCGATAATACTCGCTCGAATAGTAAATAGTATAGAGAATAGCCAACCGTATAGTAATAGAAGATGGATCTAATTGATCCTCATTTCTAGTCTAACGCTAATTCCCATATTATATTGATAATATTCGTGGTTAAGACACACACACTGACCACTAATATTATCAATATATATATATATATATATATATATATATATATTAGGTTGGTGCAAAAATAATGTCGTTTTCTCACATATGTTACTATGTGAGAAAACGACATTATTTTTGCACCAACCTAATAAATTCCCAAGAGGATAGAATCCAGGTAGAACTCAATGTCCAGGACAGAGTAAGAATATAATATAAAAGACTCAAACATTAATATTCCATGCTTATAATTTATTACATTGGAATCGTAATCACGATCCTACATGAATTTGTATGTCTGATGAATTGGATCGTGATTACGATTCCAATGTAATAAATTATAACCATAGAATATTAGTGTTTGAGCCTTATATAAGTGAACACTTAGAGGCGACAGTCTGTTTCATGCTAGACGAAATCGTCAGGCCACGAGTATTGTTATTTTTCTCGGCTATTTATATACACGGGTCAGTGTCGCATTGTAAGTAGTCTATTTTGGCGGTTATTTTGCCGGAAGTCGTTTATTCGTTTATTTATTTATGTGGGTTAAATTATTTTGCTTGTCATTATTTTTTTTAATTTTATTTTAATCAGTGTTTTTGTAAACGTAGTAAAAATTTGTTTATATTGCTTATTTAATAGTTTTGGTTTGGGTAGATAATTAAAGCTATTTATTCAAATTTGGGGTTGATTGTTGTAGTTTATTCTAACTATTATATTGGCGGGAGCATTTTTAATTTGTTTATTACTTCATGTATTTATTTAGATTATCTTTATTTGTTTTTTTCTAACGGTTAATTTATCGGGATCGGTTTGTTTATCTGTTTATTTGGATGAATTTAGATTTTACTTGTTTTTTTTATTATTTATTTATTATACTGTATATTTTTATTTACTCTTTTCGGTTTTCGATTTTTAAGTTTCCTTATATAACAGTTATAGCTATGTTTTTCGTCCGATTTTTGGTTTGATTTTTATAGTCTAATATTTTGGTCATAATGGTTTTTTAATTTGTTTATTATTTACTTTATTTATTTATTTTTATTTTATTTTTTTTAGTTTTCGATTTTTAAGTAACGTAGTAAAAATTTGTTTTCATGTCTGTATTTCAAGATGAGCTCGGATCTTTTATTTAATAATTTATTTTGGTCTGGGAAAGTAATGATAGCTGTTTTTTTTCTGCAAGCAAAGTCTGCAAGTTTTTGATTGGTTGTTGCAGGCTGATGATCTTTTCTTTATTTTCCAACATATTTTTGGTGTGATGTGCGTTTTGTTTTTAATTTCCCAGATATACTTAGAAAGCATTGTGCTGTTCGCATATTTACTATTTGTGAAAGATGTTTTGTGTGCATAATTTCTTTGTTTCCAGGGTTCTTCAGTTACTCCTATGTATACTTTTTCTTCATTATCTTGTGATTTTATCGTGGCTTGGTATATTACGTTGTTTTGTAAACAATTACCGTTTAAGGGACATTCGTTCTTTATTCTGCAGTTACACGTGGGTTTAATTTGTTCGTGTGGTTTGTTGATAATTTTCTTGTGCTGTAGCTGATTTTTACTGTGTTTTTGTTGAATATTTTGTGTAGGGTGCTCCATTCTGGGAAGTGTTTGTGTAAGAGTTTTAGGAATATTTTTCCTACGTTTGTTTTTTACGTTTTTGCTGTACGGTGGGTTGAACCATAGGATATTTCTTTTCCTGTTGTCCTTTTTGTGTTCTGTGGTATGTGAGTGTTGCTGGGAATCCACTATCTTTTAGGGTTGTGTTGTAGTTTTTCTTAGCTTTGTTAAATATGGATTCATTGGAGGAATTGTCGGAATGCCTGCGGTTAATCGATTTTGGTATCTGTTTGATTATAGAAGGCGGGTGGTTGGAAGATGTGTGTATATAGAATGGTTTATCATTGGGTTTTCTGTATGGTTTATATGTGCCTTTTCTTAGGTTGAAGGTATTAGGTTGGTGCAAATATAATTACGTAATAATGTCGTTTTTTGACGTTAAAAATACGTCCAAAAACGACATTAGTACGTCATTATTTTTGCACTAACCTAATAACAGCGAGAAAATCTACTTCGTTTAGGTTTTTATATCTATGTCGAATCCGTTATTTTTGAAAATCTTTATTATGTGAAAATAGTAATGATTTACGGGAGTGCTTAATAATGTCGATTTCGTTTGGTTTTATTAGTATTTGTTCCTGAGCTAAGTTGATGACCTTATCTAGCATGGGTTTGCGTCTAGCATGAAACAGACTGTCGCCTCTTAGTATTGACTTTATAGCGAAGAAAACGGCGACTTACCTCGTCAAACCAAGCGACAGCGTGTCGCATGTATTCTACGACGGAAAAAGTGGCGAAAAAGAAAACTACTTACCAAACAGAGGGGCACGTATTCCACATAACATGCTGAAAATGAAATAATTGAATTAAAGAAAAAACAAGTCAGTCGCAGGAGTCGCTATAAAAGTATTTTGATATGCAAATTACGGAAAATCATATCCCAGCTGTCGACGAATGGAAGAAATAGGTTCTGCCGATAAAAGCAGTTGATGTTCTCAATTCGGCAGAAAAAATTCGGGCATTTTTGGTTTCGTACGTTTGTTAGTGAGCGAGTTATTTTTCTGACTGGTTACACGCATTGTGATTTGAAATAGTACCGGCGAATCGAGTTTTCAGCATTTCTTTCTGCCCACGATATTCGAGTCTGGACTTACAGTGATTCTTCTTTGTCTTGTGGAAGTAATCTGCGACAAATACTTCCTTTGCTTTCAGAACGCTTACAGACTTCAATGTTCTTTTATATTTACACACGCTCTATCATTACTATTTTACAATGAAGAAGCATGGATAAAGAATGTTGGGATCTTTGACACTACAATGGGAAGTTTTGACGGTGTAGGGACCTGCGAAATCATAGGTATATACTTACTACACGAACTAAGCAAAATAATAGATAGAAATTACAACACTCTACATGAACGACGGTCTCATAATCTTAAGAAACTGTAACAAAGAAAACACAGACAAAACTAAAAATCAATAATAAAGATTTTCAAAAATAACGGATTCGACAAAGATATAAAATTGAATAAATAGCTTTATCTTCCTAAACCAAAACAAAACTATTAAATAAGCGATATTAACAAATTGTTACGACGTTAACAGAAACACCAATTGAAATAAAAATAAATAAATAAAATAAATAATGACAAGCAGAATTATTTAACCCAAATAAATAAACGACTTCCGACAAAATAGACTACCCACAATGCACCACTGACCCATATATATATATATATATATATATATATATATATATATATATGTGAAAATATTGTAGAAAATAGGAAAGAAACTGGTTTGGTAAATAATCCAAAGTTCCTTAGTATTTTTGTTATTATTTTTAAAAAATAGTGCTCGATACGAAAGTAGAGCATAAATATAATTATTTATTTAAAAATATGATTCCAACTCGCTACATAAGAGGTCTCGTGTTTCAAAACAAGAGCCGAAAACTTCAAAATAATATTTGAATTAACTTGAGTTAAAGTAGGCTACTTTAACTCAAGTTAATTCAAATATTATTTTGAAGTTTTCGGCTCTTGTTTTGAAACACGAGACTTCTTATGTAGCGAGTTGGAATCATATTTTTAAATAAATAATTATATATATATATATATATATATATATATATATATATATATATATAAAATAAGATGACGTGATAGTATAGTAAAGTAAATATATATATTTCCTTTATTATCACGGCACCTTATTTCAAATGGGATCGCCTGTGTTTGTTCTCTGGCAATCTATGTTCAAACTCCAGTGTCGGCAGCGATACTTTATTACTATATAACATATTTAGATTTCGGTATTAAATGACCCATAGAGGTGTTTATATGCTGCTAAACAAGCACCCAATCAAGAAATGCAACCATGTAACATAATTAAACGAATGTGTTATATTTGAATTGACCCACTTTCCCCAGATATTCGAAATAATTCATATACTTGTAACCTCCACCAACCATGAGTAAGAAAGTTTCTTTTTACGCTATTGTTCACCAAATAAAAGCCCTAAGTGCCATTCAAGGTAGAGGCTTACTAAATGGGAATCTTTTATGGATGAATAGAGAAGGTGAAATGGCTGTGTATTATTTTATAATATGAAGATATGTAGGATACATACACGTTGGTCCTCGATATGAAGAGATTTTAGTGATCAGAGAAGGATTCATACATTTCCCACTTCCGTGTCAATACCCTTGGGAAACGTATGAATCTCTTTCTTCTTCTCCCAGCTATGGGTAAATAGCAGGACAGACCGGGTTCTATAGCCTTGGATGACAACTGGTCTACCTCAGAAAGAAATGGCAACCTACTGTTGGAAAAAAATCTGCCTCGTCAATCATGTATCGAAAGATACATGATCGCTTAAGCGTATATCACGCACGACACATCACCGACTGATCAGGGAAGAATTGCCATGTAAGTTTATTCTCACATGGCAATTCTACATTTCCGAGGAAGAATCTATTTGACTTGAACTTCTTCCTTACCAATAGAATATGAGAATGAGGAGATCTGTATCAGCAGAAATAATTATCGCCTCAAATCACTTATAATCTAAAAATACTAAATAGTCTCTGGCTTTAAATAACCTTTAAAAAGGTTGATAAGCCGTAAAAAGCAAACCAACCAATCAAATCTCCCCGACCTGCAACAAGGATTCCCCAGTGGTCCTTCAGTGGTTTCAGAAGGAAGACGACATATCTTTGAAGTATGGTCAGTCAAACTCGATTAAGCAGTGTGATAGAATTAAATATTGAGCATTGGTATGCTAAAACATATCTGGAGAAATGTTGATATTTTCGCTGCTATGAAATATTATTTTTTGCTTTAGATGTGCATAAAACTGAAGAACTAGGAGAGAAGATAGTAAAAGTAAACAAAATGCGAAGATTATCATCTTCAGCAATAGTGAAGAGTTATGCGCTGGGGACGACAAGATCAGATACAAAAACTGCGTAGTATAATAAAAAACAAAAGAAAGGAGATGGGCACATACTGATCGTGAAAGATACTTTTCATAAAGTATTAAGAGATAAACTATCTTTAGAAAGTAAGAAAAGAGTGCCGAACTGATGTGTGTTATCCCATATGACAGTGAATGCTTAAAAAATCTTCCCAAATGAAGAGACTTGAAGCGACGGTGATGCGTGTCTACTGACAGAAGATGTGAGCAACGAACATGTTTTAAGGAAAATTTGAATTACAAGAAAACACAGAATCAGCAAGAGACAGATTAAATTTCTGGGAAACGTAACGAGGACATATTCAAAACAAGAGAAAGAGAAGGAAACCTGACAAATAAGAATGATAAAGGGGCAAAAGTTACTTAGAGTATCAAAAAATAGGAAGTTGTGGATGGCTATGATCAACTACTTAACGCGTTTATGTGAATGGATGACAGAACAAAGACAAAGAATGATGTTAAAGGAGCAAAAGTTACTAAGAGCAACAAAAGACGGGAAGCTGTGAAGAGCCATGACAACCCACTTAGCGAGTTTGAATGGACGGCAGACCAAAGATAAAGATTATAAATATTAAAAAAACTACTGAGAATAAATTTAAAAAAAAAAGAAAGTGTGGAGGGCTATTTTCGCCAACGGTTTGAAGGGGTATGGCATACAAACATTATGTGTATACTAATAGTGTTGTCATTTGCTGGAAAAGATATTCAAAACTAAAACGTGTGTTTTTGCATAAAATGTTTGGAAAATCACCTCCACCCCTGCTTTCTAACCTCCTCCAATGTGTTGCCAATACGGTCACAGTAAAGAGGGCAACTTATGTAACATCAGATACGATAGTAAATATTTTAAATACAAATCAATAATTTGTGTTGGCTCTGGAGATTAAGGGCCGACCTGTACCAGTGCAATAGAAAAAAAAAAAAAAACTGCTAACAATATTCCTTTATATCTCTTTAATTTTAAAGTGGTCTTGAAAAAGAAAGGTATTGTCAATAGTCATGAATTAATGCAAGCGTTGCTTACAACAGAGTTGTATAACGTAAATGCGTTTAAAAGTATTTCTCTATCGAAATGCATTAAAATATATGAACAGAGTTATTGTTAGCGGTCAGGAATTAGCGCAAACAACAGGGCAATAACACGCATAATTAATTTCATAATTAGTTTTTCAACTGCTTAACCCTTTTTTCCGGCGTAGACGTTTATATACGTTTTTACTGAAGGTGTCTTTTTCAGAGACGGACGAATAAACACGTACAAAATGTAAAATTCAAAAACCAGCTACAGACGTGTTTATACGTCTATCTTGATTCATTTTATGCCCTTTTGAAACAAGTCCAATTGTTAACTCATATGTCTGGTAGAAGTGTTAGCCACCGCTTAGGTACTTTAAGATGTCTACGTTTGTTTGTTTTTTTTTTATAATAAAAATAAAGAAATCGTCTGAAAATGAAGCGTTTTTCCCAATCATTCAGAAACACCATGGTTTTAAGAGTGTAGTCAAAGGAATCCCGAGAGGTGGCGGAATCCCCCGAGAGGTGGCGGAATCCCCCGAGAGGTGGCGGAAGGAGAATCAGATTCCCGCTAGGACGGATAATTTGATATCGCCCGCTATGATCGATCTAAGGCTTCGATTTTGATTTGTGACTGTGGAAAGAAATGCAAGAATCTACGGTCTTAGAATACACTAGGGAGGCTAGGATGAAATGCATGGATAAAGGGAGGTCTAATGCAATGCAAAGATTTATCTCCTGGTGAGACGGAGATGCAAGGCCGGGACTCGCACTACAGTGCACAATCCCTCCAAGCAACAGACCAGACAAACTCAAAGTAATTCGTACACAGATCAAGTGCGGCCTCCAGCGACTTGTTATAGCGAGTGACAACAGTTTGACGAGGACGTAAACAGGATCGTCCTTCCTATATCAAAATGACAATCAGTGAAATCAGTAAGAAAATGACATCAATGGAAAGTCAGATCTGACAAATGGCGGACTACCTGTCTCCCGATTGAAGTCGGATGCCGTGGTTTTGCAGGAAGATCTCTGTACAGAACTCGAGGTCAGCTAGGAGTCAGGGGAGTTAAAAAAAAAAAAAAAAAAAAAATGGGAGAAAGGCCATCAGGACTACTTTAGGATGCCACAGAAAAGGCCTCAAAATGGCTATGGATTAAAAGATCGGATCCATGAGGTGGAGAAAGAAGGAAATGAGAGAGAAAAGAAAATATATAGAGGGATGACCAAGGTTACTGTTTGAGGGGAGGGTCTTTTTTTTTTTTTTTTTAACCGGTTCCCCGCCGACGTCTTTGTGTTTCCAGTACATTTTTTCTTTCCTGCCCGGGAAGGGGAGAGGAGCTAAAGGGAAAAAAAGGGTGGGAGGAAAAAAGAAAAAGCAAGAAACGTTTCTGGTCATAATTCCTATGACCAACGAATCTGTATGAATGTTTTTTTCTTTATTTAGTGAAGTATCGTTTCATAGGAGATAAAAACATTCCTGGTGACAAGTAGAAATTACTTACCTGTTATATCAAACAGTGTTCGTTGCGAGTGTGGTTGTGGGTCGTTCCGTGGTTGGATCTAAGAGGGAAAAGACGAGCATTAAGTTTGATCTCTTTTTGTCTCGTCTTGACTGAGGAGGAGGAGGAAGTGACGTAGGGCGTTTCTGATTGGTCGCTTGCTATTTCAAGCTCAGCATTGGCAGTTCTTTATATGCCCGTTGTATGCTTGGTGGTAATTTGCTTCCGGGTCGCCTGCCGGAATAAATATTGTTTCGATAGGGTCTCTTGGGTGGACGAGTATGATGTTGAAAGACCCGAAACTTGTCATGACCACATGACCTGTCACTGATAAGGCAATCCTACATACCCATTGGAGTATATTCATAACAAAGGACATTGAATTTATTTAAAGACAATTACGAAACACCCAGTGCCGATCAAATTCTTTAGTTATGGTTCAAGAGACCAGTTTACCAGCCAATTTTCGATTAGAAGAAATTACTTATGATTAACCACGTTTTGAACGGATATGGTATATAAAAATATACTATATTCTTTCAGCACGTGATTGATCATGTCTCTCCACAACTTCCGGTCTTTTTTTCCTCCGAGTAACATTTTTCGCCATCCTTCTTTGTCCTTGTTTTGCCATTCATTCACTCAAATCCATTTAGGTGACTCGCGGTTCCCACCCGCTTCTCTCGTCTGTACAAGGCTCGGGAGCCACTCGAAGTAGAGGGTTACAGAGTAAGAGGCACAGTTTATGCGGATGTGTGTGGAATATAACGGTTAACCCTAAATTTAAACAGGTCAAGGATGTAGGGATTGGCAAAGTATCCACTTGATGTCGGTTCCAAAAAAAACAACAGTTCATGGGAAGAAGCTGTTCGTGTGGAACTTAGATCTCACCAATGGATTACGAATTGAATGAGGGCGGTTCGCTACAAAGCGCGTAGCATGGTGGGTCTTAGCCGTTACGCGTATTAATTTTTCTAAACCCTCTTTCCTCAATGTGTCTGAGAAATGTCAGCCGACTCTCCCGGATTGTTAGCAGCAGTTTCCTTCCTTTTGATATTCTCCTTAAAATTTATTTCTTACTCACAGGCGATATATTGTCTCTCGGTCCTCTCCTGCAACGACCTGATGACATTTAATCAGATTAACCGGACATTTGAGTACGGGAGAAGACTTTGCGGCAGACCACGCAGCCACTGAAAGGACGTCGTTCGCCAGCACATTAAAGACCGTGAGAGCTGGAGGGAGAATGTGGCTCTCGTAGGCTCAACGCTTTCATGGTATGACATTTAGTGGCAGCAAATTTACTTCTTACTTAAAATCACGATACATGTGAATGGCGATAAGCACGGATAAGTAATAAGAGGAAAAACAAAGGAACACACGACACGTGTTAACGCGATAAGTTCTGTCTCTCATTATATAATTTAAAAATATGTTTTCAACGCCACACAGAAATTACTATGCATCGGAACTAAAGATTAAAATTAACATTCTTGTTCCATTTTCAAGCGATGTTGAATAACCTTAGAAAGAAATGATTTACTTTTTTAAGGAGAAGTAGTATTATATTTAAGAGTTTAAGTTGGAGGAGGATTGAGATTTCAAAATTTTTTATTGATCACTTTAAAAGAAAAATGCTTAAGAAATGTGGATTATTAAATTTGATTCTTCTTTCTTTTATTTATTCATATTCACCTTACTCTCTATAGCTCAGGGCTAAAATCTCCGACTGATGACAAATCAGTCGGGTTTCGATCCCGCCTTGAGGTTATCAGACTCCGAGCCACACTGATAAGCTGTGATATAGCGAAAAAGTCTGTGGATGACTATATATATATATATATATATATATATATATATATATATATATATTATATATATATATGGCAGCAGCAGTAGTAGCTGGCGATGTTACAGCTAACGGGCTAAATTTATGCAATAATTATTTATTGCAAGACAATTACAATTTTGGCACAAAGCTGAAGGGGAATTGAGGGGAGGCTGGTCAACACTGACTATCCTAAACTTAGCTAATCTGATTCGCAACCCATTTATTCATTACAATTTATTCTATCATCACAAGGACTCATCCATCACCATTCGATCCAACACATACCGCACATTCTCAGGGATCCTACTATAACCATGGCATAAAAATTATATATATATATATATATATATATATATATATATATATATCGTCTGTGCGTGTGTAATGATTCCTTTATATAACAGTAAAGAGTATAAAAGAAATGGCAAATGTTCAGATGAGCTACATTCTTTCGGTAAACCAGTTCAGACCTTTACAGTTAAACCTCTCTCTCCTATCGCTATTGACATAGAAAATGTTCTGATGAACTACATTCTTTAGTTCCATGAGGTCAGACCTTTAGAGCTAGGACACACCATGCCACTTATACGAAGAGAATGTCGACTGTGTGTCTTTTTTTTATGGAATTTGCACTCGGGCAGCTTATTTTCAAAGATCGCTACTTTTTGGAACACACTCCCAATACATCGATCTTAAAAGGTTTGTGTCAACTATTATTAATCTTCTACATTGAGTGGCTCTTGGGCCTAGTGTTTAGTGAACAACATAAATGTTCTGTTCTACGTATTCTCCGCATTCGTAAAAAAAACCGAAAAAAAAAAAAAACAAAAAACAAAAAAAAAACGAAAAAAAACAAAAAACAAAAACAAACCATCTGTCGTTTCAACTCCTTTAGATCTGTCAGCGGATTGAACAGAAGTCACTGCCAGACAGTAGATTAGATATTCCATAGTTTAGCGCTTTTCTTTGTTTTTGACAGTTTGCTTCTTTAAAAGATTTATGTGTAGGTAGATTGTTTATAAATTAAGGATGTAAACAAATTGTCGAGTTTCCGTCGAGGGATTTGAAGAAAATGGTGTTAAACTACAATCGTTTGAAGAATTTAGGCTGCTGCAAGCGTGTTAAATTTTTGCCGAGAGACCACTCCCTATAAATACCACCTACGTGAAAATGCAACATGGCTGACGAGTTATGTCCATTCTCCTTCACTATCAAGAAACAAGTCCAACTCGATGAATTATCCACTTGTAGACGATTCCTTCATCAAGAAAAGTTGGATGAGGTAACGTTATATTAAGGAGAAAAAATCATTTATAAAGAAAGACAAAAGCTTAAGAATATTTGTCATTCACTTGATGGACGTTCTTTGTGTTTGCACTAATTACTTACAGCAATCAGTGTAGAAGAAAAAGATTTTCATTTGCTCGGAGTAAATTTCCAATAAAGAAATTCTATGAAAAAATACAAAACAATTTGGTGAAGGGAATAGTTGTGTGACATCGTTTTTGACAAGCACATGAGTATTTTATTTGGCAAGATATTATTATTGACAGAGATGGCGATTACGACAACGATGGCGATTACGATCTCGCATGACAAATTTGTTCGCCATTACACCACTCCGAAGTGCCCCTTACTCTCAACTGTAAGTTGGAATATGGAAGGGGGATACATTTATGCAATCTTGATCTGGTTAAGACCTAATTTGGATTAACGAATCAAGTGTAATCTCCGTTATAAAATCCTGTTCACTTTAAGTCTTCTTACTTGTCACTTGTTATTTCGTCTTTACTTTCTTCATTTGCGATTCCTACTTATTTCCCATGGGTGGCGTTAGTTTAATTGTTACCTTTTCCGAAAATCGCCACAATAAATTCTAGTCTTACACATGACGGTCACAAACCCTACTTGTTACCGTAAAAATCTAAATCCATGGAACACAAAAGGGGAAGATCCACTTAGTGAGGCATTTTATTTTTTTTTTTTTTTTTTTTTTACACATTAGCTGCCAATCACGAGATAACTCCTTGTTGACCTTTTTTATGAGGTTGATCACGTTTTTTGTTTTAATTATCATTTCGTCCTAAGAAAGGTGGTAAATCCACTTGTGCGCAGTAGCTTACAAGAAATGAAAGTGAGAGAGAAGACCGAGATAGAAAAAAGGACAAAAGATGAACGGGGTTCAAGAAGACAGAAGATGGTGCTTGACGCTGCATCTAAACTTTTGGAGATGGTAGTTATCAGGGAAACAAGAAATTGTCGGAAGGGAGTTCCACTGGTAGGAAGTGAGAGAAAAGAAACGGTTGGAATAGAAGTGGTTGTTACATTTAGCTGTTTCAACAGCAAAAGGGTGAGACCTACATGACAATCTCGTAGCAAAATTCATATATTCGTAGTACCAGGGAAAAAGCTCGTCCGAGCAGATGCCATGAAAATATTTGTCGAAAAGACAGAGGAAAGCCACATCACGTTCGTGAGAAAATGACTGAAATCGAGATGCCAGCTCAGGATCGATTACATTGCAGATCCTTTTTTTGAATCTCTATATGAACAGCAGAAGCATCAGATCTTGCATCCAGTAAAGATCGAACTACAAGGTGGTCCGAAAGTCATGTCACCCCTTACCAAAAAGTAATGCGAACAAGTTATACAGTAATACAAAGCACATGTACTGGATTCAGTTTATTCACTTTCACTGACGCTGTCACATCGAGAAGGTCTGTATGAACACCATTTTCATGGCACAAAATGTGGTGCCATGTCCTGTGTGGTACTCTACGAAGCTGTGCTTTGTTGACTGTTGCAATGGGTCTACGAACGGGGTCCTTCAACTGATGGATATTCTGGTATCGCTCATGTGAAAGTCTCACCTTGATAGTGATTTTCCAAGCGTAGCTCAGATGTGGCACAAGGCCGAAAGTATGGGGCACCCAGTGAGGATCGAACTCACTACTCAGTCGTAATTGTTCTAGCGAGACAAGCTTGCAAACCATTACACCACCCCGAGGTGCCCAAGTCTCTCCTTGATAAGAGTACTCCAGAGAGCGTTGTAATAGAAAATATTTTGTAGGGGGTGACAGGACTTTCAGACCACTACGGTAGGATTGTTCGACGATACGAGCTTGCTTTACAGCAGAAACATTTCCATTCTATTTTTACATGATATTTAATTCTGCGTTAATCACCATGAATTTCTGAAAATGGACAGTCCCCTGGGGTGTTTACATCCCAAATACAAAAAATGCTTATAGTTTTACAATTATGTAAAAGACTGTCGTACTACTAAAAAAAAAATTATGGCAGGCAATCTCCGTTATAATATATAGTCGGTTATCAGCTACAGTGAAGTGTATGTGTAGAAACAGATTAGTTTGATTTGGTCTTGTTAGTTAGATAGCTCACCATAAGAGGGGTATAAAATACGAAAATCAAATTTTTAAGTGAAACAACAAATTTATATACATATAAATCAATTAAATAAAATTAATGTATTTTGGTTGATATAAGGTCGTCAAAATGTTCGTAGTAGTCCTTGCAAGAATGAGTTTATGTGTACGTAGACAGGAACGTATGCATGTATGAGCGTTATCGTAGGTTAGAAATGTCTTAATTACTTAATCGCTCAGTCTTAAATGTTCCGTTCGTTTATCAGACATTATTTTTGCACCAACCTAATATAAGAGAGGTGAGGGAGAAAGGTAGAGATAATAATAACGATCGCTTGACGTTTATCAAAGGACGTGTTAATATGCTTGTCTCCTTCTCTTTGGTGACAGGCGAACTTGCCGACTTTTATTTTGTTTGTGGGGCTTGAAAAGGTCATTTAGGAATTCACTCCCGGATATGATTCGGGCCTTTCCATTGGACGACGAACAAACTTCGCGTCGGTTAGCGAAAAGGTCCGTAAAAAAATTTGTTTCCGAGTATTGAAGATTACTTGAATTTTGTTTTTAAATGTTTCCTAGTTTTCTATTGGCCGAAAAACATTTCGCATCAAGGTATGAAATATCACGAGTTTTGTTTTCGCTTTTGCGTGTGTGTTAAGCAAAGTTTGTAAATTCGAGTCTTTAATTTCTAACAAAATCAATGAGTCAGTGCTTAGCATTTGAATTTTAAATCTAGATCTTGTTTTGTTCACTACAAATATACATTAAATAAAAAAAATGAACTGAAGATATAATTACTCATTGGAATTAATATTATAATAAATTTGTTGCATAAACATGTAGTAAATTGTAGGTGAAACACGAATACAATGATAGAGAAAAGTTTCATTTATCAAAAATAGCCATATTATATCCCATGAATAGAAAGCTATTACAATAGTATCTCTCTATATTTCTGAGATGAGTTATGTACACTATTTACATTATTCAGACTATTGTCCTCCTCTTTGTTGCCATATTTATCACAACGTTTCGGCCGATGTACGCTCCGGCCTTCTTCAGGTGGTTGGAATGCTGAACTGAACGCTTTATAACCGACATCCATTGGACATGGCACGTGGAACTAGAACAGTCTACCCGAGCGAGCGAAATAAAGCGTTCAGTTCGACATTCCAACCACCTGAAGAAAGTCGGAGCGTACATCGGCCGAAACGTTGTGTTAAACATGGCGACAAAGATGAGAACAATAGTCTGAATAATGTGAATAGTGTCTATTACATCAGCTAAAGTCATAATTACAGGACTGAAAGAGTAATTATTTATCAGGAATACTTATCTTTGTAAGTGGGACAGGACACCCCCGAAGACGACAAAGCAACGTCTGCCTCCCGCCCCGACAACTGAGCTACAACTGCGTCACACCAGGTGCTACACACTGTGTCAGGAGTGTAGTGAGATAGAGCAAAAGAGACAAGTTACTAACTAGGAATAACGAGTACTTTAAAAATTTGGTGGTAACCAAACACACCATGTGACTAAAGCAGGGTAAAGAAACTGACAACCAAATTAATAAAAAAAAAATGTTTTTCTTTGGTTAAAATCTGAGAAAAAATGTTTCTAATCATTCAACAGCGGACATCATAGACTGATGTTTCATTGGAAATCACCAGATAACATCAATTGATGATTTTTCAACGATACAGGCATTATTCACTCAGGATTAAAATTTAAGTGGCTAAGAGGCAATGCTAGGTTTCAGATTTATTATTCACTGGAATTCGTGTGGTTACGTTCTTTCTTTGAATATATGCTTGCAAATAAAGCTGAAAGAACAAGATCCATGTCTAGATGCAGATTTCTTGAAGAGAAAAAAAAAGAGGAAAAATGGTGAAAAACGAAGCGTAAAGAATCCACAACTCCATTGTGCAAGTAAATACATCAAAGAGCAGTATAAAAAAAAAAAAATCATAAATTTAGGAACAGTACATTTGTTTTATCAATCCATTTTCATTACTTTCTGTTGTGGTAAACCCTTCTACAGTAGAATGAACTCTTCCTTCACACATAAATACTAACTGCGAGACTTCCTAGAGTAGACTCGTGAGCAGCCGAGACGCAGTCTCTGTGTGCGACTCTTATCGAACTCTCTGCTTTGACAGAGAGGAACCCGGACGAGGCTTTGACAAAGGGCAAAGTTTCGTCCGGGGAGGTAGACAGATGCCGAACCCGCTTATGCGGGGTCAAAGGGGATATTTTTGGACGAGCCTACGGGCTCGGAGAAACCCACGTTAAACTCGGCCTTGTGCCACATACATTCCTCGTGGAGGGGGACTGTTACGAATAGAACCGTAGGAGAGTCGCGTCCGAGACGCAGTGTTAACCTACCGTTCGGACGTCCACCTCCATCTGCTGATTACTAACACTCTTGCTTTGTATATATCTGTTATTTTAATACACTTGTTCAACCTACCTTCGTCTTCCGTGTCTTTCTTACTGGCCTCGAAACATGCCACAACACTTTCATAATCTAAAAAGATTGAACTATCAGTATTATCTTTATATGTTGTGTCCTCTCAGGATATAGGCGATCATGGCTCTCCATATCTTTCTCTCCCTTGTAGCTCTCATTAATCTTTTCTTTTTTTTTTTATTTCTCCTAAGCGCTGTTCCTCCATCCATTTACTCAAGCTCATTATGTTATGAGTTGTTTTCCTGTTCCTCTTACCCTCTATTTTTCCTGTGAGTTTTAAATTTTCCAAGCCTTCTCCAGAATCCTCAACTGTCTCTTCATGATGTTAAGTATCAGTTTTCCTTTTTGTTTCCATTTTCTTCAAAGGTTAGTCGCTACTCATATATTCCATCCAGATGCCTTGATCTATCCCGTATCCTTCTCTCTATCATTCCTCTTCGCTCTCTCTGTAACCCCTTGCGTGCTAGTGGCTTCCCGCCTTGCTTGGGGTGAAACGCTTTAAAAAAATCTACAGTATCCTCAGCATCCTTCTGTAAAACCACATTTCTATTGCTTCACATTGCTGCCATACAGGAGGACAGGTGCCACATAGCGGTTTAATGCTCTTTTCCTTGTTTCTAGCGAATTTTTTTCTATTTTTTAGTATTCTGCTTAGCATTTGGAATGCTTCCTTGGCTACCCAAATACGCCTTCGGATTTCAGTGTCACACTTTCTGTCCTCTGTTATTTACATCTTTGTACGTTGATTTTGGTATCTCCGATTTGCAATTCGGACTTTGGGCTCATCTTTTTGCTAACAACCATGCATTCTGTCTTGTTGAAGTTGATGTTTAATTCTTTCTTCTTGCTTTCCTTCATTACCTTCTGGAGGAGTTTTTGTAGCTTTCCTTTCCATGTCTGCATATCCTATATTGTCACCAATGATGAATCCTAGTAGGACTTCAAGTTTTCTCAAAATCGCCTCACTGTATAGGTTGAATAAATCCGGTGAGAAGACACCTGCTTGTCTTACACCCGTTTCTATTTTTATATATTTGCTGAACTCATTTTCTTCCCGTATGCATTTTTATAGTTGTATATTGTTAGATTACCGCTACCTGCCGATAATCAAAGACGTGGCGATCTTTGAAAGCCTCTTTCTTTCACTTGAGACAAGCCACGTTTTTTCTCGTTCTAACACGTGACATGTAAGTACTTCAGAAACACTGAAGATTGTGTGAGCCCTTCATAATATAAGAAACGAAGTTATCTGTCTGTGACATGTCATGTTTATCCATTTATTAAATAAATAATAATTATATATATCTTCCATTCCTGCAACAATATAATTAAAGCAAGAAATAAACATAAAAAGCTACTCATGCATAAAAAAAGAATTTTCTCGTTTTTACCCGTTTGACGTGCACGTTCGTACAACGTTTTACCGCTGTTTAAGAGTTAAAAAAAAACTAGAGTACAACTTTGTAAGTGGAAGACTGAAGAAAAAGCTATAGCAATAAATAGCGCCATAGAGACGCGCATGCGCATTCTTATGTAAACATAACCGTTTAGAAAAGATAACGAAATCGTTTTTTCTATATCATTAAGAACTTTGGCTTTCCTTCAAAATTATATATTAAACTACTAACTGTATGGAATACAGGAATTCGTATCCATGGTGCAGTCTTGTATAAAGTGTTAATTTATCGGAAACCCAATATTTGAAAGCTTTTGAATAACATTTTGAATCACGTGATTTTAGAAACCGCCATTTTACAGCGTATTACTCCCTATGTGATATTTGAGATGATTTTAGATTAAAAATAGGCACCAACTGTTGATATGAATATACATATTCACGGATAAGGGTTATACGTAACGTGTCACGCAAAAGTTCGGAGAATATGAACCAAATGTAGCACGGACTTTTGCTGCTACCCTCAGTGAGCAGAACCGAACCAAACTAAAACAGAGAGGGACGGAGTAAGTGAATGGCAAGGAATTATTTCGAAGGAAACCGAGTCATTTTCATTCATGATCAATTTTCCCTACACCAATTTTTTTGTGGTCTAATAATATTAAAGAAGCAGATGTCGGTGTAACAAATGGAATTGGCGTACAGAATTCAAATCCCAGCCGTTCACTTTTGTACAAACATTATGGTAGAGGGAAGAACGATGACATCACTTCCTCCACTCAGGCTAGGGTTTAAAAACTGGACAGAGCATTGCGAGACAGGAGGATTTCTTTGGTAACAGAAAAAAACAAAAAACAAAAACTGAGCTGTTACATGACATCTGTCCTTTACAGCAGCGAATGTTGGACGATTTCCTCAAAGATGAAGAAGAGACTCGAAGCGACAGAGATATGGTTCTACAGAAGGATGCTAAGGATGTCATGAACCGAGCAACGATGAGGTCTTAGAGAGGTTGCAAACAAGGAGAAAGCATATACTTAGCATTAGAAAGAGGCAGCTGAAATTTCTGGGATACACAGAGGAAGGAAGGAAGGAAGTCATGGAGAATCTAATACTCACGGGTCGAATAGAGGAAAAGAGAGACAAGGGAAAACAACGCGTGACATAACTGGCGAGCTTAATAAAGTGGATGACAGAACGTGATATGGGGAGAGGAAGCTGAGGGAAGGAACTTGTTGAGAGCTGCAAGGGATAGAATGAGGTGGAGAGCCATGATCGCCTACATCCTGAAAGGACATGGCCGATAAAAGGAAAGATAAACAAGGGCATGACGTACCTAGGAGACTTAAGCAAGTGGATGGCAGGACGTGATCTCGGGAGAGGAAGCTGAGGGAAGGAACTTGTTGAGAGCTGCAAGGGATAGAAGAAGGTGGAGAGCCATGATCGCCTACATCATGAAAGGACATGGCACATAAAAGGAAAGAAGGGAAAGATAAACAAGGGAATGACATACCTAGGAGACTTAAGCAAGTGGATGACAGAACGTAATCTGAGGGAAGGAACTTGTTGAGAGCAGCAAGGGATAGAAGGAGGTGGAGAGCCATGATCGCCTACGCCCTTAAAAGGCATGGCACATAAAAAGAAAAAGAAAGACTGATATGAAGAGACATCAATAGTGTTGTTACTTTTGTTGAATAAAGCCTTTCTTAAGGTTATCGTCGTCTAGTGTTCCTGTTGTTTTGAATGGCTTTTCAATTCATAACACCCGTTAAATTTATTTAAAAAATAGCATGCATTGTTTTACATTACATCCGTTTAAATGTTGTCATTCTTGTCCAAAATTATCAGAATATCAATAACAATAAACAACAAACGAGACACACGGATAAATGTTCCGTCTCCACTTGGATTAGAAATAGGTCGCTACACAACTTCAAGATACAATTGTTCATTTATATAAGAAATGGATAAATACACAAGTATAAGCTTCGTTTTCTCACAAAACTCATGGCCGATGCGTACTACCCCTCGACTTGATTGGAGCTTTCAGAAGCATGCCAAAAAGTCCACACACAAAGATGATCAACATATATGAAAACGGTAGACTCTAGCGCAGGGGTTCTTAACCTTTTGATGATTCCAGACCCCCAATTGATTGTCCAAATATGGTCCCATACCCGCTTCACTTGTCGAAATAATCCTATAATTTGCCAGTATGTCTTCCAAATATTTCAATCGCTTGAATTTACTCTACTTTAAATATGGATTGCTAGGAATAGAACATAAAAAAACCATAAGCATTGATAATTTTATTATATATATATATATTTTTTTACTGAGAGCAAAATAAAGTTATAATTCAGTTTTATTACACAAGAAAAAGGAAGAGAACATAAATGTACAAGTTTTTTTAGTATCTCGACTCCATAAAACAGACTTTCACTAATCAAGTGAGATATTTGCTGTTGTTTTTGTGCAATTAAAGCATGGAATCCTGGTACAGTTACTGAAAAAGCTACTCGCATGTCATCTGAAACATCAAGTCGATTTCTCCACTTTGATTTCAGATCTAATAATGCAGAGAATCCTGAAATCGAGTCCCATACCCCCAGCATTTGGTTTCCATATCCCCAAAGTTTATGGATACCCCGGGTTAAGAACCCCTGCTTTAGCGGGTGGCAAGAATAAAAAACAATGCAATATTCAATATACTTGGATGTAGTAGAAAATAGTGGAGGTATAAAAAGATGAATTTTTAATGTATCGTTGTTGGTTTCAGTAAATTAAAAAATCTATCGAACTCGACTTTGCAACAGGTTGTGTTTAGTCAGCTAAAAATTGCCAGCTCATCAACATACCAAACCACGCTTTTGATTTAAAAAGGGAAACGAATCAGAACTCTTAGTCAACGTGCCTGTGATTACGACGACTAAATGCATGAACTTCATATTGTACATATCAATTTCTCGAAATATTTAAAAAATATTGGATCTTTTGCTAATTCACCAGAAATAACGTAAATTTACTTATAGAAAATCTTAATTCATCATAAATCTTTAAGTTTTTTTTTTTTGTTTTTTTTATTAAATTTTTTGCACATTTTAGAATTTAGAAATTTTAAAATCATGATTTGTTCAGCTTGCCTCGCAACAACTCCAACACTCAAAATGAAAGATTAGCAAAAATCAGGGAGTTATCCACATTTCCTCAGTGCGAATGATATTCGAGGTACTTACAAGGAATTTTTTACAATTTAAAAAATAAAAATAAATAAATCTGTTTACTGAGAACAGCGCGAACGTTGACCTTACACACAGAAATAGTGCACCAGAGTCGCCCACATTCGGGGCGATCGCAAAGGTCAGCCCAACCGGAGTGTAATGGAAGGACCTAGCTCTGGGAGAATTTGCAGTTAATTTTAATAGATATAAATTAATTATTTTAGCGTGAATTAGCAGAAAAGATCCAGAATATTAACTATGAAAATATTCATTTGTAATAAAACATAAGTAAACACATAAATAAATAAACTGACATATTTACATAAAAAAGCAGTTATAAAACAAAAACGCGAATAAATTAGTTTTAAATTTTAATAAGGTGGAGTAATGGGTAGCGGTTTGAATTGAGGAATCGGAGAGCCGAGTTCGAATACCAGTCGAATCCATTACATTCAATTACGTGCTTGAGAAAGGTATGGATCCTCTTCTCGAGCTATGGGTAAATATCAGGACAGATTGGATTCTATAGCCTTGGATGGCAACTGGTCTACCTCAGAAAGAAATGGCAACCTAGTGCGGGAAAAAATCTGCCTCGTCAGTCATGTATCGAAAGATACATGATCGCCTAAGCGTGTATCACGCATGGCACATAACTGGTATTAATTGTGTTTTCCTTCCTGAGAGAGACAAGAAAATTGGAAATTACCATTTTAGACGAATGAAGATCTGGGTATCGACTGGTTTGAGGAAGACATACCGACTTGATGTCCTTAACATGAATTACAGTGTAACCCGGATATAGGAGATCCGGATATAAGAGAGATTTTCTCTGGTCCCAAATTAGAGCCTGTGTTAATGTATATATAATAGACCAAACCCGGATATAAGAGAAATCTGGATACAAGAGACTTCTTCTCCGGCCCCAACAACTCTCTTATAACCGGGTTACACTGTACAATGGAAATTTTCATAATTCGTAGTTTGAACCATAGAACTGCAATGACTGACGTTACCGCCATCACTTTCGTGCCTAATAATTCAGAAGTTTTGTTATCAGTTCGAAGAAGGTGGGATCCTAATAAGTTCGAAAGGGGCGGGGGCTTACCCTAATAAATCCCGATTCAGAAATTTCTAGCAGATTCTTAATTTGGGTGTGGATGAAAATAAAATCACTACTGCTAACGCCCTTCATTTTAACATCAAGGCGAGAAAATCGGCATGAGGAATAAAAAAAAAATGTAGTTGACTCCCCCACCACACACATAAATGTATTAGGGAATAATAAGTTAAATTTAAAAAAAAAAAAAAAAGCTTTGAGCGAGTAAAGGCCTGATGGTCTTATCAAAGACCATCCTTCTTTGAATATTGTGAACTGGCGCTACAGAATCACAAAAAAACTGTACCAGATAAGAGAAACCACATCACCTGAGGACTACCAACAGCAGCAAGAACTAAAATAGATAGTACATGTAACTTGAGAAAATAATGACTTAAGATGTTAGCATTCCACAGTACTTCAAATAAAAGGCTAGGAAGGAAACCCCCATCAGTACTGGAAAGAGAGATAACTGGAAATATAGCATATATACACAGACATATTTTTTCTTTTTTTTTCTCTGATGAAGTCTAGTAAGGACGAAACACGTTATATATATTTCAAATATTAAATTTCCAGGTAGGCTAGCTGGATTCCATACTTTTTAGAATAACATCAAGCAATTTTCCTCGTTCAATTTTTCGAAAGACTAACACGAAAGCCAAGCTTTGTAAATTATCTAAAGATTTGATTTAGTGCACAAAAACATTTTATAGAATTGGAATTATTCCTTGAATTTTTCAGTTACGTTATCCATCTGAAACATGTTTCGTGAGTGCTCAATACAATAAAAATTTAGCTGACACTCTAAGAACCGACTGAAGAGAATTTTCAGAAAAGAACTTCTTTGTCAACAGGATTGTGGACGACTGGAACAATCTACCAGCAAATATAGTAATTGTACCTTTTCTTTGTGCCTTCAACTCAAGATTGCAGATTACAAGGTTTTAAATATTCGATCCTCACCTATCAGGGCAGTAAAATTAATATTTTATAGAAATTATAATCTACAAACGATATATTAACATTATCAGCAATCATTTTTGGAACACCTTCTTTATGACAAGCATAGAATTCAAGATGGCCGAAATTAATGTCCTCATAAAAAAATACTATTTAAAAGTAATAACAACCCTAGGTCTTAAATACTGTAATCAATACAAACCTTTGTATACAAGTCTTTTTTCTTCTTTTAATTACATTATTTTTATCCGGTATTTTACAAGAGTTGCCCAAAGTAATGCATTTGACGATATAACATGAAGTTGTCTTTATGTGTAAATATTATTAACCCATTTTCCAGATACAAACTTATGGAGAGTATTTTCATAACTGAATTCGGGAAATGTATTAATTGTAGGAGTATAACTCAGAGATAACGAGAGGTTTTTTTTAAGTACTCGTTAATACATTCATGATCTATTGAAATAATTTAATAGGTTTAGCGAGAGCAGTCTTTTTTTTTTTTTTTTAATTAGTTAAAATTGTTCGAATTTGTTCAAGGGGAGAAAAAAAAACCTTACCTGATACTAAAATGGCCGCCGAAAGCGATTTGTCTGATGGAAAAGTCGAAAGTCAGAACTCTGTTGTCTTTCTTTTCTTTTTTTTTCTCTCGTTCTTCCTTCCTTTTAACAAGTGCCCCTGGGACGTTCACAGTTTTTCCTGGCAGCATTTTCAGGAAGAAAAACGGAAGTAACAGAAAGAAAAGAAAAAGTGAAGGAGAGAGAGAGAGAGAGAGAGGAGAAGGCGGAATAGAGAGAGGAGGAGGAGGGAACGAGTGAGAGGAAGAAGGAAAGAGTGAGGAGGAGGAGGGGAAGAGGAACGTACAATCGCGTAAAGAAATCAGTTAAACATTATTTAACGATACCCCAGAACCCCAATGGCGGTTAAAGTGTAGTTTTATGTGCTCGAGGTCTCAGGGTTTTACAGTAATTTCACCCAGGGGGGAAAACTTCAGTTAATCCCTGGTGCTTGAGGCGTAACCAAAAAGGAGAAAATGCGAAGGGGAATTGAGCAATTTTCCCCACTAATCATACGTAAGCATGGGAGTTCCTCTTTAAACTCGGCCTTGTACCCCATTTCATTGGAGAGGGTACGCAGATAGATATCTGCTTGACGGTAGATGCTCTATAGATATTTTTAACTCAGACAAAAAAAAAAACAAAATGTAACCAAAAGAGAAAAATACCTAATATGGACCCAGCTCTTGTCTATGAGACAAGCTAAGCACCTTCTGCTGAAAAGGTATCTGTTGATAGGCTGGCGGTAAAAATCATACTGAAAACATCTTATCTGATCGTTGAAGTTAAGCAATGATAAACCTGATCATAATTGAGGTGAGCGACCACTGACAAACATTAAGTCTTTTATTAAGTGTTTACACGGCCTTGTAGGTGATGGATTATTTTCCATCCTACAACCCCCTTTCCACGGGTACAATGGTGCCTCTCAGTACAATGTGGCAAATGTTCTGACAAGCTGCATTCACTAGTTCGACCAATTCAGACCTTTACAACTAATACTCGACATGCCATGTACACAGAATTAATTCATCTTCCTTCCCTTCTTACTCCATTGGTAAGGAAAAAGTTCCATTCAGAAAGCCTTTATGGAACAGACTCCCGAGGCTATGCTTCCCTAAACCACTATAATTTTAAACCTCTTCAAGTCTGAATTCAACTACCTTCTATCCTACATATACTTATAATCTGCACTTACTTTCTCCTCTCATGCCTATAAAATGACTTCATTTAGTAACCCTCTGCCTTGAGTGGCTCTTGCGCATTTTAAGGTTAGTGAACATGACTTTGTGTCAAACTAAAAAAAGTTGAGAAAATCGCTCAAGTTATTTGAATTGTACAGTGGGGACTTAGAATTAAATTAAATTTTGGGGATTTAAAATTCAATTTAAATTTAAAATCAATTTTAAAAAATAAGCATACTGATCAAAAAGAAACCTCTTAAGATTAAAATATTTTGTCAAAAATTTACTCCTTTGATTTCTTACTCCCCTACATCTAATGTTTTTTTGTGGGGAGTGGGTCCTAATTACTAAGGGTTTGTGAGGAGTTTCTTTTGAATCCTTAGTTGAGGTGGGGGTCAAAATAATTTGGTCCCACTAACTGCTTTAACTCATCAGTCGAGGATCAATATAAAGTATAAAAACCTTATAGTTTTAGGGACCATAATAAATGGATACTCATTTGCTTATTTTTTCATGAGTATTGTCCCTCCAGGACATGAGTGATCATGGCTCTCCACAACTTCCTTTCTATTGTAGCTTTAAGCTCTGTTCAACTCTTTACCATCCTTCCTTGTCACTTCTTTGCCATCCATTCACACAAACACATTAGTTAAGTTGTTCACTGTTTGACTACACCTTCTTTCAATACATCGTGTGTGTATCAAATTTTCCAAGCTGTTCTTCCTTATAATATGTTCCAGGAATTTGAACTAACAGATACAGGTTGGAATAAAAATGAAAGAAAATGGAAGTTGATATCCTACCGCATCACAATGACTTATTAGTCACAAGAGAGTAACAGATTATCTGGGGTAATTAATCCTTAAATGGATTATCCCAGTTAGAGACGCTTCCTTTTTCCAAAATTAATTCTATTCTTTCTTGACAAACGGGTCTGTAATATTATTGATCCTGATCTGGCATCTCAACCACTCACTTTTCTCTCTGTCTTTTCTGCAAATATTTTCATAGCAATTGTTCTGATAAACTTTCCCCCTTTGTACCTTAACTTCATGAATTTAAGCGCATTACTAGATTGGCAACTAGGTCTCACTGTTTTACTGTTGAACTAGTTAGATGTAATTGTATGTTCAATTCTAATGGGTTTTTTTCTTGCACTTCTTGCCTGTGGAACTCTCTTGTTGTTACTTGCATCCTTACCAATCTTAAAGAATGTAAATGCAACAACACCGCCACCTTCTGTCTTCCTGAATTCTGTTATCATTCTTTCTCGTCTCTAAGTTCTTCTCATTCTCTTTCACCCCCAGTAGCCCCTTGGGTTCTAGTGGTATTATTGCCTGGCTTGGGGTGAAATGATTAAAAAAAATCAACTCACAAATTAACTTACTAATAAAATAACTGTTGATTTTGGACCGAATCAAAAGTATTTGGACATCTTGTTACATTTCAGAACAGGTGTTCTTGTCGGAGTTATCTCCTCCTTAGCTCCTTAACCTTTCACCGGGGGTCTCTCTCCCCTGGCTATAAATACTGGCTGACCCTTCGCCTCGATCTCTTTTTAACTCAGACCTTCAGCCTTATACCACCTCGCAGATGTGAGCTCTCACAGATACAGCGTTTCCCAAATTCTGGGAACACGCTAAGAACAATACACGTACGTACGAACACTCACCACAACACACACACACACATAATATTCACCACACGCACTCTGTCCATGTACATGTAACCTTTAACTTGTTATTAATATATATATTTGTTTACATATATTTATCGGTCTTGTTTTTTTTGCTTTGCTTTCTTTGGACTTAACGTAAATCCAACTTTCTCATGTAGTTCGACCGGCTAGCAGGAAATTTCTACCCACGTGCGTTTTACACTGCCACGGTACGCTACATTCTCAAACCGAGACTTCTTGCCTCTTTTTATTATTAGAAGCTAGTAGACCTTCTGCCTTTCCTTGGACAGAAAGAGACAATTTGCATTCTATATTCCTTTTTTTTTATTATCAACTCCTTTGGAGTCCATGTCAAATTAATCCCCGGTCTCAATATTTTCAGATTTTCAATAGGAGTAGATAGGTTTGCCTATTGTCCGGTTCACACACCTCCTGGGATTTTTGAACAGAAGTAGAGATTTATCCCTTGTTTCTTGTTTAGGACTGGGTTTCCAGTTCTTTCTAAAAAAATTTCATTCTCATTCACTCCAGGAGCCTCTTGCATAAACTTTGCAAGGACAGCAGGTGAATATTTAATCTATTTCTGAGCTCAGTCAGGATTTTTTATTGTTGATATAAAGCAGAACAAATTATTCTTTGCACACTCTCAAGGATCTGTCTATATTTCTGAAATGAGGTATTGTAATTATTTACACAAACATAAGAAGAAACTCTCTCTCTCTCTCTCTCTCTCTATATATATATATATATATATATATATATATATATAATGAATACAGAATCCTTAAAAGTCCATCAGGTCAGGCTATAATTTATTTCGTTGATCTCAAATTTCTATCTCTTCAGATCAGTTTTACAGTATTTTTTAATGTAAAACTGGTCTGAAGAGATGGACATTTGAGGTCCACGAAATAAATTATAACCTGATCTGACGAATTTTTAAGGATTCTGTATTTATTATTATATTGCTCTGTACTTACATTGAGCTCTCTTTGAATATATCATCTTGGAATTATTGCTACTAATCATCAAGTGATATATATATATATATATATATATATATATATATATATATATATATATATATATATATGTCTTGAGATGAGGTATTGTAATTATTTACACTATTTATATTCTTCGGACTATTGTCGTCATCATTATTATCATATTAAAAATGTTTCAGCTGCTGTATGCTCCGGCCTTCCTCAGGTGATTGACATTTCGTACTGAACACTTTATTTCATCCACTGGGGTAACCTGTTCTTGTTCCATGTGCCATGCCTCTTCCACATGTCTCACTATCAGTCATCTCCCTTTAACTTAACTCTCCAAGTTTTTGTTCAGCTCTTCTGTAGCCAGGTATTGAACTCACAACTCTTTGGGTCAAAGTCACTTGATTCAACTAACGCTTTTATCCACTGGGCCATGTGTCCTTGATGTCGAAATTCCAATAACCTGAGTAAGGCCAGAGTATACAATGGCTAAAATGTTGTGAATATGACAATGAAGATGAGGACAACAGTCCAAACAATGTAAATAGTGTAAACTCTCAAGGATTTTAAGGATTCTGTGAGTTCATGTATCTACTGGCACCCCTCTATGGGTTAAATAGCAGGTTAACTGTGCTCTTGAGCAATTACGTAACAGCCGATTTAGAAAATCGATTACTTCATATTCAAAATTGTAGCAGAGGAAATGAGAAAACACTCAACCATCTTTCCTAATAAGAGATGACAATTTATAGATATTAAAGAAAGAGATGCTGTGGAGAGCCATAATTTCCTGAAGAGGCATACAATTAAAAAAACTGTCATGTCTAAGCACTATATTGGCGGCAAGATCTCATCAATTTACAGCTGAAATGGCTAGACGTAAATGTAATTTCTATGTTAAGAGTTTCTTCTATTGCTCTTCTTGCTTGTGGAACTCTCTTCTGCCTTCTTGTTTCCCAGTGAACTTTGATCTTCAAAAATTTAAATGCAATGTCAATCTCATTTTATAGTTGAAATGACTAGATGTAACCATAAGTTCTATGGTGAGAGTTTCTTCTATTGCTCTTCTTGCTTGTGGAACTCTCTTCTGCCTTCTTGTTTCCCAGTGAACTTTGATCTTCAAAAATTTAAATGCAATGTCAATCTCATTTTATAGTTGAAATGACTAGATATAACTGTAAGTTCTATGGTGAGATTTTCGTCTTTTGCTCTTCTCGCTTATGTAACTCTATTCCAGCTTCTTGTTTCCCAGTCAACTTTGATCTTCAAAAATTTAAATGCAATGTCAATCTCATTTTATAGTTGAAATGACTAGATGTAACCATAAGTTCTATGGTGAGAGTTTCTTCTATTGCTCTTCTCACTTGGGGAACTCTCTTCCAGCTTCTTGCTTCCTAGTCAACTTTGATCTTCAAAAATTTAAATGCAATGTAAATCTCATTTTATAGTTGAAATGACTAGATGTAACCATAAGTTCTATGCTGAGAGTTTCTTCTATTGCTCTTCTCACTTGGGGAACTCTCTTCCAGCTTCTTGCTTCCTAGTCAACTTTGATCTTCAAAAATTTAAATGCAATGTCAATCTCATTTTATAGTTGAAATGACTAGATGTAACCATAAGTTCTATGGTGAGAGTTTCTTCTATTGCTCTTCTCAGTTGGGGAACTCTCTTCCAGCTTCTTGCTTCCTAGTCAACTTTGATCTTCAAAAATTTAAATGCAATGTCAATCTCATTTTATAGTTCAAATGACTAGATGTAACCATAAGTTCTATGGTGAGAGTTTCTTCTATTGCTCTTCTCACTTGGGGAACTCTCTTCCAGCTTCTTGCTTCCTAGTCAACTTTGATCTTCAAAAATTTAAATGCAATGTAAATCTCATTTTATAGTTGAAATGACTAGATGTAACCATAAGTTCTATGCTGAGAGTTTCTTCTATTGCTCTTCTCACTTGGGGAACTCTCTTCCAGCTTCTTGCTTCCTAGTCAACTTTGATCTTCAAAAATTTAAATGCAATGTCAATCTCATTTTATAGTTGAAATGACTAGATGTAACCATAAGTTCTATGCTGAGAGTTTCTTCTATTGCTCTTCTCACTTGGGGAACTCTCTTCCAGCTTCTTGCTTCCTAGTCAACTTTGATCTTCAAAAATTTAAATGCAATGTCAATCTCATTTTATAGTTGAAATGACTAGATGTAACCATAAGTTCTATGCTGAGAGTTTCTTCTATTGCTCTTCTCACTTGGGGAACTCTCTTCCAGCTTCTTGCTTCCTAGTCAACTTTGATCTTCAAAAATTTAAATGCAATGTCAATCTCATTTTATAGTTGAAATGACTAGATGTAACCATAAGTTCTATGCTGAGAGTTTCTTCTATTGCTCTTCTCACTTGGGGAACTCTCTTCCAGCTTCTTGCTTCCTAGTCAACTTTGATCTTCAAAAATTTAAATGCAATGTCAATCTCATTTTATAGTTGAAATGACTAGATGTAACCATAAGTTCTATGCTGAGAGTTTCTTCTATTGCTCTTCTCACTTGGGGAACTCTCTTCTGCCTTCTCGCTTCCCAGTCAACTTTGATCTTCAAAAATTTAAATGCAATGTCAATCTCATTTTATAGTTGAAATGACTAGATGTAACCATAAGTTCTATGCTTAGAGTTTCTTCTATTGCTCTTCTCACTTGTGGAACTCTCTTCCAGCTTCTTGTTTCCCAGTCTACTTTGATCTTCTAAAATTTATATGCAATGTCAATCATTAATGTCTCAACTTGCTAAGTTGGTGCGTAATAATAAAATCATGGTTTAGTCTGATTACTTATCTCTGCCGGCAGAAGTAAAACTCCTGCTTTTTATTCACACATAACAATATGGCCGACATGGTACTCCTGTGTTTGAACAATGGCTGAAAGGGTGTTTTCATTTTCTTAGTTCCCAGTTAGAACAGTTATCTACTGTCTTCTTAATTACTAATTAAGACCCACATAGAAATACAACACGTTAGAAACAAAGAAAAGAGTACATCAGTCCTTCATTATGGCAGTGAATGCTTGACAATTTCACCACAGATAAAGAAAAGACTTGCAGTAACAGAAATGTGCTTCTAAAGAAGGTTGCTGAGAATGCCATAGATTAAACATCCGAGAAATGATAAAATGTTAGAGAAAATGGAAACAAAAAGGACATTTATCCTAAGAATCAGAAAGAGTCTAAGGCACATAATGAGGAAATAAGGCATGGAAAATTTGATATCCAGAGGACATATTGAGGATAAGAGAGACAGAGGAAAGTAACACATAGCATAGCTAATGAGATTGTATAAATAGTTTGAAGCAGAAGATTAGGAGAGATAGCAAAAAGACAAACTTTAAGAGGTACAAAAGACAGGAAATTGTGGAGAGCCATGGTCGCCCATGTCATGAAGGGACACAGCACATAGAAGAAAAGAAGAATGAGCTTGTGTAAATGGTTGGTAGAAGAGAGATTAGGAGAGAAAGACAAAATTTACTAAGATCTACAAAAGACAGGAAATTGTGGAGAGCCATGATCACCCATGTCATGAAGGGACACAGCACGTAGAAGAAAAGAAGAATGAGCTTGTGTAAATGGTTGGCAGAAGAGAGATTAGGAGAGAAAGACAAAATTTACTAAGATCTACAAAAGACAGGAAATTGTGGAGAGCCATGATCACCCATGTCATGAAGGGACACAGCACGTAGAAGAAAAGAAGAATGAGCTTGTGTAAATGGTTGGCAGAAGAGAGATTAGGAGAGATAGCAAAAAGACAAAATTTACTAAGATCTACAAAAGACAGGAAAGTGTGGAGAGCAATGATTGCCAATGCCCTGAAGAGACATGCCTTATAGAAAATTTCTTAAACTCTACCAGATGCCACATTTCAAAATTATATGATTATATTTTTTTTTTCTTTCTGTTATTAAAACCATTTTAATTTTACGCCAATATTTAACACCAATCTACAATTACCACAGGCATTTCCGAAAATCAACATGTATTTAAAATGCTATGTTATGAGTTTAATTCTTTTTTCATTATTTTTAATTCATATTTAAAGCCAACATGAAAGTATCATAGAAATTTCCTGAAATATGTCACGATATAAAATACTGCATTTCACATATCGGGATAAAAGAGAAAAATACTAGCACGATATTTTATTAGAAAATTATGCAAATTTCTTGTTTTAAGCGTACACTTGCCAATCATGTTCCCTTGACATTAATTGGAATTTAAGATAAAGAGAAACCATAAATTAAATTTACACACACACACACATATATATGGGTACCTCGCGGCGGTTTAATGTTTAACAAGATTGTCTTGCGAGAACAATTACTCTATTATTTTCGGCCTTGTGCCACATCTAAGCTACGTTTGGAAAATCATTATACATGCACACACACACATATTATGAAATGGAAAAAGTCCGACAATTATTTAAGACATTTTTTTATGCTTATACGTTCTTTTTATAGATAAAAATATTTAAGTAAATGCTTTGTTTATAATAAACAGTATTAACAACATTTACCAGCCTGAATGTCCGAGATATTTTCACAGAAAATATTCGTCCTCCGACAGGATTCGAACTTGTATTCTATATAGAACCGTCATTTAGCTTGACGTGCCTTTAACCGATTTTAACTTGCATTCAGTTAGCAAGGTCGATTTTACTGTTTTTAAACACAATTCTCCATGATTTTCTCTCATTCATTCATATCTGCTCAATGCGTATCTAAATGTAAACAAATGACGTCATACATTATGAAATGGACAAAGTCCGACAATTATTTAAGACAATGTTTATTATAAACAGAGCATTTACTTAAATATTTGTATCTATAAAAAGAACGTATAAACATAAAAAACACACACATATACAGATAACAATGAATATTTAGTAATTACCCACTGCTTGGCAGAAGGCCATCTCTTCATGTGGCAAGCCTCTTGTTGGTCTATTGGTACTTTCATGGAAAGTGCTTGGGCAAACCACATTCTTTGGTTCTGCTAGTTCTAACCTTCATTGCAAGCCCCTGCCTCCCCCCACCTGCTATTTACATTTTAGCAAACCCCACCCATTCCCTCTGTATTCCATCATGGGGAGAAGTAAGTTCTACCTGAACAGCTTCTTCCTGATAACCACTGTTCTGTTGAACAGACTCCCAAGAGGATGTTTCCCCAATCACTACAATCTTAACCTGTTTAAGTCTACAGTTAACCGTTACCTTCCCCCCTCCTATCCATACAAACTGCCTCTTGATGTAACCCTCTCCCTTGAGTGGTTCTTGTATAGGGTGAAACTTAATGTAAAAAAAAAATAAAAAAAAAAATAAAAAAAAAAAATAAAAGAGAATACATACATATTTACATGTGTATCCAAAAAACTCTTTTAAAAGAATTTAAAATAGAGCACTCTCACATAAAAGCAATAGACATGTGAACCACTGCTCTGTGGAACAGACTCCCAAGAGGATGTTTCCTCGATCACTACAATCTTAACCTGTTCAAGTCTACAGTTAACTGTTATCTTTCCCCCTCCTATCCATACAAACTGCCTCTTGATGTAACCCTCTACTTCGATTGGTCCTTGTACAGGGTGAAACTTAATGTAAAAAAAAAAAAAAAAAAGAGAATACATACATATTCACATGTTGTATCCAAAAAACTCTTTTAAAAGAATTTAAAATAGAGCACTCTTACATAAAAGCAATAGACAAATAATATATAACTTTCTTTGCTGCTGAGCATACTTTCATGGTGTAATGGTTGACAAATTACTGTCATAAATCATTCAGAAACAATTCAATCCATAACTGGTGCTCAAAACTTATGGTCTTGTGTCAGATTATAGTAAGTTTAGTAATTTCTAGGATGAATTGTTATCAGCACTTACACTATTTTATTTTTGGACTATTGTGCTCATCTTTGTTGTTGTTATAACAATGTTTCGGCTGTTGTGCCCTATGGTCTTCATCAGGTGTATATTGATCTGGGTAATCTACAAGGAATTTCAAACTGAACCTTTTATTTCATCGATGAGAGTAAACTGTTCTCATTCTACTGCCCATGTCTACGGATATCGCGTTCTTATCATTTATTAGTACTGCTCATTTTCCACTGAGTCCAAGTTTTGAAAATTCACAAAGTTTTTGCAGAAGATTTTAGAGGCATGTTAGTGTAATGGATAGTGACTCAGAATGAGGAATCGGAGATCCAAGTTCAAATTCCAGTTGAGTTTTTTAATATTCACTTACATGCTAATACCCTTGGGAAAGGTATGAATTCATCTCTCCCTCCAGCTATGGGTAAATAGCAGGACAGAATGGATTCTAGAGACTTGGATGGCAACCAGTCTAGGAGAAGGAAGACTCTGAATTCAAAACTGTAAATCCTGGTGAAGCCCATACTATGCAGCTAAGGAAAAAATTGTTTGCATTGACTCAATGATCCCGACTACGGTCAATTCCTTTGCATTTAAAAATTAAAATTTCTCTTCCTGACAATTGTAGCATTTCTACACAGTGGCTAGACATTTGGCTGATGGACATTTAACTGACAAAGTACAAGTAAAAACAGTAACAAGCAATACTTTAAGTATTTTAATTAGCAGTATTATAAGGTAGAATAAGACTAATATTAGGTTGGTGCAAAAATAATGTCGTTTTTTGACATTCAACTTTATGTGAGAAAACGACATTATTTTTGCACCAACCTAATAATTACCTCTGAATTTCAAGTGATTAAACTACTAAATCTAAATTTAAAATTAAAAGTTTTCTTATTTCAATATTTGTTTATTGAAATTAGTATTTTTAAAGATATTTGAGTGTATTTGGGTAATATTTAACAGTAAGATAAAAGCAAGTTCATCCCTTTAAGATAATTAACATTAATAGTGAAATTGAAAGATCTACATCCTGAAAGGACATGGCCCATAAAAGGAAAAAAAGGGGAAGAGAGACAAGGGAAAACAATATGTGACATATCTGGCAGACTTAAGCAAGTAGATGACAGAACATGTCCTGAGGGAATTAGCAAAGGGACAAAACTTATTGAGAGCTAGAAGGGATAGGGGGAAGTGGAGAGCCATGTTTACCTATGTCCTGAAGAGAGACGGCACATAAAAGAAGAAAAATAAACATGTTCATCATGTGCTGCAGTTTAAACAATGATTTATGTCATTCTTTTTCTGCACCATGTCCTTTCAAGTGAGTGATCATGGTGCTTTCAACAACTACTTTCTTTTGCTTTTTTACTTGTAAATAACTCTTTTTGTCTTCTGTGATCTATTCTGTCATTTAATTTCTGGTTTGAATTTCTGGAATGGCAAATCATCATTATTTACATTCAGACTAATATCCTCATCTTTGTTGTTATCACATCATTTCAGCCATTGTAGCCTGTAGCCTTTATTGTGTGTCTCCTCATCATAAAACAAACCTTTAATCCATGAGGCCACTTAAAATCACACAAGACAGCAGTCGAGTGAATTAAAACATTTGTCTGTGAATTTGGTGATGTCACAGTTATGAGTTCAATTCCAGGGCTGAGTAGTACAGACCCAAGCTTGGCGGAAACAGGTCAAGCAATAAGTAAGCAGAACTTCAAAAAGAACACAGACATGGACAGTGGAATGAGAACAATCTACCCTGCATAGATTAAATAAAGGGTTTAGTTCAAAATTTCCTGAAGGTTACATGGATTGGCAAGCACCTGAAGATGGCTGGCAAACATAACAGCTGAAAAGTAGTGGTAACAACAAAGATGAGGACATTGGTCTAAATGTAGACAGCCATTCATTTACTTTGATTCATTAAGTTACTTGCTGCTTCCAGTCCTACACTCTAATATACCCTTAGATTATTAAATTCTCCAAGCCTACTTCTCTTATTATTTCTGAAACCATAAATAGATTCTGACTGTTAGCAGCAGCTTCTTTGTAGTTCCCATTCCCCTTAAAACTTCCTTATTACTTGCATGTTCTGTCCATGGTATTCTCAACAGAATATCTGGTTGTGAGGCCTCTGATTGGAAGTTTGGATGTTTTGAGAAGCATGGAACCACCTTTTAATTGCTGTTGTTCCCAGATCCACCCTGACCCGGGGTGGTAGCACCTGTTAGGGTCCTAGCTATAGGTAAATAGTGAACCCCCAAACAAGAACAAAACACTATGAAAGTATAAAAATACATTTTTATAGTAAAAATACCAGCAATACCTATTTATAGTAAAATGACTAACAATACATTTTATCTGTAACTGAAGGTGTTCAAAATATTTAGATTTTAGCATTAAATAACCCATACAGGTGTTGATATGCCACCCAACAAAATCAACCAAACTCAACAAGACCACATCTATCACATCAAGTTTCTTCATCTGTGATGAAATTATTCAACATACACAGCTGTATAGATTAGATATTACGTAGCAGTCTAGTATTTGTTTTTATTCTTAAAGACATTTTCTGATCCCTAAATATTAGGTTGTTCAGAAAATGATATTCAATTCTAAAATAAACCTTTTCATTGTGTTCTAATATAATTTTTTATAATCGTTGCACAAAAACATTCAATGTTTCTGAAACTGCGGCCAACATTAACAGTGCATGGGGTGAGGATCTACTTGTGATCAGACAGTACACCACTGGTTTCTGAAGTTCCACAGTGGGGATACGAGTCTTGAAGATCAAGGTGGTAGAGTATGTCAATCTGCAATTGATAATCATTATCTGAAAACAACATTAATCGAACAAAACCCATATCAAAATGTCAGAGAAATGTCTCAGATAATGGGTATCAGCATTTCAAGAATATCGGAATATCTCAAGAAAATTGGCGAAAAAACTGGATAAATGGGCTGCACATGATGCTGCATCTGTGAAATTCAAATGATCCATTTTTCATTGAATAATGACTTGTAATGAGAAATGGATCTTTTATGACAATTGTAAACGATTGGCTCAATGGTTTGATCATGACAAAGCACCCAAACTCTTTCTAAATTGAAATTGTACCAACAAGATTATGGTAACTGTCTGGTGGTCTGCCTTTGGCGTTATCCATGCTCGTTCAGTTAAGCAAAATGTGACCGGCGTTGGTTAATCAACAAGATCCAATGCTACTTCCTGACAATTCTTGGCCACATGTTTCCTGGATGACACTGCAGAAGTTCACTGACTCGAGATATGAGAGTTTACCACATTCACCATACTCCTCTGATCTCTTGCCAACTATCACTTTTTCAAGCATATTGACAATTTTTTATGCCCAAAATATGGAGAAACTTCTTTCTTCTTTCAAAGAATTCTTGAGATCAAAACCTTTAGAGTCTTATCAGAAAAACCTAACTAACCTTGTAACTCAATTACAGAAATGTACAGGTGTTCAACTTTCCTATTTCAACTAATTTTCTCTTTTAGGCTGCCTGTGATTGCTGATGATGACACTGTCCTTCCATCTCCACCTGTCTTCTGCGGGCTGCCAAATAAGATAGCAGCCTGATCCAGGAAGTTCTTGGGCACAGGTAGCAGGGAAACATGCCTAGTGCGGAATTGGCAGATTACAGATGACGCTAGAGTTGCCTCCCCTTGAGCACTCCTTGTCTCTCCTCCTCAAAGTTTGCCACTCCGGCGATTCAGAGAGACTGCCAGTCGATCCAATCCCTTGCGAGGTTCTCTAATTGTTTTGGGTTAATATTGCAGGAGACAAAAGGTAGTCTTAGAAATCGTCTTAAGGTAGTCTCAAAATTGTTTCTTTGGGCCTCTACATGGCCGGCTACTGGTTTCGAGCTCTGAAGAATACCATTTTTGGGAGGTGATGGCCTAACATCTGAACAACATGTCCTACCCAACGTAGAAGGCATTGTTGGATGATGGCTTCGATGCTGACGATTCCTGCACGTTGAAGAATTTCAGCGGATGTGGAATGTCTCAAGCAGTTTTATTTGTCGCCAATACAGGATTCAGCATTCACATGTCAACGAATTTAAACACAGTTTAAATACATTAATTCAGGAATCGATTTGATTCTCAACAACTTAATACTTTGCTTAGTTTCTCGAATACATCTTTCACTATTCTGATGTACTTTTCAATTTCTATGTTATATTTCCATTGTCTGTTAGTACACAACCAGATAGTTAAATCTGCTCTTACCTGATTTTGTCATCCCCCCTGATAACTTGCAAATTGGACTGTCTCTTTTGCTAACAACCATATATTATTTCTTATTTTCAGCTTGTGCTCCTTGCTTAATATTTTTTTGAATGAATGAACTAGCAACAGATCATTATTAGTGTAGTAGTGTATGTTGTTATGGTACCATCTTCTGATAATAAATCCTGGTAGGTCTTTAAGTCCTTTTACGATCATCTCATGTAAAATAAATCCGAAGGTACATTGTCATACTTGTCTTCTTATTTTTTGGGCCATGATTAAGCCCGTTCTACATCAACATACAAGCTGTTTGTTTCTAGAAGTTATAGTTTATCTGAATATCCTTTCCATGTAGATCAAGGTTTCCTAATATTTAAAAGTGTTCTTCTTGTCATATATTATCGATATTATTTTCTCATTTTTTTTTTTTGTTTTGTTTTGTTTAAAACAAAAAAACAACACCCATATTCTTTCAGGATATATGAGATAATGTCTTCCTTTTCTTTATTACATGTGATTTGCCATGACTTTTTGTGAAAGCTAACGCAGTGGTTTCTCATTGGTCTCTTCACAGTTTTGAATTCTGAGTAGTCCTTATCCTATACTGGCTGCTATCCAAGGTTAGAGAGCTTGATCTACCCTGATATTTAACCCATATATGGGGGGTAGGAGAGATGGATTCATGCCCTTCCCAAGTACATTATAAAAAAAACAAATCTTGTGAAATGTCATAAGGATACAAAAGGAAATGAATGATTTTTTTCAAGTGTAAATTATTAATGCTGTGTCCCTTCAGGATGTAGGTGTATATGGCTCTTTACAGCTTCCTCTTTAATTATCTGTTGGGAGAGTGGGATAATTTCCTGTTGCTTTCTTGGTTTTTAATTCAGAGTTGTCCTATTCTTAAGTTGCTAACAAGGCTAGAGAACCCAGTTTACCTTGTTATCTAGCCTATAGTTAGTAGCGTAGAAGAGATGGGTTCAAGCCTTTCTCAATAGCAAAAACAAAAATGTTTCATGTACAAGGAAATAGACAAATCATATAAGGAAACCTTTATTGGTTATTGTTTAAGTTTTAACCAAATAAGTGGAAAGGATGAGACTAACCATTTCCTTATAAGGAAACATTTGACTTTCATTGACTGACAGTACTACCATGAATTGAAATTTAAAAAAAATCTTTCTTTTAAAAGTTTTATCAGGAAAATGGGCTTCCCAAGTCCACTGTTATTGCTCTTTCTAGTATTAATGGGGGTTAGAACCTTTTAAGGTAGTGTAGAAATTTTCCATCTTGATTATATCAGTATTTTTCATTTTAGTTACATGTGCTATTCATTTTAGCTGTTGCCGTTGTTGGAAGTCTTCAAATTATGTGGTTTTTGCTATTTGGTAAAGTTCTTTGTGATACTGTAGCACTAGTCTAAGATCTGATAAAGGATTGTCTTCTTTAATAAATATGGCAATAAATTAATATAAATGCTCAAGCATTTTCTTTTTAAACTAATCTGTACTTAAATATTCAGTTACATATCAAGCTTAACTGAAAATATCAAATTTATACAGAGACTTAATACAGAGACAATATACATTCAACTGTGTTTAAAAAGAAGCAATCAAGGTGTATAAATAATAATATTGCTCAGTTATTGCTTACCTTGTTTCCAATGAGTCCACGTACACACTGCCTAACCCATGGATTGAACACACAATTACTATATACAAGTTGTAGTTTTTGTTATTTGGTAAAGGTCTTTGTGATTCTGTAGCACCAGAGATCTGATGAAAGGCCATCTTTTGTCTTTTAAGACTTACAGAAATGTGTTCTTTTATATTTCCAAATTTGAATTCAGACATTTACATTATTTAAATGTGGACTATTGTCCTAATCTTTGTTGTTGTTGTTGTTGTTGTTGTTATGTTTTGTACCCTTCAGCCATTATCATGTGTATATTGATCAGAGCAACCTACAGAGAATTTTAAAACTGGACCTTTTATTTAATCTATGAGGATAAATTGTTCTCGTTCCACTGCTCATGTCTAGGGATATCTGTTGCTGCTGTTGGAAGTCTTCAAGTGATTTGCTTTTTATTATTTGGTAAAGTTCTTTACAATTCTGTAGCACCAGTCTATGAGATCTGATGAAGGACAGTTTTTGAGAACGCATTTGCATGAAGCCAATTTTAATCACTGATCCAAGATAATGATTGTATATGACATTTCTGAATGAGTTGGATGCTATACGTGACATCCGTGTGAGAGTCTAGATATGAGTGTTTAAGAACATGAGTTTGCTACCTGAAAGAAAATAAAAAATGTTACAAATGCAAAAATTATTTTTAAAAATAAAAAAATAAAACACAAACACTGGTTGTAGAAGAAATAAATTTATTTCTCAATATATCTTTGATAATATGAATTTTATTCATCTTAAATTCATTTTTCTTTTTTTTTTTGTAAATTTTCATTCGATCTTTTATTCTTAATATTCATGTCCTCAACAAATAATTATCCAGCCACAGAAAAACATTTACATCTTAATTTTGGTTATCCAAAAAATTTTAGCTGGAGAAGATTTTTTTTTTAAATTCTTTCTTTCTTTTGTTGTTTGTTTTTATTAAATTTTTTTTCTTCTTTTTCATCATCTGCTATCCAGGAAATTTGAAAAGAAACAAAAAAAACTTATCCATTTCTCAAATCCGTTCCATTAAAACAAACAGATTTTATGTACAAGAGTCACAGAGTGGCAGTCAAAGAAATTAATCTTTTTAAATCTATAATTTTTCTTTATTTTTAAGCAAATTGGCAGGGAAGAAACTAAGGAGTAGGTGGCTGGAGTCACCACTCTGCACTTAGCTAGTTGGGTTATGCCATATTGTGGTATGTATACTTCCCATTCAAACATGGAACCAGCTAACAATCCATTTTATTCTTATCAGACATTTCCATCATACAATCTTATAAAAAAAAAAAAAAAAATATTAAGTCTGGCACAATGCTATCATAGAGGAGTATTTTAAGGTAATTTTTTTAGACAAGCTTGTTAACCATTCCTCTTGAATATTGTATGTTTAATTAAGCAGTTTCTCTCCTATTTAATTCTAATAAAAAAAAATGAATCAACAAGAATTTTTAACCATTCCCTGCAAATACATTTTCAAAAGATATTCCTCAAAATATTTTGAGAGATACAAAAATGTCTTTTCTCTTATTACCAATTTTCTTAAGTTTACCATTTTTATTTTGCTCTATAGAATTCATAATTTATTTTGCTCTATAGAATTCATAATAATTTATAATATTCAAATTCATAGTTTTACAATTTTAGTCTCAATTTGTTAATTTGTTTGCATCTGACATAAGTTTGTGTATATGTGTGCATTTAGGCAGCGGCTTTTCATTAATGCATGTTTGATTAATTAGCAGGGTAGACAATGAATTCTTTTTTGTAAACATTTGTTTATATACAAGTGAATGCATGTCTAGATCCAGTGAATGCCAATAATGTACAGATAATTTTGATCAAGTGTTTTCAACCATTCTTCTAGACATTAACAAGATTGGGTGGGTGGGGGGTTGGGGTTTAAACTGTTTATGTGTTGTGAAGATATCATGCACAAGAAATTATGATATTAAACATGAGAAGACAAAGAAAATTCTTCACTGGGTTAGATAGGTTTAAAATCCCAAATGGGAGAAAACCATTTTAAAAAATTTTTTTTTCCTTTTTTGTTTCTTGATACCTGAAACCTTTATTTTATTTTTTTTTTTTTAAGCACAATTAATGGTCAGATGTTGATCTGAAAGCATAAGATCAAAAATCGCTGAATCAAATTTACATTCATTTTGAACTAGACATTAATTCCGTTGTAAGAGAACAAGAAATGTTTATTAAATTATATATATTTTTAGCTTGTAAGAAATTTTGAGGGGAAGGATAATAAAGATTTATCGATACAAGTCCTACTAATTAACCCATAGTTGGGGGGAGAGAAGAGGTGGATTCATACCTTTTCCAAGGGTATTTGTGCATAACTGAATATAATGAACCTGACTGGAACTGGAATTCAGATCTCCAATTAGCAATTCTGAGCCATTAGCCATTGCACCACCTGCACATACAAGCTTACAACAACTGGTATTCCCAAGAGGTCACCCATCTTGTTAGTGACCAGGCTCGACATTGCTTAACTTCGGTGATTGCATGGGAACTTGGCTCTTCGATTAACAATTTCAAGCCATTATCCATTAGACCACCCGCATATCAAAGCTTACAGCAACTGGTATTTCAAAGCAGACACCCATCTAGTTACTGACCAGGCTCAACATTGCTTAATTTTGGGAATCGTACTGGAATCAATGTTTTAATATGATATGACCTATATTGGTAACGGGACATATTTCTGACACTGTGACAGTCAATTAAACTGTCATCAAAAGACAACCGACATCCAAACTTTTCTTTTGACTTATTAGCCAAGGTTCGATCAAGAATTTCATTTCTAATAAAGCTCTATTGTCATTTTTAAATGAAGGTTGGCCTGAAGATTTTCCTGACAATGCCCACAGCTTTGATTATGTTAAGTGGATAATTTTAAATTCATTTTAAATAGAGCCTTTGAAACTGACTGAATTAGATAACAATAGCTGTTCATCTGAGACTTCCTCTGTACAATGAAATCTACTTGAAAGAAACGTTGATCTAAAAAGAAGAGGAATACTTTGAAGAACACTGAGCTGTGCAATTGCCACAGGCAGACTATTTAAACGAGCTGGATACTTTTCGGACAAAACATATCTGCATAAATCATGTGATACCCTTATGAAGCAAGTGCAAAGGAGATTGCTTAATATGATCACATTGGGGCAGCATCTTTTAGATTACAATAAATGGCTGATGGTATTAAGTAGAAGAGATAAACAACATAATGTAAATTCACAGCTATGAACAAATTTAGATTATTGTTGTAGCATATCTAGAGATGATAATGGGTATGTCCCCATTTACATAAATACGGTAGTAAATACTGTATGTTGGTCTTCAGTAGGAGATTCATTGTGGAATTCACTTGACTCACTTCTAGCAGTTGACTACTTCTTCCACGTGCCGCTGGTAAATCTTATATGTGTCGTTCTTGTCCTAAGTATTATCGTTTATTACCAACCTTCGTTTGATTATTCTATTCAGTAAACTTTCCTAGGTTACAACAATTATCAAAAATTAAGATAAAATTTATTGGGTTGAAAGTATTATTTCTTAATTAACTTTATAATTTAAATAAAATTTTGGGGATGATTTTGATAAGTATTTGATAGCATTATGCAAGATTATAAATTTCTCTTATCAGCTTTGTAAACCTGAATAACACCTGTAACCTTATAAAACAGGTGAGGCTTTACACAAAGATGTAGTTCTCTCAGAATAATAATAAAAAAAAAATTATTTTGTTCCTTAACTAAATAACTAATCTCTAAAGAATTTAACTACAAACTTTCTTTCAAAGAAATAAAGGATTCAGTACTAAGATGACCTACAGCGGTTGATGTGCCATTAAAAAAGAAAAAAAAAAAAAGAACCATCTTCGTACTCTTCATATTTTAAATTCCATTTCAAACCACAAAATAAGGAAACAATATTTTCATCAGAATTTAATGTTTGCCATTTTATTGCAGAGAAATAATTAGCTTAATGTTTGGCATTGGTCAAACTAAAATGTTCTTATTTTCATATATGGGGAAAGACAGAGAGAAAGAAAAGGTCTTGTCTCTCTCTCTATCTCATTCACTCAAAAGCTTACACACCAAAATATGGCATTTTATTAATAAGGAAGAGGTGTTAATACATACATATTTTCATCCCCTCCAGGAAAAAAGATTAAAATTTTTTTTTTTTTTTTTAAAGTCGTTACAGAGGTCGGCAGACTCTAATGTGAATAGAACTCCACAAGGTTTTCATGGAAAACACAGTTCTATAAAGAACTCTCAGCCACTCGGATCTGTCATGGCGAAAGAAAGAGATGTGGACTGGCTGTGTGATATTTTGACAACGTTTAACTGAAGCAGTTAAAGAATTTTGGAAAGAAAAAGAAAAAAAAAGGGAAAAGAAAGCACATACACATACATACATACGTATGTATGTATCTTTTATCACACACACTCTTTCTCTTAAAAATAGAAAAAAAAAAATTATTATAGTTATAGAAATACATATACACATGTACAAATTATCCAAAAATTAATCAACCTAAAAAGTTCATTCTTTTCGTAGATTCATTTTTGGACATTGAATTTTACCAATAAAGTCAATTACAAAATAAAAATAAATGTTTCAGAAAGAAGAAAAAGGCATACTATATTTAAAATCATTTTTCTTTACTCACAAATCATATATATATATATATATATATATATATATATATATGTTTCATTGAATAATATAGGTATATTATGTTTATTTATTCTTATACTGATCCTTCCCACTTGTCTAATCAGTTTTTTGATGTAAAGATGAAATTCATCAAGGAAGGTGCCATAGTTGGGTTTTTTTTTTTTTTTTTTTTTTTAACTCAAGTACTTTAGAAAAGATCAAAAGTACTTTGGTTAAAAAAAACCCCAAAAACTATAGCACCTTCCTTGATGAATTTTATCTGAACATCAAGAAACTGATTAGACAAGTGGGAAGGATTAGTATAAAAATAAGTAGACACAATAACAATATGTCTGTAGTATTCACTGAAACATGTTAGAATGAAGATAGGCTAAAAACCTGGATTTTAAATCATCAAAATCTTCTAGCTTCATAAGTAGTAGCATTAATTACACCCAACCCAAAGACGGCTGGATGGGTTATAAAATCCTCTTAATTAAATTCTAATGACTTAAGTAAGAAACAGTGTATTTGATGGCATTTACATTTAATATTAGTAAAACATACTTTGGATTACTCTTTATATGTGTGGCAGACCATTCTATTCAATCTACAAGAGTGAAAGACCATTCTATTCAATCTACAAGAGTGAAAGACCATTCTATTCAATTTACTTGAGAGAAAGAAACTCTAGCAGAAAGTCTACACCCTCAGGAATTTATTCCTATTATATAACCTCATAGAGTAACAATATAAGAATCCTTCTTTAAAGAGACTTGACTAGGAATACCAGACTTTACCTAAAAACTTCCCTATGCAAACCTGAAGGCAATTCCTTGTATTGTCTACAACCGAGGTGAGAGAACGTGTTGTAAACCAAGATGATGAATCAACCTTTTGTACTCAGAAGAAAATCACATTGTAGTTGTTTTCTGTTATGATAAAACAGAGTCTAAGAGAGACAATTTAAGAATTGTCTATGAGCTGTAAAATAAACACCCTATGATATAAAACTGCTTTCAATGAACAACAATTTCCAGAACAAATAGAAATTTTTATGAAAAATATGAATGTAGTGAGTGAAGAAAGTTATTAAGGTTTGTTTATTTTCCAAATTTTATGATGTTAACCTGTAACAGTTTGCATTACTAATATTACTTCCCTTTCTACTGCATTCTTTTTCAAGTCTTCTCAATTAGCTGTATCATTATTAAAGTTGTTTTCTGTTGCCATAGTGGGATATGACACCACAACTATGAAATTCAACTCACTATTGTTTAGGGATCAGAGTCACCTGCAATGGCAGGATAAACTTTTTTGTACAGCAAAGGAAGTCACTTACAGAGTGATAAAGGTTCCCACCTTTAAAAAAAATTAAATTTACACTCAACATGTAAATTCCATTTTTGGAAAGGAGAGTTAAAATAGACTATTTAGGAAGCAGATTTTTAATTGGAAGAGAAAATGAGCAATTTTGTTTTTCTTTATTAAGGAATTGACATGTACTTTTGAGAAACTAGAAGACATCTTTTTTTTTCAGACCAAAGATTTGTTTGATAACATCTATGTTGATTTACCAAATTAATTATTGGAATCTCTTAGAAAATCTTGGTGATAAATTATTTGAAATCTAAGAAACAAAAGTTGTTTACATCTGAATCTAAGACATCAAAGAAAGAAGCAATTGATTATTTGGATAATAAAGTTTCCAATTTATGGTTGATCTAGCCATTAAACATTTTCAAAGACATAAAATGGTTGGCTATTCATTTCTGAGTATGGCTGTCTACTTGTGCTTCTTCAGAGCCAATATATGGTTAAAAAAGCAATGGACCTTAGTTACTGCCTCTGGAAGAGATTACATGGTCTGGAATTATCAACAGATGAACAAGATCAGTACACTGAAGGTCTCCGTCATGATGACTAGTGACTTTGTACTAGCATAACCATCGACAACTACCAAACAGGTTTTGTCTATCCAATTTGATTCACAAGCATGGGTAACTGGTGGGAAGGTTTGCAAGAAATTATTAACAGTTCCACATGCTAGGATCATCTCTCCAGACTGAGATTATCAAGAAATCACCTAAACTGACAAATTGACTGTAATGTGATTTGAACTCGGATCTCATGGTCAGAAGATTAACATACTATCCATTTGTCCATATTTGTATTCAAGACATTTGTGCTTATAATTAATAGGTGCTTTGAACATCTTTCAAAGTTGAACAAAAAAAGTCATGAAGATTAACTTTGTTTAGTTCATCAGGTGAGGTATTTAATTAAATGGTTTTACAATACTATATTTGTCCTATATCGCTGTTCAATCTAATACGTAAAATTTTGCAACTATTATGAGAGGTGGTAAAGATTATAACCATTTTGAAATGAGAGTCGTCATATGACAATGGACATGTATTCTTCTAGAATGATGCAATTAATGAATGTATTAATACTCCAAAAATCATTGTCCAAATAAAAACCTTTTATTTCAAAACTACACTATTGTGTTTTTATGAGACCAAGTATTACAGCATTTCACTTTGTTTTCATTTCTGTAAAATGTGTCTCCCCCCAGAATCTATTTTTCAGTTTTTTTTACAAAACTTGGTTGAAGTTAAAAAAAAAAAAAAAAAAAAAAAAAAAAAAAAAAAAGTTTTTTTTTTTACTTATATTTTTCAATAGTTTCATGTCATTCTTTGTAAGTAAGAGTGCCAACTGGAGTTTAATTAATGTATGGTCTCCCTATTTTGCATAAAAACAATTGGCAAAGTAACTGTCAAGAGAAGACCAATTTAATTTTTAAGGAGAAAAAAGGCAAAAACAATTAGCACTGTTCATTGTCTAAGGTAATACAAACCAGATGTAAGAGGCCAAAGATTAAAACATAATGTGGCCCTTGAGTTGCACACTCAAAGTACATATATTATTTTGGTGAGTTTTCCTATTTGGTACCCCGGCTTAATAAATTTAACTGCAGTACTAAACTGGCAGCTAGTTCTCATGATTTGTTGAAATTGCAAGATGTAACCATCAATTCTATGCTAACAGTTTCTTATCTTGCCTTTCTCATTTGTGAAATTCTCATTCAGCTCTTTGCTTTCCTGTCAATTACTATCTTCAAAAATTTAAAAGTGACAACAATCATCATCTTTAGTTTCTTTGAATTCTGTTCTTTTATTGTCCTCTCTCCTCAGTAATGTTTTTCTCAGATTCTTTCACTCTCATATCCACTTTTGTCTTAGTGGCTTTATTACCTTGCTTTGGGGTGAAATGATTAAAGAAAAGAAAAGTAAATCTGAAAAACCCAGTTTAAATTAGTATGCCTTTGTGTTGGTAGAAACAAAATTGTAAGAATATTTTTTTCACAACCAATGACATTAGATAAGTTCATCATAAAAAAAACAAACAAAAATTTAAAAAAAAAAAAAAAAAAAAAAAAAAAATCAAATTAATACACCTTGCTCAGAACTTTGTCATCCACAGAAAAAGAAAAAAAAACCAAAAAAAAAAACAAAAACCCAATAATAATAAAAAGAGGAATGATGCAATGTATCAATAAAAGATAAAAATGTAAAAAGATTTAAATCCTTATTTCATATTTCTTTTCTAATGGAATTTTAAGAGGGGATTGTGGGATATGTCATGAACAAAGATGGTGGAGAAAAGATTTCTCAAAAGGCAGCAGTAAATTTTTGTACACCAAGAGATGAAAAGCTAGTCACTAAAAAGTAAAAAGTTTATTACATTTTTATATTTCTTTTTCTCCCCAGTAATTGAAAACTGTTTTTAAAAAAAAAAAAATCACTAGATTTTCTACTTAGGTAGCAATGTTCATGTCATCATGAGAGGAGTAATAATTAGACAGCAGGGGAAAAACAAAAAAAAAAAAGCAAGCAAGCCTTTTACAAATATGAAAGATTTTGTAGAAGGAGAAGATAAAAGAAAAAAAAATCTGTAAATAAAATCTCATTCACTCCATCTACCAAAAAATACAACTGAATAGTAAAAAAAGAAAAAAAATAGAAAGAAAAATTATATATTTTTCAAAATGAAGAAAAATTTTCATCAAGTTAAAATATTCTAAATAACATGTTTATTCTAATGTTTTTTTTTTTTATAATTTTACTAAAAAGTTGGGCAGGGGATGAGAGGAAAGGAATTGAGAAGAAAGATAGAAAGTGAGTGAGAAGAATAGAGAGAGAGATGCAAAAAGTTTATCAAGTTTGCATATAAAGTTGTTATTTTTACCTTCATAGCCCGAGGGAAATTTTTTATACATTTTCAAGCCATTGTTCAAGGTCTTTGAAACAGGTTTTAAAATTTCTCCTTGTGACATGAGAATTGTGAACAATTTTGTGAGAATTATCTCCAGTTGGATTCATTGTTTTATTTTATTTTTTTTTGTTATTTTTTTTTTTAGACAGTCTAAAAACATATATTTTTCCTATTAAAAAAAAAGAAGTTATTACCAATTATTTTTAGGGAATTCAATCCAATATTATCTCCTCTGAGTATGAACACTTCTTTTATCACCTTTCCTAAAATAGAAAATTAAAAAAAAAAAAAAATCTCCATTATGGTACCACAGAGGGGAATTAGACAAGAAATTTCAGCTAACTATTTTTTGTCTTTTTATATATAAATCTTGAAACAAAAGGTTATTTCTCACCATCACCATAGCAGAATCTAATGCTGGAAAATTCTCACAACAAATGGGGCCTGAATCTGACACTAGAACATTCTCTTGAATGATATATTTTAAATACAGTCATTTCTCACTGAACAATCAAATTCTGTTCCAATGAGCTGGTCGCTAAGTGAGAAATTGTTCCCGACTGCTATTTCAGTTATCATATGCATGTAATAGGGTTGTGCCAATCAGCTATAGGTAACTTTAATGCCCCCCTTTTTTTTTTTCATCATTCCTAATTTATTTCTTAATCTTTATATAGTACACTAGTATACTGAGCAATAATGGTAATAAAATTCATAAATCAGCTCAATATCCTGTACATTATTTCAGTTCAGTAAATAGTGTACAAGTAAATTTTTATTTATTTTTCACTTTGATTCATTTCAAACAAAGAGAAAATAATTCCAATCAGATATTTTGCACAACCTACAATAACCAACTGTCTGGAGATTTATAATTTTTTTAAACTCTTTGAGGCTTTATAGCTGGTCTTAAGTCAGGAGGTAATTAAGCATAAGTTGGGAGAGTGGGGTGTGATTAAACATGCCAGGAGGTAATTAAACAGGTAAGTTGTTAAGTGTGGTATACCTGTATTTATTTTGTCTGACCTCAAAAATTACTGTACAGGCCGCTTCTGAATCAGAAATAACAATTTACTAGTTAGTAAGAACAAATTCAAGACTATTATACCAAATCTGCCATTAGTAAAAACAGATTCAATACCTTTATAGAAATTGAATCCAGAGAATCTTCCGTGCTAGTGGCAAGTTTCCGTACATTTTGAACTTCAGAGCTGCGGATGGATTATCTGATCACATACATAACCTTTTACATTGCCAATTCAATTTCCAATGACAAGCAGTCTCAAGAGATTTTGACAAACTGAGCCAATGCCATTGACAAAACACTCATCAACCTGGCACTTCGACAGACTTCACCCAAAGACATTAAACAGAGAACAATGGATGATATCGAATCTTTTATGGGGGGTCAGTTTACCTTCAAGAAGTTCACAGATGACAATTCAAGTTTTAGTCAGAGTTGAAAGGTAAATGTAGTGAAATCCTATAGGAATTTGCTTGAAGAAATTGGTAAGATGCAGTTTTAGAAAACCGAATGATGCCACAAGAATGAGACTTAACTGTTCTGATGATAATCAGACAACATCAAAGACTAAAAGACTATTCCGGATCAGAAATAACTATACTAGTGGCTAACAAAAGTTGCAATGTAAACAGTTATTCAGTGAAACTAGTTGAACCTTAGTCCAAAGACAAATTCTCAGAAACTCCAGTATACAAAGACAAAAATACCCTTACAAGATAAAGGAAACACGATTGCTTAAGAAAATCGACTAAAATTGGCCAAAGAATAATCTAACTAGCAAAATTTGTGCAACATATTTAAATGGAATATATATATTCATGCCATCATTAAAGATACTGGAAGAATCATTGCATCACACTAGAATAGAACCATCTCTCCTGCTGCTGCTATGCTCCGTCTTTATAAGAGTCAGATCAAATCAAGAATTGAGTACTGTTGTCATATCCGGTCTAGTACTGCCCAGCCTTGACAGAGTACAAAAATATTTATGCAACCTTGTGGGTGATTAATTATTCTAAACCCTGCACCAATTACCCAACAGACAAAATTTTTCTCACCTCTCATTGATCATTTACTATGGCAAATGTTCTAGCAAGTTACTATGCCATGTTCACGGTGGCAAATCATTTCCATCCCTTTCATGATCTTTTGGTAAAAGATGTAAATTCCACTCAATTTTTTCCTTTTATTTATGGAACAGATTCCTGAGAAGATGTTTCCCCAATTATAACTTTAACGTCTTCAAAACTAGGGTCAACTGATATCCTCATAATATGCACCTCCTTCCACTGCCCTTACAAGAATCTTCTACCTTGAGTGACCCTTGGGCCATGTATGGGGTGAGGAAGACTGAATAGTCATCAGACTTGTCTAAGAATAAGACAAATTGTGCAAATAAGGAGTGAGGATGCAAGGTTTTGCCGACAATCATGACTGCCAAGAAATCCATTCCTTCATTTGGTTAATATCAGTGGATATGTGGTAAAATGAGATTGACATGAGAGTCTGTGATAGTCAACAGAACTAAGAAAAGAAACCAACAAAGACAACCCATACAAGAGAAGGAAAACACCTGTCATGGATATTAGTTAAGCTTTTTTTCCCCCCTAATTTCCTGTTGTCTTTGCACATTAAAAGAGTATTTCCAAAAATGGCATAACTTTAACTGGATTCTTTGTAAAAAAAAAAAAAAATAAATAAATAAATAAATAAAAATATGGAAAATTTTTCAGGGAAATTATTTTTGTAGATTACCATTCAATCGACATTCTTCAGGCCACAACATTTGGCAGAATCCAAAAAATATTAAGTTTTTTATCATTTTTTGAAGAGGGAGACCTGTTCATAATACAAATACAGTATCAAATCGATCACCGACTTTTTCAAGAGTTATCTGTACTTTGTTTTTATTTACAAATGTTAAATTTGAAACCGTGCTTACATCACTAATAACTGCATAGTACTGATGTCCTTTTTCTCAATTCATAATAGGATGCAGCTATCAATGATGTAAGCACAGTTTTAATGTTCACATTTGTAAATAAAAACAAAGTACAGATAACTCTAAGAATTTCTAGATTGATTTTACACTGTATTTATACAGGGTGTGGCATACCTCCACTCCCCCACCACATAAACTTTCCAGAAATAACTCCCACATAATGTGAGCCATTAACTATTGGGTGTGACAGAAATACCTCCCACATTTTAAACTGCCACCTTTGACCTCTTAGTGAACTTAGGTAAGTGGCAATGGTGCCTTCATCTTGCAGATGTGTTACCATTATGTGTGGTTATTCTCAGGGCTATATCTGGGAGGTATTTTTACTGTATCCCGTATTATAAACAAGGCTTGGCTTCTAAAGTGATTCCAATCAATATTCTTTCTTTCTAGCATAGATAATGGATAATGAGTCTAATGAATGCTAATCTACAAGAATTATTAAAAAAAATAAGATTTACCTGTTTCTATTTACTAATGTCAAGTTTGAAACTGTGCTCATGCTATTGATAACTGCTTACAGAATGGAAAACTTGACACCATCAGCAGAATGCAGCTATCAATGACAGAAGTACAGTTTTAAACATGACATTTGTAAACAGAAATAAAGTACACACAATTTTTTAAGAGGTTAGGAATCGATTTGGCGCTGTGTTTATATTTACAAACAGAACCCCACTTCTGAAACTACAAAAAAAAAAAAAATCAATATTTTTTGATTGTGATAAATGTTTTGGTTTGAGGAAGGTCAAATGAAAACTAACATACAAAAACTTAAAAAAAAAAACAGAACAAAAAAAATGACCTATTTTTTATGAGTAGACCATTCAATTTCACTAGTGCCCTAAAAGTTTACCTGATATCTAGGATAATTTTCAAACTGTCATATTAAAATAACAAGTTGATTGGATTAAGAGAAAAAAAAAATACGTAAATGCTCATTTGACTTGGAAGAAAGAAAAAACATTGGGGATAAATTTGACAAAAATGGGTATATAAATGATTTTGTCTTTTTTTGTTTATATATTATTCAAAATATGTATTTTTTGGTCAGATGGATTACATTCATTCCCCTCATGTTGGTATGCACACACACACACATTTTATATGATATATATATATATATATATATATATATATATATATATAATATAGAAATACAGTAAACCCTTGATTTAATCAAATAATACAATGAAAAGTGTGTCTGTAAATGTCTGTTAAATCCAGAATTATCCTAGGAGGCAACATTTTTACCATTTTTTTTTTTAAATATATATAAATAAAAAGTAAAAACTTTAATATACCATACTGTAAAAATAAAATTATAACCCCCTTATGCTCTTGATGTTAGTTTAAACTGATACCTCCCCCCACCTATCAGTCAGTTATGTGCCATGCATGATGCATGCTTAGGCGATCATGTATCTTTCGGTACATGACTGACGAGGTAGATTTTTTCCCATAGTAGGTTGCTGTTTCTTTCTGCAGTAGACCAGTTTCCATCCATGGCTATAGAACCTGATCCTGCTATTTACTCATAGCTGGGGGAGAAGAGGATTCATACCTTTCCTAAGGGTATTAGCACATAAGTGAATGTAATGGATTCGTCTGGAATTTGAACTCGGCTCTCCGATTCCTCAATCCGAGCCGCTATCCATTACTCCACTGTAAAGTTCATATTCAGATGAAAACTTGGAAATTTTCCAATATATTTCAGTGAAACTTTTATTTTTTTAAATTACACTTTATAATTATAATAGGGATATATGGGAAAAAAAAGTGTTAGTTTAAAAAATGCATTAGTTTAAACTGATGCCAGGAGTACATGCATTAAACTGACATCCTTTTTTGCCATATATTGCAAGCAGTTTGCTTAAAGTTTGTATTTTCTTGATTTCAGCTGAAAGATTGGAATTTTTTCAAAATATTTCAATGAAATTTTCAGTTTAGATATATGGAAAAAAGATGGTATTAGTTTAAACTGACACCAAGAGAATATGGGCAAAATTATAATCAACAATATTTAATATTACTGACCTTTTTCAGTGGTTCTTACTCATTTTTGGCAGTGACCCAAAATCTTATCTAAAATCTATCATGGAGATCCATTTTTCTCATGAGATTTATTTTAGACAATTAAAAAAAAATTGGTTATTAAAAAAAAAAAAAAAAAAAAAAAAAAGAAGAAAATAAAAGAAAAGAATTTTACAATATTTTGATAATGAATTTCAGATTTAACAGGCTTCTTTAAAAAAAAAAAATGTCTGTTAAACCCAAAATCTGTTAAATTGAGGGCTTACTGCGCTTATTTTAAAAGAAAAAAATTACAGACTGAAAAAGAGGGTGATGGGGAGTCAACTGAAACTGATTAAAATTATACAAATATATTTTGAAACTAAAAATTATGTTTAAAAACTGTTTTAATAGTATATTTTTTTTTTGAGTGGGAGTGTAAAGTATGAGCAAGTAACGGAAAAGATATAAAAAGTGGAAAAGAAATTATGAAAAATAGGAAAAATAGCAGAAAACTATAAATAAATTAAACAGGTAGTAAAAAATCATAAACAAAACATAAGATATGAAAAAAAAAACTTTAAAAATATTTCTTACTAGAAAATTTATATATATATATATATATATATATATATATATATTTATGGGCAGCAATTGTTCATTTATACAGGTTGTTTGAAGAGAAAAAGTTCTTTAAGATTGTTTTATCTAATTTTTCTAGTCTTGAGCATATTCCTTGTTGCAGGGAAAATTTGACCATAAATTGTCAGTCTTCTGAGAGCTTACAGCTTTCATAAACCATTATCAAAGAATTTTATTTTTGTCTTAATAGGGTTGTAGTCATGTGCATGGAGTGTTTCATCTTCATGAGTGCCATGTTGGGTTTTTTTTAACAATTTTATCTTCAGAATTTGGTTGAATTCATGTCAAGTATTTTCAAATATTGCACCTTCATGTCATGCCATTTAATTAAATTATTAATTATGAAGTATATATAGTGTGTCTATTCCTTAATTTAAAGTAGATGTTATTGATTTTGTGTTATCTGTTTTTTTTTAGAATTAAAACATCCAGTATCCATAGTCATTTTGTATAGTTTATGTGGGATAGTATATTTGCATTGTTAATAAGGATTTGTCCAATTTTTTGTTGTATTTGTTGGTAATACGCAAATGAACTGAGCTATTATTGGATAAATGGCAAGTTAACCAGCATGATAATGCAGTGATTGTGTAATCAATGTATATGGTTTTTGAATTGATATTATTAGAGAGACATTGATAATGATTTATAAAAACCAAAAAATGCTCAAGACATGAAACAAGTTATTCTCAAATATTCCCCTGAAATTGTAAAGATGATTCGAACTATGGAGAAATTAGATAAAAAATTTATACAAAAGATCTTTCATTCATCTTCAACCAACCCTGCATAAATATATATTACACATATACATAGATATCTATATATGTGTGTATGTAAATAAATTTTTCTCCCACCTCAATTATGGGGAGCGCGTTTCCCTTTCATATAAGAGATCCACCTTTCTGCAGTTGTTTTGAATAAGGGATCACTGTCTATCGTCGACATCAGCAAAATCTGATTGATATGTGTAGTGTGGTAGTCCCACCTGGCTCTGTTAGGGGCTATGCCAAGTGTCAGGTGTCGGAGGTCATAAAATGTTCCAGACCCATTGTCAAACAGCAGCAGCATATGCTTTAAAGAATACAACCCAGTGTCGTATAGCATTTTTGCCAGCTGCTTACTTTTACCGATTGCCACTTCCTTCACATCATAGAGCCCAAGTAACGAATAAATGAATCCATTTAAAACAAAACTGCTAGGTTGAGTCGGGTATTCCTCATACCAGGTGTAAGTACCAGCATACTTTGCCATGACACCTCCTTCTGCACTGCTCAGCTGATAGAGTTTCAAGCCATTAACGGCAGCATTAAGATACATAGGATTCTTTGTCCGAATATAAGCCCTTACAAGCAAAGACATTGCCTGACCCTGGGCCATTGCTGAATACCAGCCGGGCGCAAGCTGAAGTACGTCAAGTCTTCGTGCTACCATGATTGGCCAGCCACCTCGCTCATCCTGGTGATTTACTAGCCAGTTGGCTGCATCATAAAACTGGTCAAGATGAGCAGTCGAGGAGATAGTAACGTTGTCCACCTGTCCGTGCCCGTGAAGGCATATTGAAGTTATTCTTATGATAATACTGCGAAGTTTACCCTTTTTCACTTTGGAGTATTGCAGACCCATTCCTTTCTGGAAGTCGATGCCAATGTCACGGGTGAAATGACGCCATGTACGCTGGATGTCTCCGAGGCCGTAGTAGATGTGCTGACCCGATATTGAGATGAGGTTGTCATTGAACACGTAATGGATGTAGTAGACACGGCCTTTTTGTACCTCGAGTGTCACTGTAATGGTTCCATTTGTAATGAAACGGAAGTCAAGAGACAACACAAACGTGTCTTCCTCAACCTCCATACAAATTCCAAATGAACCCAAGGAATCTACAAAGAAAAAAATAAAAGTAAAACTATTAGTCCAAATATTAAAACAAATCACTAAGCAGTTGTCACTAATTGTCTGGAGTTTTACTTTTAGTGGATACAGTTACTCACTGTCAAGCCTAGTAGATTGATTGAAGTATTAGGTTGGTGCAAAAATAATGACGTAATAATGTCGTTTTTTTGACGTATTTTTTAACGTCAAAAAACGACATTATTATGTCATTATTTTTGCACCAACCTATTATTTATTTTTTATGGGTTATCAACCCTTTGCGACTGATTTAAAGCTGAAATATATTTCAGATTGTGAGAACAATCATTGCTTTTTTTTGCAAGTGAATATTGCGTTAAAACTTTTTTGAGAATAACAATGATTCTTCCACAATACAACTACCATTTAATCCATAGGTGGGGGAAAGATCGATTCATACCTTTCCCAAGGGTATTTGTGCAGAAGTGAATGTAACAAACCCAACTGGGATTTGAACACTGCTCTCTGATTTCTCATTCCAAACCATTATGCATTACACTGCCTGCACATTGTGGAACTCAGTAGAGAAACAATTTTAAAATTCTACATGATTTCTGTTTGTTCGGATATACCAAAGAGATCTTGTAATGTGCTTCTTTTAAATTTAAAAGTAAAAAACAAAAATCTTGATGTAAGGAAAAAAAAAAAGAAGTCATATATTTTGCTTGCTAAAATGTACAGTAAGAATGAATCTTATGTGTCAAATAAATTTTATTAAAGTCTATTGTTATAATTGTTCTATTTTATTATTAGCTAACATTGTTATTCTTTTATTGTACCTAATTTATAAATTAAACTTTACATTATGTGTAACTGAAATTAAAATGAATTACAGGTAAAAGGAAGCAACCCTTGGAAGAACAAGAATTATGTCCCTTATTTTGAGGGTGTAATATGCAGTAAATAGAATGAGCCTGTTCATTGATCGAAATTAAGCTCCTAATGTTGATGTTATCCTTACTTATTATAAGCTGCACTCCATGAATTAACAATATTTTTTTTGTTTCGCACACACCATAGCAGAAGCAGAAATCATACACAACTTCAGGGAAACAGCAACTACAGAATGTTCAGAGGACTGCAGAATGCTAAAATCTTTAAACTTATTTTTATATCCTTCAATTCATTCTAATTAAATGCTTATAGAACATATAAGCTTGGCATAACCTTTCTGTTTCATTGACAGCTAGTTCAAGGCAAATAACTTAGTTGTCCATGTAGCATGATGTGAAAATGGACATTATATGAAATTCAGACATCAATGTAGCAAGGTGCATCAGAGGGTTGGATTTGGCTTGTTTTGTTTTTAAGGCATATCAACCTTAATGGGTTATTTAATGCAGACAAAATTTTTATTGCTGGTAATATTTTTTTTCCAAAACTGCATTGCTGGTAATACAGTGTAACCCGGATATAAGAGAGATTTTCTCTGGTCCCAAATTAGAGCAATACTTACCTAAACAAAATAGACCAAACCCGGATATAAGAGAAGCCCGGATATAAGAGACTTCTTCTCCGGTCTCGACAACTCTCTGATATCCGGGTTACACTGTATTTTTTTTTCTTCAAAAATCTACTGCCAGTAAATTTTTTTTTCAAAAATGTAATAATTTTTATATATTTTTATTTATTTTTTTTTTTTTTTTTTAAATAATTTTTTCCTTCAAAATTTCATTGCTAGTAATAATTTTTAACAAAAACGTATTGCTGGTATTAAAACCTATTTTTACACTTTCATAGTGTTTTGACCCCATTTTTGGGGGATAATTATTTACCCATAACTGGGACCCTAATACGTGGACCTGGGAATACCAGCAATTAAAACGTGGTTCCACGCTCCTCAAAACCCCCTGATCAGAGGCCTTGCTGTTAGATGTCCTAGATACAGGAGTATATGACGTTACACTTGCATTCAGCACTGCAAGCATGAGGACAAGATAGATATACAAACAACAATCTTGGTCAATCTTTGAGACCATAGATAGTGAATGCAAGATCTACAACATCTATGCTGATGATATATGAGTGCACCTCTAAAGCTTTTGATGATCAGAGATTAGCAGCTGACTTATCCCATCTAGCACTAACTTTTCAGTGGGGTGAAAAATGGCTGGTTACATTCAATGCCTCAAAAACCAAACTAGTTACATTCCATCACTACTGGGCAGACTGTGAACTATTGCCAGTCATGATGAACGGATATCACTTCAAGGAGGCACTGTGCCTTAAGAAAATATCGGGCATCAAACTCATACCCAACCTCAAGTGGAACTCTCATATAGGATCCACTCCTAAAGATGCATGTAAAATGATTGGTTCCTCATACCACTTCAGTAAGTACCTGACTCCTCCTGCTATCCTCTACCTTTGTAAGGACCAGATCGGGCTGAATATGAAGTACTGTTGCCACATTTATGTAGGAGCTGCCCAGTCCTCACAGAGTTCAAAAGCATTTCTGAATCCTCTCACAGGTGAAATGTGGCTAGCCTCTCACTTGTCTGTCACTACCTCCATGGAAAGTACTTGGATGAACTATTTTTCTTGGTTCTAGCAGTTCTAATCTTTATGGCTAAGACCTGCCATGCCACGCACATTGTAGCAAACCACCCGCATTCCCTTCATATTCTATCAATGAGAAGTAAGTTCCACTTGAATAGGGAACAACTGCTCTGTGGAACCAACTCCAAAGAGAATGTTTACCCAATCATGAAAATCTTAACCTGTTCAAGTCTAGCATTAACCGTTATCTTCTCCTCTCCTATCAGTATAAATTGCCCCTTAATGTAACCCTTCACTTTCAGTGAGCCCCCAGACCTTGTACAAGGCAAACCTTACTCTAAAACAAAACATATTAGACAAGATGCATCCAAGACTGGTTGCATATCACAGATTGGCTGAGAGTTACTGATGAAATACTGTAGTGAATAGAATGTCATTTAATGAAGATTAAAACCTCATGTTATCAGTAATGGTACAGCTGACTTGATTATTGACTATTTTTTCTTTTGCTATTCTATTTAGAAATTCTTGATAAAATCCAAAGAAAAATCTGCAATGTTATTGGTCCTGACCTGGCATCTTGTCTTCAAACACTCTCTCACCATCGTAACTTAGCTTCCCTGTGCCTTTTCTATAAATACTTTTATGGTATTAGTTCTGATTAAACTTTTCTCTATGCTAAGTTGTTATTTTTATTCCTACCCTCAACAGACAAATTGTAAGTATGGAAACTAGTTAGGACTTCATAGAGACTTTGAGATATTATAGTGGCTGTAGTAAGAATGGTAAGTAAGAATGTTTCATTTTTTTGATGTAATGAATACTGTGGTATATTTGGGTCAGTAATTATGGTGAGCCAAGTTTAAGGTGAAATAGATTGAAGACCAGCTTTCCCTTATCCCCACTTTTTGCATTTTCAAAATAAATATTAAGTTCCTCTCTAGTACCTAATCCTTAACAATTTAAGTGCAGTACTAGATTGGCAGCAAGGTCTCATCATTTTACAGTTGAAAAGCTAGATATAAACGCAAGTTCTATGCTAAATGTTTCTTCTATTGTACTTCTTGCTTTCCAGTCAACTTTGGTGTTCAAAAATTTAAATGCAATGTCATCGTCTTCATATGTCTTCTTAATTCCTGTTTTTTTATTGACCTCACTCCTTAATAGTGTTTTTTTCTTTCCCTCATTCTCTCCCTCAGTAAGCCCTTGTGTCTTAGTGGGTTTATTACTTTATTTAGGGTGAAATGATTAGGAAAAAAAAAAACAATAAAAAAGACAATTTTATTAACTGGGGTAGACTGTTTGACACATGGCATAGTGGATAAAGGCGTTGGTTAGATCCAGTGACAAGACCCAAAGAGTGTGAGTTCAGTACCCGGTTAAGGCAGTGGAGAACTTTCAGAGGGAAAATTAACAGGAGATAACTGATAACTGACATCCATCAAACATGGCAAGTGGAACTAGAACAGTCTACCCCAGTGAGCGAAAGAAAGAGTTCAGTTCGACATTCCAACCACCTGAAGAAGGCCAGAGCATACAACGGCCAAAACGTTGTGATAAATATGGCAACAAAGATGAGGACAATAGTCCGAATAATGTAAATAATGTACATAATACCTCATCTCAGAAATATAGACAGACTCTTTATTAACTACTGTTGCATCTTGAAGACATCAAATATTTAATCGACTCTGCCTGGGAAGAGTACAAGGATATTTTGTTCAAAATTCATTTAAGTAACAAAAATACTCCAAGCAAACAAAAATAACCTTCAATAATGTCCATATTGTTTTTTTTTTTTTAATTTAACTTCAAGAGAAAAATCAAAAAATGATTCTCACCAGGTGCTTCAAATTCTACGACTCTACCAACTTCAGGATCTGAAACTACTTTTATGTGCGTTCTTGCAGAGGGCAGACTCCAATCTCGCAAGTCTTCATCATCTCCATCCTCCAAGATGGTTACATCAGGATCCTCCTCTGTCAAAAATTTACTGTAGTGACTCAGTCCAAACTGAGCAATTTGGATCGGATAATGATGACCTTGAGGTCCCCACTGAGTTGATATTGGAACACCTGGAAAAAATGACAAGAAAAATATATTAGGTTGGTGCAAAAATAATGTCGTTTTCTCACATATGTTATCATGCGAGAAAACAACATTATTTTTGCACCAACCTAATAATATACACATTGCAGCAATAGCAGCCAAAAAGAAATATAACAATATAACAACAGTCTAACTCAAATATAGGTAACCAAATTATATATACTAATTTGGTACTTTCATTTGGTATTTTCATTTAAAATACATTTATTAGTAAATATACTCAGTTTAAATACAAAAGGAGTCATAAAATGATTTCAAAGGTCAATGCATTTCAACTTATATTTTCCTGTTACCCAAGGGTTGTTGCTGGATAGAAAGGGAAATTAGCCCTGGAAACACAGATGTCCATTTCATTTTCACTCAAATTTTGTGTGTGTGTGTGTGTGTGTGCGTATTCTGGTTTCTATGTACGCAAGTATATTTTAATTCAAGAAAAGACTAGTGACGTTCCATCATCACCGGGTGGACCCCGAATTTTCACCTATTGCAAAGAACAGGTGTTCTTTCAGGGAGGCACGATGCCTTGAGCACCAAAAGAAACTCAGACCTCAAGTGGAACTCGTACATATGATCCATTGCTAACGATACTGGAAAAATGGTTGGTTCCCTGTACTACTCCAGTAAGTACCTGACTACACCTGCTATCATCTGCCTTTAAAAGAGCCGGATCAGGCCAAAAATGGTATACAGTTGCCATGCATGGGCAGAAGCTGCTCAGTCTTGATAGAATCCAAAAGCGTCTCTGTAGATGATGAATTATTTTCTACCCTACAACCACTTCCCCATAGACAAAACATCAGTAACCTCTTGTTGCTCTATCACTATTTCTATGGAAAGTGTTCAGACAAATTAAATTCCTTAGTTTCACTACTTCTAACGCTCATGGCTAAGACCCATCATGCCACACCCTGTAGTGAAACCACCCTCATTCCCTTCATATTCCATTAGTGAGATGTAAGTTCCAGTTGAGCAGATCCTTCCCACAAACTGCTGCTTTGTGGAACTGACTCCCAAGGATGTTTCCCCAATCCCTACAATCTTAACCTATTCAAGTCTATTCCCTAGATATTCCCATAAACTCTACCTCTTACCCTGTAACCCTCTACTTTGAGAGGCTCTTCGGCCTTGTATAAAAAATTGTTACCTATTATAAAAAAAATTTTTTTTTAAATATTTCTACTGAGTGGGAGGGAATATATTATTCTAATGTCTTATTTTAAAGTCAGTCAAATTGTATGTACATTGTGCAATATACTTGTGTATATGTTAAATGGCGCAAGCACATGTAAGTACAACACAGACAGACATATATATTATATATGCGTAAAGTCACAGACAGACAATGTCTGATGAACAGTGAATTTTCTCTTTTGTTATAATACAGACTGCTGAGTGAGAAAGCAGGACACTAACAAATTGACACATACATACAAATCCCAATATGCTCATCATGACACTCAGTCAGACAAGGGTATGCCAGGCACATGCACCACAGCCAAGTTTGCTTGATATTTGAGCCACTGGGGATAAAGTTCAACTGATGGAGGGCCATAAAACAGAAACAAAATTTGATTTCTAAGGAATTAATGGACTTTTAAAAAAA
>OZ010604.1:62962434-63197434 GCA_963932145.1 Acanthosepion lycidas
ACATTCAAGGAATTTCACATGAAAAAGGGGAAAATAAATAGAAAAAGAGGGTAAAAATATGATCAATTCGTGTGTAGTTGTTCTTCTCTCACTGTAACTTTAATGTTCAGGAAGAAAAAGAAAAGGAATCAATGGATTAACATTGAACTTTAAAAGCAATAAATGAAATTAGACTAATACATTGTATGACTAAAACCGACAAGAATTTGGATTTATAAAACAAGATAAAAAAAAAAAAAAAAAAAAAAAAAAAAAGAAAAATCAAAGAAATAAAATAAATAAATAAAGTAAATACAGTCCCCCCACTCTACATTATCTTTTTTTTTTTAATTTCTTTTCAAGTGGTAATCTATAATATACGTAAATACATTTTTATTTTCTGTTGGAGTTTTCTTTTGGTCACTGGCAAGTTTTCTGTTGGTTGTATGAACCATTTGGACTTATGTGTGTGTGTGTATTTAGGCAAGAAATATCCTTTAAGGCAAATATTAACTAGCTTAGAACCACCTTTTGGGTGAACATTAGGCAACCTCCTGCAGAAGGTTTTTGGGTCTTTGGCCCTTTTACTTTTAGTGTCCTATGTGCATAAAAGTTACAAGACTTTAGAAATAATAAAATTATTTTATCTTTATATTTTAATTCAGCACAATCTTTCTTCATATACATGAATGATCTATGTCATTTGTTTACATTTATTTTGTGCGCAAGTTTATTTTTTATTTCCAAATCATCATTCTTTATGATCCCTTTACAAAGTCACTCTTAAAAGACATTAGGGAACTGGAAATATGCAATATTTTGAATACATCACATAACGTGTGCTAGAAAAAGAAATCATGTGAGCAATATACTGTGCCCTGCTTAAGTTTTAATTATAGTTTAATTAGATGATATCAATTGTAATTGTGACAAAAAGCAAAATTTAAACCTTTAATAAAGAATTGTTTTTGAACCTTTCACTCTGTTCAATATTTAAATTTAACTTTAAATGAGTTATTTAATTTTTTTAATTACTTAAGGTTGTTTATGATTTACTGAGATTGATAAACAGATGGACAGACGTACATACACTGCGCTTTAATTATACATAAGACAACATATATTTTGTGTTGATTAATTTTTATGATCAACTTTTCCAAATTATGAATAATCCTTCTCAGAGAAGGAGGAATTTTAATCAAAAATTGTCTAAAGTTCATTTCAGAAGAAAAGTACAAGAAATATGATTTTGACATCAGTCATCAAGGTAGGTAGAGACAATTGGTGAGTTTAGTACATCTAGTGAGAGTTGTGACATGTCTTCTTTTTTAGATTTACATTTCAGGATCCGGCCTGTTAAGTTATCAATGAGAAATGAGCGGACGTCTGGGTGGAAGGGAGAAAAGAGCGGACGTCTGGGTGGAAGGGAGAAAAGAGCGGATGTCTGGGTGGAAGGGAGAAAAGAGCGGACGTCTGGGGGGAAGGGAGAAAAGAGCGGACGTCTGGGGGGAAGGGAGAAAAGAGCGGACGTTTGGGGGGAAGGGAGGAAAGAGAAAATGGGAAAAGATAGAAAAGAGACTCGTACAACTACTAAACATGACACAAACTTTCATAGACTATACCAAGTTACTATACACCAATAAATGCAAGAAATGACTCATAATTCTGGAATAAATAACCTTAATGTCTTTCAACACCAGAGACGTAATCTTAAAGATTGTATAAAATATTTAATATGGATATGAAATAATATTTGTAAATATTTGATACATTCTTCTTTTCGAGCAGTCTAGCTCTATGTAACCGTTTTACACCTGCTCCCACTTTAAACTAATTTGAATCGCAGTTCACCACAATAATGTCAGGATACAGCCAACGAAACCTTGTCTTCCATACCCAGTTCTTGATAATGACTGATATTGTCAAAAGTGATTGAACAAAAACAGGTCAAAGCAAGAAATTTGAACAGTTTATCAAGAATTTTGATCTATTTGAAAATTAGAAAAATACAGTAGAGAATTAAACAAACTGAGTTCGTCAGTTGAATTTAGCAGAACTCGTTTGAGTATACAGATGACACACCCAAATGCTTTGAAACAGCCTGAACCAGTTTTCTTGAAATCAAATCTACTATACAGTACATAAAAAAAAATGCAATTTTTGTTGACAAGAATTCCATGCAATACATTTAGAATCAACATGTAAAAAAAAAAGAAAAAAAAAAACTCTATACATCGTTAGTTTGTTTAGACAAGCCAAAATGTGTCCATGCAGAGAAAAAGTCAGAGAGGAACTGGGAACTCCATTTTTCATAGAACAATTCAGAACAACCGCCGTGACCTCATTCGTCCAACCATTCTTAAACAAACATGACAAATCAGTACTGTGTACAACATGTCACTCATATATAACCCTTTTTTTTTTTATACTTTTCTTTAGCCTGTATCACTTTAAAACTTAATCAAATTTTCTAGCTTCATATTTTTTTTTTGAGTAAAATCCTCTTGGGGATATCCTTATTTGAAAAACTCCTTCCATTAAGTATTGAGGAAATTTCTTAATTTAGGCTATGAGTATTCTAGGACAAAAAAAAAAAAAATAAAAAAAAATCCATCCACTCCTTTTATTCCAAACATCTTGTTTATTTGAAACAAGTATAAACAACAATATTTTGTTCAAACATATTCTATGAACCCAGATCTACCTAGTATCAGTTTAAAATGACACCTTCCTTTTTCCATATCATTGTGACCATCTGTTCACCCAATACAAAGCCTAAAGGTCACTCACATAAGAGCAGTGGTTCCCAAACTTTTTTCTCTGGGTTGCATTTTTGTAATGAAAATTTGTTAATGACTAACCTAACTCACAGTCCTACAGCAAAGAAGTCCAGAGAGAGAGAGGGTTAAAGGGAGATAACTCCAGATATGAAGTCAAAACATCATTGATAACTCTCTCCTCCAATTTGTAGACCATAATTACTATATTCTTAATGCTTGATATAATGCAAAAATATCACAATGATAAAATCGCTCAATAGTTATTTATAAATATTTATACAGGGGTACATGCATGCAATTACAAGTAATCCAGAATTTAAATTTTGAGATCATATTAATTTTTGGCATATGAATTTTTTGAAACTGTTTCTAAATCCTTGATTGACTTTCAATTATTCTGCCTCACCTGCTATCCTCTTCCATTGCACCTGTTAGGTTTGCCACACCATGTAGGAATGACTGTCTTACAGGGTAACTTCACAAAATTGTTATAAAGAAGGAAAGAGTAATAAGTGCACATTATGAGGAAACATGGGTTAGATATCAGTTGACCCTGGACTTGAAAAGACCAAGATTGTAATTGTCAGGGAAGCATCCTCTCAGGTCTCTGTTTGACAAACAAACACACTTACGGAAGAAGGTGTATTAGTGAAACTTATCCCTTATCAAAAAAAAGATTAAGGATGCAATGGATAAATTGTCGTCTAAATTATGCAAAAATGAAAATAACACTGACATCACATTTTAAAAGATATATTTAACAAGATTACACAAAAAATAATCTTGAAATACTAAAGAATGCATTTATTCAATAAAATCACCATATTGGCGTCAATCACGGCCTCGAGACACCTTTGAAATCTCCTGCAATTCTTCTGGATGGTCTCCTTGTTTAAGTTGGTGAATGATGCCATAATCCTTGCCTTCAATTCATCTTTGGTGTTACAAGGAGTTTTATTGGTCTCTTGCTCAACTGCACCCCACACAATTATCAAGGGGGTTGCAATCTAGCGAGTTAGATGACCAGAGATATAAGGGATGATGTGGTTGCAGAAATTGTCTGACAGCCATCACTGGGTTTTCCTGCTTGTGTGGCATGGGGCAGAGTCCTGTTGCCAGACATGGGGTCTTGCCCAAGGTCTGTACTACCTCTTCAAGTCATTTGATGTAGTCCTCTTTGTTGAGCTTAATGCTCTCACCATCAAATTTGGGAGTTCTTTTCTCATCAGAATGATCAGAGTGATTTTTCCAAGCTGGTGTCCCTTTGTAATCACCATTAGACTCATCCAACTCTTTCTGAATCCTCTGCACTGTTCTCAGATGGACACCCAAACACTCTGAAATGTTTGTATTAGAGCTGCCAGTGTGAATGCCAAGCAGTACAGTATGCTCTTTCCAAATTTCTGGCAGAGTGAATTGTGTTGCGGCACTTTTTTCTGTCCAACTGACCATACTATACTGTGCAGTCAATGGAATCAAAAACAATTCATATGTGCAAAATTATTGCAATGTGTGTGTGCGTATATATATATATATATATATATATATATATATATATATATATATATATATGTAGTACTTGCAATAAGAATGATCTTGATAAAAATAAAAAAATATTACCATTCTCTGCCAAGATTTTTTAAGAAATAAGAACTGAATATAAATCTTTGCAACACACAAACTATAATCCAGAATTGGATTAAAAGCAGTGATGGTGCATATCCTGAATCCATTATAAAAATTCAGGATTTGGAGCATTTAGTAAATGCTAAACCCTTCAAATACCTAAGTGTATAGATCAATTATAACAAATTCAGTATAGCTTTGGTTTGTTTTGTTTTACAGCATATCAACCTCAATGGGTCATTTAATGCCGACAAAATTTTTATTGCTGGTAATATTTTGTTTTGTCAAAAATCTGTTTCTGGTAATAATTTTTTCCTTCAAAAATGTATAGCTGGTATTATATTTTTTCCAAAAATGTATTGCTTGTAATCTTTTTCTTTCAAAAGCATATTGTTGGTTATATATATATATGTATTTTTTTTTTCCCAAAAATGTATTGCCGGTAATGGTTTTTTTTCTTCAAAAATTTATTGCTGATAATAATTTTTTACAAAGTATTTCTGGTATGAAAACCTATTTTTACACTTTCATTGTGTTTTTACCCAAGTTTCGGGGTGAACTATTTGGCCATAGCTGTGACCCTAACAGGTACTACCACCCCAGGTCAGTGTGGACCTGGAAACACCAGCAATTAAGAGGTGGTTCCATGCTCCTCAAAACCTCCTGATCTGAGGCCTTGCTGCTGGACGTAGTTTAATGTCTTACCCAGGACACGAATGTAATTTATCATCATACTCAGGATGGAAATTCAGTATAGGAGAAATGGAAATTGAACATAGAATGTATTGCACTAGGGATAGTTTTACCCAATTCCACAAGTTGCTACAAAACTAAAACACAAATCAAATAAGCTTGAGACATGTTCTTAAATAGTCTTGTTAGACAAAGATTTTCATATGGATGTCAGGCATGAAACCAAATTTCTTCAGAAATATCTAAACTGTCACCTATATACAACCACATTCTAAGATTCACAATTAAAAATGGCTTTGCATGAATGAGGCTTGTAAGGTTTTAGCGAGGACCATTCTTCATTTCACAAACAAAGGACTGTTGCAAAGAAACTAAACATCACTTGAGGACTTTCAACAGCAGCAACAAGTAAAATAGATAGGAGAAAATGGTGATATATCAAGATGTTGACTTTCCACACTATTTTGAACATTTTTCTGTAAAACTATTTTCCGAGAAAGGATTTTATAAATTTCAACTGATAATAATACTGGCTGCTCAGAATACCAAATGTTTCCTTATAAGGAAATGACTCATATTATCATAGCACACATATTTATAAAGCACTGACATTTTGAATTAATGAAACTATCAATTTTAACACCTTTTTCTACCTGTTTTATATAAGTGAACATTGAAGTCAACACTTAGAGGCGACAGGCTGCTTCATGCTAGATGCAATTGTTAGGCCATGACGATTGCATCTAGCATGAAACAGCCTGTTGCCTCTAAGTGTTGACTTCAATGTTCACTTTTATATTTACATACACTATCTCTGATATTGAGTACTTTATCCCATAAATATAGCACACCTTAAGAGTATATATATATATATATATATATTTCTGAAGTATTATAACTATTTACACTATCTATATTGTTCAGAATGTTGTCCTCATCTTTATTGCCATATTTACATTCAGTCATAGTACACTCTGGCCTTCTTCAGATGATATGCACTAGAATTTCAAACTGAACCCCTTATTTAGTACACAGTGTTAGAGTACTCTAGTTCCACGTGCCATGCCTCTTCTGGATATTTCAGTTACATCCCTTTAGTAACTCAATATCATATGGTCTAGTAGATAAAAGCATTGGTTGAAGTAATCCAGTGACTTGACCTAAAGAGTTGTGAGTTCAATACTTGGTCACAGCAGAGGTGAACAAGAAACTTGGAGATTTGAATTACTAAAGGGAGATAACTGAAACTTAGATATCAAGAAAAGGCATGGTATGTGGAACAAGAACAGTCTATTCCAGTGGACAGAATAAAGGGTTCGGTTTGAAATTTCAACATACATAAACCTGAAGAAGGCCAGAGCATACAACAGCCAAAATGTGAATATAACAATAAAGATTAGAACTGTTTGAATTATATATATATATATATATATGTATGTATGTATGTGTATTTAGGCAGCAATCCTTATTTCATGTACATTTCATTGAATATGACAGACAAGGTGCTTTGATATAGTTTTTTTTATATAATTTCTCATGTGATCTAATAATTTTTTCTTTTCAGATGATAAAATATATAAAAACTGTCCAATTGTTCTTTTTATCTGAGTACTCTCAGCCATACACCCAACCATTTTCATGTTTGAAATATATTAACTGTCAACAAGAAGTAGATCGCTGTATGTATGTATCCATATAGTATTTACATTTTCAAAACATGGTCAAGATATTGAGTCGATGTTCATAGTCGATCTTATTGAGTTTTGGTTGTTTTTTTTTGTTTTTATTAATAAGGCTTCCATTATTTTTAGCCTTTTTTTGCATGTAGTTGATGCTATTATATTTGTGTTGTTAACAAGGGTCTGGTAGGTTTCCATGAGTATTTAAATGAGACCTAATCGAGCTATGGTCAGAAAGGTGTGAGTCTTTGTGTCAAACATAGTTTTGGATATGACCATGTATGTTTGTTGGAATTTCTGGGATGAAGAGTTATCATCATTTACACTATTTATATTTGAACTATTATCCTCATCTTTATTGTTACTATCACGTTTCGGCCGTTGTGCCCTCTGGACTTCCTCAGGTGTATACTGACCTATGTAACCTACAGGTAATTCTGATCTGGGCCCTTTATTTAATCTCTGGGAGTAGACTGTTTTCATTCCACTGCTCTTCTCTAAGGATATCATCTAGTTCATATTTTATCTAGTATTGTTCACACTGCTTGACCCAGGGATTGAACTCACAACCATTATGTCACCAAATTCATGAACCAATGCTTTTATCCATTAGGCCATTGTTCTGCAGGATGGTGCATACTTTTCACTCAGTAGAAACAAGTGAGAAATAACTGAACAGTTAAAATAAGAATTAGATATTCCTAGACATGGGCAGTAGAACACCACTGAATAAATAAAGTGGTCAGTTCAGTTCAGAATTCCCTGTAGTCTACCCACATCAATATACACCTGAGGAAGGCCTCAGGGTGCAACAGCCGAAACGTTGTGATAACAACAAAGATAAGGACAATGTAAATAGTATAAATAAAGCAAGATGAATATTGAACAATCATTTAAGATAAGGTGTTGAAAATTTCTTGACCCAACCAAGAAACTCTACCAGATAAAATCTAATGTTTGATCAATTGGTCAAAATTTAGAGAACAGGTTGGACTCAAAACTTTTCAGCACCTCTTGTTGAGTTTGACAACTTAGAATATGTAAAATATATTTGTATAGATTTACTACATTTCCACTATTTATATGGCGACTATTGTCCTGATCTTTGTTATTTTTATCACATTTCTGGCATTGTACCCTCCAGCCTTTTTTTTAATCTCTGGGGGTAAACCGTTTTCGTTTTAGTTTTTATTTTATTTAGTACTGTTCAGTTATTGCTCATTTGTTTTCCATGAGTGAAAGTACACACTGCCTGACCCAGAGATAGAACTCACAACCACTACATCACCAAATTCACAAACCAATGCTCTTATCTACTAGGCCATTGTCCTGTAACTATACAATATCCTTAGATGTGACCAGTAGAATGAGTAAAATCTCTCCCCAGGGATTAAATAAAGAGTTCAGTTCAGAATTGCCTGTAGGTTACCCAGATATATACATCTGAGGAAGGCCACAGGGAGCAACAGCCGAAATGTTGTGATAATAACAACAAAGATGAGGACAACCGTTTGAATATAGTGTAAATAATGACCATGTGTTTGTAAAATATTATGGCACTTAACTGCAAATATCTTCATTACAATAAAAAATATATTAAAGAAAGATCATTTTAAATTGTGCCTTCCATTATATTTTTTAAATTATTTTTTTTATCCCCAACACATCAACTGATTTAAACTGAAACATTTTTATTTGTTCATTTGTTTTTTAATCCAGTTACAAAAGGACAATGCAAAGAAGAATAAAAAAGAAAGAAAATAATAGAATTAAAACAATAAAATTACCATAACCTTTTTATCAAATTAATTAAATAAAGCTTTTTAAACATGCAAAGGTTTTAAATAATCGACTGCTTTTAATGCAAGTCTGCCTTGATTTGATTCACCAGGAATTTAAGATTAAATTAAATTCAAAAGAATATTTTCTTTAATCAAAGAAAGAATACAGCAAACAATATGTGAGCTATAGAAAAAAAGCACACACAACTATATTTTAAACTTTCTTTATTTTACTATTTAACTTTATGGTTGATTTGGCTTTTAAAATATCATTGATGATTTTAGGTAAAAGATGTGATTCTACAGGAGGATGTTGAGAATACCATGGATAAAATGTGCAAGCAACAAGAAAGTTCTAAAGAAAATCAATATATATATATATATATATATATATATATATAGTGTAACCCGGATATAAGAGAGTTGTTGGGACTGGAGAAGAAGTCTCTTATATCCGGGTTTGGTCTATTTTGTTTAGCTAAGTATGGGAATAATTTGGGACCAGAGAAAATCTCTCTTATATCCGGGTTACACTGTATATATATATATATATATATATATATATATATATATATATATATATATATATATATATATATATATATATATATAGTGTATTGTGGCAGCAGATCATTATTAAAGCAAATATTATTAAATATAACAGACAATGAATGTCTGATCCTGAGTCATTCAAATGTTTGCTTTAATTTCAGGTGAAAATAAAGATAAAAATTGCCCAACATTTGGATATTTTTTTATTAAGTTGGTCCTAAGCTTTTAGCTCACATGGGCCATCCTCAGAGCATGTTTATATATATATATATATATATATATATATATATATATATATATATATATATAATCTTACATTAATTGCCCAAATCCAAGTTTCATGCCAAAGCAATTTTCAAGTGCTGCAAATATTATATTTATCTTTATTTATATTTTGGGTTGACATTGTGTTTTTTTTTTTTTAAGTTTCTGGTTCATGCCAGATATGTTATTGTTGGGATGGAATATTATTAGAGTTAAAATATTTAAATGAATTGTAGTTGAATTTTGAATTTAAGCAGATTAACATTTAAAGTTGGAAATAAGGAATATAAATTCTAAATTAGGGAAAACGTAAGTAAACAAAAAAGGGTTATTAGGAAATCAAGGGGGGCAACTCTATTTTTTTCTAAAAAAGCAAGAGATAATTGATGATATTACTAAACTAAAACTAATGATATCAAAAACAAAGTATGCCACGATAAAACAAAATAAAGTACTACTATTAATAATAATCCATATCAATGAAAAGAAAATGATTTCAAATAAAATAATAAAAATAAAATAAAATAAGAGCCTCATATAGGAACATATTAATAAGAAATAAACACATTAAAATGTTCAAATGAAATGGATTTAAAAAAGGTGAGAAGCACACTTTTTGTTTGTTTATTTATTTATTTATTTTTAAATGTTGACAATTTTTTTTTTTCATAAAAACAAATTTAAACTTTTCTTTAGCAGTATGTTAAAAAATATCTATGGCCAAAAGTGTGTTTCTCATACTTTACTATCCTGTTCGAGTCAAAATTGGGAATAAAATATATATATATATATATATATATATATATATATATATATATATATAAAAGAAAAGAAGGGATGTGTTGTCTCACCGGACTTATTCAGCCTATACAGCAAGTCAATTCTCAGAGAATCAAATGTCCTACCAGGATTCATTATTGGTGGCCACTATCTTAACACTTTCACTGCTACTCATTTGCCCAGTGCTGCCCTCATCCAGCCAGCCATTTTTAAAGAAAATGCCAAATTTCAACCTACATATTTTATTACACAGAAAACTGGCACCAGTGTGTTTTACAGCATTCCATTTTCATGGATATACCTGGGAATGACTTACCAGATCAGTAATGGGTATACACATGATATCTTTTGAAGCGTTGTCCTTTGTGATTTTACGATAGATTGCACAACGGGATACTCATACCAGTGGTATGCAAAAAACGTAGGTTTCTGTACTTAGCCAGCTGGAGCAAGATAAGAAAAACGAAGATCTATGTAGTTAGCAGCAGAAGTATTAATAACATAAGGTATGCAGATGACACAGTGTTGATAACAGATATAGAAATAAAACTAAAAATGCTCCTACAAAGGTAGTGAAAGAAAGCAAGAAGAAAGGACTAAATATAAACTGCAAGAAGACAGAATGGATAGTTATTAGCAAAAGGATGAACCCAAAATACAAATAACATGTAGAAAAATTTAAATATCTGGGAGAGGATGGAAGGTGCAACACCGAAATCTGAAGACACATTGGCATAGTGAAAGATGCCTTCCAAAAACTAAGCATATTATTAAGAGAGAGAGAGAGAAAATCTTTCTTAAAAACAAAGCAAACAGTACTGAACTGTTACATGATATCTGTCCTCCTGTATGGCAGTAAATGCTGGACAATCTTCTCACAGATGAAGAAGAGACATGAAGCAACAGAAATGTAGTTCTGTTGGATAGCCCCCTGGTGGAGATGGTTTTGTCTCGTCTTGGCCAGCAATCACTAATTGTTTTGGTTCAGTGATGAAAGACTTCAAACACAGAATTTTAACTTAACTATTTTTATTAATCATATCAACATGATCTAACTATCCAGTTGGGGTCACACCCCTCACTGAGGAGCCATCTTGGACACAAAAAAGAACATGTCTACATCGCTTGATGGATAACAACCAACTCACTGGAACCTTTCTCCTATCTTTCCCACACAAGCTCAGCCAATCAAAACTGACTTCCTTATTATGGCTCACATCTGACCCCAAATGTCAACTTCCATAAGTATCTTATCTGCACCTAAAAATAATAATCTGCTAAACTATTATTTAAGAGTTTTACAGAAAGATACTGAGACCATGGACCGAATATGTAAGCAATGATGAATGGAAACAAAAAGGAAACATACTTAACATCAGGACAGAGCTTGGAGAATCTGATACTCACAGGACAGATTGAAGGCAAGAGAGATAGAGGAAAACAATGCATAACATTTAGTGAGCTTGAGTAAATAGATAGTGTAACAGGGTTTAGGAGAAATAGCAAAAACAAAATTTATTAAGAGCTAGGACAGGAAGTTGTGGAGAGCCATATTCACTTACATCCGGAGGGCCACAGCATATGAAGAAGAAGAAACTGATAGCTTTTACATTCAATCAGAATCTGCTTAACTTTCAATCTATGATTACAATGGTTGCATCAAGGCAAAATCCTCAGCTCTAAGCAAGTGTATAAGAGTTAGTCTTGTATGTTCAATACAAACTCATTAGTACAGTGTCCTCTCTTCACCCCCTTTTCGTAGTTTTGTGTTTTCCTGTCTGATGCTTGGTTGGTCTTTGTAAAATATTTTTTCTGGGAATGTGTCCCATACTGCTTGCCATTTGCTTTTTAGATAGTCATTAATTTTCTCATTAAAATCAGTATACAGAATTTTTCCATTTAAGATGCTTTCACAAAATTGTTTAGGTTTGGTTAGATTTTATTTAATGGTATGTCAACCCTGAGGAAATATTTTATACCAACTATGTAAATACATATCTAGATAATAAATGTGAATGTCACTGTATCACACTTTTTCAACTTTACTCCTAGAGGCCATAGCCCAACATGCCATATCGTTTTTGGAATCAGGCTGACTTCATGAGCAAATTAAAAACATTCGATCCAAAATCCTGAAATTTTGGAAACCCCAGTTTTCATTATTGTGATTATTTGGGGGGATTTTTTTAAGACAAATTTTTTTGTACACTGATAATTTTTATAACTTGTAAATAAATTCAGGAATAATTGAAAGAATTACGAAATCCAGCAAATGTCACCCATAAAATCAAAATAATTGTTTGTATGGAATGTAAAGGCCTACATACATCAAACTGTCTTCAAATTAAGGGCGGCTTTTTATACATATAGATGCCATATATACTTGTTTATTGTGCGACTTTTGAATACTTAATTTTGAAGCTAATTTTAAGGGGGTCATATCATACATGAGATATAAAATTAGCATATCTTAGCACAAGAAAGAACTGTATTAGAGGAGATATATTAACACCCACCCCAGATAGCAAATGGGCAGCCTTTCAGACATCACAGAGAAAAATGTAAGGTCCACACTTCAGACAAGGGGTTCTGATGAAGTGTTGAAGTAATATATGAAACATACAGATACACCACAACTTATGTACAATCACCAAAGTTGAGCAACATTGAGCCTGGTCAGTACATAGATGGTGACTGCTTAGGAATACCAGGTACTGTAAGCTTGAATGCATGGGTGGTGTCATGGATAGTGGCTCAGAATTAGAAATCAGAGAGCTGAGTTTCAATTCCTGTTGGGTTTATTATATTCACTTACATGTAAATACCCTATGGAGTGCTATGAATCCACTTCTTTTACCCTTAGCTATGGGTTAATTAGTAAAACTTGTATCAGTAAATCATTATTATCTCAGAAAATATTCTTACAATGTAAAAATATTTTCTGGCTTCTACAAAAGGTTGAAAAACATTAAAAGAACAAAATCAATCACTGAATGTAGGTGTTAGTAATAGATGTTATTTTTTATTTTAAAACAAAATTCATTGATAATTGAATTTAATATTCCCAATGATAACTCAGTATCTCATGATGAACAGTCAATACTGTTGACAAGTCTCTGAAGGTGACATAGTGAAATACAGGAACTATAGCCGGTAACTGGTCATCTCATTGGAAACCTCAGAGTTGACATGTTAGAAGAATTCACAGAGCCATTTATTTTTCAATTGTTTATTAAAAAAAAAATGATTATCTTTGTGTTCACACAAATAACTCATTATTTGCCTAAGAAACAGATTTGTCTGCTGCAAACACAAAAATCAGAAATTGACTGAACTTTGTCCCGGGTAAACAAACACTAAAAGGCTTGAAACCAAATTAAAGTTTACAAAACAAAGCAATATTATTTACAATTGGACTATTGTCCCCATCTTTACTGGTATTATCACAAAAGTTTAGCCATTGTGCTCTCTCACTTTCTTCGGGAGGTTGTCAATCTGGGTAACATGCACAACTCACAGCCATGTTTATATTTTTTTTGAGGAGGCCAGATAAGGATTACTTTTGCACAAAGCAAGGTGGGTCCTCAACTGACTGAGGATTTGTCATGATGATTTGAGGCAAGGTTTTACAAGTATGGACGTTCTTCCCGACAACCAATTCAGACAAGCACAGTAATCCAAGTACATAGAGTGTTTTTATTGAGATACCACTTCCAGAAAAGTTTCCATTCAAGGCTGGAGGTCCCAACTTAGCCATATATATATATATATATATATATATATATATATATATATATATATACACACACACACACACACTAGGATGCAGGGAGTTGCAGAAGATTTGGTCCAGTGGCCTCATCTTATGCTAGATAAAATTGATCTAACGTGGAATTTTTTAAGCCATTAGTTTCTCCTCGTGGTTTAAAATTTTATTAATAGCAAATCCCCAAGCCCACTGCTGGTGGTGGATCGGAATGGTCGCTGACCTTCCCCTGCCCCAACACTGCGTTATCTGTAATCTGATGCTTGGGCACTGAGATAGGGTTGGCTGTACACTCACTGGTGTCCATCAGAATGCAAGCGGACAACTCACTTTCTGCCATGTTGTGAGTATAATTTCATTCTACGAGAGACACATCCAAAAGCATATCTCTCTGTCTGTCTGTCTCTCTCTCTCTCTATATATATATATACATTCCAACATATTCGTGTTCTTATTTATGTATTTATTTTATATATATATTTTCCACATAATAATTCATTGAGAGTATCCTATTAAAAATAAATAGACAAAACTTGTCTAAATTATTTAATGAGACATGTCTTAATGAAAATACACGCAATATATATATATATATATATCTTATTGTGTTGCACACAGTGTCTTGCCTGGGGTGTTAAGGTTTCAAGGTCATTCAGTGTGCAAATTAGAAGATGCTCCATGATTTGGAATTGCTTGCATAGGTAGTTGGGATAATCATCCATGACATATCCCTATTTCTGAAGATTGACTCTACAGCTGTTCAGAGGTGATTTAAGCAGGACCAGAAGTGGTGGGGAGATTTTGCTGTCATGCTTCATCTTTTGGGTTGGGGAGTCGTGGAGGTGGTGCCGAGCTTGCCAATTGTGTCTGGAAATGCAGAAGCTGAGGGCTGGCAGAGTTCATGGTGGTTGTTGCTGACTGTGCTGGAAGGAGGGGTTGGCCGTTGCCCAGTGTCCTGGTGTGGATGTTTTATTAAATGAGAGAACTGAGATTATATCAGGGTGCAGGCATTTAAGTAAATATTTTTCAAGTACCTATGAACCTGGATGAGCGAAATAAAATAATTTTTTTCTCCTCTCTCTTGCCTCCCTCCAGCCTCGTACCTTTCATCCTCTTATTTCCAGTGTAGTTTTGGAGTAGTTTTTTTTAGGGTTTTTCACTTGCTTGAGGAGACCTTATAGTTGAAGCCCTGGTTGTGAGGTTGGTTAGCATTTTAGCCTTTTCTGAAATTATATATATATATATATATATATATATATATATATATATATAGTCTTTAATGTTTTATTACCACAAATGGTGTTTTTGGCGGGTACCTATATTTGAAGTAGATGCACTGTTTTTATTTTAAACAGTATGTATTACATCTATTGTCCTTCACACTTGAGAAATCTTAATAAAGTGTGCTCTCTGGCAAAGTTCAACTCTGCATTCCCCCTTTATAGGAGAAACCATTGTTTGATCCTGAAGAAGGGGAACCATAAAGAAAGAAGAGATAACTGACTGAGTTTAATAGTCAAAATTGGAAGCACTTGTAAGAATAACCTAGAGCCTCAAGAGACAGTTCCCTTGCCACGGGGAGATGTTCATGAATACATTACAAAATTGTCTACCGTATATATAGGTTGCACTATAATCTGGGGACTCACACAGCCCTTTTTAAACATAAGAATTATCAGAAATCTACCTTTATTTCAAAACTTAGAAGCTTGAAGCAACCATATCCTCATTTTCATCCTTTTCTGTGCTTGAAGCAAACATATCCTCATTCTCATCCTTTTCCGTGCTTGAAGCAACCATATCCTCATTCTCGGCCTTTTCCATGCTTGAAGCAACCATATAATCATCCTCGGCCTTTTCCATGCTTGAAGCAACCATATCCTCATTCTCAGCCTTTTCTGTGCTTGAAGCAACCATATCCTCATTCTCAGCCTTTTCTGTGGATGAAGCAACCATATCCTCATTCTCGGCCTTTTCCGTGCTTGAAGCAACCATATCCTCATTATCATCCTTTTCCGTGCTTGAAGCAACGATATCCTTGTGTCATCTTCAGTTTCATCCATGGATACCAACTATATTGCTGCACAATGCAAAATAATGCAAACATTTTGGGTACTAGATTCAAGCACATTGTTATTTGTAAATAACACTTAAGAACGCCTTTTAATGTTATATGAAACAACCATTAAAGAAAATTATCTCATAAAGAATATATTTTGTTTCTTTAAGTCATATTTTCCAATGTAATATATATTTTGCAGAATGAATCATGTGACTATTTTTTCTTTGTCAATAAACATCTACATGTGGTTCCTTAACTTATGTATGTATGTTCAGGGTTTCAGTCTAGTGTGAAAGCCCCGACCAAACGGTGACTGATGGATCAATTAATATTTTTTAATTTTATTTATTTATTGTGATGGACATGTGAATCTAGCAGCATCAGGTAAGTTTAAAACAGTGAGTCAATATATATGATAGATAAATTGTTTCTATATGGAGAAAAAAAGACAGCTTTAGTGTTTATGGGTATCATTTCTGATTTCTCAGCAATCTTCATGACAAGGTAGTGTTGTTTTACATTTAAGTCAAGTAGATAGGTCGCACTCCTAATATTTTGTGAAATTTTTGGTAAAAAGAGTGCGACCTATCTGTGCATATATATGGCATGTTAATTAACTGCTACAGTATGAATATATCCAAATCCGTGTCAAGGGTACTATATGTATGAGAGAAAGTTAAAAATTATCGGTACTCTTGTTTAAAGTGAAAAGTGAAGATCATTTTCGACTTACCCTCAACAAAATTGTGGGGAAAAGAAGAAATATGATGGTGAAGAAAATTAAAAAGAAATGCAAGACAGAGATCAAAATACGTGGGAGTGGGAAGAGTCAAAGCTGGATCAAGCTTCTGATTAATACTAAGGCCTCCCCTATATTTTGTCACTGGCCTGCCACAATGGAAAGAGAAAATGACAACACAGTGTAACTCTATCCAAAGATAAAGTTACACAGATTCAAGTCAGTTTTCTGATTTGCCAATCAAACTGGCCAGAAATTGTTGTGGAATTCCAATGACAAAGCAGCAGGAAATGAGTCTAAATTAGAATTTCAAAGTCAGGGAGTAGACATTATATTTAGGAAGATGACAGAGAATAAAAGGAACAGCCATGGTAATTGGATGAGGGTGAGGAAGGTGAGAATAAATGGCACCATTTGCCATTCAAAGAATGACAGAGGAGAACGGTCATTGAAGGGAAGATGCAAGAAAGGAAGAAACGGTGGAACTTACCTTCCATACCACTGATACATTTCACACGATCACGAACTTCAACGTTATAGTGCTCAAATGACATGAAGACACCTTTTGGTGAATATTTCTGCTTGGGAGGATAAACCTGAGAATAACTGTGTCGCCACTCAAAGCGCTCAAAGCCGTCTGAATGAGTGACGGATCCATAGACCTGAAAGGAGAGAATAGAAGGAGAGTTAGGAAATTGCAAAATTTAGGAATTCTTGCAGTATAATGTGTCAAAGAGTGAAAGTTATTTTGGCACCCCAGTAAAATCAGGTATATAAATCTCGAGAATTAATCCAAGAATCTGAGAATAGGCAGACACTGAAAAGTACTCTCTCCATTTCAATATTAAAATCTAAGACATGTATAAATTTTTAAATGTTTAATGGACAATTCACCTTTGTTTTAATCACTGTTCTGGCTGGTAAATGTCCAGCATCAGACAAATGTTTGCTGCTTGGATTTGGGTGAAAGAGGAAGAAAGGAGAGGAGAGGGAGGGAGAGAGAGAGAGAAAGGAGGGGAGAGAGAGGGAGAAAGAAGATATAGAAAGTGAGAGAGGGAGAGATAGAGAGGGGGGAATGAGAAACAAAGTGAGTGGGATATAACAGAAACCCAGAAAGTGAGAGGGAGAGACAGAGAATGAGTAAAAGAGAGAAGAGAGAGAATGTGTAAAAAAAAGAAAGACAGGACAGTAACCAAGAGGAGAGACTAGAGAAATGGGATGGAGAGTGAGAGAAATAGAAAGTGAGATTAACAGAGAGACAGAAAGAGGGCAGGATAGAGAGGAAGAGAGTGAGCCGGTGAGAGAGAGAAAGAGAGATAGTGAGCCGGTGAGAGAGAGAAAGAGAGATAGTGAGCCGGTGAGAGAGAGAAAGAGAGATAGTGAGCCGGTGAGAGAGAGAAAGAGAGATAGTGTGCCGGTGAGAGAGAGAAAGAGAGATAGTGAGCTGGTGAGAGAGAGAAGAGAGATAGTGAGCCGGTGAGAGAAGAGAGAGAAAGTGATCTGGATAGAATGATAGGAGACAAAGAAAGTAAGCTGAATAGAGAGAGAATGAATGGGATAAATAGAGTGAGAGATATGGTAAAGGTACAGTAGGGAGAGAGAAAATGAATGGGAAGAGAGCAGGGATATAGGAGTAGGAAAGATCAAGGAAGGCGAAGAGAGAGAGAGAGAGTGGAGGAAGAGCAGGAGAGAGGAACAAAGAGGCAGATAAGGGATAACTGCGAGATGCTAGACACACTTGAGAAAAGCTAGAGGCAAAACTATGGATATTACTACTGCTAAGTTCAGAAATTTCAGTCAACATTTGGTATGCTAAAGAATACACTGACCAAAAATAACTATCTGCAAGAAACATTATCAACCATTATTCATTTTTTACTAGTACGTGTACTGGATTAGTGAAAACTTATTATTTAAGTATTGTCACTGGATACCACTATGGCTGATGGTATTTTGCAGACTAAAAAAGTTAAACAAAGCATTTAGGAACGGGCAAATTTCATTAGTAACAACGAAGAGAGTAACAAAGTGAGCAAGCAATGAAAAAAATCTTAAAGAAAATGGTAGCAAAAAGAGAATTTATACTCAGAATCAGAAAGAGGGAAATGAAATTTCTTAAACATATAATGAGGAAGGAGGGCTTGGAAAACGTAACTCACACAGGGAATACTGAGGGCAGGAGAGACAGAAAAAGGCAACAGGGACCAAGAGGCTTGACAAAGGGAGACATGCTGCTAAAGGCATAAGACATAGGAGGTTGTAGAGGGCCATGATTTCCCATGCCTTAAATGCACATGGAAGAAGTAATATTTGAATTTTTATTAAAAATAGAGCATTGTCAATTAGTAAATAATTTTGACTGGTATTTCTTAATATCGGTTGAAAATGTTATATCTGATAGAAAATAACAACAATGTTATGATGACAAATTCTATATATAAACCAAATATTGCTTATTGATCAGGGTGAGTGCAGGGAAAGTATGGCAATACAATTAGATCTGATCATGTTTTTTAAATCAACTAACATCAAGAAAGGAAATAATGCCACTAAGATGTAAGGTGTTACCGGGCATGAAAAGAATTAAAAAACTTTAGAAGGAACCAGAAACAAGGGATAAACCTCTACTCCTGTTCAAAAGACTGGGGAGGAGTGTGGACTGGACAAAAGATGAACCAATCTCTTGGGCTTTTTCTCTTGTGAGCAACCATACTTTGTTTTTTACAGTTGATGGCTAATCCTTTTTTCTCATTGAAGTAGACTTTAGATATAACCAGAAACCAGACATAAACCTCTACTTCTGTTCAAAAGACTGGGGAGGAGTTTGAACCAGGCAATGGATGAAACTACCTAAACCTATCGAGGAAAAAAGAGAAAATAAAATTTCAGAGTTTAGGTGGAGACATTAGACATATAGAATTGAAGTAGATTTTAGAAGCAACTGGAAAACCAATCCTAAACCAGGAATAAACCTTTACTCCTGTTCAAAAGGACTGAGGAGTATAAAGCAGAAAATAGGTGAACCTCTCTACTCCTACTGAGGAAAAACAAATAAATAGTAAATAAAATTTTAGAGTTTAGGCAGAGATGCTAGAAGTATAGAGTTTAACTAGAATTTACAAATAACCAGAGATAAGTGACAAACCTCAACTCCTGTTCAAAAGACCAGGGAGAAGTGTGAACCGGACAATAGGTGAGCCTATCTACTTCTATGGAGGAAAAATAAATAAAGTGTAAATAAAATAATTAATGAATAAAATTTTGGGGTTCAGACACAGACTTTAGAAGTATAGAGTTGAATTAGATTTTTAGAAGGAACAGGAAGACCAATCCTAAGCAAGGGATAACCCTTTACTCCTGTTCAAAAGACTGAATAGAAGTGTGAAACAGATGACTTCCAACCATGGTACACTCGAAGCTCAATCAGTAGAAGGATGAGAGTTTGAGCCTCACTGAGTGCTCATTCTTTGTTTCTCATCTGTGTTGTTTACTGATATCTCTAAATCAGAGATATCGCCACAAAAAGAAGCAACTGATCTTAAGATGAACAAAATAATAAAAGTTAATCCTGACTCTCCAATTTGTTGCCAGAAGTTCCATGATGAAGGCATGCCATTATTCCATCAATTATTCAGACTAATATCCTTATCTTTCTTGATTTTGGCATAATGTTTGCGCTGATGTATTTTCCTTATTGTATTCAAATGTCTCTTGTGTCAACTAATCTTTCAATATTGTTCCTTTTTATCTTATTTCATTTTTATTTATTTTTGGTGGGTGGAACAAATTTGTGCTGTCTGCTCAATGAGAACAATTTACAAATCCCATTTTCAGAGTCTTGTTGATGATATGCATTGTTTACATTGTAAGCGAGAATATTTGATTGATAAATTATTTCAGATTAGTGAGTTGGATGGTGTCCAATGTATAATGTCTCTTATGTTTTTTTTTCTTTTTAATATTAGCAATTTGATTAAAGAAGCCAAATTGACTAACAATATTGTGTTCCAAAGAAAAGAAAAAGCAAGTTCATGACGTTCTAAAAACTGTACTTCACAGACTGAACACAAACTTTGCTGGTCATTATGCAGGGATCAGAGTATAGTATCTGTTCTCTTCATCTATAACCCCAATGATAATTTTTTCCATTTCCTTATAAGGAAACATTCTGCACTGATTGACTGAGTAGTTAGTACTACTTTCAGCTGAAATTTTTAAAATATCTTTCTAAAAATGATTTTCCAGGAAAATACATTTCTTAAATCCAGTAACTGTTATTGCTCTTTCCAGTATTGTTAGGGGTTTCCTTCCTAACCTTTTGTTTGAAGTAGTGTGGAATGTAGACATCATAATTTTGATCCCCTCTGTGTTTCAATGTCAAAATGTAATTTGTTGTGTTTCTGTCACCATCTTTTCCCCACAACTTTCCTTTTTTTTCACAGAACTCCATTAACAATCCCTTTCTACACTGCTTGATCCGGCATTACCGCTCCCTGATTACCAATGTCCAATCCTGAATCCCAAGCCATGGTGTCTGGGAAAGTCAACTTTCGTAAGAAGACACCTCCAGAAGGATGCCATAAAAGGAGGAGACAACCTCTTCATCCACTTGGTGGCAGTGGCCAGCAAACTGCAATCATTAATTTGAGATCAAAATAGACTGGTCTCACTTCTCTGTAAATTGTGTTAAGCATTGCAAGGAATCTCCAATTGATGTTCTGGATTTTTCTAAGCAGATTACTGAAATTGATAATCAAGGATGAAGGGATGATCAGTGGTCAGGAATTAGGACGAGCATTACTGATAGAATAGGACCAATTATTACTATTATAATGATATAATTTATTTATGTTTGTGTTTTCTATCTTTTATATGCCAAGTCATTTCAAAATGTAGATGATCACGGCTCTTCACAACTTCCTATCTATTTTGTTGCTCTAAGCAACTTTGTCTTTTTAGCATCAATCTTTGTTTTGCTATCCATTCATTCTCATTAAGTACATTACTTGCTGCTTCCCTTGCCTTCAATATGTCCTGTGTGTTGCAGTTTTTGGGGCATTTAAGTACTAGTGAGCTAGCCTAAATGAACTTTCTGATTGGTTAACCCTTCTATTGGTGAACTATAAGATGAGTCAGCTCATTTAGGCTAGCTCACTAGTACTTACATACCCCCAAAACTGCAATATGGTAGTAGAGCATAGTTTTGATCTATGGACTTCTGATATTGAACAGATTACGGACTTCATTGGATTCCATATTCAGATACTACTGCAAACATGGTCAACACTGTGAGTGTTAAATTTTCTAGGCCCTCTTTCCTTATAATGCATTCCAGAAATTTCAATTGATAGATTGTAAGTATAAGTTTCCTTGTAGTTTCTGTTTCCACCAAAACTTGCACTAATTGGATTTTTACTTCTTTTATGTACTATGGCCCTATGGATAATCATGGCTCACCACAACATCCTCTCTTTTGTTGCTCTAAGTAACTTCTGAACTCTTACCATTAACAAAGTGTCCCTGTTCTGCTGTCCATTCATGCAAACTCATTAAGTTTTTGGCCGTTTCCCCACCGATTCTCTTGTCTTCGATAAATCCTGTAAGTTTTAAATTCTCTAGGCCTTCTCTCCTCATTATGTACCCCACAAAATTTCACATCTTTTTAATTGCAATTTTCCGTGTTGTTTACATGTTCAGTACCTAGTATTCTTAGTCTGCAATTTCCCATCAGCCATAGTGGTATCCAGTGACAATACTTAATTAATAATAATAATAGTTTGTTTTGTTTTATGGCATATTAACCTCAATGAGTTATTTAATGCTGGCGAAATTTTTATTGCAGGAAATATATTTTTTTTCTTTTTTTAACAATGTATTGCTGGCAATATTTTTTTCTTCAAAAATCTATTTCTGGTAATATAAAAAAAAAAAAAAAAAAAAAAAAGAAAGAAAAAACTGCATTGCCAGTAATATCCCTTTTATTTTCAAAAATGTATTGCTGGTAATAATTTTTTACAAATTATTTCTGGTATTAAAACCTATTTTTACACTTTCATAGTGTTTTGACCCCAGTTTGGGGGTTAACTATTTGGCCATAGCTGGAACACTAACAGCTACCACCCCGGGTCAGGGTGGACTTTGGAGCACCAGCAATTAAGAGGTGGTTCCATGCTCCTCAAAACCTCCTGATCTGAGGCCTTGTTGTTGGATGTAATTTATCGTCTTGCCCAGGATAGAAAAATAATAATGTTTGTATTAATGAGTATTTTCAAATAACAAAATGACTTATGACCAAGTGAAAGTCAACAAAATGCACACTTAAGATGGTACATATAATAGATATACACTCATGTTTGATATGCATTGAAAAATAGGGTAAAAATAAGATATTTTTAGGGGTTCAGTAATTAATCTAAAAATAGATGCAATAAAATTTTTTTGGCAATGTTTAACCTTCATGATTGTAAAAAATAAAAACAGTATGTCAAAAGGATAGGTATTCCCTTGACACTGTTATTACTGTATACACATTTGACTCCCTCAGCAATGTTTACAAGATTCTAAAAATATGTGAACCAAGTACAATGTGATATTCATTATTTATAAAGATTTAATATTAACTAATATATATATATATATATATATATATATATATATATATATAAAAGACATTTTTTATGTTTAACGTTCTTTTTATAGATACGAGTATTTAAGTAAATGCTCTGTTTATAATAAACAGTATTAAATAACATTTATCGGCCTGAATGTCCGAGAAATTTTCATAGAAAATATTTGTCCTTGGACAGGATTCGAAACTGCATCCTATACGGAACCGTCATTTACGCTGACGTGCCTAACCGCTCAGCCAACAAGGATCGTTCGGTATTATAAACAGAGCATTTACTTAAATACTTGTATCTATAAAAAGAATGTTAAACATAAAAAATGTCTTTAATAAATAAAATTGTCGGACTTTGTCCATTTCTTAATGTATGACGTCATTTGTTTACATTTGATACGCCATGAGCAGTTATGAATGTGCGAGATTCATAGAAGATTGAAGTTTATAAGCAGTAAATTCGACCTTGCCTACCGAACGATCCTTGGTGACCGAGCGGTTAGGCATGTCAGCGTAAAATACTTAATCACATATGTAGTCTTTAATAAAACTTGCATAAAAAGAGATTACTACCCAAATACACAATATATATATATATATATATATATATATATATATATATATATATATGAGATTAAACAAAAATGTTAAAATTGCTACACAATAACTTTCATGTTTCAGCACTCAGATTGTTCTTCCTCAGATGGTAAATAACTGGTGAGTAAAAATTAAATCGTACAGAGTGGAATTAAACTCCATTTGATCTTATCTGATACCTGGAGATATATATATATATATATATATATATATATATATATATATATATATATATATATATATATATGTGTGTGTGTGTGTGATATTGGAAAGTTGGGTTCCAATTCCAGTTGGGTTTGTTGTATTCACTTATGTGCAAATACCCTTGGTAAAGGTATGAATTAAACTTTTCTCCACCCCCAGATATGGGTTAATTAGTAAAATTTGTATCAGTAAAAATCATTATTATCTCCCAAAAATACTCATAATCTAAAATATTTTTCTGGCTTTCTTGCAAGAGGTTGATAAGCCATGAAAAAACAAAGTACTCAATTAATCATTATTGTTTTATTTACCCATTCAAAGTGGTGTTTCACACTTACTGATTTTTCAAAATGGGTGATTGTTTATTAATAGCCTTCCTGTGATTTTGATGTTTTTATCATATATATATATATATATATATATATATATATATATATATGTATGTATGTATATATATATATATATATAGATATGTATGTATGTATATATATATATATATATATATAGATATGTATGTATGTATATATATATATATATATATATATAGATATGTATGTATGTATGTATATATATATATATATAGATATGTATGTATGTATGTATATATATGTATATATATATATGTATGTATGTATATGTATATATATATATATATTTGAAATAGTGTGTAATGTGAACATCTTCACTATGTCATTATTTTCTCTTTGAGTTACATGTGCTATTCATTTTAGTTGTTGCTGCTGTTGGTAATCCTCAGTTGATGTGGTTTCTGATATTTCATAGTTTTTCCTTTGTGAATCTGTAGCACCAGTTCACAAGTTGCAAAGAAGGATGATCTTTATCAAGACTCTCAGGTTTCAGTCAAAGTTTTTTTTTTTTCACCATTGATCTTAGGAAGTGGTTGGGTAGAGCTGACAGTTTAGATATTTCTGAACAGGTTTGGCAATCTGACAAGGTTATTTAAGATTCGAGTTTTCAAGTTGATATTCCGGTTTTGTAGCACTTTGTAATATTGGGCAAAACTTTGCAATATCGGTGCAGCCTATTCTATATTCAATTTCCTTTTCTTCTATACTAACATTGTTATAGCTGATCCATGATCCATATGCCGAGATTTCTGAAATGCTAATATTTACTAATTCCACATCCTGGATTTTTATGATGGATTCAGTGTAGGTGCCATCATTGCTTTCATTCCAATTCCAGATTATAGTTTCTGTTTTGGAAAGGTTTGAGTCCTACTTTTTGAAATACTTGGTAGAGGATGCCGATTTATTGTTCAAGATCATTCTTCTTCTAACTATGAATTTGTATGTCATCAGCATGGCACTGTCCCTTCATCATCAGTACATTGGCCTTAAGAGAGAAAGGCAGGATTGTTCTCTTCTGTTGGTAGATCTGCTTGGGATGTGCTATGGCATGCTTAAATAGTCAGTGCCCATCTTATCACATCTGTATTTGGAAATGTACAGAGCATAGTCTAGGAAAATATTAAATAGATGAGCTCTCATTTCCTCTTTGTTGTACTCCTAATGAGGTCTGAAATATTTCCGTATCGATGTCCTAACCAGACATGTAGGATTCTGTAAATCAGTATAGTTCCTTTATTAGATTGATACAATCAGGGAATTCTTAACTTGGAAAGCAGTTTCTAATGAGAAGTGACAGTCTCTACTGATGTGGTCATATGCTGTTGTCAGGTTGACAAAGCCGGTATACAGTTTCCTATTAGAATGACATAAACTACGATTCAAAAGTTTGAAGCGAATCCTGATAATTTTTTTTAAATTGGCCCCAAAAGTAGTTGTACTTTGTTTTTGAGAAAATTACTATACATGGTTAAAAGGAAAAAAAAAAAAAAAAAAGAAAAGAAAAAAAAAAAGAAGATATTTTTTTTAATCAGAAATTTCTTTATGACAAAAAGAAAAAAAGCATTTCATGATTAAATTTTGCTCTCGTCAAAATATCCTCCTTTAGCCTTGGTTACTGCAGCACAAATTTTTGGCAGTCATTGCAAAAGATTCTCCAAGGTTAAATTTGATAATTGATTCCATTCTTTTTTCAATGACTCTAAGAACTCTTTTACATTTTTTTTTTCACTCTTCTGTCAAGTTCATCCCATACTAATTCTGGGATAAATTCAAACTTTTGAACTTTAGTGTATATGCCATCATTGCAGCAAGAAAATCACAATGGCTTGTGAGAAGCTGAGTTTTATAAAACAATGAGAAACGAGTTAGGACAATGTTCATTAATACTTTGACCATAATGGATCCAATTGAGATACCTCTGTATATGCAAAGGTATTGGATACTACTTTTTGTTTCCATAATGCATTAATGTGAGGCACGGTGGTGTAATGGATAGCAGCTCTGATTGAGAAATCAGAGAACCGAGTTTGAATTCCATTCAGATCTATTACATTCACTCACGTACTAATACCCTTGGGAAAGGTATGAATCCTCCTCTTCCCCTAGCTATGGGTAAATACCAGGACAGACCAGGTTCTATAGCTTTGGATAGCAACTGGTCTACCACAGAAAGAAATGGTAACCTACAGCTGAAAAAAAATCTGCTTTGTCAGTCATGTATCGAAAGATACTTGATCCCCTAAGTGTGTATCATGCATGGCACATAAGTGACTGAATGCATTAATGTGTGATAGACCCCACTTTTTTAGGGATGCATTGAGATGTCATATGACTTTGTTGCTATATATAAAATCTTTTTCTTAACATATAGACCTTGTCTTTGGATAGAAAGAGAATATCTTTTCTTCAAATATGGACACCATATATATCTTCATGGCTATATAGAAAACATCTTTATTAACATACCTACAAACTCGAGTCAATGAAGTCCATGTTTTTCATTTTAAACAGTAGCGTGTGTATGTATGACATACTTTCTCATTTCTGATGCACCAAAATATACCTGTATGTACATATCAGCTAAAAATACTTGCAACTTCTCAATTATGAGTGGAGAGGGTAGTGGGGTGTCATGGGGGTGGAACAAAATCAATTGGAATGGTAAGCCTGCCACCTGCAGGTGCTTCTCTCTTAATTCTCAGAATTCCTCAAGTCCTTCACTTGTGCTAAAGAAATTAATCTAGCCAACCACTGCAGAAAGGGAAATTTCGAAAATCGCATCAGATGATCGAATATCTTTAGGCAATCCTGGACAAAAATAAAGAGCTGGTTCCCATGTTTAAAAAACAAATCCAGTTTTTTCTGTCAGCAGTTTTACTGGTCACGTCAAATTATGACATGTAGATTGTACTGTGTGAACATAGCCAGAAAGTTGCTAAGTAAGCAGAATCAGAATGTGTGTGCATGCATATATATATATATATATATATATATATATATATATACACACACACACACGGGGCGGTGATAAATTGTCTAAATTATGAAAAAATGAAAATAACGCTGACATCTCATTTCAACAGATATATTTACCAAAATTACACAAAAATATCTTGAGATACTAGAGTATATTTATTTAATAAAATCACCATTGGCTTCAACCACAACTGCCAGATGACTTTTGAATGTCCTACAACTCTTCTGGATGGTCTCCTTGTTTAAGTTGGTGAATGCTGCCAAAACCCTTATCTTCAGTTCATATTTGGTGTTACAAGGAGTTTTGTTGGTCTTTCGCTCAACAAATTTGGCGGTTCTTTTCTGATCAGAATGAATTTTCCAAGTTGCCATAACTTCATAATCACCATTAGACACATCCAAATCTTCTGCACTGTCCTCGGATTGACATCCAATCACTGACATGTTAGTATTAGAACTTCTGACGTGAATGCCAAACAGTACAGCATGATGTTTCCAAATTTCTGGCAGAGGGAATTGTGTCATTGTTCTTTTTTTCTCACAGACAGTGCCCAACTGACCCTACTATACCGTGCAGTCAACAAAATCAGTTAAAAAAAAAAAAAAAAAAGAAAGGTTACTGAATAATAATAACCAAATTGAAGGTTGGAAATAGAACGGTAATCTTTATAACATTCAACAACATACAAGATTCACTAGTGGCGTGTACTAAGTAATCGACTGATAGTGGTGAATTCCCCCACAGGGTATATTTCACTGTATTTATGAGGATTGGGACATACCCATAATAGTCCATAGGTGTGGTATAACAAAATCAAAAACAATGTGCATGTGTGAAATTAAAAATATAAAATGCCAACAATTTACACATCACACCCTATATATATATCTGTAAATTTAAAAAATAAGTTACTCCAAAATTCGCTTGAGGATGATATGGAACTAATGATTTTAATTACAAAATTAAATTTGAAGCTTTTAGCTTCAATTTTTAAAACATGGTTATAACTGTGTAGTGAAAAAAACCATATTCTAAATCAGTTAATTTATGATGTGTGTGTATGTATATATATATATAAAAGTGTGTGTATATATATATAAGTGTGTGTGTGTGTGTGTATATATATATATATATATAAAAGTGTGTGTATATATATATATATAAGTGTGTGTGTGTGTGTATATATATATATATATATATATATATATACATACATACATACATACATACACGAACTGTCTCAGGAGAATCAATAAAATCTGTTGAATCTTTTACATCCCTAGGAAGCGAAATCAATTCTACTGAAAAAGATGTGGAAACTAGAGTAGCTAAAACCTGGGATGCCTCGAATAAAATGGATGTAATCTGGAAATCTGACCTACCAGGCAATGTCAAGTGGAGATTCTCTTGAGCCACTGCAAAGGTGATTTTAATGTATGATGCCACTGCTTGGACATTAATTAAAAATATGAATGCTGAATGTTTTACTTAACATCTGATGGAGACAACGTCCAACTAAATCAAATCTCAATGGACCCACCCCTGATATTCCTACAATCTTATGTGAATGAAGAATGCACTTTGCATGACACTGCCGGCAAGCAAAACAAGAACTTGCGAGTGATCTACTGCTCTGGACACATAACCATGATGAAAGACAGGTTAGTTGGCCAGCAACGACCTACATTGATCGAGTATGACACAGAATGTCACCCAGATGGTCTTCCAGTCTTGATACAGGATTGTGATGATTGATGTGACAGACTTATGAATGTCATAATCATCATGTGTATTTCTAACCAACCACAACTAACAGTTTCCTGCATGCTAGGCATGCATTCTTCAGCATTGCAAAAAGGCAGTTGAAGTTTATAGAGCACAATGAGGTAAGAAGGTTTGGAAAATTTGACCCTCACAGGACATAATGAAGGCAAGAGGGAAACAGTAAACTACTGAGAAAGTTTATGTAAATGGACGGCCAAACAGACAATGTGAAGTATAAGTAAAAAGTTGTACCAGGTTAAATATCTGATGAGCTTGTGGGAGTGGGAGGGATGAAGAGATGAGGGACAGAAGGGAACAGCGAGGTGGGAGGGATGATAAAAAGGTGAATGGTATTCAGAACTTTACAGGATTGGATGTTGTGAAGAGCCATCATCGCTACCTCCTGTAAGGACACGGCACAGAGTAGAAGTATGCCATGATGTAAGTCAAAAATAGGACACTGGTGAATTCTCCAGAAATTAAACAACATCACTGGAAATCAGTTGTGGAAGACAAAATGCAAACAAGGCACGCATTTCAAAAAGGAGACCATTGTCTAATTGTTTAGAAATTAGGGAAAATGTTACTTATCATTCTTTGAAGAGGTTAACAAAAATAAAAAAATTATAAGTTCATGCAACCATCTTTTATTCTTTAGGTTTAAAGTAATAAAAAATTACTTTAAACCTTTTTTTTAAAACCTATGGGACACTTTTTGATAGCTCCCCCACCCAAACCATTTGATGATGAAAAAAAAAAAAAAAAAGCTTTTTTTTTTTTTTTTTTTTTTTTACTAATAGATAAGTTTAGAAATTGTATTTATAGAAATAGTAAATGTATATGCTTTATTTTGAAGTGAAACTAATTTAATGTAAATAAACTTGTATTTAACAACTAAATTCTATGGATCATTTATGTACACTAGTAAAATAACACAAAATAAACTATTTTAAAATATGTGAGTAATTAATAAATTTTAAAAAATAATGCAGATTTATTAAATGAGATCTCTGTGATTGATGCTGTGAAGCGGTTAATACTGTTAAACCTTTCTTTATAAAAAAATCCTTATATAATTTATATATTAAATTAATTTTATCAATATTTTATTTTTTTTAATATTTCATATTAATTAATTTATGTTAATATTTTGTTTTATTAAAATTTAAAATTAATATTATTATTTATTATTAATATACTGAATTAATTTATATAGTAAATTATAATGTTTATATCATTTATTTATATATATATATATATCCTTCCTTTATATATCCTTCTCAGTTTTTATTCAACCTTTACAATCAAACATCTGGTAGAGTAAAAGGGACGCTAATTTGCATTGTTTAATCTTGTATTTTGTTAGTTTTAGAGTTGTTTTTCTATCTTTAGTATTTGAATATGGTGTAGATTACTGTAAAAATTCAAATTCTCAGTTGTATTAGGTTGGTGCAAAAATAATGACGGTTTTTGACGTATTTTTTAACATCAGAAACCGTCGTTATTTTTGCACCAATCTAACCATCATCATTCCAAAGGCAAATTTCTCTATAGACGACTAAAATATTACTATCAACCACCAATTTACTATTTTTTTTGTGTGGACACCAATAATGTTATAAGGACACCCCCTACCCTAGGGTCCATATGGGCACCAGTTAAGAACTTCAGCTTCAAATGTTATTTTTAGTGGATGCCCATATTTGAGTAGACTCTCTGTTTATTTTAAACAGTATTTTATTTCAACTACCAGCCTGAATATTTGGAAAAACTTATTTAAGAAAATGCGCCCCTCCAGCAGGATTCGAACCTTTATCCCCGTTTTCAGGAGTAATTGTCATTAGATCTAACGTGCTTTAACCACTTGGCTACAGAGACCTTCATAATTAAGTGAGGTCCTATTTTGCCTTTAAAATATTTATTTTTCACCTGCAAAAGGAGATGCAAGTTTGAATCCTGTTGGTAGTCACATTCTCTTTAATAAGTTTTTCTTGAATGTTCAGACGAAATAAAACACAGCTTAAAATAAATGGAAGATTTATTCGAAGATGGGTATCCACTAAAAATAACATTTAAAAGTAATAAAAACATGTAAGATTAATAAATAGAAAATTCATTAAGTCTTTAGAAATTGTCTTATTTTTTATAGAAAAATACAGCAATGATTTTCTTTCATATGTTTTTTAGCATGAACTTTTTGCTTCATTAGGAATTTAAAATTATCAACTAAGACAAAAAATCCGCACTGATCAAAAAATGGGTTAATTGAAAGAATCTTTCCTCTGACACAGAAGAGTTCTACATCCTGCAGTGGGAAAATTAATTAAAAAACACAACCTATAAAAACACTGTTATCTTTCCGAGGAAAGAATACAAAATAGGTTAATGGGAAATATCCTATTCTATTTATAGCTGAAGCCCGTGATAACTAAGCAGTATTTATTTTTTGATCAACTTTTATCAAGGCACGATCGCCACTGCAACTTGTACACTAAAATATTCTGTTAGCTCATGACATAATACTGGAACCATTCCTCCAATCAACTTGAGATGAAGAATAGGTATGCTGCATTTTTCACCATATCAGGTGCACTTTTCCTAGCCCCCAAAATTTCTTTAAAAATCCCTAAGTTTGGTTTGGATAGGCCTCAGGATTGATACTGACTACCTAACCCCCATGTTCATCACTACTATTATTAAAACTCTATAATTTTTATGGCTTCTTATTATTTTTTGTTTCATTTTCTGCTTTGTTTAGGTTTATTTTGTTTTATGGCATCTCAACACCTCAATGAGTCATATAATGCTGACAGAATTTTTATGATAGGTTTGTGTGAATAGAATATGTATTCTTTGTTAGAAATCAGTTTGCACATCAGGTTTCATTAATGTATTTTTTAAGAGGGTTTATATTGAGAATCAAATGAATGCTGGTAATATATTTTTTCAAAGAGGTATGGCTGATATTTTTACTATAAAAATTTATTTTTATACTTTCATAATGTTTTGACACCATTTTGGGAGTTAACTATTTACCCATAGCTGGGACCTTAACAGGTGCTACCATCCTAGGTCAGGGTGTACCTGGGAACATCAGCAATTAAGAGGTGGTTCCACGCTCCTCAAAGCCTCCTGATCAGAGGCCTTGCTGTAGGATGTAGTTTATCATCTTACCCAGGACCTGGGAACATCAGCAATTAAGAGGTGGTTCCACGCTCCTCAAAGCCTCCTGATCAGAGGCCTTGCTGTTGGATGTAGTTTATCATCTTACCCATGACAAACTACTTTGTTTAATTGCAGTCGATTAGTCCAAGATATTTGCAGTAATTCCTTGTTATTAGGGACTAGCAGCATGGCCTGGCATTGCTCGTGCCTGATTCAAAAATCATACGACTCATACAGCAATTGCTATCACTTGACTTAAAATATTTTTTCCCTTCCTTGCCTTTAAAGAAGTGCCCTTAGCCGTGCTGATCTTGGCCTTCTTGCTAACTTGGAGCATGTGCATGTAAATTTTGGTGCAAATCCGTCAAAAATTGCGGCCATGCATTCGTTATGAATCATCCAGGAGAAGGAACCTGATGTGGCTGTTCCATCGCCTGAAGTCATCCAGGAGAAGGAACCTGCTGTGTCTGTTCCATTATTTGAAATGTTTACCACGGAAATAACAGAGCAGTGAGAGGCTTGCAACATTTCATCTGTGGGAAAGCTGTTTTAGGGTTGAAAAAATTTCATCACCGAGAAGGATGTGTAAACACTTTTGAACCTTGTTATAGCTGCAAAAGAGAAGATTGGGTAGCTCCAGCCCAGATACAGCAGCAATACTCCATTTTTGATCTGATCTGTTTCAGAGCATGGCAAGAAGAGTCATTTACTTTCTGGAGCAGAACATGGACCTGACAATTTCTCCAGCATCTTTACTGATGGATTGTATATACGATGTGTAACAACAAAATTGTCCAAATTGTTTAACAGCATGGGATAATTGTCCATCCCACAAAATGTTACATATCTAAAAGAAATGACTAAACTAATTAAGTTTCTTTTTCAAGGTTTTCAGATAAGATATTTAGCTATCTTGACACCATTGTGATATGAATCACTGAAAATCCTTTTGAGTTATTCAGCTAGAAAGAGAATAGGTTAAAATCATTTTGTTTCAGCCCCACTATGTCTTCCCAAATGAGCAATGGTGAGAGGAAAAAGATCATTCAGGCCTTCAGTAATGGTACCAACATTCATACTCTGGCTTCCATCTTCAGAGTCCATTCAAGAACCATCAAGAGAACAGTGAATAAGTTTAAAAAAGAGGGAATAGTAGAGAGGAAAACTGGATCAGGAAGCCAAAACAGGAAGAGGGATCATTATTTCAACTTAGAGATAAAGAGATCAATTAGAAAAGATCCAACTCAATACATAACATATTTGCACATGACAGAGGAGTTTCAGCTATGACAGTCCAAAGAGCAGTGAAAAAAAGACTTGAAAATGAAATCATACGTGAAACCTGTGAGGCACCTTGTTACTCCAGGACAGAAAGTTAGAAACTTAGAGAGGACAAGATCAACTTGAAAAAATTGGAAAATGATCCTGAAATTATATATATATATATATATATATATATATATATATATATATCTTCAGATGTGCTATATTTATGGGATAAAGTGCTCAATATCAGAGAGAGCATCTGTAAATATAAAAGTGAACATAGAAGTCAACATTTAGAGGTGACAGTGTTTCATGCTAGATGCAATCGTCAGGCCACAATTGCATCTAGTATGAAACAGACTGTTGCCTCTAAGTGTTGACTTCTATGTTCGCTTTTATATTATATATATATATGTGTGTGTGTGTGTGTGTGTGTGTGTGTGTGTTAGAACTTTATTTGAATCCTTCATGAGCTTCCAATACTTAGCTATGATTAATTAATGATGAACATGTCATTTTCGTTTATGATCGATTTCATAACGATTCTTCTGTTGAGCCTGGAGAGTAATTATATGTTCTTATTGCTCAAAGTAGAGTTCAATAATGTTATAAAACCTTGGAGATTTCCAGTAAGATATCTTTAATCATTTCTAAGATAAAATGGTTCAAAGCTTAATCTAACAATTGGACAATTTTGCTGTTACACCGGGTATATTCATTACGGGGTCCACCAAAGGAACAATTGATGTTTGGTCATTTTTTTTTTCTTTTAAGTTTTCAAATTCGAGAATTTAACAGGCCTTGAACAACTGTTGCCAGTGGGACATCCGTGCCTCTTTAGAACATGAATTAATCTTGTCAAACCCCCCAAACTTTTAGTTATTGGCCTTGTGCCATACAAATGTAAGATGTGTAAATATGCCTTTCAGATATTAAATTAAATGTTACATTTTTGCTTTGTTTTCATCCCAAGTGTGCCTCCAATAAAATACCAAAGTAGAAAATGGATTCATCTTTTTAAACAAGTAATTATACATTCTTATTGCTCAAAGTAGAGTCCAATAGTGTTATAAAAAAGTGGAGACTTCCAGTAAGATATCTTTAATCGTTTCTGAGATACAAGAGTTCAAAGCTTAATCTAACAATTGGACAATTTCGCTGTTACACCTGGTGTGTGTCCCATTTGGAACATTTCAGTTACTGATGATCAGGTATATTGTCACTTGTTGCTTGCTATTAGCAGTTGTGACATCCATTTACAAATCTTATCAAAGTAAAATTTAAAAAGAGGATGTGTCCACCTATCTAAAAAAGGTGCTGAAAACAAAAGTGAAGTGTGCTATATTAGACATTATTTTAAATGCTGTAATATCCATTGTCAATATTGACAAGCAGAAATGGCTTTCCCTTTGTATCAAATAAGCTGGTTTACTTTCGTTAATTAAACACTTAAAGTATTGGTGGCAGTGTTGTTTTAGCAGATTTATTATGTAAGTAAATTCAATTTGTCCCTCAGGATAGAGCTGATATCTGTTTCTCAACAAGTTTTTCACAAGAAGTTCAAACTTCTTTGGATAACAAGACACCTAGCCCTAGTCCGGAGCCACATCACTTTCCAAACAGAAAATTTCCATAATGGAATGAGAAAGGAGGAGAACTGGAGGGGGCCAAAGGGTAATAAGGGAGGAAGGGAGCTACTGTAAATAGAAGGGGAAAGGGAGGTGTGCCAGTGGGAGAAAAGAAGGGAAGTGGAAGTACAAGAGGAAGAGTAGGTGAGCCAATATGTCAGAAGTGAAGAAAAGGGGAGGCAGTTGAAATAGATGAATATGAAGGGGAGCCAGTAAAGGTAGATGGAGAGGAGAAAGAAGTAAACTGGGAAGAAGTAGTGTGATGGGAAACAGTGGAAGTAGATTGGGGGGGGTAAGTAGGGGAGCCAGTGATAGTAGAGTGGGGAGAGGAGGGAGGAACCGGTGGCAGTAGATTGGGGGAAGGAGAGGAACCAGTGGAAATAGATTGGTGGGGGAGGGGCAAAGGAGTGGAAGCAGAGGGAAATAGATTGGCAGGGGAGGGTGAAAAGAGTGGAAGGAAGCAGAGGGAAATAGATTGACAGGGGAGGGTGAAAAGAGTGGAACCAGTGGAAATATAGGGGGGGAGGCAAAAGAGTAGAACTAGTGGAAATATATGGTGGGGGTGCAAAAGAGTAGAACCAGTGGAAATATATGGAGGGGGTGCAAAAGAGTAGAACCGGTGGAAATAGATTGGGGAGGAGGGGGGCAAAGGAGTGGAAGTAGTGGAAATAGATTGGGGAGGGGGCAAAAAAAAGAGTGGAACCAGTGGAAATAGATTGGGGGTGCAAAAGGAGTTGACCTAGTAGAAATAGATTGTGGGAGAAGGAGAGGAACCAGTGATAGTAGATTTGGGGAAGGAGGGGAACCAGTGAAAATAGATTGGGGGAAGAAGGGGAACCAGTGAAAATAGATTGGGGGAAGAAGGGGAAATGGTGATAGTATATTGGAGGGAGGAGGGGAACCACTGGCAGTAGATTTGGGGAAGGAGGGTAACCAGTGGAAATAGATGTGGTGGGGGCGAAAGGAGTGGAACCAGTGGAAATAGACTGGAAGGGAAGGAGGGGAGCCAGTGTAAGTAGATCGGGGAAGACAAGTATAGCCTGTGGAATCTGGAAAGAAAAGGTAAAGGTCCTGATGAAAGATATTTATTAAGCTTACTTAGGTCCTAAGAATATATGTAATGATCCCAGCACATCTACAAGACCACACCCAAAAATAAATTCCTTACCAATCTGCACTTAACATCAACTTTGCAAACTGCCAATTCTCTTATTAACTACAAATTCTATTTTTATCACACCCCAGTTCAAGGACCCCAATGATATTCTACTGTTAAAAAAAGGGGGAAGGTGTGGCATTGAAGCTGTTACTTAATTGGTTAAAATATCAGTTTCTGCCAGTCCCCTCTGAATATCAGATAAGTTTAGAAGTTCAACTAAACAAACCTGCAAATTTTGTCTGAATATGGTAGAGAGTTTTAATAGTTTGTTTTCTGTTCCCCCCGAAAAAGAGAGAAATAAAATGGATACCATATTTGATGGAATATAAAATTTGAACTTCTTAGCATCTCAAGAAATATCAATTAAGTCTTTTTATTTTTATTTTTTTTAATCAAGGACAGAATGCCATTAGTACACAGGGGATTACAGGGAGTGAAAGTGAAAGAGAAGACTGAGAATAGGGAGGATCAAGGAAAGGACAAAAGATGAATGGGATTCAAGAAGACAACAGATGGTGATTGACATTACATTTAAATTCTTGAATATTGTTATCAGAGAAGCAAGTAAACGGAAGGGAGTTTCATAGGTTGGTAATGCAAGAAAAAAAAACTGTTTAGGTATTTCAACAGTAAAAGCATGAGACCTAATTGCCAATCTAGTAGCATGCTTAAATTCATCAGGAAAAAAAGTTTGTCAGAGCAGTTGCTATAAAAATATTTGTAGAAAAGAGAGAGGGAAGCCATGTCATGTTGGTGAGAAAGGTCTTATATGTCAACTTGAGATATCTGGTAAATGCTTACAAATACATGGTAGGTAAACCAGTATTCAGTCTGTTGTTCATTGAAATCTGTCAATCTTACAGAGAACTATGGATCTGGGCAGGAATGATGCACAGGATATGCTTCTCATATGCCAAGAGCCAATGGAAGAGTTAGAAAATTTGGTACTCACAGAATATATTGAAGACTAATGGACAGCAGAATGGGGAATGGGAGGAATAGTAGACAAACATTGCTGAAACCTACAAAGGATAGGAAGTTGTGGAGAGTCATTATCGCCCATATTATGAATGGACACAGAACATAATAGAAGACTGTTGCAGCTGCTTGAGAAAAATATGCCTCGACTCTTTAATTTTCTAATTAACATATCCACAAAGTAGTGGAGAGGGGCTATTTTGGAATTTTCCTCCTGCTTGAGAGATTTCCAAGAGAAGCAAAATAGTCCAGTCTATCTTGCTAGATGTATTGCTGCTTTTTCCAAAGTGCAAAGTGTGCAAAACAGACTTGGGATGAATATAAATTCAACTCGTCAGTAATCTTTACACCACATGCACATCCTATCAGAGAAACAATGATAATTAAAGAAAAACTTAAAATAGAGAAAACGAGGACATCTGATTTGTTTTTCTTTTTATTCTATATTCCTGTTCAAGGGCTTTTAGCACAAAGTCAGAAGATGATTTTAACTTGTTAGTAACCATTACTACATCACCTGAACATTCTTTCATGTCTTAAAGAATATTTTATTTTATGAATTAATTTTAAGTTTTTTTTTTTTTTTTTTTTTAAGCATTTCACCCCTAGCAAGGCAGGAAGCCACTAGCACGTAAAGGGTTGCAGAGGATCGAGAGCAGATAGGAATGATAGAGGAGAGGATGAGGAGAAGGATAGTGGATAGATCAAGGCAACTGGAGATGTCGATTGACATTACATTTGAATAGTTGGAGATTAAAGCTATCAGGGGAAACAGGAGTAGGGAAGGTAGTTCCACAGGTGAGAGGTGTCAGACATGAAGCTATTGGAGTAGAAGAGGCGGCTACATTTAACAGTTTCCACAGTGAAAGAGGCATGTGTCATTTCTTTATGCTATGTGTCATTTCTTGGTACATATTGATGTCCGTTTGGAGGATTAATTTTTTTTTTTTTTTTAATCTGATGTTTAGACATCATCGTATTTATTTCACCTCCATTTTACGAATCACTTTTAGGCTTGTTTTGAATTCAATTATCCCTCTCCTAGCAATCACATGTATTTTTTTTTTCAAAAACGTATTGCTGGTAATATTTTTTTTAAAAATATATTGCTGGTAACAGTTTTTTTTTTTTTTTTTCAAAAGTTAATTTCTGGTGATAATTTTTTTACAAAGAATTTCTGGTATTAAAACCTATTTTTACACTTTTATAATGCTTTTTACCTCAGCTTCAGGGTTAACTATTTGCCCATAGCTGGGACCCTAACAGATGCTACCACCCTGGGTCAGGGTGGACCTGGGAACACCAGCAATTAAGAGGTGGTTCTACGCTCATCAAAACCTCCTTATCAAAGGCCTTGCTGTTGGATGTAGTTTATCGTCTTAACCCTGAACGCAGATGTAGTTTATTGGACGGGGAGAGGGTGTCTTAACTCCTCTGCAGAGGTGTAGTCAGTGTATTCTACAGCCACAGCGAAAAATTTGTGATACTGACATGCAAAATATCAAAATGAATGTCTTCATGAGTTATTAATACAGCCTGAGCCTATTTCAGTTAATACTGGTTTGGCTGAGAAGGGGGGGGGGTACTGAATCAGGAGGGTCAAATATTCATTTCAGACCCTCAATTAGCTCTGCTGTTCTCAAGCTTCACTTCTTCATTCCAAACAGGTTTCTATGTTTCTTCCGAAGAACTAGCTAAACAACTTCCATGATTTCAGTAAAAAAAAAAAAAAAAAAAAAAAATGGAGAGAGAGAGAAAGAACAAAAACAGAAATAATCTATCAAAAACAAAACTCCAACCATGCCCTTCCCTCAGACCCTCAATTTCTCAAAGCCCCCTTTCCAACCCTTTGTAATCTACTCGGACTGACTACCAATCAAACCAAACAAGGGAGTTGGTAGTGAAGCAGTTATACTCTTTTGCTACCTGCAGCGTGCATATATGTGTGTGTGTGTGTCTCCTATGATTGTCCAAACAACAAGTTCCTAATCGGAGAGAGAGAGAAAAAAAAAAGGTAAATTCACTCAACCGGCTTACCAGAAATAAACAAGTTAGTTGATTTTAAAGAAAAACAGGTTGCCTATATAGGCTAGCCTTAATAACAAACAAGCTGAAACCTTGAAATGCCAAAATGTAAAATTAGCCTGAAGTTATAACTTGATGAGGTCATCAACCATAAGTGATCCATAACTGGAAAAAAAAACAATTAACTTTATTCAGGAGGAGAAAAAAAAAAAGTTTTTCTTAAGTGCGTTATTAACAACAAAGCAAGATTAATTTTCATAATATTTCAGGTTATCCTTGTAATAACCAGATTTCTTTGTTTGGATGATTCTTAATACCATACAACAAAAGTGACACATCATAGTGCAATTTCTGATAGCACACACTCCTTAGTACCAGTAGACAGCTGGGAAGCATAGGACAGCAGTTTCAAAAGTTTTTATACCAAGTAGATTTTTAAAGGGTGAAGTAGCTATTCCCATGCCCAACTGGTTTCCTCTTCCTAGACGGGTTGCTAACCCAGGCTAGAAAACCTAGTCTACCCTGCTATTTAAACCATAACTGGGTGGAGAAGACAGGTGTGAAAGTGAATGCAAAAACTGGCACAAAATTTGAACTGTTTACTGATTCCACTTTTTGCCCCAGTATCTCTTACAATACTTGCACATCTATACCACAATACCATTAAAATTATCAATTTATTTTTTCCTTTCTTCTTAGCATGAGATATCTAAATTAGAGAATAAAGCAATTTTTAATTCAATTGGTCAAATGGGCTGAATTTTTCAGACTATAAGACATACCAGTGTATAAGATGCATCCCAATTTTGACAACAGTTTTGCTGAGTTTCCAATGAAAACTGAGATATTGACGAGGCTAGGAATATCCAACCCATGGTCCACAAGGACATATTGCGACCCACTTAATATTTTCATGCAGCCCACTGCACCTTAAAAACTGTAGGTATATTTTCATTTACTTTAGTAATGTATATTGAGAAAATTATTCTCAGATTGTTCTAGTAGGTTTGCTTCCCCTCTGTACTAAGAGGGGAAGAGGGCAAAGCCCTTTACTGAGACACATCAGTTGGTGTGTGGGGCAAGAGCCAGAGCTAAATAAAAATTAACTAAGAAGATAACACGATTGAAAGCCACTGAAATTGTGCATTGCCAGAGTTTATTAAAAAGAAAAGAATTTTCTGTGAATTTTGAAAAATATAGTAAATTATGTGAAGATTTGTTAAAAGATTTGACAACCAGATTTTCTGACCTCAGAAAAATAGGAACTGAAGTAAAATTGTTTAGTGATTTATTTTTATTTATTTATGCGGAAGCACCAACTGAATACCAGCTTAGAACTCATTGAGATTCAAAGCAAGGAATCTTTGAAAACTTATCATATAGAACATTCCCTTCTTGAATTATATAAAGAAATTCATTCTTTCAATGAATTTGATGAAATCATCAATTTATCTAGAAAACTGTGGGGTAATACATATTGCTGTGAGTAATTCTTTTTGTGCATGAAAAACATCAAAACTGCTGAAAGAAATCAACTGAGTAATTCCCATTTAACTAAAATTCTTTGAATAAAGACTAGGACCATATAAGCAGAAATTGAGAATGTTATACATGGGAAGCAACATAAAAAAATTACATTGAATTTATTTTATTTTGTGTATGTATAATTTTTTTTTTTTTTACTGTCAATAATACAGTATTTTTAAAATTTTTATATATTTGTTACTTAAATTCGATATTCACATTTTGAACTTTTTAAATAAAGTATTTTTCTGGTACAGGGAATATACCTAAATTTCTAATTTGGCTCATTATGGAAAAAAGGTTAATCAACCCTGGACTAGAATATTACCTGATTGGTAATATGCATTTCACATTTGAAATCCCAACTATTGTTATAAATAACACATTCAATTTATTGGACTTGAACTGACTTCAACTGTGATGAAGTCATTTAAATTCATTGTTCATTATTTCTGATGTAATGGAATAACCAGTCACCCCCATGAATGACTACACTATAGGTAGCAAGTACCTATAAAGTCAACTGTCTATGAGAGACTTGAGGAAGAGTGAGAGAGACACAAGCACGTCCGACATTCCAATTAGTGACACTCACTACTAGATTGACCTGTGCGTATAACCGTACCATATTTCATATTGCACTTGTTGTGTACAATAAAACCTTTCTTCTAGTATCCACCCGGTGTTAAGTATTTATTCCCTTAGCATGGAATATAACAATTTCCTAATTATATTTTAAACTTTGGTACATTTTAAAATTTCAGAAAGGAAAATGATTTCAAATTCAGCAAAGAAGTATTTTTCTTGATTTCTTTGTATTGCATCAAAACACAATTTTATTCACAGTTAAATGAAGTAATCACATTCATTTATCTGTAAGTATTTAATTTTAATACACTCAAATTCAGGCAATACCAGGTAATCATGATCATTTTAAATAAAACTAAGAGAACACCCCCACCTGGGGTCACCTTTCGAGAGAAAATTATGATATGAAACTATTGAACTTCTGTGCATTAAGTGCAAAATGAGATCTTTTGTTTCATGGAGAATTAATTTAAAGTCACCAACAAAAACACAATTAGTTTATAAAGATCTCAAAAGATCAGATTGGAAATAAATAAGAAAATATTTATTCTTTAAATGTGGTTTTGTCAAACAGAGTATCCAAATTGCCACATATTTCAGAAATTAAGACACACCAGTGTATAAGACACAAACTTATTGTAACCTCGGGAAGGTTACTGAATAAAATAATCACACAAATGTTGGTAATGAATGATAATACTTAAGACAAGAACAACACATAAAATTCGCCAGCGGCATGTACAAGAAGTAGTCAACTGCTAGAAGTGACTCAAGTGAATTCCACAATGAACCTCCAACTACAGACCAACATACAGTATTTACTACTGTATTTATGTGAATGAGGACATACCCATTATCGTCTGTAGGCATGTTATGACAATATTATTTATAGTTTCATAAAAATCCTTTAATAATCATGGGTTTCTACTTTTAGTCTGTTAATATCCACCATGCTCAAAATATGGTCGTAGCAGTTCATGGTTAAAAAGTATACACCAGTTTCCTTCAAGCAGGCTAGGATAGTCTTTAATTTTTTTTTGAAAAGGTCCTCCAGACTAGTCATGTCATAAAATCATTGACATACAGAGGTAAAGCCACTATACTTGGTTAAAATGTTTTACAGTATATGCCTCCTGACATGCTGTGCATTGTGGGAAATGTTTATTTTTTGCTCTTTGCAATTTTATAACACCAACTGTTGTAACCTAGGGAAGTTTACTGAACAGAATAATCATGCAAATGTTGGTAATGAGTGATATTTAGGACAAGAACAACACATATAAGATTTGCCAGTGGCATGTAGAAGTAGTCAACTGCTAAAAGGGAGTCAAGTGAATTCCACAATGAATCTCTAACTGCAGACCAACATACAGTATTTACTACTGTATTTATGTAAACGGGGACATACCCATTATTGCCTGTATATTGTTCATATTTTGACATTTTCGAATGATTTTTATGCAATGGATAAAACAAAATTCATGAAACAAAAGGCTTGGCCAAAAATTCCCTGTAGACCCCATATAAAAACAGGGTTAGGTAGCTGTTTCCTGAGACAAGACACTGCCCTTTGACATAGCCTTGCCTGGGGATCCTTTCTGCCCAGAGGCAGAGAGTTTGATCAGCACTGCTGCAGACAAATCTCCAAATGCAGACCAACATACAGAGTTTACTACTGTATTTATGTGAATGGGGACATACCCATTATTGTCCATAGGTATGCTACAACACTTATTTTGAAGACAGTTGTGCTGAGTATCCAATGAAAATTTTAATATAGATCATTATTACTAATGTTAACTGTATTAAGCATTCTGATTGATGTGCAGTTCACATCTGAAATCAATACCATTGATATAGATAATACATTCAAGTGAACTAAACCATTCCTATTTATCTTGTGTATATCAAATACATATACACATGCATTTTTTTTTTAATTGGTATCATCTCATGCAAAGCAGTAAAGTTACTAAGACCCAAGGGGTTACAGGGTGTGGAAGAATTAGGAACAGAAACATTAATAATAAGAGGGAAGAGTAATCAGGAGGATAGCAGATAGCGATTAACATTGCACTTAAATTTTTGCAGATTAAAGTTGGCTGGAAAGCATGAAGCCAGAAGGGAGTCCCACAAGCGAGAAGTGCAAGAAAAGAAACTGTTAGCATAGAATTTACAGTTACACTTTGCCAGCACTACCATAAATTGTTGAGATCTCAATCCCAGTCTAGTCAGAGTGCTTAAATTCAAAAAGTCTTGGTACCATAGTAACAGGTTCATCCAAACAATTACCATGAAAGTATTTACAGAAAAAGTACAGAGAGGCAACTTTAAGACAGTGAGAAAGTGACTGAAGCTGAGCTGCCAGATCAGGACCAATAATATTACTGATTCTTCTTTTGATTTTATCAAGGAGCTCAAGGTAGATAGCAAGAGCACTGGACCATATGTGGCAGCAATATTCTAAGCATGAATGAATATATATATTTGTATATCTACCATTAATAACTTTGGGGTATTGGACAGAAGCAGATTTTGACATTAAATTTCAATTGTTTTTCTGAACCTTATCTCTTTATTGTCCTTTTCCTCACAGAAAGTTTCTCATTCCCTTTCTCTCCTTGTAAACCCCTCTGTCATAGTAGCATTATCACCTTGGGGTGAGATGATTAAAAGAAAAATGTCAAGAAAGTGCATCTTATGCATAGAAAAATATAATAATTAAAAGTGACAAAGAAATGTCTACCCAAGGGAATTAACTATGAGTTTGTTAACTGCTAATTACAATATCTTTTCCCTTAAGCTATTTACACAGTTCTCTGTCAATCATCGTGGCATACCAGTGATGGTACTATAACAATAATAGCAACAATTATAATAATAAAATGGCACAAAATAGCAATTACAAGATATGAAATTTTTCTGCCCAGACAGACTATCTTATTGTGATAAATAAAGTAGCAAGTGGCAAATTATTAATTTTGCTGTTCCACATAATAGTCAATGCCAAAGAAATGAAAAATATCAAGATGTGGTTAAGTAGTTAAACAAGTTATGGAACATGACTGTTGAAATAATTCCTGTGGTAATGAGAGCACTTGGAACACCAGCTAGAAACTTGAAAGAGCACTTAGGGATAATTGACAGTGATGCCAAGACTGTAGAAAACTGCCATTCTTTATTCTGTGAGGATTCTCTGAAAGGTTCTCGAGTTGTGAGGCGTCTTTTTGATCCCCTGTGTCAAGAACAGAATTTCCATTGCAACAGAAAAATAATAATAAAAGCTTAGGATTAGCAAATAATCTTTTATAAATTTGTGTAAGGTTAAATTTTGTCTGTGTGTCCCCAGCTTATATCAGTAAATGAATGCTTACAAGCCATATATATATATATATATATATATATATATTACTAAGAAATGGTGTTTACAACATTAATTGCACATTATGGCATAATCCATCTCTCCTCTTCCCAGCTATGGGTTGAATAGCAGGGCAGATTGTGTCATAGAGTAGGACTCAGAATAATTCCTGCTCTTCATTACTATTGTGACAATGGACTGCTCCTACTTATGAATATGGCAAGTAGCTACATTTGAGGAGGATTTGAGGAGGATTTGATTTACTCAAGTATATCCTTTCTATGTATGAGTATTTAATAAACCTCTTCTTTGTTTCCTCTACCTAGTTTTCTGTTCCTTTGATATTCTCTCTATGGCCTTCCTAATTCTCAGCTATTTTGAACAAAGTCTACATTACAACAGCTAACATACCTTACTTTTTGCATGGCTGTGACAGCATACACAGCGGTTTAAAGGAAAAAATGGTGTTCATTTCCATAACAACACTGAAGCCTACTTATAAATATGGCATTAGAAGAGGGTTTGAATTTAACGATCACTGGCTGAGGGAGAAGACAAGAGAGAGAATGCAACATTATCATTGAATTGGTGCCATTGACCTCCCAGCATAAAGGGGGTTATACAGCACTTCAAGTCCAGACTCCTTTGCCCACAAGCATTGCCTCACTCATTTACAAGGAAGGTTCTACTTTGTATACAATGGTAATACAGATATTTTCATTTTAACATATCCTGTCTCTTTTTCTTTCCTCCTCACCAGCAATACATTGTTTTTCGTTTGTTGCTTTTGCAATGAAACACAGTATATAATAAAAATAAATTTGGCATATGCTAAGTAAGACTCTTCCCTACTACTGTGACAATGGACTGCTCCTACTAATAAATATGGCAAGTAGCTACATTAGAGGAGGATTTGAGTATGATTTGATTTACTCAAGTATTTCCTTTTTATGTATCAGTATTTAATAGATCCCTTCTTTGTTTCTTCATCTTCATCCCTTTGATACTCTTTTTAACTACATCCTTCCTAATTATCAGATATTTTTTAACAAAGGCAACATTACAACAGACTGGGTCCTATAGCCATGGTTGGTAACTGGTCTACTGCAGAAAAAGATGGCAACCTATTGCAGGAAAATCTTCTGCCTTGTGAGTTATCAATAGAAAGTAACACGATTGCCGAAGCATATATCATATATAGCACTTAACTGACCAACAACATTAAATGGTAATATTTCATTTGCATAACAATGTTTCTTGAAAAAAAATTTCTTCAAGTTTTGCATAGCTATGTATACAGCCAGTATGATGATGACCTGATGAAGGGCTTCCCAAACTGAATTTAATGGTTCTCCTAACACTCACTGAAATCAAGGTCACAAGTTGGAGGACATCTCAGTTTTGGTTTGACCAGGAGAGGGATGATCTCTACTTAGCAAAGATACTATGCTTGAATGAACAACTGTTAGCCTTCATCCCAGATTAAAGAGGTGGTTGGTTGGTCAGCTGATCAGTGACTCTATAATCCCACCTACTCATGGGATTGATGAGGAATATTGATTTTATATAACATTTTTTTTTATTTTCATTCACTTTTGTTTATTACAAAAGGCTGGGATATAACAAATTTTTGACAATATGGACTCAAACTTCAAAATTGAGTTACTTCCCCTGTTTTGGAAGTCATGCAGGGCACTTCTGAATTAAACATGGGGACAAGCTGGCACACACGTGGAATTATGGTTTCACTCCAAACAAATCCTTGCAGTTCTCAGACAGTAAAGGAATAAAAGTTGTTTTATTAGGTATTAAAATACACTTGTCTTTTATTTTTATTTGTTCATTCAAACAGCCTGGGATATCATAGTATTTGAAAATTGCTAGTACAGAAAATCCCAAAAAGGAAGTTTTTCAATATATTTACTCACTACTTAAAAAAAAAAAAAAAAAAAAAAAATAATGCTGAAAACCTTTGAGCATACATAATATTTGGAGATAATGACCTTTAAGTTTCAAATAGACAGGTTGAGATGATTATTCATTTTTTGGGAAAAAATAACATTGGACATCTTTATTCCAAGCATCTCTTTCTTAAAGACTCAGGAAATTTCCTCCCTCCCTAAAATTAGGCCACAAACATTATAGGACAAAGCATTTCAATTGAATATTTAATAAAAAGGGTGGGCTGAATAAGGATATCCTTGATGGATTTTTCTTGTAAAACAAATCATCGTTCAGTCCATCTATTTATTTGAAACTCAAAGGTATGGAGAAAAAAACAAAACAAAAAAAACATGTACAATCTTGCCTTAGTCACACCAACTGCTGCTATGGCTGCAGCAAATCTAGTATTTCTTGGAGCCTATCGAGTCATGTGATTAACAATTGTGACTGACACGAATTTAAAAAAACATGTTTAAGATTTCTCTTCAGGGAATTTATTATAGGGATGAGGAAGAGATATCATTCTCGGCATTTCAACGACTGGCCTTTTAAATTCTTAACATTCATTAACTCAACACAAATTAAAAGCACACATCAAAACTCGTCTCAGGTTTTGTTTTGTTTTTTTTTTTCTCTTCCCAAGAAATGTGTTGTCTGACAACTTTTATTGCATGTTTTCATTTTATGACACAATTAGCATTTCCCCTCATTTTTAACCTAATTAAATGTTTCATCTTATCAAATAAAAAAATTGCAACACAATTCTTTATGTAAATGTAATCAGACTTGCTTCATATTCATAATGTGCAAAGCAAATTTACATTCCATCCTCATCTAGCAGAATGTACACATCAACGAGCATAAACCTATTTAGCGTTTGATCACATCAAAGAAAAATCGTTGACAAATAACACTAATGCATATTTGTGTGATTTTCAGTAGGTAACACTCAAATTGACACACTGTGAGGTTATAATTCTTTATTAAATATCAGATAAGATAACTTCACTTGGTTATATTAACTTAGCTGAATGAGTGACTAATTTGGTAGCGGGTATTAATAACAATTATTGATAATAAAATCAAAGAAAAAGCAGAATGGGAAGAGGAGACTAGAAAATGGCATAGGAAAAAATATGGAACTATCAGGTACGAGAAAACAGTACGGTGGGGAGAGAGATGCTAGATAAAATGGTATTGAGAGAACTACCAGCAAAGGCAAAAAGAAAAATATTTATTTTGCTTAATAAATAAAAAAAAATAATAATGCAGACAGGATGAAAAATTACACCTGTACCAGACTGGGGGGAAAAAAAAGAAGTAAAAAGTAATGTCATTTGGGATACCCAAAAAATGAAATATTCATGGGGAGACAGCCGGTAGAGGGGAAAAAAATGTCATGGGGAAGGGAACAGGTAATGATGGTGACTATTCTTTAAGTCATATTGTTCTTCAAAGGTTATAGATTGCAACTAAGCATATTTTTTCACTTAAGTCTAAGTGAATGATATATACTGTTGCCACTCTGGGCTGAGTAAATATCTTCTCAGCCATCCAGGGCAAACATAGATAGGAACATCATGCCAAGCACTTCAAGAACCTGCAATTTAGAAAATCCAAACTTTTAACTTATCCCAAAATGTGAATACTGAATACACTGAACAACATACATTATTTGAATAATGACTGACACTGTATTTTATACATATGTTCACCCAGTACAAAACCCAAGAGCCACTCAAGGTAGAGATTAATGTGTGGTGTTGTATGAGCGTAAGAAAAGGCAAGAAATGAAGTTCATGGGGCTATGTAGAAAAAGTAACAGCTTTTCAGAATCTATCTTACATATTGATCAGTCTATTGCTGCCACATATGGTCAAGTGCACCTGCTATTTATTTAGAGATTCTTAATAAAATCCAAAGACGAATCAGTAATATTATTGGTCCTGACCTGGCATCTTGTCTTCAGTAACTTTCCCACTGCTATAAATTTGCTTTCCAGTGCCTACTCTACAAATATTTTCATGGTAATCGTTCAGATGAACTCTTCACTAGATATAATAAATATAAGTGCAGTGAAATGCAATTTGTGGGTTGGGAACACTAGAATCAAGCAAACTCAGAAGTTTAAATATCTGGGAAGTGTTTTGACAGAGGACGGTAAGTTCAACACTGAGATCCGTAGACGTGTTGGGATAGCCAAGGACGCATTCCAAAATCTGTGCAGAGTATTGCGAGATAGGAGGATTTCTTTTGTAACAAAGAAAAGAATACTGAGCTGATACGCGACACCTGTCCTTCTTTATGCCAGGGAATGTTGGACGATTTCCTCAAAAAGGAAGAAGAGACTTGAGGCAAACAGAGATGTGGCTCTACAGAAAGATGCTAAGGACATCATGGACAGAGCGTGTGAGCAACGATGAGGTCTTAGAGAGGATGCAAATGAGGAGGAGGCTTATACTTAACATCAGAAAGAGGCAGCTGAAGATTTTGGGACATATAATGAGGAAGGAGGGTGTGGAGAATCTGATGAGTCGAACAGAGGGAAAGAGAGACAAGGGAAAACAACGCATGACATACCTAGCGGCCATAAGCAAGTGGATGACGGAATGTGGTTTGGGGGAGGTGGCAGAGGGAAGGAACTTGTTGAGAGATGATACATAGATATAGGGATAGAGGAGATCCATGAGCACCTACATCCTGAAAGGACATGGCACATAGAAAGAAAGACTAGATTGGAGGCAAGGTTTCATCAGTTGACAGTTGGAATACCGAAATGTAACCATAAATTCTCTGCTAACCGTTTCTTTCCTTGTACTTCCTGCTTGTAGAATTCTCTTCTGGCTCCAGGCTTCCCAATCAACTTTGATCTTCAAAAATTTAAATGCAATGCCAATCATTATCTATTGTCTTACTAATTACTCCTCTTTTGTTCTTGATCTTTAGTAATGTTTCCGTTTTCTAATTCTTCCACGCCCAGTAACTTCTGTCTTAGCAGCTTTACTGACTTGCTTAGGGTGAATTCGATAAAAAAAATAAAAAAATAAGTTAATCCTAGACTTGAAGAGGTCAAAATTGTAGTGATTGTAGAGCAGGCTCCCAGCAGGAGGGTTTCCCAAAGCAACAGCTCTTGGAAAGAAGCTGTCCAAATAGAATTTACTCCTTACAAATGGAATACGTAAAGGAATAGGATTATTCACCCTTCTGTACGTGGCATGGTGGGTCCCAGGTGATTTGGGGTGGGGGACTAAGAAATGTAGCATGTGAGAAAACAAGCCATAGAAGGAGCAATAAAGCAGCAAGAGGCTTACAACTTTTCTGCTGTGGGAAAGGGCTTGTTGGGTGGAAAATAATTCATCACCCACAAGATCACATAAATGCTTTTGAACTCTGTCAAAGCTGGAAAGTGAAGATTGGGTAGCTGCAGCCCATATCTGGCAGTATTTCTCTATTTTTGGTCTGATCTGGTTCTAGTAACACAAAGAGTCAGCAGTCAAAAGACAGTCTGGTACAAAACCATTAGAATGAGGTAAATATGTGGCACCAATTCATATAAGCTGACGCTCTGCTTAAGCATTTGATTAAACAATGTGCTAGTGTAGGCCATCTTTTAAAAAGATAAATATAAAAGATAAATAAAAGTTGATTAAATTAATCTATCAATGCTTTTAAGGATAAAAATTTAATCCCTTTTTCAAACTATCAGAAAATTTTGATTTTCTTTTTTTGTCGTGGCAGGGAAGAAATTACGATTTTAAAAAAAGTGAAGGTGGGAACCAGAATTATTGTGGAAGTGATTAATTTATTTGTTTTTTTTTTTATGGTTTATCAACCCTTTTTAGGTTATTTAAATGATGTGATGGTCTTGTAAGCTTAGGTAAGTGGAGCTTACTCGTTACTAATGAAATAAGAAGGGAATGAGAATAATTCAGAATTGTGTATATGGCATGATGGGTCCCAATTGTGATAGGACTAAGGAATGTAGCTCATCAGAATACACACCATAGAATTAGTATTGTTTTGTAGGAAAGGAGTTGTAGGGTGGAAAATAATTCATCACCCACAAGTCCACATAGATGCTTTTGAACTCAATCATCACAGGTAGGAGAGGACTAGACAGTTCCCACCCAGATAAAGCAGTAATAGTCCATTTTTGGTCTGATCTGACTCTTGTAAAGATAGAAGTATAGGAGGGCATGTCAGATACTTATTGGAGTGATACAGTGAACCAACAATGAATTAATCTATCGAAACTGACAATGCTTTTAAGGATAAAAATTTAATCACTTTTTCAAACTATCAGAAAATTTTGATATTCTTTTTTTTTTTTTGTGGTGGTAGGGAAGAAAAGAAATTAAGATTTGAAAAAAGTGGAGAGGGAAACCAGAATTATGGTGGAAGTGATTAATTCACTTGTTTTTTTGTTTTTGATTTATCAACCCTTGGTAAGTTATTTAAATTTGAAACATATCTTGGATTGCGAGAATAATTCATTTTTTGCAAGTAAATATGTCATTAACAATTTCAGAATAACAACGATTTTTCCAGATGCAAGTTCTACTTTTCAATCCATAGCTGGGGGAGGAAATGGATTCACACCTTCCTCAAGGGTATCTGTGCATAAGTGAATGTAACAATCCCAACTGGAATTTGAACTCTGCTCTCTGATTTTTCATTCTGAGCCACTATACATTACACCAGCTGCATCTTAATGATACTAGAAAGTCAGATGAGAAGCCTGAATCAAAAGAAATCTATTCATCCGAGTTGAGATTTATTTGACAATCCCTGAGAGTAAAGATAATACAGATTTAAAGTGGGTCTCCAAAAGCTTACATATGGGCAAATGCAAAAAGATTTCCCATCTCCTGCAGGCTGTAATAGTAACTCATGACCCTCTCTTTTAATGCTGTTCTGGTAACATGTGCTTCAGTTTTGTTCCTGGTCTTGTCTGCAAACAAGAACTAGGTTGGTCCCAGTCACAAAGTGCTGGGGATGTATAAATTAATTCTTCAACTCAAAATGATTTTAAAATTGGGTACACAAAATAGGAGATAGAATATATATCAAGTTATATCTTTAGTAATATCACCACTGAGAAAAAATTCCCAAATATAAGTCTATCAACAGATTTGTCAACCACTCATAAAAACACCAACCTTTGTGCTAAAAAATACTTTTCTGTGATATTTTAAATTAAAACGTAATAGGTCTCCAGTCAGATTAATCAAATTTTTAAATCAACTAATCTTCTTCAAATGCAGTTTCAGAAAAGTATATTTTATTTTTGGCAGATTTATTCAGAGAGTTATGATATATTGACATATTTGTCAATATGACTAATTTTAACGTTTTTAAAACAATTTCTCAATTTTTTTTTTTCTTCTAATGGTATATAAATATGAAACTAGATATTTTACTAAAGAAAAATTTTAAAAAATTATATATTTTTCTTTCTTTTTCATTTTCTAGTTAGTATTATTTTCACTTCCAATAAATAAAACTTTATTATTTTTTTTTTTTACAGAAAATAATAATAAAAACTCATTCCAGTTAATTTAAATTTACTTTGAAATAGAGCAAAATATTTTGCTTGTTAGAAATATTAAATTTAATCTATTAGTTTGGAATTATTGCTAAAAACTGCAAGAAATATTTTTCATTATTAAAAATCCAGTTTTTAAACCATAGGTATCACTTTTCTTTGAAGGTAACTCTCTAAGTTTTATGGTTCTAGAATTTTTTTATTTAAAATTCCTAGAAGTCTAACCTGTGTATTTCTTGGGACTTTTATGCAGTCTATTTTGTAAATGATGTGGCTCAACTTCAAATTTGACATTTGTAAAAAAAACTCTTAAGTAATAATCAGGGATCGATTTGACACTGTATTAACCACCCACCTTTGAAAAAGATAATTAAAAAAAAAAAAAAAAAAAAATCAATGTATCGATTCTGACAAACGGCGCAAATGCTATCAACAAAATTTAATTTACATTTTTACATTGTTCGGGCTATTGTCTTCATCTTTATTGACATATTTACGACGTTTCGGCCGTTGTACATTCCGGTTTTCTTCAAGTGATTGGAATTTCGTCCACCGGGGTAGATTGTTCTAGTTCCACGTGTCATGCCTCTTCCGGGTGTCTCAGTTATCTCCCTTCAACTCTCAACAAAATTTAACAAGGAAGAAAATTCATATTTTTTTTAGCCATTTCCCTTCCCAGTAGTAGCGCTGTTTTTTTTTTTAAGGAAAAAAAAAAAATTCTGTTTTGGTTGGAGCCGTAAGTAGGTCGGGCCGAGAACTTTTCAGCACCACTTACACATGGATGAAGAAGGAGAGAGTATAGGTTGCTGCAAAAAATAATGTCGTTTTCTCACATATTAACATATGAGAAAACGACATTATTTTTGCACCAACCTAATACACACGCACGCACGCGCACACACACACAGTGTAACCCGGATATAAGAGAGATTTTCTCTGGTCCCAAATCAGAGCCTGTGTTAATGTATACAAAATAGACCAAACCCGGATATAAGAGAAACCCGGATATAAGATACTTATCCGGTCCCGACGACTCTCTTATATCCGGGTTACACTGTACACACTCCTCTAACAAAATGTTTACTTGGCCAGGTTTGAATTCTCGAAACTTACATAAATGAGTTTTTTTTTTATCATCATCAACACTTCCTCCTCGTGCGTGTGATATGATAGCAGAATCATATTACATCGAGCGTGTGTGTATGCGTGTGAGAGAGAGAGAGAGAGTCTGCAAGGTTACCAACTCCACACATTTCCAACCTCTCTTTTTTTAGCCCCCACCCATCACGCACTACCCCATCTACCCCCAGACTGCCACCAAATCCAAACACACTCCGCCCATTGGATGTTCAGTATATTTTGAATTGTGCTAAAAAACTTGCCAGTTCAACGCCCGTACGACGTTCTCATTTGTGATCGAGCCCGGTGGGGGGGGGGGTAGAGAGAGAGAGAGAGAAAGAGAGAGAGAGACACACACACACACACAGAGAGAAAGAGAGAGAGACAGAGAGGGGGGATGCTACAATGTATCAGTTTTGTTGGATTTAAAACATATGACTGGCCTACTTTTCGACGGTGTGCCAAGTGAAATAGCACCACTAACCACTACCCAGCCGCCTCCTTCACACGTCCAACTTCGCATCAAGTCATCTCTTTCCGTCACCGTTTTCATCTATTTCCACCACAACCAAATTTAGGTTGTTATTTATCTTTCTTCTTGCTTGATGTGCGCAGGTACTTTTCCTTTTTTTTTTTTTTTTTCATTTTTGTTTTACCTCTAACGCAATTTCGTGCGTATTTTTCATTCATGTCAATTTCATTGGAATGTATATTTGGCGGGAACATCCGAAAAAACTCGAATTAATAAAGAAAAGAGTCTAGGAAAGGAGATAATGGGAGAAAAATACGGAGAGAAAAGCCCGAGAAAAAATTCGTACAAATTAGTGTAAAAATAAAGAAGAAGAAGAAAAAAAAAAAAGAAATGAAAGAATAGGCAAATACGTAAATAAACAAAAAAAAAGTGACAAGAAACAAAAAATGAATAAAAATTAAGGAATTTAAAGGGAGAGGAATGAGTTGGAAAAAAAAAAGACTTAAGAAAAAGTTTTAAAAAAATGCAAGAGTAGAGAGGAAAGAAATACACAAAAAACAAAAGGATTAAAAAAAAAAAACTTTGAATAATATAAAATAAAACTGCCCACTCAGAGAGAGAGAGAGAGAGAGAGAATCAATGTTTCAAAAATCATCTCCTGTTTCAATATCCTTTCTGACAGTCATTCCAAATCATTCAAGTCGAAAGAATGAATATTCTACGAGATATTTTAGTTAAAAAATTTTTTTAAATCGAGTAAAAATAACTGAATAAAAAAAAAAAAAAAAAAAAAAAGGAAAAGAAAAAGAACGGTGTGGAGTTGTAACTTCTAAAGAACATAACTGACCCAATCTTGAAACATACCAGAAGTTGATAGTGTACGTGGTGTTCCCGGATAATAATCGCACTTTACTTTACTAACTTAGAATTTCCACCCTCAATAAATGGATGGTAATTCACTTCAGGGCACGCGTTCACCGGCTCACACTGTTGAAGAAATTCACCAAAAGTACCTTTATGTACTCAGATTTCAGCTGGGAGTATTTAATGGTAAAAAAAACAAAAAAAACAAAAAAAAACTTGTATATTAATCAGCAATTTATCCCATTTCAAATATAAAAAAAGAGATCGGAGAGGAGGTAAAAGTTCTTACATGCAACAGAACCTCACCAACCGCGGTTTCACTTATCCGCTGTTGAGCATATCAACAAAAAAAATCTTAAGTGCTCAAAATCTTTATTAAATGAATCGGCCAAATTTATTTCAAAGGAATATCAAAAACAGTTATACATGCATAAAAATAGGATTTCGAATAACATTGCTTCAAACGTTCTTATTAGTGTGATACTCGTATTTGAAATAGACGTCCTATTTTTATTTTTTCTACGGCTATCAGATTGTGCATTAAAGTAAAAATAAAAATAGGGGTCTATTTCAACTACGAGTATCACACTAATAAGAATGTTTGAAGTTATGTTTGCTTTCTGACCATAAGACCCAGGTTCAAATCTCACCACAGTTTATTTGTCAGGAAGGAGAGTTCCTGATGTTATCGGTCTGGAGGGGCAAGGGCAATCCCAGCATGTGGTACCTTTGGAAAGTGCCCGAAAACCATACCACAGCCTGACCCAAGCCATGTCAGTGAAATTGGGTATATGGTACCCTTGGAGGCCGTCGATAGCTGTGCTAGCACAAAGTCACAAGTCATCGTGACTGAGGGTTTGTGTGTGCTGGCTTTGTTCAGTCTGTTGATCATGCTAGATAACACACTCTCTCCCAGAAACAGTAATTATGGTCTGCTCAGCATAGTTGCAGTATAAACTACAGGTTGGCTCTGTGGGTGTTGAACAAACACAAATGTGCCTGAGCGAGTGTCTGCAATAGGGATTGAACAGCCACCCTAATAGACAGATGTACTCAAATACGAGTGGTCAGCTATTATATATATATCTCCCCCCACAAAAAAGAAGCTATACATAAGGTTTAAAATGCATTTCTTGAAGCTTTTATTTTAGCTTTAATTCCAAGCTAACATTAGATTTACAGATTGAGACATCTATCAGAGAAATGAAATTTAAATTATTATTATTGCATTATTCCAAAATTTTAACACATCAGCAGATAGCTATTGATGTCAACAACTGAGCACAAATAGTTATTAATTAAAAAAATTAGTAATTAATGCATAATATTATCCATAACTACATGCACAATAATGTTGTATTTTGTTATATACCATACCTATGAACACTAATGGGTATGTCTCAAGCCTCATAAATACGTTGGTAAACGGGGGATAATATGCTATCTAAGTAGTTCACCACTAGCAGTGGTTTACCTACTTCACGCCCCTGACGAGTATTGTATTTTGTGGATGTTATTAGGTTGGTGTAAAAATAATATCGTTTTTTGACGTTAAAAAATACGTCAAAAAACAATATTATTTTTGCACCAACCTAATATAAAGATTACCATTTCATTTCCAACCTCTGTTTTGGTTATTCCTCATTCAGTAACCTTTTCTAGGATACAACATTTTTGATAAAAGTTAAAAAATAACGAAATACGTAAAAAATGTATATTTTTGTAAATTCCTTTTTCCACAATATAGCTATTTGTGCTATGTTATAATGCTGATTACCAAAACAATAATAATCCTGAATAATTTTTTTTTAAACATTAAAGTATATTTAATATCATCTCCCTAACAGCTGTCAGATCTGTTAATATTTCCAATAAGCTGAAGTAAAATACTTTGCTGTATTTCAAACCGAACTGAAGTTGATTGGAAAGATATTTTTTGATTATCAGTAAAATTGCTAAAATTGTCCATACTGACAAATCAGTCAACAAAGCTATTAGGTTGGTGCAAAAATAATGTCGTTTTTTGACGTTAAAAAATACGTCTAAAAACGACATTATTACGTCATTATTTTTGCAGCAACCTAATACAAAGGACTGAAAACTGTCGAGTGCCATGATCACTAATGTCTTGAAGGGACATGATACATAGAAGATTCATTGCATTTTAATTTTTTGTCATTCTTTAAATATATAAAGAAGATTTGTTAACTCAGTTTTATATTTTGTGTGTGCATGTATATGGCTTGGACTCCAAAACTTCAAATAAACCCTTAAAACCATATGAGTAAATAGGTTCACACTCCTCAATAGTCTTTTGAACAGGAATAGAGGTTTATCAATCAGTAGATGATTCTTCTTTTATTGTTATCTCACCTAATATTTCACTCTTTCTTTTATTCTTTCATACTCAGTAACCCCCTTGTGTCTTAGTGGCTTTATTGCCTTCCTTAGGGTAAAATGATTTAAAATATTAAAAACAATACCAGCAAAAATGAGTACATTAGTTCAACTGAAAATAACTAAATAATATTATTATCTATATCTGTCTATATTTCTGAGATGAGGTATTATGTACACTATTTACATCATTCGGACTATTGTCCTCATCTTTGTCGCCATATTTATTACAATGCTTCAGACGTTGTACGCTCTGGCCTTCTTCATGTGGTTGGAATGTCGAGAAGGAGATAACTGATAACTGACATCCATTAAACATGGCACGTGGAACTAGAACAGTCTATCCCAGTGAGTGAAATAAAGGGTTCAGTTCGACATTCCAACCACCTGAAGAAGGCCAGAGCGTAAAACGGATGAAATGTAATTAATATGGCGACAAAGACAAGGACAATAGTCCGAATAATGTAAATAATATATTATTATCTGTTTAAAAATCTTACTTGTATAGTTATAGGGAGAGATAGAGAGATATATGAAACAAGAATTAAAAAGAAAAGAAACTGTCATCTGCTTTTAAAACATTTTGAAGCCCAGAAAAGAAGTTTTCTACATTTATTTTTGTCAGACAATATTCAGCCACAAACTTTCCCTGCAAAAGAATCTGGTTGACCAATGAGAGATAACAAATAATATATTTGAATGGCACTTACCTCAAAGTAACGTTCTATAAAACTAAATGGAATAAATGTCTCTTTGCCCTCCTTTCGACATTTTACTGTGTATTCTTTGTTTATAAGACATTCTACTTCATCATATTGGAAAGAATTATAGTTTCTGCTGTCGGACAATGATTTGGCAGCTCGACCATTGCTACGTAACTCCTTGTAATCCTCAACTGGTTCAAATGCTTCCCTGAAGAAAAAACAAAAAAATGAACAAAATGAGATTAAAAGAGAAGTTACAATTTAAATGCATAGTAAATAACAGCATATTTGAAATTTATATTAAGTCTACTTGTCTTAGGTTTTACACCTATATGATAAAATAGTTTTAAGGTATGTGTTGTGAGACCATAACATACCTACAACATGGACTCTTCCAGGACTATATAAAGTATGCAATATAACACTCTGGAGAGGAGGAGAGAGAGTATTCTAATACCGTAGTATCAATATTGGACACTAGCACATAGTAAGCTCTGCTTACACTTACACTATCTTTGTAACCTTTTTGTTTAATATATCTTTCTTACTTCTAATCTGTGTTCTGTGTTTTCCTTCCGTGGTCCAGACTTTGGGCCCACATCAGTATGCTACATTCATGGGTTAAAGTGCTCAATATAGACTGATAGAGTGTATGTAAATATAAAATTGGAGATTGAAGTTGTTATGGAATGGTTTCACAGTGGAGGCTTGTATTTGTACTAAGTCGGTCCTAAAACAGGGTCGACGTACAAAACGTTAGGAACTTCATATAATAGGTATGACGCAGAGTAAATCTAGTTGTGGTCATTGATACTTTAGTATCCGACTAACGGTCGTCTGGCATCGACTGACTGCCCGACCCACTGAGCGACTCCCTTGTTACTCTTACTACTCCTACTTATTATAGGTGGGAGAGTCTATTAACTATAGAATAGGTGTGTTCCACTATAACAGAAGTGCAACATCCAGAGGTGACAGTCTGTTTCATGCTTATATGTAATCATCAGGCCAGATGTTTATTGCACAAATACACCACAAGGACAAAATGAGGAGGCTATTCTTCACTTATTCTATCAATAACTTAGCCAGCCTCAGTCAATGACCCAGTTGTTTGTATATTATTCCTTTTACCAAAACATCTCATCTACACAACACTGCCTTACACAGACACTATAATTAAACATTTGCTCAAAGAATCATCACCTAATCCCATATATACAGTCTTTGTGGAGGGCTGGGTTGATAAAATCCCCAATGTACATGATATAACAATATTTAAACAACTAAACAAAACAGTGTTAGTAAGGGAAAATCCGAGAGTCTAATTCTGGCAGTTAACTGGATGAAAAATACTGTAGGATTATTAAAATTACTCAGCCCTGAAACAAAAGACATCCCACAATCACTAGAGAATTGCAAACCCTGTCACCTAAATGAGGAGGGGTGTAGAAGGGGAATAAACAAAAATAAAAGGGTGCTGATGACCATTCATGACCTAGCTAAGTTAAATTCAGAGAATTAAATGAAAAGAAAATGACCTATGCTAGTCTATCACTTGACTGGGATGACAAACGTTTAATCAGGCAATCCTAGGTCACCTCCAAGTGCCACTCCATACTATCCCCTCTTAAGCGACCCTAACATGAAACATTCACCCAGCTTTGACCAAATTTTTTTGAATAGAGTTGCCTCCTTTCTGCTCTGATTTTGACTTTAAACTGGTGCTTAAAGAACACAATCAGTTGAGAAAAGGAAAACTTCTTAGCACCATATAATTCCTCCTCTGTTGTATTGTTCAAATTAGGGCTTTCATAATGCCAAGCAAGCACAAAAACACATTCCTATGTGGCACAAAATTGCTACAAATGGAACTGGCCTGGAGGACAAAAAACTTTGCGCCCAGCATGAGACCATGTAGCCTTCAAACAGTTTTCACAACAGCCGTACAACACTACAGTGAAAGAAGATTGTCAGGCCATGCGCGTTGTGTTTTTGCATATCTATTTATACATACAGGTCAGTGATGTATTGTAGCTTATCTATTTTATATATATATATATATATATATATATCATACAATAGATTTTTGTATGAATGATTTATGAATTTATAAATTATAATTGCACCTTTTAATTGAAATTAAAATAACTGATCCAACGTGCAACTTTTGGATAATAAGTGTGACATTACTGTAAATATTGAACAATATAGTTCATGCCATATTGACGGAAAATCTACCAGTAAAAAAGAATTCTCTTATTACTATATTTGTACAAAAACGCACAACCTTAAAATTTAAATACAAACTCAGCGTTGCGACCACACGTTCCAAAACAATAACACATTTCTCATAGCATTTTTTCGGATTACATCTCTATTTTTGTTGTCCCTCTTATTACCGAGAAGTAAAAACAAGAACAAAATCTACTTCCATACCTGATGATGTCTGTAGGAACAGACGAAAGCTAAAGCTTGTAAAAAATTAAAAAGACCTTATGCAACTGGAATTTATAAACAGGGATCATATCATTCACAGGTTCGGGGTTGGTCTATCTTATTTATATTGTTTGCGATGATGTATTCTCGCTATTTAAATCATTAACCTCTATATTTGTTTTTTGTATGAATGATTCATGAATATATATATATATATATATATATATATATATATATATATATATATGTGTGTGTGTGTGTGTGTGTATGTATATATCTGTGTGTGTATGTATGTATGTATATATCTGTGTGTGTGTGTATGTATGTATATATCTGTGTGTGTGTGTATGTATGTATATATCTGTGTGTGTGTGTGTGTATGTATATATCTGTGTGTGTGTGTGTATGTATGTATATATCTGTGTGTGTGTGTGTGTGCATATATATATATATGTGTGTGTGTGTGTGTGCATATATATATATATGTGTGTGTGTGTGTGTATATATATATATATCTATATATGTGTGTGTATATATATATATATATCTATATATGTGTGTGTGTATATATATATATATCTATATATGTGTGTGTGTGTGTGTATATATATATATATATATATTGCTTAAAATTTGGTAACTTTATCGGAGAGAGGAGTGCACAATGAGCATTTGAAGATATAGACAGTGTGAATATTTAAATCAACAATACATAGGGATTGTCAGTTTCATGCCTCATGGTCTGAAGATCACTGGAGACAAGTGTAGACACTAATGGGTCTTCTCATTCGTTTTTTTCACTCTATGTAACCCCTTGCATTTTAGTGGCTTTATTGCCTTGCCTGTAGTGAAATGATTAAAAAAATATCAATTTGTATAAAAGTCCCTTAAATGTTTTTTGAGAAAAAGGCAAGATTGAGAACATGAAGGGCCATCTTGGGTAAATATATTCTTTTTCAAGGATAAATCAATATCCAAGGTAAGATTACACATTATCATGCAAGCGTAGGACACCGACAAAGGAAAAACAGGGTTGTAATGCAATACAAATGTTGGACAGGTATGTAAACAGTGTCAAGCAGTGGCAAATGAGGCAGATAATGCATTAGCCTACTGAAATAACTAAGTGCAACAGATAAGAACTAGAAAAAACAAGTATAATTGTCATCAGATGGACATGAACTAGTATCTTTCCACAAACTGATTTTATACTATGAAAGGTAGTATAATAAATGACAACAAATAGAAATTTCTATCTGAATTTCTAAGGATGAGGATTTGGTTTGTTTTGTTTTATGGCATATCAACCTCAATGGGTCATTTAATGCTGACAACTCCCCCCCCCCCCCGGTAATATTTCTGTTAATATTTTTTACTCAAAAACGTATAGCTGGTAATATTTTTTCAAAAACGTATAGCTAGTAATATTTTTTTTTTCAAAAACGTGTAGCTGGCAATATTATTTTTTCAAAAACGTGTAGCTGGCAATATTATTTTTTCAAAAACGTGTAGCTGGCAACATTATTTTTTCAAATACGTGTAGCTGGCCACATTATTTTTTCAAAAACATTATCAGAGTCCTTGCTGTTGGATGTAGTTTATCGTCTTACCCAGGACACCTAGGGATGAGGAGTTATTGTTATTTCCATTCCAACTAATATCTTCATCTTTGTTGTTATTATCACCTGATTGCCTCCAGCTTGAATTTCTGGGATGAGGAGTTATTATTTCCCTTCTAACTAATATCCTCATCTTTGCTGTTATTACCACAATGTTTCAGTTGTTGTTTTTTCTGGCCTTCTTCAGGTTTCTGTCTAGTATATCCATTTATGCACCTAGGAAATTACTAATAACTATTAAATAAAAAAAATAAAAAAAAAGTTTCATAAGATGAAGAATTTTCAATTATTTTTCATTTTAGAGTAGTATTTCTTTTCTGTCTGAATTACAGGGAAAATAAGCATTTGAATTAATAAAAATGTCTGATAAAAAATAAATCTATTAATTCTTTAGAAATTATTTTGTTTACATTTCGGATATGAAACTGAACGCATATGGGGCTATCAGGAAAATATAAGGGGACATGCATTCCTTAAAAGAGTAAATAGAACATTGCTGGGCTGTGACACTCCCTGGGGTCGAGTGGTCTAAAGCACACTGGATCAGACGATGGTTTCTCCTATAAAGGGGTACACAGATTTGAACCTGCTGGAGGGCACATTTCTTTTATTAAGTTTTCACAAGTGACACAGACAGGTAGATGTAACATACACTGTAATTCAGACCCATTGTCTGAGTGTTTTGAGTGGGGAAGATGGCGTTTAATCAAGAGTGGGAACAAGTAAGAATTTGACCATGTAAGAAGAACAAGCCCTACTTGGCAAAAGAGCCACACTAATTAGGAATAAGTTAGCAATAAAATTCATGAGTAGGATGGATATAGAATACATAACAATAATAATAATCATACAATACTGAATAACTCCATATAAATCCTTTAATAACATAGTAACAATTACAAGTTGAACCACTAATTCAAACCTATTGTCAAAGTATTTTGAGTGTTGGGAGGAGTGTGATAGAGGATAAAGATTCATCAGAAAACTCAAGTATGGAAGTCATTAAATTTCCATGGTTATTTCTAGTGACTATTTTGCTATTAGTTTTATGCCATATTGATTTTTCTTTTTTATCATATTCGGAATGATCGCTCAATTTTCAAAATAGAACAATTTTTTACATTCACTAATTTATTACCTTAGAGCAGCAGTTCCCAAACTAAGCCACATTTTTTAAATTAAAATTTGCTTGCACCTCACCTAATTTAAATGGGGTTAAAGGGATATAACTGCAGATTTGAAGTCAGGACATTATCATTGATAACTCTCTCCTCCAATTTGTGGACCGTAGTTACTATATTCTTAATACTTGATGTAATGCAAAAAATATCCTAATGATAAAAATCAGTCAATAATTATTTATAACTATTTATGCTGGGACTCATGCATGTAATTACAAGTAATCCAAAATAATATTTTAAATTTTGAAATCATATTTATTTTTGGCATATGAATTTTTTTAAAAACTGTTTCTAAATCTTTGATTGTCTTTCAATCATTCTGCCTCACCTGCTATCCTTTTCTGCTACATTGTACCATTTGGGAACTGCTGCAGTAGAGGTCGAGTATCCTTTATCCAAAATTCCAAAAGTTTTTCAGGTGCTGACAACATGACTTGCCACAAATGGAAAATTTCAGAAAGTACTGGGAAAGTTCTTAGTTGATGTGCAGCTGTTGTAAATGACCTCATCTGCCCCGAGGTGTCTGTGTGTGTGTGTGTGTGTTCCCCAGCCCAGATACAGAGTCTACGTTTGTTTAAGTTTTTTTTGTCAGTGATCGTCACACCAACACCTTTGTTCGTAGAATACTTATCAGGTGTTTTGTACTTGGTGAAGGTATCATTCAAAATGTCAAATAAGTCCTGCATTTATACATCTTTTGCAAGTAGTAATCAGTTTTTTTTTTGTACATGTATAAAAAGTAAAAAAACATTCTTACATGAAATCTTAATTTGATCATTTAAAAATCTGTGTGTGCATTACATGAATACAGTCATTGCATGTATCTGTATGTACAAAAAATTTATTAAATTTTATCTAAAACCACTAACAGGATATATGCTATTTATTCAAAACTACCTTCAGTGTATATGTATAAACTGTGTTATGAAATGTAAAGGGATATTGTGTTCATGCCTGGGTTCCAGTCCCAAGCAGACTATTCCAAAATCCCAAAACTGAAGCACTGAATTTCAGATAAAATATTCTCAAATATATATATATATATATAAAATCTCTAATGACAGTAACAATTACAAGTTGGACTGCTAATTCAAACTCATTGCCTAAGTATTTTGAGTGAGGGAGGAGATGACAGCCTTTAATCAGTAAGAAAGCAGTCTGTAAGTAAGACTTTGCACACTAATATTAATTTACGTAATTGTCATGAGTTAGGGAGGTGAATGATATTCAAAGAGTGGGTAGCTCCCACTTGGCAATGGACTGGAACTAATTAAGAATAAGTTGGCAATAAAACATATGAGAAGGGTGGATATAAATATATAATAATAATAATGATAATAATAATAATAATAATATTAATAATCATACAATATTGGATAACTCCATGTAAATCTTCTTAGTCTTTCCTAAAATATTTAAATTTGTCAAATCAATGAAAGCTTTCCATTCTCTTAACCCTTTAGCGTTCAACACGCTCAAACCTGCCCCATAAATTTTGTTTCTCAAAGTCTCCCTGCTTGTGTGATTTCCTGGATTATTTGTGATGATGATGTTAGATATTATAGCAGAATATAAACGAGACAAGTTATGGTGGGTCAAACATTGAGAGCTGATATTTACAGGGTGGTTTGAATGCAAAAGGGTTGAATCTTGAGCAAATGTAATTCTCAACCATTTTTTATTACATTACCTGAAACCTATATCTCCATGCCACTGATTACCCAGAGCACCAAGAAAAAAAAAAAAAAGAAAAAAAAAAGAAAAAAGTGATCTATTTGTTGTATCCAATTCTTAATGAAATAAACTCCCTAAATCCACTTCTGTAATCTTTTGCATGAATTCTTTAATAACATTGTAACAATTAGAATTCGGATGACTTATTAAGAATGGAGGCATGGTGGAGTAATGGATACTGGCTCAGATTGAAGAATCGGAGAGCCGAGTTCAAATTCCAGTTGAATCCATTACATTCACTTACGTTCTAATACTCTTGGGAAAGGTATGAATCCTCTTCTTCTCCCACCAGTTATGGGTAAATAGCAGGACAGACTTGGTTCTATAGCATTGGATAGCAACTGTTCTACCACAGAAAGAAATGGCAACCTACTGCGGGAAAAAAATCTGCCTCATCAGTCATGTATCGAAAGATACATGATTGCCTAAGTGTGTATCACGCATGGCACATAAATGACTGAAATTCACTTACGTACTAATAGCCTTGGGAAAGGTATGACTACTCTTCTTCCCCCAGCTATGGGTAAATAGCAGGACAGACCAGGTTCTATTGCCTTGATGGCAACTGGTCTACTGCATAAAGAAATGGTAACCTACTGTGGGAAAAAATCTGTCTCGTCAGTCATGTATCGAAGATAAGCTAATTAATCGTTCCTTTAAGTAAATTCTATCTGTAATGAAAGTTTCCTGAACGTGTTTGCTGTTATTGACGCGCTCGTAGAAATCGTTATAGACGACCATGTAAATATTTCACTTGTGCATGTTAGGTCGTGATGTTGCGCAAATTTTATTTGCTTGTTTTGATCTCGACCAAATCCAACTTGATGTGTGTTGAACAGTTTTTTGAATCCAATGTGAAACACTTTTCAACCAACGGCCAGTGATGCCTATTTTTGAAAGGAAGGAAATAACCAAAAATCTGTGTGTGTGTGTGTGCATATATATATATATATATATATATATATATATATATATATATATATATATATTCCTAAGAGGATAGAATTCAGGTAAAACTCGATGTCCAGGATAGAGTAAGAATATAATATAAAAGGCTCAAACACTAATATTCCATGGTTATAATTTATTACATAGGAATCATAATCATGAACCAAATCATCAGACCTACAAATTCAAAAAGAAATCCGAAAATATAACTCCTTGAATAAAAAAAGATTTAGTTTTTTATACTTGGAGTTATATTTTCCAATTTCTTTTTGAATTTGAAGGTCTCATGATTTGGTTCATGATTATGATTCCTATGTAATAAATTATAACCATGGAATATTAGTGTTTGAGCCTTTTATATTATATATATATATATATATATATATATATATATAGAGAGAGAGAGAGAGAGAGAGAGAGATATTGATAATATTAGTGGTAAATATACACATACATATGCAATCATATATCTAAAATATATAAATATATATACATACACACACACACACATATATATATATATATATATATATATATATATATATATATAAAGAAATATAGTCTTAAGGTGTGCTATATTTATGGAATAAAGTGCTCAATATCAGAGATAGAGCGTGTGTAAATATAAAAGTGAACATAGAAGTCAACACTTAGAGGCGACAGTCTGTTTCATGCTATATGCAATCGTCAGGCCACGTGTGCTGTTATTTTTCTCGGCTATTTATATATATACAGGTTAGTGGTGCATTGTGGGTATTCTGTTATGGCGGTTATTTCACCGGAAGTTTGACCTAAATAGATAAACAAACGACTTATACATATATATGTATATTTGTATAAAAAATAATTCCAAGAGGATAGAATCCAGGTAGAACTCAATGTCAAGGACAGTGTAACGATATAATAAAAAGGCTTAAACACTAATATTCCATGGTCATAATTTATTCCATTGGAATCGCAAATACGATCCAATTCATCAGACCTACAAATTCAAAAAGAAAACAGAAAAAACAACTCAATTTAGTGAGAGTGTATGTATGAGAGTGTGGGACGAATGTTAGAATAAATGAAAGCTATAGAGAGGGGTAACAGATAGGAGAAGAACAGGAAGGTCTAAAGATAAAAGGGGGAATGCATATTTCTCTCACTTAAACTGTCTTTGACTCCCCTCTTTAAAACTTCTGTTAAATTTTAATCCCAACAATGCAGAAATTAGTTCCCATAAATTAACAAAAATAATAGATGACTATCAATCCGGTTACATCTATGGAAAAAAAAAACAAAAAAAACACAAACCTGGAAACCCTCTTCGACCCATCATCTCACAAATTCTTACTCCTGTATACCATGTAACCAAAAATATTAACCATACATACCTAACAAATACAGTATCAACTCAACTAATGATTTCATACATATCTTAAACTCCACTACCCCTAACAACTGTATAATGGCATCCCTTGAGATTGAAAATCATTTCACTAACGTCCCTGTCCACAAAACCATTAAAATTGTCTACAACCATCCTTCAATTCCCCCTCCTGCCATAAAACCTACAATCCTAGAAAAACTATTACTAGTATGCACCACATAAGTTCCCTTCTACAACCCACTAGGAAAAATATATACCCAAATCGATGGTCTATGGGTTCTCTTCTAGGTCCTACATTTGCCAAATCCTACATGTCTCACATTGAAAACACCGTATTTAATAATCATATAACCAAACTTACCATTTACGCTAGACACATCAACAACATCTTTATAACAACACAAAAACACAGCACAATTAATAAACTTGAACAAACCTTCAAGGAAATCTTAAAATTCACAGTTGAACTAAATATCAACAACAAAATACCATTCCTTGACGTATTCATAGACTCCAACAACAAAGATACATTTAATATATCAAAATTTAAAAAGCCAACAAATAAAAACTCCTGCCTGCTCAACTTCCACAGTGAATGTCCAGATAAATATAAAATAACTTCACACTATTTACATTATTCGGACTATTGTCCTCATCTTTGTTGCCATATTTATCAACATTTCAGCCCTTCAGTATCTGTGTATATTTCTGAGATGAGGTATTATGTACACTATTTACATTATTCGGACTATTGGAAGTTGACTTGTTAGTGGGCATGACCACTTCTTAAACTTGTCCTGAATCACCTCCAATTTTTGTCTCCTCATTGGTGCCATCTAAGATGACTCTTAAGTCCTGGCACTGATCTGCACTTGAGACCACATGATGGACATGTTAGTTGGTTACTGATCACTAACTGATCTGGATATTTTGATTTCAAATGCCTTGTTAGGCCACTAGAATTTCTGTTTAACTAGCCACAGATGGTACAAGAAAAGTCATCCAGAACAGCATTAGGTACCTTTTGCTGTGATTTTGTATGACTGGCTATATATGCTTTCGACAAGCAGATATGGCCACAGATGTTACAAGTCAGGTCTTCTTCCTTAGATTCCTTCCCAGGAAGTGGTGTCACCGCCTCCATATGTCTAGTGACACGTGTAAGCCCTGAAGACTTCCTTAAGAAAGTCTGAATTAATACTCAGATGTGGGAGAAGAAAGCAAAAAACAGGTATGGGTGGAGAAGTCAGATCATACATGCTGTGAAAGGCTTTGAGGAAAGAAGGATTAAAAATGCAGAAGTTATACATTATATATACATATGTACACACACACACACACACACACATACTTACACATGAAGGTAAGTGCTGAAAAAGTTCTTGCATATCCACTTCCCTAAATCTAAAATGACAAAATATCAAAATTTTTTTTTTTTTTTTTTTTCAGTTAGAGCTATTTAGTCGGGCTGAGAATTTTCTAGCACCCATTGTGTGTGTGTGAGTAGATATGTATTACCGTTTATACATTCACTTTTTGACCATGAGACATAGGCGTGAATCTCACCATGGTCAGTTTGACAGGAAGGTGACAAACTTGATGCTATTGGTATGAGGAGGTAATCCCAGCATGCAGTGATGGAAAGTGACAGAAAAGCCACACTATGGGTTGATCCAAGACTTGTGAGTAAAACTGGATAAACAGAACTATTCAGAAGTCATTGATGATTGTGGATAGAATAAAGTCTCAAGTCATCATGACAGAGGGTTTGAGTATACTGTTATTGTTGAAACAGCTAATCATGATAGATTGTGTTCTCTTATAGAAACCCTGAGGTCTGCTCAGAATAGTTGCAGTATAAACTAAAGGTGGCCCCTGTGGGTGTTGAATAAGCACAAATGTGCTTGAGCAGGTGTCTGCAACAATGATTGGCTAGCCTTGCTAGCAGAGGTGTGTGCTTAGAAAGCTAGTCACCTGCCATTATAGCATTAAATGCACAGGTATAGCCAACATAATATATATATATATATATATATATATATATATATATATATATTTTGGAAGAGCCAACTAACCAATACTTCTGGCTCTGCTATTGCTGAGCATATAATAAATAGTAGGAAATATGTGGTTAATTTTAGTGGTGACTGTTTTTCGATTTTATCTAGGTCCCACTCCACATTTCACCTCAAGGTTCTAGAGTCCTTGTATATCAGATCCCGTGGGCCTTCCCTTTATAAACAGAGGGAATGCTTACTGGGTCTGAATGTTATTGGACCCTAGTTTCTTGAAATTCATTTTTTTTTCTTTCTTCCATTCCATTTATTAATTTAATTTACACACTTTTATAAATTTCCTAAATTTTCTATTCCCAGAAAAAAATAAACTTGATAAGTTCTGGGATGAAACCGGTTGTTTTTTTGTTTTTTTTAGCTTTTCTTTTATAAAAAAACACCTTATAAATTTTGTCTTTTCCTCTCTATCATTAAATTCTGTACCACAAAAAACTTATTTATATACATATATATATATATATATATATATATATATATTTCAAAGAAACATTTGCTGCAGTGATAAATATATTTGCTAATATTTAAGTACATCTATTACACGCTTTAAGTTACTAACAATTGGGAGTGGAAATTGGAGACATCCTGCTTTCTGCTTCACATGAACAAGGCAAGAGCAAATCATGGTAATTTTTTTCTAACTAATTTTTTCATTGGCTAACAGCTGTTCTGTGATTGGCTGAAAACTGTCCTTGGTTTCAAGTGACATGCACTCTTCTGTCCACCTAGATTCCGTCTGAATTTATTTCATTTGCCATTTGAGTTGGTAATCTGAACCTATGATTGGTCAAAAGAGCAAATCAAATATGGTTTCAAATGAGCATCTCTTCTCTTCCCAAGTCTTATTTCCTGTCATTGGGAAACTATTGTTACAAAATTTGGACAGATATTTCTTTCAATTGAACTTTTTCAAAACTTGTTTTAATGTCATGTTGTCTGCAAGTGTCCTAGTATTTGTCACAACTCTTACTAATTACAAATGACACTAGTCCACACAGTTCAGTAAAGACTCATGCAGGCAAATGCTTTCTTAGATTGTCTCTCATTGTGACAGGAGTCTGAAAACATATAACTTTAAGACAAGTTATTTTAAGCAGAAAGATTCACTCCAAACTTTTAAGATACAACAGACATTTTCTTGTCCTTCTGTCATCGTTAAGCAATTAATTATTTTATGTACATTTTTGATGACAATTTTTTTGGTTAAATATAAAAACACCCTTTATTGTGTTGACAGCAGGTAGAAAAATTCTATCAACCAATTTAGATGTATTTCATATTTTTTTGTCTATGTATGACTGAGTGCATCCATAGTGGGAGGGGTTGCATCTATCAGCAACACTGAGATTTAGTATCTGTCATTTACTAATGATACACACCAATCAAGATTTTATACTTTAACATTCTGTCACTTGATTTATCATCAAAATTGATTATTGCAAGTTGCACTGCTGTGTATTAAAACAATGTATGAAGTCTGCCAAAAACTAGTTGTGTTGTCTTTAACTAAGCAATTAACCAGAGAAACCCAACTGCAAATGTGTAAGTCTTCCATCATTAGCAGTGAGGCACTTCTGACTAGGTTTGTGAACTTCATTTTTGGTGAGGATTCAACAGATGAAGCTGCAGATTAAATTTTCTGGAAGGTCTTCAACAAGGCAGATCTCCTAAAAACCTTGAATGCATTCAGATTGGTGTCAAAGAAAATTAGTGATTGGCAGTGCGAGAATTAAAATAAAGATTTTGGTAAAGATTCAAAGTATAAAACCCAGATAAAAATTTGTTACCAATACTTCAAACTTGGCTGGGAATCTGCTGAAAATGATCCTGTTTCTGGAATGTCTTCAAACAAGCAGAACAAATAAAAAAAAAAAAAATAAAAAAAAATATTTTAATGCTAAAAATCACTATTTTCATCCAAAAATATCTATTTGGTATAATTTAATCATGAAGGGAAAGAAAGTCAGGATTGAAAAGAAAGTAAAACTGGCTGGGGGGGCATTTATTTCTAAAATATTAGATTTCTTGCCCAATGAAAGTTGTCATTGCTCAGTTTATCAATAAGGGGAATATCTTCGAAGAAGCCAGGAGGAAAACTCCAGAGATATTCCCCTTCAGAATATACAATAAGGTTTTAGGGGTGATTCAACTCTGATAAAGAAAACTTTTACCGCTGATACAAAGAACGAATCCCAGATAAAATTTTGATAGCAACACTTTGTGGAAATCTGCTGAAAACAATCCATTTTCTGGAAGGTCTTCAACAAGACAAAAGTCCTAAAAAATGTTGAATACATTCACAATGGTGTCAAAGGGAATTAGTGATCGGCAGTGTGAGAATTAAATCATTTGGTGAACATTCAATGAATGAAGCTCAGATAAAAATTGCTTCAATTGCTGGCTAGGAATCTACTGAAAATGATAGAATTTCTGGAAGCTCAATACAAAGCAGAACTCCTAAAAATTCATATTGGTATCAAAGGAAATTAGTGATTGGCACTGTGAGATCCAATAGGACAATTCAGAATGTATCCAGTAATTTTGAATATCCTAACTGCCTATTCTTCACATCTTATATAGGATTTTTGGCAAAAACATATCATTCAGTTTGGTCAACTCTGGTAAAGTCCAAATTAGTTTCCCTACAGCATTTAAATTTTCATAAAACTGCTATTGAAAGGGAAGTTTCAGAATACAGATCAAATGAAAGAGAATGCAATGTAGAACTGTGATAAGACAACCTGATTACCTCCCCTGTCTTATGATTTGTATATATGTCACACCATCTTAGACAAAATGGCAAGACTCTTCAGTTACGTTCAATAAAGGCATATTAAGCCAAACTAGATGCCGAGTTTTCATTTCAAGCAACTAAGTAGATCCTTAATGTGGATTTTGTCATCTGTTTTGAAAACTGTAGTAAGATCACAAGAGAAGTACTTTAAACTCAAAATACTTTAAGCTTTTAGTGAGCTTTCTTTTGGTCAAACACTTTTTTGTAACATACATAGTTCAAGGCCAGTCATGCATCAGCGCCAAATGGTAATCATTCAAGACAACCAATTACCAGCATGAAAAGAATTCTTAAACTCATTCTTAAAGAGGGGCACTGAACAATATCCTTCAACCTTCTCTTTTAAAAGATATGTAAAGGTGTACTTGTTTTTTAGGATGTTGTCCAAGAACTTTGATATCACTGTGTACTGTTGCCAGTTGGCGTATGCATTGAGAGATAAACATGTGTCTCCTGAAAAGCTCATGACAAACATGGCAGATTCAGGATGCAAGTCCATGAAATGAAATGTAAAGAAACGACAAGAATCTCTCTCTCTCTCTATATATATATATATATATATATGAACAAATGAATGATAATGTATTAACAATAAAAGGTTACAAGTGACAAAAACAAAATGAGTGTAACAAATGAATGCAAAACTTTTTGAGTGCAAAGTATGTGTAGTGAGTGAATGTGCATATGTATGTGTAGTGAGTGAATGTGCATATGTATGTGTAGTGAGTGAATGTGCATATGTATGTGTAGTGAGTGAATGTGCATATGTATGTGTTTGTGTGTGTGTGTGCATATGTATGTGTTTGTGTGTGTGTGTGCATATGTATGTGTTTGTGTGTGTGTGCATATGTATGTGTTTGTGTGTGTGTGTGCATATGTATGTGTTTGTGTGTGTGTGTGCATATGTATGTGTTTGTGTGTGTGTGTGCATATGTATGTGTTTGTGTGTGTGTGTGCATATGTATGTGTTTGTGTGCATATGTATGTGTTTGTGCGTGTGTGTGCATATATATGTATGTGTTTGTGTGTGTGTGTGCATATGTATGTGTTTGTGTGTGTGTTATTTATGCATTTCCCAAAAGGGAATGTGTTCTCTGTGAAAGATTTACATGTTGACGGAAAAAGTAGGAAGAGGCTGTGAATAATCATTGGGGTATTTATAGTGCTGAAGAGCATCCCCAAGTAGCGGTTTTGAAAATTAGGAGGTAACCTGACAGTACTTAAGAAATTTCTTTAAATACTTGGAATAATCCATTTGAAGAAGTTAGATACTTGGAATAATCCATTTTAGGGGCTCAATACTTGGAATAATCCATTTAAGGGATTCAATACTAGGAATAATCCATTTAAAAGGTTACATATTTGGGATGATGGATTAAGAGCTTAAATATTCAGAATTATCAATTTAAGGGGTTAGATATTTGGGATAATCTATTTATGGGTTTAAATAAACTATTAAAGGGTTAATTCATCAAACTAAATTTGGGGAAGGGCGGAACATGATATAATATTTCGTTTACACTACGTTAGAAAAAAAAACAATCTGCAATTTTGTGTCGAGTCATTTCAAATTTTGCTGACCCTGGTCTCCTTCAGCTTTACAATTTCTATGAAATCTGGAAGGGGCACCTCTTTACTTTCACAACAGTTTGGAATCTTTTTACCAGTTCCCACCAAAATTTAACATTCATAATTTTAAAATATAGAAGACTTTAAAAACAAAAAAACGATGAAAATTTTTTTTTTCTCTATCTCTCTCCCTGGTAAGACATTTGGTGGTATTAGTTTGGATGTCAAATTTAAACAACAATTTAATTGTGGGAAATCAAAACTTTTCAACCTTTCTCCTAAACGGTCAGTCTTGCATATATTTTTACTTGGGTTTTTAAATCTTTTAAATTCTCATGTTTTTTCAGCTTTGACTGAAGAAGAGGTTAATGCAGCGAAAAAAATTGAAAAATTAGCTAGATAGTGTATTTCTCATAGCGGGAGTTGAATTATTATTAAGTTTGTTTTGTTAGTCCCAGCTCCAGTGCATGGTGTTAAGAGTTTTGTTTGTGCGGGAAACTAATAAAATAAAAAAAAAAATAAAAAAAAAAAAAACAATTCAGTATTTAGGTATTTTCATTAAAATGGAAATTTAACTAAATATTTTTTTTAATTACTTTTTCAAGTTTCCATACAGTTGGTTCCAGTCTCTACTGGAATAACTGCAAAACACTTGCCCCTCCTCAAGGTTGAAGCACAAAAATTCATGCTGGGATTTTTTTCCTAGTCAATAAAATAGGTCAGTTCTTGGTTTCATCTGACTCGGTCCTGGTCTGTCTTGTCTTGAAGTCCGACAGTTAAGTTTGCTAGTCAGAACATGGTTTTGTGTGTCAACACCAATTCTTAGTTGTGAACTTTTTGCTATATTACTGTTAATTTGTCTTACATATATTGTTTGCTTGATTTATATTATTTTTTGACCTTTTCTTTTTTCTTCTTATTGGTTATTGCAAACTTTATTACTTCTGTTTGTTGGACCGTTCTGTTACTTATTTTTGCATTTAACTATGGCTACTCACTCTACTTTAAAATTATGAACATTAGAATTTAGAACAATTAAAAACTTGATGAGTTGCCATTTTTATGATTTGACCAACAGAAAAATAAAAAGAAGGGGAGAAACTTTACTGACTGAATTGTACATTGGAAGGCCGTAGAATAGATTGGCTGAAACTGAAATAAAATATCGACAAATAATGTGTACAATGTGTATAATTTATTATAGCTGTTGTCTTGTTGATACTTATACTTAGCTAGTTTGATACAAGGCCAGGAATAACAGGCATCCAGTCAAGATTGAACTCACTCCAAGATTAACCACTATTCCATTGTGAGACACCCTCAATAAGATGCATTCTTCAATAATAAGCAAATAACTAAGCAGTAAATATGAAAATTCTGATATCAACATATTAGGTGTTTCTTTGAAAGAATTTCTGAAATTGTCATCTTCAGGAGCAAAATATAAAACTGTCATACCTTTACAAGAGCCAAATCAGCCCCAAAACAGAGTACTACTACCATATATGGGCAGGAACTGACCAATCTTCTTTTGGCAGTCTTGACAGAATTCAAAAGCATGTATGCAACCTTGTGGGTGATGAATTACTTTCCACCTTATGACCTCTTTCCCATACATGAAACAGTACAAGTCTCTTGCTATTCAATCATTAATATCTATGGAAAGTGTTCAGACAAACTATGTTTCTTTAGTTCCACCAGTTCTAACCTTCATGGCTAAGACCCACCATGCCACGCCCATTGTAACAAAACACCTTTATTACCTGTAGAGTGAGTGGCCATGGTTAAATGTAAATAAATGGTAGAATGGCCTAACAAATAAGCAAGAGCAAGAAAAAGGTGAAAAAATTAATATAAAAGCAAGCAAACAATAAATGCAAACCAAATTTTAACTGTAATAATGCGAAACAACAGTAATATGACAAAAAGTTCACAAACTAAGAATTGGGGTTGACACACAAGCAAATTCGGATCAACGAATGCAGCAGACAGACTTCAAGATAAAAGAAAGTAGGACTAGGATGAACCCAAGAACCAATTCTATTTTATCGAGACTAGAAAGAAATCCCAGCATGCATTTGTGTGCTTCTGCCTATAAATTGAAGAGGGGAAAATGTTTTGCAGTCATTCCTAATAAGGACTGAAACCAAGTATTACTTTGTGGAGATGTAAATTCTATTCAACCACCTCTTTCCCACAAACCACTGTCCTGTGGAACAGACTCATAAGAGAATGCTTCTCTGATTACTACAATGTTAACCTGTTTATGTCTAAGGTTAGCCATTACCTTTCTGACATATCCACATGAACTGAGCCTCTTAATCTCTAATACTCTACTTTGAGTGGCTCTTGAGCTTTGTACAAGTTGAACATCATTGTAAAAAAAAAAAAAAAACCTTCACTGAGTAAAAAGAACAGAATGAAATACAAACATTGTTTGTCCATCAATAGGAAAGTCTAAAAGCAAAACCAGTTCAATGAATGGAATTTAAAGAAATACCAACATTCTAGAATGGTAAGGCGTGGCTTTAGAAATTGCTGGGGAAAAAAAAAAGAAAAAAGAAAAAAAAAAGACATTTTTGGGGGTAGGGAGGCAGGGTAATGAGACGTGAGGTGGATACACATTGCAGTTTTGTTTTGTTTTTTCAGCAATTGCATGTTTCTCATTCAAAATATGCGACAATGTTGATGCCCGGTTTTGAGAATGTCAACTGATGGGCTGAATAGAAAAACCACACCCAACCCCAGAGAACACGCCTTGAAATCAACCGAGATCTTGCCAATTCAATCTAAGGGTAACTTTGCTTACAAGAACCAGCACAATAAATTCTTCCCCACCCAACACCGGCAAAGCATTTGGGCAGCATGTGTGTGGGAGGGAGGGAGGGAGAGAGAGAGATAGAAACATTTGAAGAAGGATATCCCAAGATATAAAAAAATGAATCCAAACAGGATACAAAAAACATCCAAAAATCAGAAGGCAGAGATGAAGAGAAAAATAAAGCAATAAGGAAATAAACAATGTCCATAACCTCTGTACAAAGTACACCTGCACACACACACGAAAACACAAAAGTGAAAACTCACACTAAATGGGCATACACAATGCACAAAGCATATACATACACAATGTAATGTATACAAAGTGTAAATGTAAGCACAAAAAGTGGGTAGAGAAAATCATCCAAGAAAGTGTACAAACACACAAAGAACAATAAGTGTAAACATCGAAAAAAAATGCATATGCATACACACAGAAAAAAGTGTAGGCATTCACACACACACACAAGAAAAAAATGTGTAAATGCTCACACACACACACAGAAAAAAGTGTAGGCATTCACACACACACACACACACACAAAAAAGTGTAGGCATTCACACACACACACAGAGAAGAAAAAAAAAGTGTAAACGCTCACACACACACACAGAAGAAAAAATATGTGTAAACGCTCGCACACACACTCACACAGAGAAGAAAAAAGTGTAAACGCTCACACACACACACCCAGAACAAAAAAGCGTAAACGCTCACACACACACAGAAGAAAAATGTGTAAACACACACACACACACAAGAAAAAATTGTAAACTTTAACACACACACAAAGAAAACTATACACACACACAGCAAAAGTGTATATGCATAAAAACACACAAATGCATACACACAGAAAAAAGTTCATACAAACACATGGAAAAGAGTGAAAATACACACACAGAAAACATGTACATGTGTATGCACACACATAAACATGCATATGTGCATACACACACACACACACACAGTTGCCTAATAGAATTTATTATCTACTCATCAGTAAAAGAGTTTGACCAATAGAGCGCCGAGAGATCAAAGATGAAAAATTGTATTCAGACAGACACTGGCTTAGAGAAAAATTATGAAGGTAATAGACAAAGCAGCGTCTAGCAGACATCAATGGTCTCCCTCCCACCCTGAATGCACTGAAAATGTCTGGAACAGAGAGGAAAGAAATAGAAATTTTATCAGTTGTCTTAAAGAGCAGTGGTAGGAGGATCAGTGAGGTTACCATTCTAAAGTAAGATCAATGGCAAATGATACAAATGATGCAAATGTGATGATGCATCACTGGTAAACGGTTTCAGGTCACAAATTCTCATAGGGTCTTCTAGAATTTAAAACCCAACATATGACATGACAAGAAGATGGGTTTAATATCAAACAAAAAAAACAATCATATATATTTAGCTGATATCTTGATACAAAAATAAGTCTGCCACCCAAGCACATCAGAAAAATCAGCATTTAGTTTTAATTAAATAATACTAAATAGTATACAGGTTTCCCTTGTTATAAAAGTCAGGGTAGGCACATCTTACCCCAAAACCCCCCGACCTGGAGGAGTTGGGGTTCGGTCCCCATTATTGCCCCTGCCATTTTTTTTTCAGCACTGTTTTATGGCCATCCACTGATTTCAATAGTGCTTATTTTTTTTTAAATTGCAATTTTATTTCTGAACAGTTCTTTTAAATCAATTAAGAGGATAATGTCACGGTAAAATCTTTTTTTTATTGGGAGATTATCCATAAAGGAAGATCTCTGATTATTTTTTTTTTTTACTAATAGCAATACTAACCAGAAGTTAACAGCTAATAATTAAAATAAAATTTCTAGTCCCTATTTTTTAAAATCCTAGAAAAATAAAACTGAGAAAATGATTGCTTAAAAAAAGAAAGATTTTTCCCAAAACTGAAATACTCTTTCTAAAACAAATTTTTAAGACAATCCTGTTTGTGTTGTGTTGTGTTGGAATCTTTGTAAAACTTTTTTTTTTTTTTAGCAGAGATGTGTTGGTGATTAATTCTTATGGAAATCTAAAAAGTTATATTGTCAATCATCAACTATAATAATCAACAGGGCCAATGCTTACTTCCCAGAACCTCTCGGCCATGTGAAGAGGTGGGAGAAGAAGAAAAACTAATTTCAATAGTGCTTATTTTTTTTTTTTTTTTTTTTTAAATTGTAATTTTCTTTCTGAACAGTTCTTTTAAATCAATTAAGAGGGGAATATATCTCAGTCAAATCATTTTTCATTCTGAGATCATCCACTAAGAAGGATCTCTGACTTTTTTCTTTACTAATAGTAATATGAACCAGAAGTCTAGTAATTAAAATGTCTACTTCCTATTTTTTTTACATTTCTAGAAAGAAAAAAAAACCAAGAAAATGATCACTTAAAAAAATAAAAACGTTTAAAGATTTCAACATGAAAATTTTCCCGAAAACTGAAATACTGTTTAGAAAACAAATTTTTAAGACAATCCCAAATTTGTGTTGTGTTGGAATCTTTGTAAAACTTTTTTTCAGTATAAATGTGTCAATGATTAATCTTTATTGAAATGTAAACATTTGCGACTTAAACATTTTATTTCGAGTAAAATTCAGTCATGAAAATAGTGTTGGTCATTACAAAAAGAATAACATTTTCTCAGATTTAAAAAAAAAAAAAAAAAAAAAAACCTATTCATTATAGAAGTTAATAATTAATGAACATGTACTGAAATTTACACTTAATTTGGATAATTCCCTGATTTTTAGTAACTTAAAAAATGCTGCCACCCCCACTTCCCCCAACCACACACACGTTTTCCTTTGAGGGTTTGTGGTCCCAGGCTTGGAAACTTTGAAATCAACATGTAGTAGAGACAGGGCCTCATATCAAAGTTTTGAGGTGGGTCTGAGGCCCTAGCGCTGACCCTGCCAAAAGCTGAGCATCTTTGGGAAACCTTTTATAAGCATAAAATTAATTTATAATTGCCATTAATTTATATAGAAGATATTTTTAGGGCATTTGCTGGCACTCCAAAATAACCTTATGTGAGAGTTTCATCATGAGTAACATTCTGCTATGATTGCAAAAAGTATAGCTTTAATTTCAAAAGAGCACATATGTGTGAAATGAAGCACTCTATGATATACCTAGAGCATATTGGTTTTGAGCATAGCAAGTGAGATTAGCAGGTCAAATGCAAATCATGTTCACTTTTACACAAATACCCTTAATAAAGGATTGAATTCATCTCTTTTTTTCATTCATTTGGATTTAGGTAAAAATAGTAGAGTAGACTGGGCTTTCTAGCTTTGGTTGGAAGCCAATTTAAAAGAAGGACTACTCTGAAACCTAGAAAATGGAGAATGTATTAGGAAATCACACCACTGTCTTTCCCAAGAAATTTGAGCCTTGGTTGGCAGCCAGTCTAGAAGAAGGATTACTCTGAATTTAACACCATGGAGATGGTAATAGAAAATCACTACAATGTTCTTCTCTAGAAATTTGAGCCTTAGTTGGCCACCGGTCTAGAAGAAGGGCTATTTTGAATTCAAAACCATGGAAGAGGTAACAGGAAAGCACTACGCTATCTTTCCCAAAAAAGATGTAGAGAACCATTTTTTTATCGCATGGGCCAGCTTCATGTTGGACAATCTTTCCGAGGATCAGTAGTGGCACATATGTGTAATTTAAATGCATTTCAATAAAAAGAGCAATTTATTAAAGGGAAGAAAAAGTTTGTAATCTTTTGACTCTGATGTCTGGGTTTCAGCCTAACCACACCCCTTGTGTGATTAGTTTTCCTGAATCAAACTCCATTACACTATTATTACATTAATATCAACTGACCATAATGTAGAATCAGTGTAATCCCTGAGCTTGTTTCTCTGCAACTAGACAGACCCCTCTGGGAGGGAAGGGAAACAATAACGAAGTGTGTTCTTTATGTCTAGTCTACTTTATAGTTTTGTTTTGGTTCCATGTCATTTACATATTAGCAAACCACCAACATTTCCTCCATATTCCATTGGTGAGAAGTTCCACTTGAGCAGCTTCTTTCCAAGAACCACTGCCCTGTGGAATCAACTCCCAACAGAATGTTTCCCTGATCACTACAATCTTAACATATTCAAAGCTAGGGTTAATCATTATCTCCCACAACCATACACACAGATGGCCTCCTAACGTAACACTATCTCAAGTGGCCCCCAGCCGTTGTAAAGGGTGACTCACTGTAAAAAAAAAAAAGTCCCACTTCACAAAGATATGATGTTGGAAATTAAAGTCCAAAATTCAATTTATCTATTATATAATTTTAAACACGTTAATTATTTCTTTGTGGCTTTCGAGCAAATGATATACTGCTCAGTACTGGTCCATGGCCCAATGGTTGGGGACCTTGGGCCTAATGGATATATCATTTAAAGATACAAAATAAGGGGTAATGGTATTCAAAACCATGAAAAAGGTAACAAGACACCACTACACTATCTTTCTCAAAAAATCATAGAAATTCATAGATCATAAAGAAAAAGAATCTGTGGAGAGCCATTTTTTTATACCATGGACTGACTTCGTGCCGGACAATCTCTCTGAGGATCGGTAGTGGCACAAATGTAATTTAAGTGCATTTCAATAAAGAGAGCAATTTATTAAAGGGAAGAAAAAGTGTATAATCTTTTGACTCTGATGTCTGGGCTCCAGCACAACCACACCCTTGTGTGATTAGATTTCCTGAATCAATAACTATTACACTATTATCACATTAATATCAATTCACCATAATGTAGAATCAGTAGGGGTTCTGAGCTTGTTTTCCTGCAACTAGACAGACCCAACTGGGAGTGATGGGAGACAATGACACTTGAAGTGTGTTCCTTATGTCTAGTCTACTTTGGGGTTTTATTTTGGTTTTTGCCATGATGACAGAAAACTCCATATCACAAAGATATGATGATGAAAATTAAAGCCTTATATTCAATTCCGCTATTATTTAATTTAAAACAAAATAATTATTTCTTTGAGGCAAATGATCCATTGAATGCTACTGGTTTGCAGTTCAGTGGTTGGAGACCTCTGCTCTAAACAGCATCCACTTTTCAACAGGAGTAGAATTACTGGATCATTCTAAAAATTTTTCATTCTTTTTCACCCAGTTTTTTTTTTTTATGCCTTTTGTGTCTTACTGGCATTGTTGTCATGCTTGGGGCGAATTAAAAAAAAAAAAAAAAAAAAAAAAAAAAATTTCATATATAATTAATAAAAGAAGATGTGATGAGCCATAATCAGCTATATCCTGAAAATCCGGGCTTAATGGATACATCATTTAAAGAAATAAAATAAATGATAATGACATTTTTTTTAAATCCAGGGAAAAAATGCAATGGCATAAAAAGGACTCTTTTGTTCCTAATTTTCAATGCATTTCCCCACTAAAATTACTTAGAAAACATTTTTAGAATAAATATTTCTCTATTGCACATATTGTCCTGTTTTACGAATTAACCAATAGCTGGGGAGGGAGAATAGGTGGATTCATATCTTTCCCAAGGGTATTTGTGCGTAAATGAATATAACGAACCCAACTTGAATTAGAGCTGTGCTATCCAATCAACAATTTCAAGCCATTACACCATCCACTCATCCAAGTTTACAGAACCTGGTATTCCTAAGCAGTCACTCATCTATGTACTGACCAAGCTCAATGTTGCTTAACTTTGGTGATCATATGGGAACCAGTGTTTTAACAGATATTCAATAACTAAAACCTATCTTGGTGATAGGAATGGATTCTGTAGATTTTTAACCCCCTACCCAACCTGATGGTCTGGTTTTCCTGAAAATTATTTAGAGATTCTTGATAAAATCAAAAGAAGACTCTGCAATGTTATTGATCCTGACCAGGCATGTCGGCTTCAGTGACTATCCAACTTCCATAATGGAGCTTCCTTCTGCCTTTTTTTTATAAATACTTTTATGGTAATTGTTCTGATGAACTTTCCTCTACAGACTTTGTTTTTTATTCCCCTCCTGCAACCAAAGAGAAAAAAATTGTACATATAGGGACTAGTTATGGCATCATAGAGACTTTGTGGCATTATGGTGGCTGTAGTAAGAATCATAAGTAAGAATGTGTTGTTTTGGGGGTTAAGGAATACTGTGGTATGTTTGGGTCAATGATTGTGGCTAGTTAAGTTTAATTATATTACAGAATAAGACCGACCTTCCCCTATCCCCCTCCCTTTGGCTTTGTGCCACATTTTTGCATTTTACAAAATAAATATTACTTTCCTATATTTTACCTATACTTTATGAATTTATATAGTACTAGACTGGCAGCAATGACTCATCATTTTATAGTTGAATTGGTTAGATGTAACTATTAGGTTGGTGCAAAAATAATGTCGTTTTCTCACATAGTAACACATGTGAGAAAACGACATTATTTTTGCACCAACCTAACAGTTTCTTTTCTTGTACTTCTTGCCTGTGGAACTCCCTTCTGGCTTCTTCCTTTCCAGTCAACTTTGATCTTCAAAAATTTAATTGCAATGACAATCATTATCTACTGTTTTCTTGATTCCTCTTTTTAAACTTTTCTCGCTCCTCAATTTTCTTTTTTTCTCATATTCTCTAATGCTCAGTAACTCCTTGCATCTTAGTGGCTTTATTGCCTTGCTTGGGGTGAAATGATTAAAAAAAAAAGAAAAATAAGATTTGAGGAATTTTTATTCTTTTTCCATTTTCTTTTCCCTGCTACTAAACGATTATAATTTAAAAACATGAATAACAGAATGAGATTTGGTAATTTACCAAATATTTAATCTATTAAAGCCTATTGTATATATTAATCTTCATTTATTTTGGAGAAGGCATGAAAGGTAAAGAACTAACAAAAAAAGTTATCAAAGTTGTTCTGAATTCCTCTTGGATTACCAGATATAAACAACACATGAAGGAGACAGCCAGAGAGAGAGAGAGAGAGAGACTGGCAAACAGAAGATATACCGATTTGAGATTTCTTCTCCCAGACAAGCAACTGAGGTTTGCTGCTCCTAATAGGAGTGAACAATAATAAACCAAGTCAAATTTGGTTATTCAACCTGTGCTGGGATTTTGGAGATGACAGAGTAGTTTTAAATATTATTCTGGCGGTTACAAAATTAAATCTGATATTTTAAAGCAAAGAGTAAAGAGAAAAACATTTTCTATTTTATAGTTAACCTGGACAGTATAATGTAGGTATCTCCACTAATTCAATAAAAAAGAGCATACCCTGATGAAAAAAGGCCCCAAACTTGATGAAAACAATTTATCATCTAAATGTTTGTTGTTATTAAGAGGAAAGACCAAAATATTTTTTGATTATTTTTTTTTACATTTTTTAATCCTTCCTAGCACATCCGTTTTTTTTGTTTTTTTTTGTGTCAGCAAAATTGTCAAAAATCAATATCTGTCATCTTTTTAGAAATTTATAAACAAAAGTTAAATTCTCCATTTAAAAATCTTGTAAAAATCAATTATACCTTTTTCAAAAGTTATGTGAGGAAAATTAGAAAATTTAAAGTTTACTTAATGTAATTAGAAACAAATGTTACTTAATTTTTTAGTAGAAAAATTTAGTTGAAAATAAGAGAAGCATGTTTGACTGTGGTGACTTGTTTTGGTGGGGTGTGAATTGACGTGTACATTGATGTATCGACAACTTACATGAGGGGAAGTTATTGGACAGTTTTTGAATTTTAAGTGAAGCTTATTTTACTATACAGTAATTTAAAAAAATTAAATGCGACAATGATGGTCAGGGTAAGTCAGAGAATTTAACATGCTCGCCAGAAAGAAAACAAAATTTTTTTTCTGAGAATGGGTTCTTGCTGTCAGGAGAAACAACTCTTAAAACACATGACATTTATGTCTCAAACATCCATCCATATATTTAGAAAAAGAGTTTTAAAACTTTTTTTTTTCCCCCCTCAAAAAATATTTTTAAAATATCTGTGTATCGCAGATGGTAATAAGCTTTAAAGCTTATGATCTGTAAAAATAGGTCTACTTAAAAGAATTCCCAAATGGGCACAGATTAAAACTTAATTTTAAAATTTTTAACACATTTATCACATTTTGTATTTAAAATTGGAAAAGAAAACAATTCTTGTAAAAATTCATTTTTCATTGGAAAAATATTTTGACTTCAGACAATAATGTCTTTAACATATATTATTCATACAAGCCATTAAAAGCTTTTCTGATTAAATAATGTCTTAGTTTTATTAAGTTTTATATTTTACAATTCAGAGCTGAATTTGGGGTAGCTGGGTATTTTGATTTTACAAAAGAAAAAAAAAAAAAAAAAACCCCAAAAAACAATGATTTATGTTCTTCAAAGTCTTCTGCTTTTGACTAATATAAATAAGAAAATCCACGCCATCTAATTTCTCAAGTTTTCATAAAATTAATTATGGGTGGGGTGGATAACAAATGTAAAAAAAAAAAAAAAAATAAAAAATAATCTCATTCATTTGTGAATAAGTTCCTAGAGTTTCATTAAAATCCAACTATTATCTGATTTTTGCAAGAATTTCCAAATCAAATGTGATTTTTTGCCTGAAAAAAGGCGCTAAAAAAAAACTAATGGTAAATATTATGTAGACTGCTGAAAAAAAAAAAAAAAAAAAAAAAAAAAAAAAAGAAAAAGTTTTTTAACCAAAATTTCAAACATGTTAAAAAGGATGAAAAAAAAATTTAATAAAGTAATTAAAAAATACTTTGGGGCCTCTTTTCTATGCTGTTTTTGTTTTGTTTTTTTTTTCAACGAATTAATGGGGATACTAAGGATAAAGAAAAAAAAGAATTAAAAAACTGAGCCATTTTTGTTCGTCACTTTTCAGAGCTCAAATCAGGGACTAAAAGAAGTTTTCATTGGTCTGAAAATATTGTTTGGTTTCGTTTGTTTTACGGCATATCAAACTCAATGGGTTATTTAATGCCGACAAAAATTTTTATTGCTGGTAATATGTTTTTCTTCAAAAATCTATATTCTGGGAATATTTTTCCTTGAAGAAATCTCTAGCTGGTCATATTTTTTCCAAAGAATGTGTAACTGTTAGTATTGCTGCTATTTTTTTAAAGTACTGCTGAAAATAGTTTTTCCTCCAAAAATTATTGCTGGTAATAATATTTTTTTTTAATTATTATTATTACAAAGTATTTCTGGTATTAAAACCTATTTTTACACAAGTTTGGGTGTTAAATATTTGCCCATAGCTGGGTCAGGGTGGACCTGAGAACACCAGCAATTAAGAGGTCTGAAAATAGGGGGAAGATTAATAAAACAAAGGATATACATATCAACACTAAACCTATAGATGTGCACATTTCACTATATCATCACTTGATAAAGTTGAATGGCAAAACATGTCAGCAAGGACTAAGTACTATTTCCCTGATAGTATGTTGTATTCAATTTGTCTTCTCTACATATTTGTTCTGAGAACTCACACACGCACACACACAATAAAATAGTACATTATTTACATTATTTGGAACATTGTCCTCAGCTTTGTCGCCATATTTATTACAACGTTTTGGCCGTTGTACCTCTGGCCTTCTTCAGGTGGTTGGAATGTTGAACTGAACTCTTTATTTCTCACACTGTTTGGGTCCTGTCACTAGATCTAACCAATGCCTTTATCCACTGTGACATGTGTCCTTGAGTTCAATACCTGGTTAAGGCAGTGGAGAACTTTCAGAGGGAAATTAACAGGAGATAACTGATAACGGACTTCCATTAAACATGGCACGTGGAACTAGAACAGCCTACCCCAGTGAGTGAAATAAAGGGTTCAGTTTGACATTCCAACCACCTGAAGAAGGCCAGAGTGTACAACAGCCTAAACATTGTAATAAATATGGCAACAAAGATGAGGACAATAGCCAGAATAATGTAAATAATGAATACCTCATCTCAGAAATATAGACAGATAATGATAAAATAGTTTTAAGATATGCTATATTTATCAGTAAAAGTGCTCAATATCAGGCATAAAGCATGTGCAAGTACAAATGGCCTAAAAATTGTGTTCAGGCATGAAACAGACTATTGCCACTCAAAGTCCACTTTTATACTCATATATATGTATTGCTTTAAAAATGACCTTTTCAAGTAAAGGTCTGAATGTACTTTACTCAAAACTGAGAACATGACTTTATGTTTGGAAACAGCCCACTGACACTTATGTAATAGATGTTCAGCTGTTGCAGATCCATATGTATTGACTCATCTATACAAATTATTACATTGCCCTTGACACATTATCACATGCACATTTTGACTTATTGACACTAATTACATTCAGACTATTAACCTCATCCTTGTTGTTACTATCACAACGTTTCGGCTGTTGTGCCCTCCAGCCATCATCAGGTGTATATTGATCTGGGTAACTGATAGGGAATTCTGAACTAAACCCTTTATTTAATCTACAAGGGCAGACTGTTCATGTATCACTGTCCATGTCTAAGGATATTGTCTAGTTTTTATTTTTAGTACATGCTCAGTTATAGCTTGCTCTGTTTCCTCTGAGTCCAAGTACACTCTGCCTCGCCCAGGGATTGAACTCACTATGTCATCAAATTCACAAACCAATGCATTAATCCACTTAACTATTGTCCTGTAAGACAGAATTCCTCATAGGTTACTCAGATCAATATACACCTGATGAAGGCTAGAGGGTAGAATAGTTGAAACATTGTGATAATAAGAAACATGAGGTCAATAGTTCAAATCTAAATAGTGTAAATGATGATAATTCCTTATCCTATATGATAAGTTGATGTAAAAATTCTATCATAATCATTGCTTCTACTGTTTTCCTTACAGTCAATGAATTGTTATGTAGAGAACAGAATAACAATCTGATTTACTGTCAGTGCAAGAAGACTCAAGACAAAGAAATTTCTTTGAAGATATCTCATTGATTCTGTATTCCTTGTCGGTAACCATTGGCAACACATAACTTTTACATAAAACAGTGGATATTTATTTTTTTGAATTTTATTTCTTGAGTTCTGATATAAAACCAGTGCATGGACATTGTGAGAATGTCTGTAGAAAATAAATATGTATTTACTGTTAGGTTGAAAATATAGTTATTGTGTGTGAATGTGTTTAGTCTAAAGTCATACAGAAAACCCATCTAGTATAAGACGGATTATAGTATACACCAAAAAAGAAAAAGCTATCAAAAGTGTGGGTGTAAATTTCACAAGAATGTTTTGGTAAAATGCAAACGTATTTAAGTGTGAAACAAAAAGATCAGAATTATTTTTTTTTTTTTTTTTTTTTTAAAATAAAAAAGCCAGCGCTCAAAACAAGCTCTTCTATGTGGTACGTCCCTTCAAGACGTGGGCGATCATAGCTCTCCACAATTTCATGTGCTTTGTAGTTCTTAAAGAATTTCGTCTTTTTGTTATTTCTCCTGATCCTTGCTCTGCCATCCATTTACTCAAACTTCCTAAGTAGGTTATTGTTTTCCTTTATCTCTCTTGCCTTCAGTCTACCCTGTGAGTATTAAATTTTCCAAGCCTTCTTTCCTCATTATGCAACCTAGAAATTTCAACTATCACTTCTTGATGTTAACTACAGATGTCCTTTTTGTTTCTGTTTTCTCTAAAACTTTGTCATTGCTCACATGTTTGATCCATGGTATTCTCGGCATTTTTCTGTAGAACCACATTTCTGTTGCTTAAGTTTCTTTCTCATGTGCAAGTAGATTGTCCAGCATTCACAACCATATAGAAGAACAGATACTGCATAATAGTTCAGTACTCTTTTCTTTGTTTTTAATGAAATTTTCCTGTTTCTTAATACTTTGCTTAGCTTTTGGAAGACATCTTTTGCTAAACCAATACACTTTCAGATTTAAGTGTCACACTTTCCATACTCTGTTAAAACACTTCCCAGACATTTAAATTGGCATGACGCTGTGACTCAACTTTCCATGAAAAAAAAGAAACGGAAATTGTGGAGAGCCATAATTAACCTACTTTTCAAACTTGTGTAAATGGATGGCAGAAACGTGAAGGGATAGTAAGCGGACAAACATTGCTTAAAGCTACAAAGAATAGGAAGTTGTGGAGAGCCAGGATCAACCTACAAGCTTGTGCAAATGGATGGCAGAATCATGACTGGAAGAGACAGTAAAGAGAAAAACTGCTTAGAGTTACAAAAGATAGGAAGTTGTGGAGAGCCATAATTGCTAATGTTCTGAAAGAATACAGCTTATAAAAGAAGATGAATGAAGAAAACTTACTGGCATCAAATGAATACTAAATCAGACATCTGCTTATTGATTGATTTGTTTCTTATGGCTTAACTGTTTGCAGGTTATTTAAAGCCAGAAAAATATTTTTTGAAGATAATAATGATTTAGTTATACAAGACTTAATTAACTCATAAATGGGGGAGAGAGGAACTGGAAGATATAGCATGTAGAAAAACATTGCTTAGAGCTAAAAAGGATAGGAAGTTGTGGAGAGCCATGATCACCTACTTAACGATTCTGTGTAAAATGAATGAGACTGGGAGAGATATTAAGGGGACAAACGTTGCATAGAGCTACATAAGATAGGAAATTGTGTAAATAGATAGCAGAACAGGGACTAGGAGGGATTGTAAGGGTATTTGCTCATGAGTGAATATAATGAACCCAATCAGAATTGGAACTCAGCTCACCAATTATCAATTCCAGGGCATTATTCATTAAATCACCTCTACTTCCAAGCTTACAGCAGCTGGTATTCCCAAGCGGTCACCTATTTTGGGACTGAGCTGGCTTGACATTGCTTAACTTTGGTGATCGTACGGGAACCAGTGTTTCTATGTGATATAGCCGTACATCTCTGACCAGCAAATGACCAATCCTTTCAACTGCAAAACGCTTGATCAAGTGAATGGTTGTGGTCATTGGGCCTTTCACACAAAGGCAAACAATCTTTCCAAATGCATTTGTCATGGTAAGTAAGTCACAACTGTCTATCAATGTGTATCTGTGAATGCAAACTCTGTGTGTCCTGCTTTTAAAGAGTGGCAGATTAAGATGAAGGGGAGTTAGGTGAATGGGTAGGGAATTATTCAATTATTTACCATTAAGTAAGCTAGAAAGAAGTTAGAGTGAAACAGATTAAGAGAACTTAGTACAAGAGAGACACACAAAGATGATGGGTAAATCAGAAAGAGAGAGAGAGATGGAGAGTAAGAAAAATGGGTAAACAAATCTGAGAGAGAGAGAGCAAGACAGACAAATCTGAGAGAGAGAGAAAGAAAAGGGCAAGTAAATCAGATAGAGAGAGAGCAAGAAGGCAAAAAAATGAGAAAGCAAGAAGGCAAACAAATGAGAAAGGGAGAGAGCAAACAAATCAGAGAGAGAGAGAGAGCAAACAAATCAGAGAGAGAGAGAGAGCAAACAAATCGGAGAGAGAGTGAGAGCAAACAAATCGGAGAGAGAGTGAGAGCAAACAAATCAGAGAGAGAGTGAGAGCAAAACAAATCGGAGAGAGAGTGAGAGCAAAACAAATCGGAGAGAGAGTGAAAGCAAACAAATCGGAGAGAGAGTGAAAGCAAACAAATCAGAGAGAGAGCAAGAGGATAAACAAATCAGAGAGAGAGCAAGAGGATAAACAAATCAGAGAGAGAGCAAGAGGATAAACAAATCAGAGAGAGAGCAAGAGGATAAACAAATCAGAGAGAGAGCAAGAGGATAAACAAATCAGAGAGAGAGCAAGAGGATAAACAAATCAGAGAGAGAGAGAGAGTAAGAGGATAAACAAATCAGAGAGAGAGAGAGCAAGAGGATAAACAAATCAGAGAGAGAGAGAGCAAGAGGATAAACAAATCAGAGAGAGAGAGAGCAAGAGGATAAACAAATCAGAGAGAGAGAGAGCAAGAGGATAAACAAATCAGAGAGAGAGAGCAAGAGGATAAACAAATCAGAGAGAGAGAGAGAGAGAGAGCGAGGATAAACAAATCACAGAGAGAGAGCAAGAGGATAAACAAATCACAGAGAGAGAGCAAGAGGATAAACAAATCACAGAGAGAGAGCAAGAGGATAAACAAATCACAGAGAGAGCAAGAGGATAAACAAATCACAGAGAGAGCAAGAGGATAAACAAATCACAGAGAGAGCAAGAGGATAAACAAATCAGAGAGAGAGAGAGCAAGAGGATAAACAAATCAGAGAGAGAGAGAGCAAGAGGATAAACAAATCAGAGAGAGAGAGCAAGAGGATAAACAACTCAGGGTGTGAGAGAAAATGAGGGTAGACAAATCAGATAGGAAGAGAGAGAGAAAGAAAGAGGACAAATCAGAGAGAGAGACACTGAGAGATGGGCAATTCAAAGATAAAGACAGGAGGCAAGTCAGTGAGTGAGAGAAAGTGAGAGAGAGAGAGAGAGTGTGTGAGAGAAAGTGAGAGAGAGAGAGAGAGTGTGTGAGAGAAAGTGAGAGAGAGAGAGAGAGTGTGTGAGAGAAAGTGAGAGAGAGAGAGAGTGTGTGAGAGAAAGTGAGAGAGAGAGAGTGTGAGACAACAAGACGGCAGACAAATTAGAAAGTGAATGGGAAATAGAAAGGCATCATACACACACAAAGAGAGAAAAATCAAAGAAAAACTAAGTAAAAATTTGTAAAAATTTAATGGGGAACCCAAGTGCCACTATATCTCCCAAATCCTATATTATAAGTACTTACCCATTAAACAAGTAGAGATTTTCATTCAATCACATATAACAAGTAAATGGCATTTGCAGTGTTTTATGGAGGGTAAAGAAAAAAAAAAGGTTCTTACCTATAGAAATTGTCATCTTTTTTGTTGATAGGACACCTGTACCAACTGAGGAAGATGACTGCAAAGACTGCAGTTGCTATTAAAGCAAACTTGCCCAGAAATCTCATTGTGAAAATTTTTCATGAGCTATAAAAAATAAAAGAGAAAAAAAGTCGTGTGAAAATATTGGTAAGTGAAGTTATTTTTAATGGGAAAAACATTGCTTCATGCTACAAAAAAAAAATAAAAAATAAAATAAAAAAAAAAAGGATGCAATCAGTATGCAATAAAAAAAAAATGTTCAAATAAATAGAAACCTCTTTATAATTCAAGAACAAAAAAAAAAAATCAGCTTTTATATAGACGTTTTTATATACTTTACTACTTTTGGTCTTTACTTTAAAGTTTTCATTTGGCAGGGTTCAGCTTACTATCTGTACAGGCATTGGCCAACGAAATACATTTTGCTAATTTTTAAAGATGAAATAGAAAGTAATTTAACTTTCAAATAAAAAAGAATGTAAAAAAAAAAAAAAAATTAGGTTTAGGTTTTCAACCTTGAAAGGTTAGTTAAATAAATGCCTACTAGTTTTTCCTGATAGGTTCGTATGAAGAGATGTCTTCCTTACAAGAAATCACTTTGTAGATCAGTTTTCGTTCGTTGACATCTTATAAAGCGGGGTTTTGTCAAGCGCTAAACGTATTATTGTTGATAATCACATTCTCCAAAAATGTGTAGTTGGAGATACTAACTTTTTCCTTCCAAATTAGTTTACTAGTCCAGGTAAGTAAATTAATTTTTTTAAGTATACCTTTTTTTTAAATTTTTCTGTAGATCCCAATTTCTTTAATGAAAGAAAAAAAATATTAAAAAAGCATATTAAAATAAAAACTATTCAATAAAGAAAAAAAAAATTTAACTTCATGCGTGAGTGTGATGATTAATTTTTTTATTCAACATGTCACTATTTCAACGACGGGCGCATCTTTTTCTGCATTTTCATAGCGGTCTTTTCCAGATTTGTTGCTCTTCGAGTTATGTTTCCCTACAGGGCCTACACATATCAAAATAGTCTCCTCATCCTAAACAAAAAGTTGTGTTTGTCAGTTTGGTGAAATAACCAGGTTTGAAGTTGTTTCACAAAAAAATTCTCAGGTGAAATCTTTAACGGATGGAATATCAGAGCAACTCAGAGAAAATACCATTTTAAATCGAACTTGTTTCATAGGTGAATATTAAATTTAAAACTGGAAAGTAACTTATGATATAAGTTAAGTACTTTAACAGTTTAACAGTTTAAATTTTATTTTATTTTTAACTAATAAAAAAAAAAACTGCCCTAAAAATTGAATTTCTCGAAATTTCATGACATTAAGTCAGTTGGTAGTATGTAAAAAAAAAAAAAAAAAATTACCAAGATTTTTTAATAAAAATTTTCAAAAATAATTCCATTCCATTCCTTTCTGAATATGTCCTGAAAGTTTCATTAAAATCCGACAATTATTTGATTTTTGCAAGGATTTCTAAATCAATGTGTTTTTCTCCGGAAAAAGAAGAAAAAAAAAAAAACCCATTATCATTACATAGGCCGCTGATGTAAAACAAGATTTTTAAATGTCACGCTTGAATAATTTTCGTCTTTGCTTTTTATGCATTCTCTCTCTAAAAAAAAAAAAAAAAAAAAAAAAAATACATAGACAGAATTTATATTAAACTGTCTGCATATATTTTATTTAATTTTTAGTTATTTAAATTTCGCACACTCACGTTTGTCCATAAAAAAATTAATTTTTTAATGTGTCCTGTTTTTCTTTGAATGGACATTCATTTTATTTTTAATTTAATTTGTAGCAGGCAATATTTTCTCTAATTTTCTGGTTTCAGGATTAAACTGATAATTTACAAAATTACAATTTACATGTATTGGGTCTTTTCTTTTAGGACGATCCAAGCAGTGGGAATTGCGTGATTTTTTTTTTTTGTGGTGATAATTTTGGATTTCTTTCTTTAATCTTGATGGACTAAGTTTTTTCGTTTTGTATCTGAGGAAATTCTTTGAACTTCTTTCATTTTATTTTCAGTTTCACTTTTGTTTTGTTGGCTTTAGTTTTTTGTTGTATTTGTTTTTGTGTCTATAAAAATCAAACTTTATTTTCTGTTAGTGTCATTTTCTTTTTGTGTTTTATCGCCCCTCCCGATTTTAATTCGTTTCTAGTTTAATTGTTGTTCATCAACTTTTCGTTTTATTTCTTAACTCTGTTTTTGTTAGTTACCCTTTGTCAACTTTAAATTCATTATATTTTGTTTTCTTTTAAGCCAAGTTTGATTTTCCTTTGTCCGCAACTTTAAGTCGTCCTTTTTGGGTTTTTTTTTAACAAGACCTTTCCTTTTATTTAATTACTTTTTCGCTTTTTGAGCCATAATTGTATATAAAGCGAACTTTTAATTGTTTGGCTGTAGTGGGTTTGGCCCACCAGGACAAAAAAATTTAGATGCACCGGCGGTACAAACAGAAAATATGTCACCGCCTAAAAAAAGGCCAAGGGAGAAAACAAGGCCAACGAAAAAAATAAACTAAAGAAAGAAAGAAAATAAAATAAAAAAAAAGCTATTACGGTAGCTTAAAAGAAAAATTATATGTATTGTATACCAATGGAAATGAACTCCTCACAATTCCGGAACCATTAGATGAAGTTAAAACAAGAACCATCTCTCTGCTGACCGCCGACGTAGGAACTGAGATTGGGGTCAGTAGGGAAACCATGGAAGAGGCCTTAAAGAGTCTAAAAATAGGATCAAAGATTTTAGCGAGGGGGACTAATGCCCTGTTGGATATATGCTGTCGACAGAAGAAGAGGCAACCATGTTGGCAGGAAGTACCCTGACTATAAAGTCAGTTCGCCTTCAAAAACGAATATTTGGGAACGAGGCTGAAAAAAAAAAAAAAAAAAAAAAAAAAATCACAGTCCATGAAGCCAGTGGATAACTACAGATAGGCTGGGGGCCTTTACACAACGCAGCCAAGTGGAGGAAATGACGGCAAGGATTAGTAAGGAAGAGATCAGTTGAGGTTCCGGTCGCTTTATTCGAGAGCTCAAGACCCCGGAGGGGCGTATTCTGAGGTCGACTGACGTTATGTGTGAGGCGTTTCGGCGGCATTTTGAGAGCTGGTTTTCCAAGGTGTCTGGTCTCTGTGACGAAGAGTTTCGCAACTATTTGGCTGACTCTTCTCGGCTTTCGCCGGCTAGCTGTGAAGGGGAGATCGCAGAAGGCGAAGTCTATGCTTCATCGAAGAAGGTCGGCAGTAGCAAGTCTTCGGTACTTGATGGACTGCCCCATAAATTGTATTTGATGTTGTCGCACATCTTTGTTCCGATTTTGACTGTCGTGTTCAACAACTGGTTCTGTCCCCGACCGGATTTCACGCTATTGAAAAAGGGCAAGGATGATGGGCGGGATTTAGATGATTACAGGCCCACAACTCAGTTGCGAAACACAGTTAAAGATTTTGGTCAAGGTCCCGACGGAGCGTTTGCCTTCAGTTGCCGAGATTCTGTTTGCGCTTTGAAAGGCCGAAGAATTCAGAGCAACCTGCATCTGATCAGCACGATCCTAGAGGGTGTAAAGACGACGAGCAAGCCGAGCTGATTAATTTGGATCAGTCCAAGGCATTTGATAGGTTCGACCATCGCTACATGGCTGCTCTCTCCAACAGGCTGCCGGATTCGAACCCGACTTCTGCCGATGGATTAGCCTCCTGTATCGCTCTCCCAGTACCGTGGTACACGTGAACGAAAAAAAGTCGCGCGCTTTTGGGCTGTCTCGGTCGGTTCGTCACAGTTGTCCACTGTTGCCCTTACTTTACGTTTTGGCGTTGGGGCCTCTCTTTTGCTGGATGAGGGTCAGGGCGTGCATTCAAGCTCTACGTGGAATCGCTGTCTCTGGTGGGGCTCGAGCCACGGTTCCCGCGTACGCCAATGACGTATCTACTTCCGTGTTGTCCCACAGCGACATTGAGGTGGTACTAAAGGCGCTTGAACGATACGAAAATTTCTCGGGGGCCAAGATTAAACGCGACAAATCTTCCGGCTTGCGGTTAGGTGCCTGGAAGGGGGATCGATCTTCCGGGGCCCTAACCGCAAAGGACGGTCCTGTCCGAATTCTCGGAGTGTGGTTTGGGCTCGACCTCAAGCTGGAGAAAAATTGGTCAGAAGTAAAGACAAAGGTCGGTGAGGCGGTCAAGACTTGGCGCCGAAGGAGGTTGTTCGTGAAGGGTAGGGCTGAGGCGTGTGCCGCTTACGGCTTTCCTCTTATCCTTTACTGCTTGTCCGTATTTCTTTTCTGTAAATAACGTAAGAGGGCGATCGATCGCTTGCTCTCCTCCTTGTGGAGTGAGGGGACGCAACTATCACGCCGACAGAAGTATGTGCCGAACGTCCGTGTCATTAGGGGGCTGGGAATGCTGTACTTGGCGAGTCACAAACACGCCGTGCGGCTGTCTTTCCTACGCCATGTTTTGACAGGGGACTATTTTGGTGGGGATTGTGAAGGCCACCTTTCCTTACCGTCTTGTGGGCTGAGCGCCTTCGTAATTCCCGGGATCAATAGAGTTTCCTTGGTTCAGTGAACTTTCTCGACCTAGGAGATCCCTATCGTATGGAGGGGGTCGCGAAGGATCCGCTACGCGGCCGGCTCGGTTTGTTGGCGGACGAGTTACAGTCTTGGGCGCCACCGCGGTTTACCTCAGCAACTGAGTTTTCGCTTACCTGGCAATTGGTTCGGAATAATGATTTGCCATACTGCAGTCGGTGTGGCCTTGGTTTAGAGGAAACTGCTTCGCATGCCTTCTACCATTGTCCTCGGGTGCGCCTCCTACGGGACTATGTCGGCATCAACATTTGTCTTTGATATGATACCACTTTCAAGTGATAAGATTTTTTAAGCAATTCACCCCAAGCAAGGTGGGAGTGCCACTAGCATGCAAGGGGTTACAGAGGATTGAGAACAAGAGGCGTGCTTGAGAAAAGGATACAAAGAAGAACAGGGAACAAGCTCAGGGTGTTAGATGTTGATTGATATTACACTTTAATATTTGAAGATTATAGTCATCGGGGAACCAAGAGGAAGGGAGTTCCACAGACAGGAAGTGCGAGAGAAGAAACTGTTTGAGTAGAAGAGACGGTTACATTTAACAGTTTTGACAGTGAAAGGGTGGGACCGAAATGCCAGCCTGGTAGATCGCTTAAATTCATGCAATCTGGAAACCTGTGAATGGAATGTTGTTGTTCTTGTACTATTGAAGTTTTTGGATTGCTTAGATAAGTAAAACATGTAAAAGTAAACCTGTTGGTAATAGGGTTCAGAAGATACAAGTACTAATAAACAAGATGTTGGTATATATCAGATATACAAAGCTTTTATAGAATGGTTAATAAGTTAATCTCACTGAGTACACTTCTCATAGAATAACAGATTAAACTAATCTTGTAAATATTTACAGAGACATTGTCAATCTGATTTCATTTTAATCATTAAATTCTTGAATGATGTCTGTTGTAGAAGAGGGGAAACACATTTTAACGTGATACTCGGGTTTAGATTTATAACTATTAAAACAAAAAGCATGTCATTGATAATGCGGCTAAAGAACACATCCGTCAAAACATAGTGATAAACACAATAAAAATGAAAACATGGTAACAACAAAAAGATTTGAATAATAGTCTGAATAACTCTTGGAAGCATAATCTTACTTATTATAAAACGCAGATTGTGTGTGTGTGTGTGTGTGTGTGTGTGTGTGTGTGTGTTACGTTTATATATTGGATCGGATTTCCTACATTTTTCAACCGATTTCAACAAAACTTCACAGGACTGCGTAAAATTACCTTGCAGTGGTTCTGACAACGCCAAAAATTGGAAAAACACAATTGTTTTTACATGAAACCAATTTGAAAACACGATAAAACACGATTCTGTTGCCAGAATGAAAGGGGGACAATTCATATCGAGTTATACTTATTATAAAACCCAGGTTGTTTGTGTGTGTGTTCGTTTATATATGGGATCGGATTTCCTACATTTTTCAACCGATTTCAACAAAACTTCACTTTTCTTTTGGCAGGTAGTGTTTCTTATTGTCTTGCACACTTTTTTCTTTATTTTTACATTCAGAATGTTTTAAAAATTCTATTTACAAGACAATTGTTTATAATAAAATTCTATTCAATCGGTGACTCATAACGATTGAAAACAATGTTTTTGTTTGAGTTTGGGTTTGACCAATTCGTAAAAAAAAAAAAAAACAAAAAAAAAAACAAAAAAAAAAAACAAACTAATTAAGACATGCGTGTCCGTCAACCTTAAACAATAATCTTTGTCAATTTTATTTTTCAGTCTTTGTGATGGTCGATACTTGATCTATCTCTTACTGTTACATCCCCGGGCAACGCCGAGCTCTACTGCTAGTCAGACATACAAATAACCTTTGATATGATAGCATATGGATGGAGTGTCCCAGGAATATTGGCTATAGCAGAAGCTTGCTTATAAGAAAGTTCCATGACCAATATTCAGACTGCAAATCACCATAAGAAGACATGCAAGAGGAGGGTCATTCCAATTGTCCAAAAAAATACTTTTTAATCATTTCCAATAAATGTATTTTTCTTCATTTCATTTTTTTTTTTTTTTAATTTGAAGATAAATGAGTTAAAAGCTTGACAAGAAGCATTTGTTTAAAAGAGTTGACCAATGATTCATTTCATGAAACAAATTTTTAATATTTTTTAGTCATTGCTGAAGACATTAGGTTTATAATACCCAGAAATTCATACACAGATGTCCTCAAGGACACATGGCACAGTGGATAAAGGCGTTAGTTAAAGGGGAATTAAACATGGCACGTAGAACTAGAACAGTCTATCCCAGCGAGCGAAATGAAGGGTTCAGTTCGACATTCCAACCACCGGAAGAAGGCCGGAGCGTACAACTGTCGAAACGTTGTAATATGGCGACAAAGATGAGGACAATAGTCCGAATAATGTAAATATTGCTGTTTTGATAAGTTAAAAACTGTATAATTTAACAAGATTTTCCAGAATTAGATACATCTGTGACAAAAGAAAAGGCATTCATGTTACAGAGAAAAGGGCAGATTTGTTGAATTTCTCGTCCCATAGTTTCAGGCATATACCCTTTAGTAGATATTATGGCGAGTTCAGGATAGTATAGTTAGTCCAATGTTCACGGAGTGCATCATTCTTGTGGCTTTGTGCCTAGCTAAATGAAGGAAATGGTGCTACTTAAACTTACTAGTGTTTGTGTAGTATCACGGCAATCAATATGAGAAAATTAAAAATATCGTTCATTTTGAAACATCAAATAACAGAAGTTAAGCATGTGTTTTCGGTCGATTTAAATGAAAACTTGATATTCCGTCTCTCGAACAGATTCGCAAAATTTTCCTCAAAGAAGGCTGCAAGTACACTGTTGTAGCAATATCTTCTTTTAAGTTTCGTGTTCCTTCAGGACGTGGACCCGGTAAGGTGATCATGGCTCTCCACAACTTCTTATCATATGTAGCACTAAGTAATGTTTGTCCCCTTACTATCCACCCCAGTCCCGGTTCTGCCATCCATTTACACAAGTTTGTTAGGTAGGTTGATCATGGCTCTCCACAACTTCCTATTCTTTGTAACCATCAATTCAAACAAACCTTTTAGGTTACTTGATCTATCTTTCTTTCTCTCTTAACTTCAATATGTCCTGTGAGTATCAAATTCTCCAAATCACTCAGCGTCCCAGAAGTTTCAACAGTCTCATTAATTTTTATCTTTATTTCCTTAAAACGTCCTGGTTTTTTCCACGTTCAGTCACCATCTGTTAAGAGATTGTCCAGCATTCACTGTCATAGAGGGGAACTTGCAGCAGTTCAGCTCTGTTCTGCGTTTCGAACGAAGAATTTCACGTTGTTTAAATTCTTTGCTTAGTTTTGGAAAGTAGCTTTCATTATTCCAATGTCACATTTCGGTGTCAAGTTTTAATTCGTCTGTTAAAACACTTCCCAGAGAGTTAAATTTCTAAACTTTTGAAATTACACAGCCCGTGATGATGTCATGTCTAATTTATTAACACTAACAGGATGCCGATGGAGTAAATGAAATGCATGTCCACTTTTTTGTAGCCTTGAGGCACTAAAGAAAATAAAAACCCAGTGACCCACGCTCGCAAAGAAAAGAGCACAATTTTACGAAATTTTATGACCACAGTCACACTTACAAGTTGATTCAACACAGTTAAATAAACAAAATCCTTTGGCACTCTCTATAAACACGTTTGTGTTTATTTCGGAATGCCCAAACGTGTAAATTAAGTTACATATGGAATTCACTCCGGATTTTTAATTTATTCAGGCACAAAACAGACTACCGGGGATTTAATAAAATAGAAAATGCTGATTAAGTTTTCGAAATCATTTTTGGCGTTATAGCATGTATAGCTGGAATACCGGGGAAAAGAAAAAAGAAAAAAAAGATAGATAAAAAAAGAGGAAAAATATTTCTCACCGTTTCCTTTCCAACTACCACCCACCCCTTTCTTAGTTCCCCACCCACTGATTAACGTTCTTCTTTTCACCCTCTTCACCTTTCTAAGTCTTGGGTTCATTCGCACTCAGTTCCAACTAAAGGACAATGCGCACCAAACACACACACACAAACAATTATCAAAAACAGACGGACAAAAACACGAAATGAAAATTAGCCGCGTGAACTGGCAGGTTTTAAGGAGTGGTTGCATACAAGCAGGCCATTCACAAACAATGGATCAACTACTGGTGATGCTTTTCTTTTCTTTCTTTTTTTACAATTTTCAATAGCCACTCAAGGTAGACGGTTACCGAATGAGGTTGCCGTAAGAACACAAGAAGGAGGAGGAGCCACGGCGTGTGTCTTGTGAAAATATGTGGGATAGATAAGGGTTGACCCGAGACATGAAGAGGATAAGAAGAGTGTAGTATTCGGGGTAGCATCCTCTCGGGAGCCTGTTTCAGTAATGATGTAAATGGAATAACCAGTCACCCCCATGAATGATTACACTATACGTAGTAAGTACCTAAAGTCGACTGTATACGAGAGGGACAAGAGTGAGAGCGAGACAGATTAGCTAGGTGTAAGATAGTGATGACCAGCCTCACTCCCTCCTTTTTTCCGGCCTTGTGCCATAATTATGCATTTTTACATATAAATATCAGAGTGAAAGCAAGACGATGCAACGTCCGACCTTCCAATTAATGGCACTTACTACCATAATAGATTGACCTGTGTGTATAACTGTACTGTATTTCATATTGTACTTGTTGTATACAATAAAGGCTTTCTTCTATTATCCACTTGGTGTTACGCATTTATTCCCTGAGCACGGAATATAACAAGTAGCGGCTCTTGGGGAAGGGAGGCTGTCTGAACGTAACTTCCTCTTTACCAATATTGTAATATAAAGTAAATGAGGAGAATTCGACCTTGTGTATATGGCAGGGCGGGTCCTAGCTGTGATGGTCAGCTGGTAGAACCAGGGAATGGTGACCAGTGGCGTAGCTAGTGTTTTTGCCGCCCCCTCCCCAGATGGAATACAATATTACAATGCGCATTAACCACTTAAAGTATATACAAGTCAACAACGAAATTATTCGTACTCCCATCAATTTTGAATATTTTCATTCATTTCTCAGAATCTAATGCCCGTATGATGCCAGTTTTTTTCCCCATATTTCTGTTAACGTGGTATTTATAACTCCTCACTCATAAATTATGAAATAAAAGTACAATTGTGTTTATTCATTTAAAAAAAAAACAAACAAAACAAAAACAAAAACAAAACAAAAAAACAAAAACAAAAAAAACAAAACAAAAAAAAACAAAACCAAACAAAACAAAAAAAAAATAAAACAAAAACAAAAAAATACAAAACAAAAAAAAAACAAAACAAAAAACGCAGACATTACTTCTTTTTTCTAAATCGGGAAAACTAAAAACTTTTTACGATATTAAAAGAAAGTTAACTTGTTTTTGTTTATGTAACCTCTGTTTTATTTAAAAAGAAAAAAAAAAAAACAAAAAACACACACACATACATATTGTCCTTTTAATTAATAATTTATCAGTTTTTTTAAAATATTTATTTCAATTCTAACAACTAAGGAGTCATAAATTAAATGTCACGTTAACCGAAACACGGTTCGTTTTTCTTTTAATAATGTAAAAAAAAAAAAAAAAAAAAAAATTCAAAATCTTTTTTAATTATTTTGTTTTACATAGTTTAAGTTAATATTAACAAAATAGTAGACTACGAATTAAAAGTCCGATAAAATTAATTTCACTTTTAAAAACTGAAATAAATGTTATATACTCTTTTTAATTCTTAGTCTATTTTGCTTAATAAAACTTCAACTAAACAAAAAATAAAACCTTGTACGGTTTTACTACCGTGAAAAACTTGTAAATTGAAAAAAAAAAATCCCCATCTTTGGACTTTAAATAAAGTTTCTGCACTTAAAAAAAGAATTTTCAATTTTCTTTTAAATTTACATTCGATATTTCCGGAAAAAATTGGAATGCATGTGATATCCTTAAAGCATTGGAATTATTTCAAATTTATTTATCTATCTTATAATTTATGAAAAGTAACGATTTTATATCCGTATTAAAGATATCAGATAAACAATTGGTTCACATATTTAATTTTTTTTTCATTAACAGTTCACAGACATTCAAAATCAAAGAACTGACGACAAAGTTTGGACTTCTCACATAGATGTGAAAAAACTGTGGATTCACTAAATTCACTTAATCCAACCCCACATCAAGTCATTTAATAATGTTCAATTTTTTCGCTCAGGTTTTGTAAATGGGGCTTATCCCCACCAGCTCACAGTGCGTTTTGAAGACAATTTTTTTATTCCCTGTTAATCTCGATCCCCAGGTCCTTGTATTGGGACAATTTCTCGATAATTTTCGTGGATGTGTTTCTCTCAAATGATACTGCTATGTCAATAAGCAAAAACTGAATTTCTTGTCTTTTATGTTGGTTTTTATTTTCCTAAGATAATATGGTCGACAGTTTCAACGTATTTTTCCTGCATTTCGGTATAGTTCCATCCTTGATTATGTGACAGTGATAGAATTTGGTTGTGAGGCTTTGGTCCTGAGCTACAATAATTAGGCCTTCTGTCTCAGCTTTGAACTTGGTGCTCCTCAGCCACTGATGTGTTTTCTGTTGGTCCACATCTGCTTCTTTCATTCTTTTTAGGTATTTGCCAAGCAACGCCTTGTCCTCCCAGCTTTTTTTTTTTTTTTTTTTTTTAATTTCATTTGGCCAAGTTGTTTTGCTTTCTGTTTTACTCGTTTGGCGTAGATTTTATTCGCTTCGTTTTTTGCTGGAAGGGTTTCAGTTATATTAAGCTGTTTCCTGAAGAGTGCAGCTTCTTTGTTGACGGAGTGGATTTTGTTTTACTATTTATAGGAGAGGGTCATCGGTTTTTGTGAGAAGCTTCCAATCTGATCGTTGCAGTTTTTAGAGTTAGTTCAAGCTGGATTAGATGATTATTATTATTATGCCTTTGCTTTGATGTGCAGTGTAATGGATAAATGAGAAATCGGAGAGCCGAGTTCAAATTCCAGTCTGGTTCGTTACATTTACTTACGCGCAAATACCCTTGGGAAAAGTATGGATCCATTTCTTCCCCTCCCAGCTATGGGCTGAATAGCAGGATATACTGTATCTTATAGCCTTTGTTAGCAAACAGCGCGAGCAAAGATTAGAACGTGCCTCGCAGTGTAAACTGTCCAACCGAGAAAGATATGGAGGCTTCGCTGGTCACATATTTAAAATAGATCTTGGAGTAATAGACCCTCTCTCGCGAGATTAGCTTTGCGCATATGCAAAATTTTGCTCTCAATGATACATAAAAAAAAAAAAAAACTGGAAGAATGAAGCGACAGAGCTACCGGGCGGAGAAGAACACAGACGAGGCTTGGGGAGGTTGACAAACCCGACCCCGTGTATACGGAGTTTACGGGCTCGAAAGACCCCATGTTAAAAACTGGCGTTGTGCCACATCTTGCCTTATAAGGTTGGTAAATAGAGAAGACGGTTGACTGCTGCGTTAAATTGGCTACAAAGTGTCGCGGACGAGTTAGAGAGAGAGAAAAGAAGAAAATGATTTTATCTATCGTATTATGCGAGTTCCTTTTTTGAGAGACCAAATTACAATATAGACTAACCACTTTTCTATCTCTTTATCCCATCTTGTAGTTAAATAAGTTAAAAAAAGTAAAAGAGAATGATAAAAATATCGTTAGTAACGCTATACTCATTGCCTAAACGTGTACAGCCAAAACAACTGAACGAGAAACAGCTAAATATCTTATAAACATAAACAATGTAAAAGGTGCATATTAGCCATGTTTGTATTTTATAATACGATACTAATATATGAATATCACATGCATTATTACTGGATATAGTTAAGTAAATCATCAATTTTATCTAGATCATGTTTATTCTAAATACAGTTGTATTTTTTTTTTTTAATAAAGTAAATGAGTATATAGCTTGGTCAACGGTGTAGCCAGGACCAGCAGTACATACGATTATTTTATATCTCGTGTATGATGCGACCCCCTTAAAATTAGCTTGAAAATAAGGTCTTCAAAAGTCGCAATATATACGAGTATATGATACTTCAAATTTTTTGACAGCATTTTGCGAAGATCAAAATCATCTGTTGAGAAAAACTTCATTACCTGAATTGAGAAAGTGTTCAATGCCGGTTTTAAAATGCACAATAATAATAATAATAATAATAAAAGATTTTCCATTGTAACTGCTCAAAAAAAAAAAAAAAAAAAAAAAAAAAAAAAAAGGGGAGAGGATACTGAAAGAAAAGAATTCCAGGAATACATCTACTTGGGACAGGTGATGACATTTAAAGGATACAGAAAGGAAATAAAACGTTGGTCGATGGGTGAAGGAGGGGTTGGAGTGGAAAGCACTTAATCAACATGCAGGTATAATTAAAGGTCACCTGCCGATGTCCTGACAACAAATGGACAACACTCGCTATGATTAACGGGCGTGAAACATGGAAATTAACAAAATCGCTTGAAAACAAATTAACAAACGCAAAAATCACTCTTCATGAAAGAAGAGCTGATTTTCTGTCCGTCACAGACTGCGTGTGACATTGCACACGTATATACAGTGTATATGCGTATGTCTGTGTTTGTACGCGAGAGATTTACATGTGCTGGTGCTAATTAATGTATACACGCGCAGAGACAATTTGACATATACAGACAGTCCGCATCTTAATTGCAACATTTTTTTTTTTTTGTCGCTTGATCATCTCTTTCGCTTCTTGGTCAGTCTCTTTCGGATTCTTCTCCTTTCGGTGCCGCATTTGTATCCTACATTATCTAACATAAGGGGCGGGGGAGACAAATCAGAAGGAGGGATGCCATTTATTGCTGTATTATAAAATTAAAAAAACAAAACAAAACATAAAATAAGAAATTTAACTAAGAAATCATGAAACAAGATATTTGAATCTTTTAGTATCTGTCTATATATCTGAGATGAGGTATTATGTACACTATTTACATTATTCGGACTATTGTCCTTATTTTTGTTGCCATATTTATCACAACGTTTCGGCCGAACTGAACCCATTACTTCGCTGGCTGGGGTAAACTGCTCTAGTTCCTCAAGGACACATGGCACAGTGGATAACGGTGTTAGTTAGATCCAGTGACAGGACCCAAAGAGTGTGAGTTCAATACCTGGCTAAGGCGGTGGAGAACTTGGAGAGGGGAATTAACAGGAGATAACTGACGTACATTAGACATGGCACGTGGAACTAGAACAGTCTACCCCAGTAAGCGAAATAAAGGGTTCAATTCGACATTCCAACTACCCGGAGAAGGCCGGAGCGTAAAACGGCCGAAACTTTGTGATAAAATATGGCAACAAAAATGAGGACAATAGTCGGAATAATGCAAATAGTGAATCCTTTAAATAAAAATATTCTGAATGTCTTTTAATATATCGAGAAAAAAAGTCGGGACAATTCCTTAATAATGTAGGATACAAATGTGGTGGTAGGATACACACTAAAGCAGAAACTGATCAGTAGGACACACGCTAAAGAAGCACTGGATTTTGTCCGGTAGGTATCAGTGTGTCCACGTCGCAACCTTATGTGGCATAAGGCCAGTTTAAAGTGGGTCTACCAGCAATACCATGAAACAATTTCTCAATCACCCTCGGCACTTTGGGGGACGCCTCAGTCGCCGGCTAATGACCCCGGTCCATTTTCGAAAGAGTGGTACTGCGTGGGGGGATGGCTCCCTGGGACTTAAGCGAATATTATTTTGAAACTTTCCCGGTTTAAGGATTTTTTCCGGTAATGCACTAGCAATGCCTATTGCTGCTGACAGATTTCTAACATCTGTGTATATAATTATAATATTTAATTCGCTAAATATCAACTCTACAGCAGGATGCTGAGAATACACTGAGGCCGGAACATGTGAATAACGAAGAAGATTGAAGAAAAATCGAAACGAAAGGATACTTGTGCTTCGGATAAGAAAAAGACAGTCGGAGTTTCTAGCACCCATGATGAAGAAAGAGGGCTTAGAGAATTTGGCACTCACAAGAAGGCAAGAGGTGCAGAGGAGAGCAGCAAGTATCTTACTTAGTGAGATTTGTATACTAATGTTCACCAAATACAAGCCCCAAGAGTCACTCAAGTTAGAGGGTTACTGTGTGATGTTGTATGAGTGTAAGAAAAAGAAACAAGTACAGTTCATGAGGTTATGTAGGAAAGATAACAGTAGATTTGAAGCGGTCAAGATTATAGTGATCGGGAAAGCATCCTGTCAGGCGCCTTTTCCACAAAGTAGCAGTTATTGGGATGAAGCTGTCAGGGTGGAACTTCTTCACTACTAATGGAATACGAAGGAAATGAGGATGATTCATCCTTGTGTACGTGGCATGGTGGCTCCCAACCGTAAAGGTCACGTATGGTTGGACCAAAGATTGTAGCTCGCCAGAACATATGACATGAAAATAGAGAGAGAGACAGAGAGTAACGAGAGGCTTTGTGGCGTTTCGTCTGTGTGAAAGTGGTTGTAGGGTTGCTAGTTTAAATGAATGACAGAACATGGACTAAGAAGAAGAGTAAGGGGACAAACATTAGAGCTACGAAGCATAGGAAATTGTGGAGAGCTATGATCGAGAACTATGAAGCGAGATAGAGCAAAATAAAGATAAAATAGAGGATGCATTCAAAATTCTTTGCACTTTCTTATGCTTGTTGAGATAAAAAACATGGATTGGCAATGAACATTGAAAAGGATAAGGTAGAAACAGAGAAGATACGGGTACATGGCGAGAGCAGAACAAAGGTATGAAATAATGAGTATTCTTGTCAACACCAGTGGAATTTCCACGGTCCAGTGAGGGTTAAATTATATTCAGTGGAAACCAGGCAAAACTGAGCAAATTTCACACCTCAACAGAAGAAAGGCAAATGGATTATCAGAATTTCCTGCGCACGTTGTGTCCATATGTAGGAAAGATGCGGTGGGTGGGTCGTTACCACAGTAGAGTGGGAGAGAGATTAATGGGAGCCCATGCTAGAAGGGAAGGAGAGCCAAACTGAATAGAAAAGTGCGTAGGTAGATGAAGAATAAGGTAGGTAACTTGAACAATGGTATCAGTGGCCGTGAATAAATCGGCCATTCATTATTCTACTGTGTTGGGGAGGGGATCGGGGATTTGTTTGGATCGGTCATACTTAAAGCACAAACGGAAATCACAGCATGGAGGGGAGCGAAACGGGGGATTGGGAGATGGGGAGATTGGTAGCAAAAAATTCAACAACAAAAGTAATATAAGTAATGAAAACCTTCTCACGAACATTCTAGACATTTCATAATGGCGTAGGGGAGGGCAAAGGAACGAGAGGAGAGCTATGAATAATTTTGATATATAACAACATATTGACATAGCTAAGACCTTGGAAGAATGACTGAAAGAGAGAAAAGGTGGGAAAAGAGGTGGGGAGGGAGAGAGAGAGAGAGAGAGAGAGAGAGATGAGGAAAGGTTAGAAAGAAAGAAAAATGTGGAAAAGAAGAAGCGCGATAAATGTGGAAGAGTGAAAAAGAAAAAGGTGGGAGAGAGAGAGAGAGAGAGACAGGTGGAAAAGAGAGAGAGAGAAAGGTGGAAATGAGAGAGAAGTGGAGAAAAGACAAAAGTGATAAAAGATACATACACAATATAGAGCGTATGGTTTGAGATTATATATATATAATATATATTTATATACATACACACACATATATATATATATTTAATATATATTTATATACACACACACACATATATATATATATATTTATATAATATATATTTATATACACACACACATATATATATATATTTATATAATATATATTTATATACACACACACACACACATATATATATATATATATATTTATATACATACACACACACATATATATATATATTTAATATATATTTATATACATACACACACACACATATATATATATTTAATATATATTTATATACATACACACACACACATATATATATATTTAATATATATTTATATACATACACACACACACACATATATATATATTTAATATATATTTATATACATACACACACACACATATATATATATTTAATATATATTTATATACATACACACACACACACACACATATATATATATTTAATATATATTTATATACATACACACATATATATATTAACTTGCTTTTACTTACTGATCAATGTGCTAACGTACACAATATCGTATCGTTTTTACAATGATATTCATTCTGTACAAAGCTCCAGAGTCTCTCAAGGTAGAGAGTTATAGAATAATAGGCATCATCCCAAGCAACATGACAATGCCACCGAGACGCAATGCGCAATCGGAAGCGAAAGAGAAGAAAAGACTTTATAGGGAACCAAATACAGAATCCTAAACAGGAAACAAGGGATAAACCTCTACTCCTGTTCATAAGACCAATGGAGGAGTGTGAACCAGACGATAGGCAAACCTATCTACTCCTATCGAGGAAAAGAAAATCTAAATAAATAGTAATTAAAAGTTCAGAATTTTAGGTGGAGACGTTAGAAGTATAGAGTTGAAGTAGACTTTAGAATTTACTCTTTATAAGAAAGGTAGAAACACTGAAGTTCAATTGAAATATTTGCTTTCCCAGGATCAACAAAATTTCTGAAGAAATGCAATAAGTCATGCAGGAAAAAAATATTTTACTTTGATGACGAGAAAAAATAATGAGTCATTGAAGAAATCAATGTAAAAATTGCTAAAAATATTACCTGAAATGCCCTGTTGACACAAATCCGACAAATCAATTGACCAATGCCGGTTCAGTTTTCTTCTGTTAGAAGGAAAACTATTATTCAACCCAACTTTCTTGTGACTATTTTAAAATTTACACTCATGCGCACGAATGAGAGACGCTAGGAATTTTAAATGAAATTTCTTTTTATGTTTTGAGTATATAATCAAACAGATTTTATTTACTTTTGTTATAAATATTCGACATTGTGAGAAGGTCTGCCAAGGTTGATGTAACTAAGTATTAAGAAACATGAAAATTTCAGAGCATTGAGCTGGTATGTGATATCGGACCTTCTACATAGCAGTAAATGCTGGACCATCTCCGAACATATGAATAGGAAACTTGAAGCAAAAGAGATATAGTTCTAAAGAAGGATGCTGAGAATACCATGGACTGAACAAAATGGACACTTATACTTAACATCAGGAAGAGATAGGAGAAAATTCTAGGACACATAAGGAAAAATGGCTCGGAAAATTTAATACTCACAAAGCAGGTTGGAGAGGCGAGCTAGTGTAAATGGATGGTAGAACAGAATTTAGGAGAATTAGCAAAAAGACAAAATTTACTAAGAGCTACAGGAACAGGAAATTGTGGAGAGTCATGATCGCCACCATTATGAAGAGATATAACGCATAGAAAAAAAAAACGGTATTGCAAGAATTGTTCTATTTTATTGTCAGTGTTTTATAAGATCTACGGTAAGAATGATTCTCCTATCAGTCATATATCAGCTGACGGCCATATCACGTTGAAACACCGGTTCCCGTACGTGCAGCAAATTTAAGCAACGTTGAACCTAGTCAGTACCTAGACGGGTTACTGCTTGGGAATACCAGGTGCTGTAAATTTGGATGTGCGGGAGGTGTAATAGATAAACGGTTCGAAACTGGAAATCGAGGAGCCGAGTTCCAATTCCAGTCGAGTTCGTTATAATAATTTACGTGGAAATACCCATGGGAAAGGTATGACTCCACCTCTTCTCTATCTAGCCATGGATTACTATCTTCCAAAAATTCTTACAATCTAAAAATATTCGCTGGCTTTAAATAACCTGAAAATGGTTGATAAGCCGTAAGAAATAAATCAGCCGCCATATAACTTTTATTACACTATCTTGTTACAATTGTTTTTCTTCATGATTAGTGGCGAATTCTTCATCTGTTATTACTGGTAAGAACGAATCTCTTTTTTTTTTTTCGTCACATAACCTTTTAGAGTATATTGATATAAATAATCTATTTTTATTATTACCATCCCCATGTAACGCGCGATCTAACGTATCGTGGGACCCCTAAATTTTCACTTATAAAAACTGATTTTCTCATGCATCTCGTCTCGTGTATCATGCGAGTTTCTTTTTTGAAGACCAAATTACAAGAGAGTAACCCCCTTCCCTCTGTCTCTTTATCCCATCTTGTAGTTAAATAAGTTAAAAAAAGTAAAAGAGAATGATAAAAGTATCGTTTGTAACGCTATACTCGTTGCGTAAACTCGTACAGCCATAAACAACCGAACGAGAAAGAAACAGCTAAAATGGAAAAGATGTATATTCGATATGTTTGTATTCTATAAACGAATATGTGAATATTACATGTATTATTATTTGATACAGTTAAGTAAAACATCAGTTTTATCAAAAAGTACTATTTTAAAATGCTAATCTTTAGTTTAATGAGTACAGTATATCCTCGTGTAACGCGCGATCTCACGTATCATTTGACGCCTAAATTTTCACTTATAAGAAATGATTTTATCATGTATCTCGCGTATCATGTGAGTTCCTTTTTTGAGAGACCAAATTGCACTAGAGCTAGAGACTAACCCAGGTGTCGGTAACCTTTTAGAGAGATCGGGCTAGACAGTTATATGCAGTAATTAACTCGAATCTAGTATAATAAATTGTCTCGACTTCAGAAGGTTACCTTGGTCTGGAGGTTTGAAGAAAAAAAAAAACAAAACAATGAAGTTAATGTTATATTATTTAAACAAGGTTCCTTATTTTACTGCAGGAATAAAAGGATAACAAACTAACAACAACAACAAAAAAAAAATGCAAATTCCTTACAACGGTTAAGAAGTTGACAGTCTGAACAAAAATCCTTCACTGGTTGCCAACCCCTGCACTAACCTTTTTTCCTTTATCCAATCTCCTAGTTAAATAAGTTTAAAAAAGTAAAAGACAATGATAGAAGTATCGTTAGTAACGCTATATACTCGTGTAAAAACACGTACAGCCAAAAACTAAACGTAAACAATGAAAAAGATGCATATTATTAACTATGTTTGTATTTTATAATACGATACAGTGTAATCTGGATATAAGAGAAACCCGGATATAAGAGATATTTTTATCTGGTCCCAAATTAGAGCCATACTTACCTAAACAAAATAGACCAAACCCGGATATAAGATACTTCTCCGGTCCCGACAACTCTCTTATATCCGGGTTACACTCTGTACTAACATGGGAATATTACAATACATGCATTGTTATTGGATACAGTTAAAACATCAGTTTTATCAAAATCATGTTTATTTAAACACAGCTTTACTTTTTGACTACAGTAAATGAATATATAGTTTGGTCAATGGAGTAGCCAGGGCCGGCAAGACATGCTAATTTTATATCTTGTGTATGATGTGAGCCCCCCCCCCTTAAAATTAGCTTCAAAATTAGGTTTTCGAGAGTCGCATGATACGCGTATATAAGATAGTTATTATTGCACATCTCTTAAGTTTAATTCATAAATTAAGCTTAAGAGATGTGTAATAATAACCATCTTATATATTCGCGTATCAGAAAGACATAAGATAAATAAACTAAACAAAATTATATATTATGTTTGGTATTCAATTTCAGGTATTATTCACAATGGGTCCTTGAATATATGCCCTGAGGATAATGTTTGGCCATGAGTACTATTGTAAAAGCTTTCAAGGCCTAATTAATTTGAGGATATCTAATTAATTTTCATTTCTAATTCAAACAGTAATTGAAGACTGCCACCCAACATTTTTGACATCATGTCATCTTTAATATAAAAAGTGTCACCATTTAGTGACTCCGGTGAAGAAAAAGTTCATTTGTTGAGGAGTGGGAGGTAATAACGGGTGACAAGGTGACAAGGTGACGGGACCGACATATTGTTTGATAGAAATCGGTGACAGTTGTCAATTTCAATTGAACTTCCTCCTCTCTGGGTGATTAATCGGTTTTCATCTTTCATTCCACTTAATTTTTTTGTTTCTTAGCAACGGACTGAATGTCATTTGACTTACTGTATGCGCCAGTCCATTCACGACACAGGCGACTACGACTCTCCACAACTTCCTGTCGCTTGCAGCTCAAAGCAACGTTTGGCTCTTTGCCTTCCTTCTTTGTGATAATGGATGGCAGAACAAGGACAAACCAGTTAGCTAAGTTACTCGCTGTTTTCCCCTGCCTTGAGTATGCTCATGAGTGTTTAAATCAACCAATCAATATATAGTTTGAAGCTATACCCCCAGAATTAGTTTTGGATGAACTTGACAAAACAGTGAAACCATTCCATCTAAAAAATGAAAAAGCTCTTAGACTTATTGAAAAAAAAAAAAAAAAAAATGCAATTAATTATCAAATTTATACTTTGAAAAACTTTTGCAACGAATGCCAAAAACTTGTGCTGCAGTAATCAAGACGAAAGGCGGATATTTTGACGAGAGCAAAATTTAATGTTTTTTTCTTTAGAATAAAAAAATCATGCCTCACTTTTTCTTTTTAATCATGTATAATAATTTTCTCATTTAAATACATTTCAACTGCTTTTGGACCAAATTTAAAAAATTACGATTGGTCGCCTCAAACTTTTGAACTGTAGTGTGTGTGTGTGTGCGCGCTTGAATATATATATATATATATATATATAGCCAGCATATATTCATTCAAACATGTTTCATTGAATAATATAGACATATTGTGGCTACTTATTTTACATTGATCCTTTTCAGTTGTCTAATCAGTTCTTGATGTTAAGATGAAATTCATCAAAGAAAGCATCGTTGTTTATTTTAACCCAAGTACTTTCGACCTTTTCTAAACTCATCTTCCGGGGTAATTACAAAGACAAACTTATTGCAACCGTGATAAAATCTGCATTCTGTAGCCAGAGTGATTTTTAAAAACACGCGCTGTGTTATAGTTATTTTAAAATTATCCTTTGTAGTTACGGAATTTTATAGCAAAGAAGCGTTTAAATATAAGGGAACTGACCGGAAATTGATAGAGATGTAAAATAGCATTACTTGTTATATGCACTTTACTATGCTGTTGCAATATTCGCAATGAATTTTCTTGAGTGTTGGTTGGTTGCTTTTGATAGAGAAATTCTCAAGCATTTGAATTTTTTGCTTATTATTTACGTGGTGTAGTATATTGGTGTTGTCATCAAGTATTTTCTTGTATTGTGAAAGTGAACAGCAATATGTCTTTAAATATTGTGTGATAAAAGTTGTATCCGATAAATGAAGTGTAAGACGTCGTGATAATGTTGTAGTTGTCAAGCCAACATATGTAGTTTTTTTTTGTTATTTTTTTTTACAGAGATACAATGTCCCGAAGGACATATAAACTGGTATGAATTTTTTTTTTTCCCAAAAATACTAATTGACGGAGGTGAGAGGACTAGATCAAGCACATGGGTCTGAAAGTGTACACATCTTCAAGTGTACATATATTACAATTGCTCGTATACTGGATCAATTCGCTTGTGCTACAGGCACCCTATTACAATGGCCTTGAACCAGATGATACAATGACCGACTCTAGAGAGTTTGAAAAGCACCAAATTATTTAATAAGCGTCGACATTAAAGATGAGGGAACATAAATCATGCACTCATTTTCTCAAAAGAAAGGGAAAAGAATGAGGTTATTTGATGTTTGAGTTGGATTAAGTGCCTTGACAAGTCGTGTAAATTAATTACTATTTTTATCATTACACTACACAAACATATTTTATAGCAAATGAGATTTAGAACAAAACAAGAAAATCTAATAGAGAGGGAAAGGGTTTGTATGTTTTAGAAACAATGTTTTGATTGTCGTAAAGGATCCATTTCACGTTGCAAGTCACTATTCAATCAAGAAATGTATCAGTCGAATTTACTTCAAAACGTCTAACTCATCGATTTTTCTCAGAGTTCCATTTATTGGATTTCTTCACCGTATCAATTTTCTTGAGATGGTCTGATACTGTTGAAATACTGAAATTATTTGAGACATTTCTCTGACATTTTGGCATAAGATTTTTGCTCGACTAGTGTTTTCAGATGCTGACATCCAATTGCAGATGGACGTTCTCTATCATTTTCAAGACACGTATCCCCCCTGCGGAACTCCAGAAACCAGCGCCATACTGCCCGATCACAAGTGGATCTTTCACGACATGCTCTGTTGATGTTGGCAGCAGTTTGAGAAGTTTGAATTCATGCAAAAAAGTAAACGCATCTCTTCTTTTTTCATGTTCATGGGTATATAATGTTTTAAGTTAAATTCTGAGAGGTTGACACAGAATTAACAGAGAAAACACTTTAATCATTAGGAATGAGTTATATATTTTTGTACAATTATGATAATAAAATATTAAAACACAAAGTATCTTCTAAAATCAGACATTTATTTTCTGAACAATGTAATAATTGGAAAATGATTAAAAACAAGTCTTTCAAACTATTACAAAACCTCGAAGCCAAAGAAATAAATTTAAGAATAAATATCCATTAATGTATTTTAAAATTCTTGAATAAAATCGAAATTATTCAATGAAGTCTTGTCAATGCAACAATATGAATAAATAAATGCCTATAAAAAACGTCAAACATTTGTAAACGGGGGAATCTTATGGGGAACGGAAAAAATTAAAATATTGACAAGCCGAAGGTGGGACGTTTTAAAAAAAAGTATTCGAGAAGCGATTCTAAGGTAGTTTTCAAGATATTTCGAGATTCCTACAAAGGACTGGATGAAGGAGGAATGTGTGAGAAGATACAAGCGTATTCTCGTCTTTCTAGACTTATACATCAATCAAAGCGGATAATAAAACCTAACTTTTGATATAAAAAAATGACATAAGTAAAAGGTCAGTTTTCTGGTTTACGCTATTTTCGAACAGCGTGGGAAATCGGTACCAACTGTTTCGTGAAAGCGAAACGGAGCAAAGCGAGCGGTGCGTATGCATTATATAATAACTGACCACTCGTATACGAGGATAACCGTCTACTAAGGCGGCTAGCCAATCCCTATTGCAAACGCTCGCTCAGGCACATTTTGTGCTTGCTCAATACCCACAGAGCCCAGCTGTGGTTTATACTGCAACTATGCTGAGCAGACCTTAGTTACAGTTTCTGGGAGAGAGCGTGTTATCTAGTGTGATCAACAATTTGAACAAGGACCAGCACGCTAAAACCCTCAGTCACGAAGACTTATGGCTTCGTGCTAGCACAGCTATTGGCGGCCCCCAAGAGTTCCGTCTACCCAATTTCACTCACAAGCCTTGGGTCAACTCGTGGTATGATTTTTCAGGCACTTTCCAAAGGTGCCGCACGCCGGGCTCGATCCAGTCAGATAATATCAAGAAGTCTCGTTCCTGACAAATCGACCCTGGTGAGATTCGAACCCACGTCTCATGATCAGAAAGCGAAATTTTATATATATATGTGTGTGTGTGTGTGTTTTCTATTTAAACGTTCTAAATAGTGTGAAGGGTCACGTTTTTTTTTGTTTTTTTTTAATAAATAGTGTAAATTTATGTCTCCTGGTCTGTGCACCCGAGTGTCATAATGAAGAAAATGAGTCTTGGTATATTTCCTGTCCCCTGCAATGCACACACACTCTCTCTCTCCATCATAGCGCCATGTCAGATGATGCTACAATCTCAGGGTTTTTTGTGAGGTAGGATAGAAGTTTTCCATCTTCTAGTTGAAGGCTGGCCATTCACTCCAATAAAAAGATCATCCGCTTTTTACCAACTCTCTACAGGCTACATATAACTATTAGGTTGGTACATAAATAATGACGTAACAATGTCGTTTTTGACGTATTTTTTAACGTCAAAAACCGACATTATTACGTCATTATTTTTGCACCAACCTAATATAATCAGCTAAGAGAGAGTGAGAGTCCAAGAAAAACATTTAGTCTACTACTACTACAGACAAAAGAAAATGATTAAATATCGAAAACATAAGGAAAGTTAATTCCTTTTTCATAGCAAAAATATGGAAAATAAGTATAAGTATATATATATTTAAAAAATCCACATTATAACCAAAAACGTTTGAGTTTTCTATCTTTTTAAAATATACTTTTCTCTCGTGGGAACAACTGTAACATCTTTATATACATTATTCGGACTATTGTCCTCATCTTTGTCGCCATATTTATCACAACGTTTCGGCCGTTGTACGCTTCGGTCTTCTTCAGGGGGTTGGGATTTCGAACTGAACCCTTTATTTCGCTCACTGGGGTAGACTGTTCTAGTTCTGAGCGAAATAAAGGGTTCAGTTCGAAATTCCAACCACCTGAAGAAGGCCGGAGCGTACAACGGCGGAAACGTTGTGATAAATATGGCGAAAAAAATGAGGAGAGTAGTCCGAATAATGTAAAATAATGTACATAATACTTCATCTCAGAAATACAGACATCTTTTTATATATATATCACACGTTTCCGGTGTGTTTTTTTGAATTTTAGGTCTGCGAATCGGTAGTGATTTATGCATCAGAAAATAATTCATATTATCTGTACCTCACTCATTTAAACCGTTATTTAACTCCTCTCTTTAAAACTTCTCTCTGTTAAATCTTAATCCCCACCTTCACCTTTAGGCCTTCCTGTTCAAATTTCTTCTATTACACCTCTCTCTAGAGCTTTCATACATTTCTCCTCTCATACTTGTTTCCCACTCCCATACATACACTCTCACTAAAATTTTGTTATTTTATAATCGGAGTTATATTTTCCGATTTCTTTTTGAATTTGTAGGTCTGATGACTTGAATCGTGATTACGATTCCAATGTAATAAATTATAACCATGGAATATTAGTGTTTGAGCCTCTTATTTATATATATATATATATGTGTGTGTGTGTGTGTGTGTGTGTGTGTCTGTGTAGAAGAATGCCGTGCTGATTTGTCCTTTGCTTTTCACTTTACACTCAACTCCTTAACACCGGGACCCGCAATCCTGAAATTTGGCATTATCAAGTTTTCCTTATTGCGATTGATTTCGGTGATTTTTTTTTTATTTTTTTTTTTATTCGATAACAGTTTTTATAACTTGGAAATAAATTTGTCAGTAAGCGAAATTAATTGCGAATTCCAACGAAAGTCACCCATGAAATAAAAATAATTGTTTGCACGGAAAGTAAGGACCTACGTACATCAAACTGTCTTTAAATTAAATGGCGGCAGAAAAATTATCGTTGAACTTTTAAAAGGTAAGCTTAAATATTAATGCAACACTTAAATGCATCGATCAATTTTGACTTCTGTAGTTTATTGATGCTTATTGCATCTAGTCCTCCCTACCTATTGTGATGAAGGCCCAATTAAGAGCCCTCTACAGGAGTTAGTTTAAATGCTGCCCGATAGTATAAGCTATATATATATATATATATATATATATGAATAGTAAGTATACTCATCCGGAAAAAAACCTTAGGTGTATTGGCTTGTAAATGAACAAAACAAACCAAAACTAAAGGAAAATAAAAAAAAGAAAAAACTAAGAACATGTAATATTGGCGAAAATAATCGACCAGAATCCAAAGAAAAAACCTCCGACACGAGAAAATAAAAATAACTAAGCAAAGTGCACAATACGCTAAGTAGAGCAAATCTAACTATAGACCCTGACCATACGCGTAGGTGAAACCTAGGTAGGTTTGCTTGGCTCTTTAGTTTATATACATATAATTTCACTGACCCATATAGAAAAAAGGTGATGTTTTCTATATATTGCACCAAACTTCACTTTCTGTTTTGTTTTTCCTTATGGTAGGCGGAGAACAATATTTAACGTAAAAGACCCCTAATCTCTTTTAGAAACGCAAATAATAGAACCAATATAAAGGGGACCTTCTTCCTCATGAGAAAATACCGCTTTATTTCTTAACAGAAACGAAAGATAGGTGAATAAATTCATTTTCCTTTCACCCTCGGGCGAAAATAATTCAAGTTGGCTTTAGATTTCCACAAGGAAGAGCAACGTTATTGCTTTGACAAATTTCACATCTGGAAAAAAAAAAAGAAAAAAAAAAAAGAGGAATCAAAAAATCCCCTACAGGAAACATTGGCGATGCAACGAAAGTCACAAATTTTATTCTCAGCACTGAAAACAGTCGGCTTCTGGCAGTTCATTTCAACAAAGCATTTTGCACTTAATTCATGAAGATTATATTTCAGAAGGTTATAAAAATACCTATATATCCAAAAATTTTCACGATTTCTTTTTTTATTTATCTCGTCTTATATTCAAAATATACCTGTATATATTGTGGAGTAATGACGGAAATAAACACCAAGGCTGTCAATCATGAAGAAAAAAAGGGGTTCTGAGTCGGAGGTATCGTGCGTCCTTCCGGTTAATAAATTAATCATTTGAAAAATAGTTAACACTTTCCAACTAACAGGTCGCCGACAATTAAAAAAACAAAAAAGATGCTTCGCAATCCCTTTGAAGAGTATTTAAGCAAAGTTCCTAGACGGCGAAAAGCAGTAAAGAACGGTAACAGTGCACGACGGCAGCTTTTTCTTACTCATTCATCCGTTTTCCTTACGAAGCTACGTGACACTTACACTTTCTTCCTCTCTTTTTCACTCATACACGCAAAGAAATCTCTTTATCTTAACAAAACAACTACAAACAAGGAACTTTAAGACAAGAATCTTAACACTCATGCACGCTGAGAAAAATTTAATTGTTTAAACATGAAAATAAAAATATTTTATATTTTTATATTTAAAATCCTTTCTTTATGTTGTGGGTTGATTCAAGTCCGCCACAATGTAAACATGTTTAGCATAAACGCCTCGCATATCAATTACTGACGAGCGATTTTGATCTTCGTGAGTGCCCCCATATTTATGGCCGTGTGCCAAAATACATTGCGTATATAATGGAGTAGAGTAATGGCTATTCATTACTCTACTCCATTATATACGCAATGTATTTTGGCACACGGCTCGGATTGAGAAATCGGAGAGCCGAGTTCGAATTCTAGTTGAATCCAATACATTCACTTACGTGCTAATACCGTTGGGAAAGGTATGAATCCTCTTCTCTCTCCAGCTATGGGTAAAATAGTAGGATGGCAACTGGTCTACCGCAGAAAGAACTGGCAACCTACTGCGGGAAAAAATCTGCCTCGTCAGTCATATATCAAAAGATACATGATCGCCTAAGCGTGACACATCACTGACTGATATAATGATAAGCAATCCATTTTCTATAATCGAGCTTCCGAATCAAAATCCTTTTTCGAGTGAACATAATGTTGAATGCTTATATTTAGTCATCATATTTTTGCAAATGCATTCAAAGAGATTCCGTATCATTACGGGTTACGACTACAAATTAAAGGTTTCAGTGTCAGGTTTAGAGACGGTATCGTCTTGCTGTTGACAGTAGCGTTTCTCCACCAAGCAGATGCAAGATATGATTCAAAACAACAGTCTGCTCTTGTACGTACGGCCATTTTTTTTTTTTAACCATCACCTCGTATTATAAAGATTGGATTTTTTGTTGTCAAGGTGTTCTCCCTTAACATTTTATCACTCTGTATGTGACTTCATATGCTATACAAAAAGTTTATCCTAGCACTGAAGATGACTGATACCTGAAAAATAGTGAGTTTGAATTTCATAGTTGTGTTGTCATATCCTGCTATGGCAACAGAAAACAACTTTGAAATCAACAATAAAGAGATTGTAATTGAGGCCTTGAAAAAGAATGCAGTGGAAAAAGAAAATGTTAATGCAGAATGTTGAAGGTTAATGCTTACAGCATCTAGCGTTCTTAAGCAGTCTCCCATCTAAGTGCTCATTAGGCGAGGGGCTTTTTAACTTTGAACGAAAACCGGGCCTTTCAGCGTGATCTACCCGTAAACAATTATGCCATACATTGCAACATATATTTTCATATTTCTTTTATTCACAAGAAATTTTATAAACCTTTTTCAGGTATCTGTCATGGCTGATAATCTTCTTGGTATTTCAAACTAAACCTATTATTCAATCCACAAGGGTGTAGAATAGATTTTTCTGAATTCCCTGTTCATGCTGGAGGATCATTCCATTTAATTCTTTTGGACAAGGGAATAACGACTCTGTGAATTGAATGAAGGGCTTGATTTGAAATTTCCAGAAGGTCACTAATTATGACAGCCAACTAGAGGACTGAGGGTACAATGGTCAAAACACTGCAAAAACAAAAACTAACATTAGGACAACAATCAGAGTAAGTTAGTGTATAATAATAATAATAATTATTATTTTTATTATAATAATTATTATTATTCCTTATCTCAATATTTTCAGATAAAAATTACGTGAATTTATTTTTCTTGTAGAGATAGTTTTAAATGAAACTAGTCAAGAATGATTGCGGAGGAGGAGAAACCTGGACAGGGCAATTGAAACAATACTGTATCATATGCAGTGCCGGATATACATATAAGTTAGTATGGGCTTCAGCCCAGGGGCCCAAGACTAGAGAGGCCCCCAAGGGCTATCTAGTCATGGGCCCCTGATAAAACTAAAAAAAAAAAAAAAAATAAAGAAAGATATAAAAACAGAGGAGATTTGTTTATTTTCAGATTTAATGGGGGTCCTTTGAAGTAATTTGAAATAACAGACTATTTGGACCGCTCCAGTTGGAGTGTTTTTTTTTTTGTTTTTTTTTTTTAATTTAAGTGGGCTCCATTTAGAATTTGATGCATCTTTTTTAAAGCATCATCCAAAAATATAATTTTTTTATAAACACAAAGGCGGGCAATATACGTTATTAAGCGGGGTGGGGTCTATTAGCCCTAGGCGGCCAATTATAGTTTAATTCTGACCCCGATTATATATATTTTAAAACATTCATTTTTTTCTAGCTCTTTGAAATAAATGATACACAAAGTGATTCTAAAATATACGTTGTCCTAGTTAAAACCAAAACACTTCTAATTTCTTTCTATTGAGTCTTTTTTTCACTAGCTACCTACTGAGATCTATCGACTATAAATTTAAAGTACGGAAGCAAACATCAAATAAAAAAATAAAAAAAAAAAGAAACAATTATTTACATTCGGACATTTTGGCCGCTATATCCTCCTGACTTTTTCTGGTGTCTCTTGATCCAGGTAGCCTTCAGAGAATTTCGAACAAAACCCTTTATAAAATCAACGGGGGTAGAGTGTTCTCGTTATTTGTCTATTTACCCGGATCAGCAGACATCTGAAGAAGTTCAGAAGCACAGCTGCCGAAACACTTTGATAATAAGAAAACATGTCGACATTAGTCCGACTGTAAATAATGCTAATGGTAATATTAGCAGTTTCCTTATAAGGAAAAATTTGGCATTTATTGACCGAACACCCAGTGCCACCCTCGCTTGAAATTTATAAAATATTTCTCTTAAATCAGTTTTTCGGAAAATAGGTTTCTCAAGTCCAGTAGCTGTTATCATTCTTTCCAGTATTGATGGAGATTTCATTCAATACCTGTCTATATTTCTGAGGTAAGGTATTGTAACTATTTACATCGTTCGGGTTGTTAAACTAATCTTTATGCAAGGACGTTTCGGCCGTTGTACGCTCCGGCCTTTTTCAGGTGAATTAGTTCACGGCTGTAAATTATTCTAATTCCACATGCTACCCACCCTTTTTTTTTTTTTTTTTTTTTGGTTATCTCACTATCAGTTTAGTAATTAAAATCTCCTAGTTTTTGTTCCCACTTCTGTGGCCAGGTATTGAGTCACTTTTTGGATTACTTCAACCAGTGCTTTTTATCTACTGAGCGGTGTGTCCCCAAGAACACAATTAAATAGGAAGTTTCCTTCCTAACCTTTTGTTTAAAGTAGAGTGGAAGATCAACATTTTTTTTTTCGTTGAATTACATGTGCTATCCATTTTAATTGTAGCTGTTGTTGAAAGTAATGGGGGTAATGTTATTTCGTACAGTTCTTTGTGATTCTGTAACGTCAGTTCAAAAGATTTGAAGAAGGATAGACTGTGATGAAACCTACAAGCTTCATTCGCTCAAAACTATTTTCCCCATTGATTTTAGAAAGCGGTTGTATACATCCGACAGTTTAGATATTTCTGGACTAGTTCAGCGCTATGCATGACATCCATATCAAAGTCTCGCCAGATCAAGACTAAGAACATGACCTCAGTTTTTAGATTAACGTTCTGATTTTTGTTTAGCAATTTGTGAAACTAAGCACAGTCAATTCTAGATTCAATTTCCTTTTCTCATTAACTGAATTTGTTATAACTTGTCCATACACAGAGGTATTTGAGGTGTTTACTATTTATTAATTCCACATCCTGAGTTCATATGATAGATTTGGAGTAGTTGTCATGACTGCTTTCATTCAAAGCCCAGATCATATATTCTGTTTTGGAAAAGTTTATATCAAGTCCTATTTCTGATTAACTTCTAATTCTAGAAATTCAAACATAGATTAGTTAAATAGAAATTGGGGCCGGTTTCTGCCAACACAGAAATTAATGTATGCGACTGATGACCAAGATGGATGACTGATCGATGCCTACAAAAATTAGTTGTGTAAGTTTTATTAACTGATGAGCCTATCTTTCTCTAACCCCCATATCCTTGATTCGACGAAAAATAATATATTGCTAGCCTCATAGTCAGGTTTCCTTTTAATGGAAGAAAACATATTTGTGGGAAACTAATTAATTTTTTTCTTGCTAGGGATACGTGGAGAGTCTGAAGCCAAATTAATGGGGAGACATATTGCTTTGCAAGGAAATGAAACTAAAAGAAAAAAAAAAAAAGGAAAGTGAACACCGGAAGTTGAAGCAATGGGGATAAAATCGATAAAAATTGGAAAATAAATAATATTTCAAATAAAAACAAAAAACAAAATCTCTTAAATCAGAGCAAGTAGCAAGAGATTAATTAAACATGAGCCATGTGACCAATGTGTAGACAAAAGAACTGGAAAGGAAATGAGCCCAGAAGGAAGTTGCTTACCTTGAAGTATGTAAGGGACTGGGGCAAAGTGAACAAGCTCGAAATGAAATCTCAAAGGACAATGAAGGGAGCGGAAACAGATGGGGCACAGTTTACCAAAGAGAAAATGTCGAAAGCTGAAGTGGCGCAGGGAATCTAGAACAGAGAGAGAGGGGGGAAGAAAGATGGAGAGTGTAAGAAAGACAAAAGTGGTGGTAAATCGAGAGAGAGAGAGAGAGAGAATCGCGCGATCGAGAGAGAGAATCGCGCGATCGAGAGAGAGAGAGAGAATCGCGCGATCGAGAGAGAGAGAGAGAATCGCGCGATCGAGAGAGAGAGAGAGAATCGCGCGATCGAGAGAGAGAGAGAGAATCGCGCGATCGAGAGAGAGAGAGAGAATCGCGCGATCGAGAGAGAGAGAGAGAATCGCGCGATCGAGAGAGAGAGAGAGAATCGCGCGATCGAGAGAGAGAGAGAGAATCGCGCGATCGAGAGAGAGAGAGAGAGAATCGCGCGATCGAGAGAGAGAGAGAGAGAATCGCGCGATCGAGAGAGAGAGAGAGAGAATCGCGCGATCGAGAGAGAGAGAGAGAGAATCGCGCGATCGAGAGAGAGAGAGAGAGAATCGCGCGATCGAGAGAGAGAGAGAGAGAGAATCGCGCGATCGAGAGAGAATCGCGCGATCGAGAGAGAATCGCGCGATCGAGAGAGAGAGAATCGCGCGATCGAGAGAGAGAGAGAGAGAGAGAGAGAATCGCGCGATCGAGAGAGAATCGAGAGAAAGAGAGAATCGGGAAAGGGAGAAATATTCCAGCGATCAACAAAGAGACTCTAAAGAGATGTAATCGAGGGAGAAATAATGGAGCGATTGACAGGTTGAGGGAATCGAGGGAGAAAAAAAAAAAAAAAGAAATCGGGAGATTTGAGGGAGAAAAATCTATCAATCAAGTTTAGATCTAGAAGAGACAGGAAATAGTGGAGAGCCATGTTAGCCCAATTTGTGAAGGGACACGGCTCATAAATGATGATGCCTCATATGACACAAAGATGAGTGATGAACTGTCCAAAAATTGATTGGTACTTTTGGCTTTTGTATTTGTGACCAAAAATTCGAATGAAATGTACAAGCTATTGACCCAGTTCAAACGCGTGATAACTTCAATAGTGCGGCAAAAGTTTTGAAATTAGTGATTTATTTTGTCATTTTTCATTGATAGGTGACCGAATTTTATTGCATCTTCGCTATGGTACTTAGACTTTTTTTTAAATTCAGGTGCAGGACTCAATTGGTGTCGAGATCTCATCAATTTATAGGCAAGATGGATGTATGTAACCTTAAGTTCTATGCAAACAGTTTCTTTTACCGTATTTTTCGCTTGTGGAACTTCCTTCCGGTTCCATACTTTCCAGCCAACTTTAATCTGCATTTAAATGCAATGTCAATCACTATCTCCTGTCCCCCTGAATGTTTGTTCTCACTCCTTAGTAATGTTTTTATTTCTAATTCTTCCACACCCAGTAACCCCTTGTGGCTTTAATACTTTGCATGGGGTGAAATCTATTTAAAAAAATAGTTTTTAAATAACAAAATCCAAATATCTGTGAATGAAATTGCCCGAACATAATCCAACCGAAATATATATGGTAAGGAATGGTAGTGGTGCTGATAGTAAATTTAAAAACCAACCCCCCCCCAAAAAAAAAACGCTGAGTCCCCGGGATACACAGGTGGTAATTTGGTCGAGTCCCTTGGAAATTCAATGGTTCCCAACTAATTATTAAAATTTCTTAAAAACCTTTGGAGACAGGGCCATTTTTACAAGCCCTTACTTGGAACACAAAAAAATCGATATAAATAAAATCACAAAATATAGCAAACTATCATAGAAACCGCCATTGAAAGGCCCAGATGTACAAAAAGATGCGAGAAGCAATATGGTAAGCTGGCTGGTTTTAATACTTGTATTATCGAACCGATGGATCTTTTTGGACGTATGCCGTTTCTTAAGGGTTTTTAAATTAGTTAAACTGTAAGGCTACAGACTAATTTTTTTTTAAATCATCGTCTTAAACAAAAAAAAAAAAAAAAAAAAAATTTTTAATGATACCTAATCACTTAAATTGACATAACTTTTTTTTTTTTTTTAATAAATTCAAAACAAATACGGTATTTACACTTGACGCAAATCACAGTTCATAAAATTTATTTTTAAAATTATGACAATTTTTTTTTGTGGGGGGAGGGGTTTCTTTTGTTTTTTTGTTTTTTAATTAACAGATCACAACAGCTATTAGGGAGATGTGATTATACTTTAATGTTTAAAAACATTATTCAGTATTGTTTAGGTAATAAGCATTATTAGTACAAATTCCTTTTCCCACAATATGTGGAAAAAGGAATTTTCGACAATATACGCATTTTTTTACGTATTTATGGTTACTTTTTAACTTTTATCAAAAACAATCTTGTACATGTAGTTTTGGATAATATTATACATTAATTACATTAATTAGTAACTATTTGTGCTCAGTTGTTGACATTTAATAACTATTTTGATGATGTGTTAAAATTTTGGAATAATGCAATAAAAATTTAAATTTCATCTGTTAGATGTCACGATCTGTAAATACAAAAATATATTTAAAAAAATATATAAAAACGAGCCAAGAGGGAGTCTGATAAAGTGACAGTGATGTCTATTTCATGTCACCCACGCATCCTTCCTTCTGCCCAGTGAAAGAAGGGACGAGTAAGTGAAAGGAAGAACTATTAGGTTGGTGCAAAAAATGATGACGTAATAATGTCGTTTGTTGACGTATTTTTTAACGTCAAAAAACGACATTATTACGTCATTATTTTTGCACCAACCTAATAATAAAAAGTATTTGAAAGAATAACATCAAATCATTAATGCAGTATTTATTATTTGTAATTACAAAAAATATCGGCCTCTCTACAGTCGGTACCAACCCATACAGGTTAATTCCTTTTGTCTGAAGACATTTTTTGAGCTCTGGTAATAAATGTTATCTGAACAGTGAACTGAATGTTAAAAATACAAATGTCTCCGCTTGTTAACAACATTTTGTGCTCATAGTTTTTATTTAAAGAGTATGTTAGTTAACAAAAATACAAAATATTTAAATAAAAATGAAATATTTATGTACTAATTACCATCAATAGGTCATTTGAAGATGATTCAAATTTGGTTACAGAAACAATCCTAATTAGTTACATTTAGTTTTTTTTTTTTTTTTATCTTTTGTGCAGTGTGTCACTTTTCATGAAAAAATTTAGTTGCGTTCCTGGGAGACATAGATGGGAAAGTTACTGCGTCCTTTAAGAATTGTTGTGTTAGGAACGCAGGGCGCTCACCTACCAACATCTCTGGAAGGGTTCGTTAACAGTTAACTAACTTGTATATATGGATCACAAATAGAATTTAAATTTTAGTTAAATTAAAAACGGTAAAATTCAAAATAATTTCAATTTGGAAACGGTTCATTCTCCCCAAAACGACGTACTGAATTAAGATTATTAGAGGTGGGGGCACCCAAAGGTGGTGTAATGACTAGCAAGCTTGTCTCGTTAGAACAATTACGACTGAATAGTGAGTTCGATCATCACTATTCATTCCATTTCAACATCAGTTTGTTGATGTTGAAATTAAATTCAACACCCCAGTGAGGATCTTGTGCTATATCTAAACTATGCTTGAAAAATCACTATAAGATATGAAAAGGTGCTGAAAAGTTCTCGACCCAACAAAGAAGCCTCCTCGAGCAACAATAAAAAAGCATGTTTTCGCAAAATGGTTATATTGAGGGCCGAGCGGAGAACTTTTCGCTGATCACGCATGAAGGGTTAACAATAAAAAAAAAAAAAAACAAAAAAAAACGGGGTTGATCATACTTATAAAACCCAAGTTTGTGTGTGTGTGTGTGTGTGTGTGACGTTTATATATTGGATCGGATTTCCTACATTTTTCAACCGATTTCAACAAAACTTCACAGGACTACGTAAAATTACATTGCGGTGGTTCTGACAGTGCCAAAAAAATTGGAAAAACAATTGTTTTTGCACAAAATCAATTTGAAAACACGATTAAGAGCCATCGCAAGAATGAAAGGGGGGTCAACTCATATGGAGTTATACTTATCATAAAACCCAGGTTGTTTGTGTGTGTTCGTTTATATATGGGATCGGATTTCCTACATTTTTCAATCGATTTCAACAAAACTTCACTTTTTTTTTTTTGGCAGGTAGTGTTTCTTATTGTCTTGCACACTTTTTTTCTTTATTTTTACATTCAGAATGCTTTAAAAATTCCATTTACAAGACAATTGTTTATAATAAAATTCTATTTAATCGGTAGACTCATAACGATTGAAAACAATGTTTTTGTTCGAGTTTGGGTTTGACCAATTCGTAAAAAAAGAAAAAAAAAAAAAAAAACTAATTAAGACATTCGTGTCCGTCAACCTTAAACAATAATCTTTGTCAATTTTATTTTTCAGTCTTGATGATGGTCGATACTTGATCTATCTCTTACTGTTACATCCCCGGGTAACGCCGGGCTCTACTGCTAGTTGTTAACATTTCCGCGTACTTGTGAATCATCTGTCGTCACTTTTTAAAAAGTGTTTCTTGCGGGTTATCTATCGCCACCTTTTACTTATGGTTAATCATCGATACAATTTTGTTGAGCCAGATACCGAAGTCCACACTGATCCGACGGAGTCGACTCATTCGACGCCACCCTGCGGACTATCGACGCGTTTATGCCCACCCCACCAAATAATACTATTAATGTCTGTTATTTGGAGAAATAAATATAATTTAAGAAACAGAGTATATTTTTTTTTTTACACATCTGTATTTGTGAAAAAGTTAGAAAATTAATTTTAGATGTAGTGACAGAAAACCCACAAGTACCCATTTCTAAATTTCTGGTATGAGGAGCTATCAATATTTACATTTGAACTCATGTCCTCATCTTCAAGTTTATTATTACAACGTTTCAGTTGTTTCGCCTTCTGGTCATCATCAGAGTAACATTCAGGGAATACATGGTTATTAAAAAAGAGGCAGATTCCGAAAATTCCATAAAAACAAATGCTAAGAGACAGAAAAAGGTTCAAAGTTAATAAAATATTAGGTTGGTGCAAAAATAATGACGTAATAATGTCGTTTTTTGACGTATTTTTTAACATCAAAAAACGACATTATTACGTCATTATTTTTGCACCAACCTAATAGATGACAATTTTTTTTTCCATCTTGTTTAAATGCTACTTCTTTTTTTTTTTTTTTTTTCCCAGATTTTGTATAAATTTAAATTTTTATAAAAAAGAGAATCATGTTCACCCTCTGTGGCCTCTTAGATCACCAGATCACATACGATTTTTATGTGAAGTTATATAAAAGAAATGATGTTTGTTCTACTCATGCCTACTGCTCGAGATTTATTGCGTTAACATACAGCAATTGTGGCAACCTATGCCTTCTACTCTTGAAGATTTGAGACATCGAATTGTTGAAGCTGTGAAGTCAATATCCCCAGATCAATTCATTCGAATGTGGTAAGAAGTGGAATACTGTTTTGATGTTTGTCTCGCAACACATGATGCTCAGGTTGAGTGCATATATAAGTGGAACAACCTTAAAATAATAAACTTGGAATCTTTTCCTATCCAGTAATATTTGTGTTTATTAAATTTTCGAATTCTGCTCTATTTTAATAACCCTGTATGTGTAGGAACAAATAGGAAATGTTTATATCCTATTATTCTGCCGATTTCTGATCTATATTTGATCCCAATTCATACATGTATATTTAGGCAGCATATCTTCATTCATACATGTTTCATTGAATAATATAGACATATTGTGACTACTTATTTTTATACTGATCCTTTCCAGTCGTCTAATCAGTTTCTTGATGTTAAGATGAAATTTATCGGGGAAGGTACCGTAGTTTTTTTTTTATTTTTATATTTAACGCAAGTACTTTCGACGTTTTCTAAGATCGTCTTCAGGGGTAAATTACAAAGACGAGACATGCTATTGTAACTTCGATAAAAATCACTATCACAACAGAATGCAGATTTTATCTGCGCCTTCCTTGATGTATATAAAAGACAAGAGGAAAAGCTTACTTCAAACGAAAAGTGGTTACTCGTATTTTAAATACACGCCTCATTGTTATTTATATTTTAAACAGTGTATTACGTCTATCGCCTTGCGCATTCGAGCAATCTTAAAGAAAATGTGCTCTCTAACAGGGATTGAACCTGCATCCCCCTTTGACACGACCTTCTTTACCACTCCGTTACAGTTGGAGCGTCTATTTCAGATACAAGTATCCACTAAATAATAACGTTTGCAGTAATAAAAATGTCAGATTAAAAATAAATCCATAATATATATATTTTTTTTTATACACAATAACATTTTAATTGACTTAAGAAATCTTAAAAATAAAAGTAATAATTTGGAGTAATTAAATAAGTAATATTTTAATAAATTGTTGACGACTGATGTCGGACGTAATGATTGCAATGAATGAAATACGATTCTATCACCAACATTTATTTTATTGAGATAAATGATACTGACAAAAAAGAAGTTTTGTAAATGATCTATAAAGACAGTTTACTTTTGTTTGAATTTATTTTTCATCCCTTTTAGCAAAATTTAAAAACTCAAGGACGCAAAAATACAACATGGCGGACGAAAGTTAAAAGCAGTTTTTTTTTTTTAAAGATAAATATCTAGGCCATGGGACTGGAGACTTTATGATTACATCTAAATCAAAATCATTTCTAAAATAATTAAACACTAACCATTGCCTGACATCTACTTGAGATGGTGCTTGAATTAATTCCTAATGACCATTTTACTTTCTGAGTTTTTATGCATTTCTAAAACGTCCACCCATTTACAATGCGCTTCCAAACCGCCCAACCCCGCCTCCAAACCGCCCAACCCGCCTCCAATCCGTTCCTCAACCGTCCACCCGTCTGTAATGTGTTTTTAGATCATCTATTAGTCTGCAATGTAACCTAGTTCTATCTGCAAAATTTCATTTGTATCCTGAACTTTGACTATCCCCTTCATGACGTGGAATTAGTAAATTCTTAACATTTCAAATATCTCGGTGTGGAGTTCAATTACACCAAATTTAGTTTGGGGGATAGAGAAATTGAACAAAGAATAAGTCTGCGCTAGGGGTAGTTTCACCCAATACTACAAGTTGCCACATAACTAAAACATTTACCTAAGAACTTGAGTCATGTTCTTAAATAGACTCGTCAGATCAAGATTTTCATATGGATGTTATGCATGCTTAATGTCAATCATACCGATAAGAATGTAATAGCTATTTTTCTAACTCCTGCCAGTAGATATGGCCGTATGGTTTGCCCAAGTCCATCTGCATTTTTCTCTGTCAATCATTGTGGCATATATTTCAATTATAAATTTTATAAGGCTGTGATATAAAGCTTTCATTGATCACTGAAATGAAATTCTAATGTTCCAATTTTGAAATTAAACTTAATTTTTAAACTCATTTCTTCAAAAAACGTTAGTGATTTAGAAAAAAATATTTTGTGTCACTATTCATCATATCAAACCCCAACTTCCAAATTGAGTGCAATACCACAGTTCCAAAATTGACCTACCCTAATGGCCATATGGTTTGACCAACTTCTTACCATCTACATTTTCTCTGTCAACCATTGTGACATGTCATTGACAAAAATATTTTATTTAGATATCTAGAAATGGGATAAAGTGCAGTTGTATGAATTCATTTTGTTCCCAATGGCATCTGTGTTAATTGAATAGAAGCAAATTCAATTAAAATTTGAACTCAGTCCTCCAATATTTTTTTTTATACTGATATCCATTAAACAAGCAATAATTGCCCAGATTTGAATAGAAATGGAGTTCTGAGACGGATAAGAAAAATGAATTGAGAAAATTATGGTGTAAACAATTGTATTCATTCAAAACAAAAGGTGATATGAGCCCAAAACTGAGGACAAAGAGCCCTGAAATTTCTGTTCCCAGTTATGTTCTTAAATAGCCTGGTCAGATTGAGACTTTCATATGGATGTCAATGCATGGTGTCAAACACATTCAGAAATTTCTAAACTGTCAGCAGTATACAGTTGCTTTCTCCCATCAATGGTTAAAAAAGGCTTTGAGTAAATGAAGCATGTAGGTCTTAGAGAGGACCATCCTTCTTCAAACCTTGTGGATTGGCACTACAAAATCACAAACAAAGAACTGTACCAAATAACAGAAACCATATTACTTATAGACTTTCAGCAGCAGCAACAATTACTATGGATAGCACATGCTATCTCAAAGGTTTTCATTTATCCAATTATAGATTTTATTGTCTTTTCCTTACTTCTGGACAGTAGGTGGTTGCTTTGAAACTCTCACATCTTGATTTTACTACTGATACAGTTGTTAGTCATAAAAACTGCTACTCACTCCAGTCATGTTCTTAAATAGCTTTGTCAGATTGAGACTTTCATATGGATGCCATGCATGGTGTCAAAGTGTACGTCTCTTTATTAAAATATCCTTCAAAAATAAAACATACTTTTCTGAAACTTTATTTGAGGAATATTAGCCGATTTAAAGTTTAATTAATCCAATTTGAAACAAATATTACTTTAAGTTTAAAATATTAAAGAAATATATTTTTAACAAAACGGTAGGTGTTTATTTAAGGGGTTGACAAATGGAAGTTTATCTATTTTTTTTTTCTACAGTGTATATATCTGTAAAAGGAGCACCCTTTTTAATATAATTTTAAACTCCCCAGTAATCTTAAAAATTTAGCAAGATAATGTCTGTAATCTAATGTTTTATTGAATTTTAGGTACTTTTGCTTTAAATTTACTATAGTTATCACTCTTATTTTCTCTATAATGTCATGGATGGACATTTGTATTTATAAAAATCATTACGCTTACACACACAAATTATTTTTATTAAATATTGATTGCTGAATTGTAGTAAGTATGATTAGTAAATATAGTTTTTACTTCATAACAATATCACCTCACTGGTACATATTAATACAGAAATTTAAAAGATTTAAAAATATAAATTATTCTAATTAAAAAATTTCAAGTGAAAACAATTCTTGTAAAAATTCATGACTCATCAAAAAAGAATTTTCTTAAGACAATAATGTCCATAATATATCTTATTCATAAAAGCAATTAAAAGCTTTTCTAATTAAAATGTCTTAGATTTATGACATTCTTTATTTTATGATACAGAGTAGATTTTCGGTCATTGGTTGTCCTGTTTGACAAGAAAAAAATGATTTAAATTCTCCAAGGAGTTCTGCTTTTAATTACTATAAACATTAAGTGGTATGAATTTTGTGAAATTTCATAAAGTCAGGTGTAACAGATGTAAAAAAATGATATTAATCAAGATTTTCTAAAAACAAAACATTCCTAAAATAATTCCATTAATTTGTAAATAAGTCCTAAATGTTTCATTAAAATCTGACAATGATTCGATTATTGCAAGAATTTTCAAATCAACGTGTTTTTCCCCTGCAAAAAAGACACTTAATATTTCCTATGCCAATCTTTGGTCCCCTGATGACACAAGAAAAACAAGACTTCACCAAGATTTTGAACGTTCTGAAAAAGGATAAAAAAAAAATAAAAAAAAATTCAAAATATCCTTTGGTCTTACTTCTTAGTTTTAATAATAACTAAAATTTTGACGCTATTACATCATCATATAATGTCGTTTTTTGACGTATTTTTTAACGTCAAAAAACGACATTATTACGTAATTATTTTTGCACCAACCTAATAGTAATTTACAGTATCAATCACCAGAATGATAATTGATAGTTTATGCATAAAAATACTTATCTATACCTATTTGAATCAATTGGGTGTTTGTTTTCATCCAGGGACCATAAAAAATTGACTTATTTCAAACCCAACAGAAACAATTCAAGAGAAAAATTTTTTTTTTTTTTTTAAATTTAGCCATGCTGTTAAAATATGACAAACACTGTGCTTGTCAAAGAAGAAAAGAAAATACATTTTTTTTTTTTTTAAAGACTCCAATATTTTAAAATTAGGGATGTTAAAATTTGCCCAAGACTATGGGAGAACAAAAAGATCATATATATATATATATATATATATATATATATATATATATACACATGCACATTGAAGATCTGTTAGGTGAAATGTTGGTACGTAGGTCCTGGCTCATTTTTTAAGATTTTGTTCTACTTAGTGTATTGAGCATCAACATTTTTACTTAATTTACTCTGCCGATGTTTTTTCTTTTAGCTAAGCATTGCAGTGCTGATTGATTACTTTTGACCAATACAGATGTCTTTAGTTTTTTTTGTTTTTGTTTTTTTATTGAAATTTTTTTACCCCTAATATTGGTTTGTTCAAATATATTTTTATTTAGAAATTGTATAATCCGTTTTTTGTTTTTTTTTATTCACATCACCCAAGTATAGGTATTAAAATAATTATATATATATATATATATATATATATATATATTTAAAGTATGCTATATTTATGGGATAAAGTGCTCAATATCAGAGAGAGCATATGTAAATATGAATATAAAAGTGAACATTGAAGTCAATACTCAGAGGTGACAGGCTGTTTCATGCTAGACGTAATTGTCAGGCACGACGATTGCGTCTAGCATGAAACAGCCTCTGAGTGCTGACTTCAATGTTCACACACACACACACACTATATATATATATATATATATATTATATATATATTATATATTATATATTATATATATATATATTAGGTATGTCCACTTTTTCGCTAAGATTTTCAATATCCAAGTTTAAAATGATGAATTTTTAAAAATGAAAATGCATTCTTGAAGATTTCATTTTAGCTTTAATTGAAAGCTAAATGAATAAATTTACTTTTTCCAGTAAGTAAAATACTCTGGTATATTTAAAATAGAAATTGCAATGATTAGAATCTCCACTTTTTGCTCACTTTCAGAAATCGCTTAAATTCAGCCATTTTTGACAGATTTGTAAACAAAATTTAATTTTAATTTTATTCTCAGTTAAAAAAATCTTCCAAGAATAAAGCATATTTTTTTTAAAACTTATATTATAATTAGTATTGCCTACCATATTTACTCGTGCATAATATGAGAAATTTTGAACGAAAATTAAAGCCAAAAATGTGGAGTGTATTATACACAAGTATGTTTTCAGAAATTTTTTTTTTTACTCAGCTTAAAAAAAATGCTGTAACTTGAAACAGCAACCTTGCAAATACACTCCGTTTACACAATAGATAATAAAACACAAAGTAGGCAGGCGTTTATAAAAATTGTTTACAAAAAGGTATTTGATGTGTTGGCAAATTTTGTCCTTTGGGAATCAGCAGTAAATTCACCGAAATTGATTAAAAATATTAATAAAGGGAATACATAAGAACTGTCATGTGTTGTTTTGATAACATTAAATGTTACAACAAAGGATATAAGTTTTGAAATGGAAATTTGCAGAAACATGCAATGGCTAAAACATCTGGTTCATTTCTTTTCTTTAATATCATGAAAAATTATATTTAGTATATGTGTTCAGCAATGAGATTTAAAAAGATAATATGGTACAGCTTTAAAAAATGACATTAAAATGGCTGTACTACAGGGTTGTGTAATATACTCAAGAATGTAATTTATTCCCTGTCTTCAGCATCAGAAATACGGTCTGTAATTATGCTCAAGTCAATACAGAAGAAAATATAGTCTGACACAGGAGTTAACTATTAGTCAATGAGGATTTACTGAGGCGTGGTTATCACCCCCTGTGCTGTAAGTGAAGCCATGTTTTTCCAGATTTAAGATGGGAGAAGTTGTTCAGCCCCGTGTATTCCAACCCTGGGACAGCACCTTCCTTATTATACTAAAGAGGTTGGGTTGGTGTAATACTAATGCCAGCGTGAGTGGTGGTGGGGGCTGGACAAAAAGCAATTTTTGTCCTTGGCCCATGCATACAAGTATGAATATAGTGCTTCCCACATTAAAATGACCTTGTGGGAGGCCAGGTAAACATCTAATTACTTGTCCATGGAGTCACTTTGATGAGTTGTACTAATAGTTAGCAAGCTGTTCTGGCTAGGTCAATTATGACTGAGTAGTGAGTTCGAGCCTCACGGGGTGCTCTATACTTTCGGCCTTATGCCACATCTAAGTTATGCTTAGTAAATCACTAATACTTACCTGCCACTTTTGCAGGGAAAGTTTCAAAATAATATTAAGCTTGAGCACCAGAGGGCCATCACCCCAAGGCAATATTTCCCTTTGGGGAGGGAGCTGGGGGTCATTACCTGGTGCCTGAGGCATTCTCACTAAGGTCAGTGCTGAGTGGGGGGGGAGCAATTTTCTTTATTATTACTGTTAAATCTACTTTAAACCTCAACCTTGTGTCACACTTGTCGACTGACAAGTAATTAATTTAAAATAATGAATATGAACACATTCGCCACGAGTACTTAGTTGCAGTTAAATTTGTTGCTTTTATAGAGTTTCTGAAAAAAACAAAAAAAAAAAAACAAAAAAAAAAAAAACAAAAAAAAAAAAAACTCTTTTCAAAATTTTTAATAATGTATTTGACTCAAAGTAAAGAAGCTGTGGGTTACCCCAACTTGGCTTTGCCAAAAATGCTCATTAGTGTGCACTCTGTAAGTCTATAAAAAGGCAAGCATATTTTCTCTTTTTCTTTTCAACTCTTGCTTCCAGATATAGTCAAATGTAGACAAAGAACACTGCTGATGGGGCACATTCCCTTCCATGGTCCTCTGTTGATTTTTTTAACTTTCTCACACATGCACATATACACATGTTTATCACACGTCTATTTCACACATAACAAGTACATTCTTATCACAAGTTTAATGTATTTTAGTTTCATTTCAATTGTGTACACATGCAATTAATCAATACATGCATATAATTGCCGTTTGTTTTAAATTCGTTGTTTTGTGTTATTTTTACCCAATCTCACACGAGTCTACCAATATTGTTTGCAAGACAAACATTCCAGGAACCCATAAATATTTACTGTAAAATAATCACACACCTCATATACAAAGTGTTAATTTCCACAATAGTGATTTTCCAAGCGTAGCGTAGATGTGGCACACGGCCGAAAGTATGGGGCACCCAGTGAGGATTGAACTCACTACCTAGTCATAATTATTTTAGTGAAACAAGCTTGCTAACCATTACACCGCCTTGAGGTGCCCAGCAATATTCCAAGTGTAGCTTAGATGTGGCACAAGGCCGAAAATAGGGTGCAACCAGTGAGGATCGAACACACTAGTCAGTTGTAATTATTATAGCAAGACAACGTTGCTAAACCTTACACTGCCTTGAGGTGCCCTTCCCACAATATAACAGTGACCTACACTTAGAATCCTGCAACAAAGCTAATAATTTTTTCTGTTATTAGAATATTTATTACAAAGTTATCTTCTTAAGTTTATAAACTTACTTTATAATTACAAACAGCTTAAGAAGGGCATGGTTGCTGGACCAAATGCCAGTAACACATTTGCCATTGCTTAGAAAAACATTGAAAATCTTTTGGAAAACTTCCAAAGAATAGAAATAGTTTCAAGGTTGAGTATCAGCCATTCTCACAAGAGTCTTATGAGATCAGGAAGTAGAGTTTTCTAGCAGAAAGTCTCTAGTGAAGAGAAACAGAAAATCCTTGGCTTCAGTAAACTATATAGTTTAGAAAAGTATAATCATTTTAGCAGTAGTCTGTGTAATACTTCCTGAATGACTGAAGTACCTCTGAGTATCGTTGAAGAACAGGAAGAGTAGAGGCAGATTAATGAAAACAGAAAACTATTAATGAATAACAAAAACAAATTTTGAAAAAAATGATGGTGTACAATATGAGTGAAAGTAAAGAACAAATAGTTTTTCAGTGATGGAACTAGGACAACAAAATCAACACTTTCGAAATAGCCTGGTTATGTTGCTGTGGTACTGCTCCTAGTTGGACTAAAAGCAGTGGCAAAGAAATTTGATAGATGTAAATGATGAGTTGTCATTACTTGCAGAGGTGAAAGGAAATGGAATCAATTTCAACATTTTTGTTTTTATATAACCGAGTCACAAAGGAGAAAAAGTACGCTAATATGGATGTATAGTTGAAAAGAAAGACATTAAAATATCGGAATTAGGAATCGTGTGTATGTGATATACGCATGTGTTTCTGTGAAAGAGTTCAGTCACTCAGTGAAAAGACATTCCCATGCCTGGGAACAAGTCCCGTGCTGGTGCTACTTCTATCACATCTTAGAAGGAAATGCGAGAAAAGACAGAGAGAAGAAAGTAATGTCACAATCATCAACACCACTACAAGTTGGTGACCTAACCCTTTCATATTATGTTGTGTTACTTTTCCTAGTTGAACTAAAAACAGTGGCAAATAAAATTTATGCATGTAATTGGTGGTCTGCATTATTAGTAGAAGTGAAAGGAAGTGGAATAAATTTCAGCAACCACAACATTTTTGTTTTTATGTAATTCAGTAAAGAGAGAGAGAGAGAGAGAGAGAGAGAGAGAGAGAGAGAGAGAGAGAGAAAGGCACACTGGCAAGTATGTAAATATAGAAAGAAGACATGAAAATTTTTAGAATTAGAAATCCTGTATATCTGTGTGTGAAAGAGTTCAGTCACTCAGTGAAGAGATATCCCCATGCCAGGGAACAAGTCCCATAATGGTGCTACTTCTATCACATCTTAGAAGGAAAAGAGAGAAAAGACAGAGAGAAGAAAGTAGTGTCCCATTTTTTAACAGCGCCACCTAACATCGTCTTAGTGAATCTGGCAAAGCCATGTGAAGGTAACCCAAGAATCTCAATATAAATCCTTATTACGAAAGAACCATGAAATGTGATATATAATTTAACACTCAGAAAATTATTCAGTTAATACGCAGTTTAGCATCCGCGCAAAGTTCACATTAAAAATTTCCAGAATACTTACATTTATAATTGTAATTGTACATGCTACATTCGAATCAGGCTTGATAAATTTGATAAAATCTACCATTTTGCAGTTAAACAATGGTAAGAGTGGATTCATTTGCGTCATGGCAGCCATTTCTGGTGTTGTTTGTATACATTTGCTGAGGAATAGTTATTGAATGTAATATTCACTTGTCTTAATTATTGTGCATGCAGCGCACCAATTGAGTGTGTTTATGTAGTTCTCTTGCCCAGTAATTGAGATAAGATAGATCAGTAAAAAAAAAAAAAAGAAAAAAAAAGGTTGTTAACTACATTCTTCTGCGCTTAGCTTTCTGCAACAAATGTATGCAAACAACGCCAATAATGGCTGCCGCCAATGACACAAATGAATCCAAATTCTTACTGTTGATAACTCCAAGATGGTAGATTTTATGAAATTTATCATGCCAGATTCAAATGAAGTATGTACAATTACACATAAATGTAAATTCTGGAAATTTTTAATGCAAACTGAGCGCGGGTGCAAAACTGCAAATTAACCAATTATTCCATTCCGACTCAAAAGTAATGAATCATTTAAGGAAATAATGGAAAAACTTGAAATTCAATAATAAAATTTAACTCAACAGATATAGTATTTCTAACTGTCAATGTATGCAAAACAAAAGGGTATAAAACTCATTCAGAAATATCTAAATTGTCAGCTGTATACAACCACTTTCCAAAATCAATGGTTAAAAAATGGCTTTTAGAGAATCAATCCTGTAGGTTTTAGTGAGGACCATCCTTTGAAGATAGTGAACTGGTGCTACAGAATCACAAAGAAGTGAACTAAATAACAGAATCCACATCACTTGACGGACTATTAACAGCAGTAACAACTAAAATGAATAGTATAACTCAAAGGGAAAATAATGACATAATGAAGATGTTGATGTTCCACTGTACTTCAAACAAGAGGTTAGAAAGGAAACCCCCACCAATACTGGAAAGAACTATCACAGTAGATTTTAGAAACATTTCCCGAATAAATTGTTTTAATAGGAAGATGTTATAAATTTCAGCTGAACACAACACTGGCTGCTTGGTCAATGAATGTCAAATCTTAATGAGGAAATGGTCATGACCATGTCAAGCACACAGATACAACACTTTGATCTCAGCCCAATGGCCAAGGATTAAAGGAAAGTACCACAGATTGTTTGGTCAATGAATACCAGATGTTTTCGTTTTAAAGAAACTGCTACTACCCGAAATTTTATTAATTTTCTAGATGAATGACCTATGTTCTTTATGTGACTTTTAGATTGTATAAATCTTCAGTATTTACATTATTCGGACTATTGTCCTCATCTTTGTCGCCATATGTATCACAACGTTTCGGCCGTTGTACGCTCCGACTTTCTTCAGGTGGTTGGAATTTCCACAAGGACACATGTCACAGTGGATAAAGGCGTTGGTTAGATCCAGTGACAGACCCAAAGAGTGTGAGTTCAATACCTGGTTAAGGCAGTGGAGAACTTTCAGAGGGAAAAATTAGCAGGAGATAACTGATAACTGACATCCATCAAACATGGCACGTGGAACTAGAACAGTCTACCCCAGTGATTGAAATAAAGGGTTCAGTTCGAAATTCCAACCACCTGAAGAAGGCCGGAGTGTACAACAGCCGAAACATTGTGATAAATATGGCGACAAAGATGAGGACAATAGTCCGAATAATGTAAATACTGTACATAATACCTCATCTCAGAAATATAGACAGACTCTGTATGAATCTTTTTTGAGATAAAGATTTAGTAATACAAATTTTACTAATTAACCCATAGCTTGGGATGAAGAGGTGAATTCATACTTTTCCAAATGGTATTTGCACGTAAGTAAATATAACAAACCCAACAGGAAGCTGGAATTTCCTAGTTCAGATGGAGACGTTAGAAGTATATGAACAACACCTTCTCCTGGTCTGTCACTCCTCAGGCAATCTATGATTGATTGATTCACTTTTTATGGTTTATCAACCCATTACAGGTTATTTAAAACCAGAAAATATTTTTAGGGTGCAAGAATTTCTTTTTTTTGAGATAAAGATTTAGTGATACAAGTCTTACTAATTAACCCATAGGTGGGAGGAGAAGAGGTGGCCTGATACCTTTTCCAAGTGTATTTGCACCTAAGTGAATATAATGAACATAATGGTAGTTAGAACTGGGTTCCTTGATTAACGATTCCAAGCCGTTATCCATTACACCATCTGCACATCCAAGCTTACAGCACCTGGTATTCCCAAGCAGTCATCCATCTAGATACTGACCAGGCTCAACGTTGCTTAACTTTGGTGATCGTTGGGAAACCGGTGTTTCAAACTGATGTGACTGCAAACCTCTACAAAAATTAACAGTTATTGTATCTTAATAAATTTTGCCTTTTTGTTATTTCACCCAAATCCTGTTCTTCCATCCATTTCCTTAAGTATGGTACATGTTGCTTTCCTCTGTTTTTTTTTACCCTCAATCTGTCTTGTGAGTATTAGGTTTTTGAAGCCCTTCTTCCTCATTTTGGGCCCCACAAATTTCAACTGCCTTTACTACCTGATGTTAAGCATAAGTTTCCTTTTTTTTTTTTTTTTTCATTTTCTCCAAAACCTTGTCGTTGCTTACATGTTCAGTCCATGGTATCCTCAGCATCTTTGTGTAGAACTAAATTTCTGTTGCATCAAATTTCTTCTTCATCTTTATGGAAATTGTCCAGAATTCACTGCCATACAGGAGGACAGATGTCACATAACAGTTCAATACTCTTTTCTTTGTTTCTAATGAGATTTTCCTGTTTTCCTCTTTATACTTTGCTTAGCTTTTGGAAGGCCACTTTCACTGATATTATGTAACAGTTCAGTAATCTTTTCCTTGTTTCTAATGCATATTTTCTGTCTGTTAATACTTTTAGGTTTTGGAATGCCTCTTTGGAAATCCCAATCCTTTTTCAGATATGTGTATCAAATGTATAATGCATTGAGAAAAAGAAGAAAAAGTATAATATCTATTATGATTTAATACAAGTCATTATTAACTATAAACAAATAATTTAAAAAAAATAAGAAATAAAACTTTTGCCAGCAATTGCACTTTATAATAGATAAAAGGATTTCTTTCTCAGCACTGTTTTTTAACATGTTACTTTCTTTGGTGTTGATAAACTACAACTAGCAGCAAGGTTTCTGATCGGGAGACAGGTGGTCTTGAAAAGTATGAAACCACCTCTTAATTAGTGGTGCCCCAATGTCCTCCCTGACCCAGAGTGGTAACAAATGTTAGAGTCCCAGCTATGGGCAAATATTGAACTCCAAAACAAAATGCTATGAAAGTATAAAAATACATTTTTATAGTAAAATTGCCAGCAATATATAAATTTATAGTAAAATTGCCAGCAATACATATTCATAATAAAATTACCAGCAATATATATATTCATAATAAAATTACCAGCAATATATATATTCATAGTAAAATTACCAGCAATATATATATTCATAGTAAAATTGCCAGCAATATATATATTCATAGTAAAATTGCCAGCAATATATATATTCATAGTAAAATTGCCAGCAATATATATATTCATAGTAAAATTGCCAGCAATATATATATTCATAGTAAAATTGCCAGCAATATATATATTCATAGTAAAATTGCCAGCAATATATATATTTATAGTAAAATTGCCAGCAATACATTTTTATAGTAGAATGACCAAAAATACATTTCATCTGTAGTTGAAGGCATAAAGTTGTGTTCAAAATATTTAGATTTTGGCATTAAATAACCCATGAAGGTTGACATGCTGCTCAACGAAATCAACCAAACAGCCAACATGAAAGGACTCTTTCATGACATTAATCTATATAATATCCTATAATTTCTTAAAGAAATCAAACTGTATTCCAAAATATAAACTACAACATAAAATACATATATCACCACCTTTAGTAATTATGTCCACACAAAGATGTATATGCACAAAAGCTAAGTATCGTCTACCATATACTTAGTAGTGAAAGCAGAATAACATCATATTTTTATTACTTCAAAGCCCCCAAGAAAATTTAATTTTGGCATTAAATGGCCCATAAAGAGTTGATATGCCATTAAAGGAAAACGCAAAAACAAAAACAAAAAAAAAACAAAAAAAAAAAACAACCAAAAAAAAAAAAAAATTCTTTGGTATTATGAAGGAACTTAGGCATCTTTGGTTGCATCCAGTTATAATTTTCTTTTGCAGATTCACTAATTTTCAGTGGTTCTGATAATGATGCAAATAAACATTGAACTATAAAAACAATTATCCGAAAACTTTTTCATTCGTCAAATTTGAATTACAAATATGAAGTTGAGAGTCACCTTGCTGTAAGGTAATGTTGAACAAGTCATTCTCATTGAGCATTACAAGTGTGATATATGGGTGCTCTATACTTCTGTCCTTGAGCCAGACTAAACTCACATGCACGTACTCATATATGCGGGTGTGTGATTTATGGTAGAGTTAAATGAAATGAAACATGGTCCAAAGAGGATTGACCAGAGGATGTAATTACTAAGGCTTGTCACGTTAGGGAGAGGAGGAAGAGGTAAAGTGTTCTGTTTGGGTGAGGAGAAGGTAATGGAGAAGGGGATTGTTAAAATAAAAAACGGGAGAGGGAGAGAGAAAGAGGCCGAAGATTGGAAGTGCAAATATACTTGGGAGTTATTGAATTATATGTGCAGTAAGCATCAAACAGAAAATATGGGATCCAGGGCAGGTAGAGGGTAGGAGACAAAAAAAAAAAAAAAAAAAAGAAAAAGAAAATGGTCAGGAACGGAAGGGGAGTGGATGGTGTGACAAAATCAAAAAATAATTGGGCTTCTAGTGGGGGCGGGGGTGACGGGATGGTCTAGGGTGGAATTAAGACAAATTAAAATACTTTAGCTTCTTGATCTGAGAAGCAGTCATTAAAATACAGACTATGGTGGCAGCAGTTTGAGAAGTGGGGAGCCTACAAGAAGAGACTGAAGAGAAAACACAGAGGGTCACGGGAGGGGGGTAGTGAATAACATGGTTGGGTCTGGAGGGCAGAATCAGAAAGCAGTAGTGTTCAACAGAAAACTTGAAGAACAACGCAAACAGCAAACCAAGAAGTAGAAAAGAAAATTTCCAAATATGGAGAAGACAGGAAGACAAGTGATTAAAACCCCAAAAAGTCCTTACTGAGAAAATAACAGTAAAAAAAAAAAAAAAAAAAAAAAAAAAAAAAAAAATCATGAACCATTTTCACTTTATGACTGATAAAGATTTTGTAGTTTATGTCACTAGTGGCACAGTCAAAATTTATTTTCATTCATTCAAAAGAGGGCTTTTATTTTTTTTTTAAATTGGTATCACCCTATGGAAGGCAATAAAGCCACTAAGACACAGGGGGCGGGCTACAGGGTGTGGAAGGATTAGAGAATATAAACTTTAAAAAGGAGCAAGAACAAAAGAAGAGTAATCAGGAGGACAGTAGAAAGCGATTGATATTGCATTTAAATTTTTGAAGATCAAAGTTCATTGGAAAGCGTTGGACCGGAAGAAAAAGTGAGCGAAAAGAAACTACAAGCATAGAACTTACAATTACATCAACTCAACTGTAAATTGATGAGACCTTGTTACTAGTCTAGTACGGTACATATCATAAAATATAGTTTTAAGGTATGTTATATTTACAGGTTAAAGTGCTCAATATCAAGAATTGTGCATATGTAAATATAAAAGACTGCCACCTCTGGGTGCTGACTTCAATGCACAGTTTAATATATATCACATACACATATATTAAAATAATAAGAAAGAACAGTAAGATTTATAATCTGGTGTTCTTAGCAATTATTTTTGTTTTTAAAAAAAACAACAGTTCTCGATACAAACAGTAGAGCAAAATATTATTATTTTCTATGGAATCATTTTTAAAAAGAAAATAATTATCATATATATATATATATATATATATATATATATATATTAAAAAAGAAACTGCAAACGTTTTTGGTTATAGTATGGATTTTATTAATATATATATTATTTTCCATATTTTTTGCGATATGGGTTTCAGGTCTTGTGACCGTAATCAGGTGAAGAATGGTTATTTCCACATTATTTAAAGGAATTAATTTTTTCATGATTTCTCATGTTTAACTATTGTCTTTTTGTGTATGGTAGGAATCCAAATTCTTCTTGGATTGATGGAAAAATCTTCCTTTGGTTCAATTAGGATAGCTCAGAGAAAGAGGAAGGAATGTATCATTTTAAACAGGTCTTCATTTTTGTGGATTCAAATGTCAATAAAACCTGTTTTTGTAACATATTTTTATTATATTGACCGGGAAAGTCCTTTAGCTTTGTTTTTTTTTTTTTACAGCAGAGTATCTGATAGAAATCAAATTATCACTACACAAGACTTGCTTGTTTCTTCACTAAGCATCCTCAGAAATTTTAACGGTCTCATTCTGATTGTAAGTATCAGTTTCCTTGAGGTTCATATTTGGATTAAAACTTCCTCACTTCATTAATTTTCAAATTTTCAAGGTAGACTCTCACTAACTTTGACCTTAAAATGTTAAAGTAAATGTGTATGCAAGTTACTTGAAAAAACAATATCACAGCTTGACCCAAGTCCTGCGAGGGAAAAGAGTGTCCGAAATTTTCAAAAGTCGTGCAAAGTCAAATTGTTCAACTACTGATCTTTCCAAATTATGTGCTCTCTTTCAGAATGTCTCACTAAGTTTGTGCTAAATACACAAGTGTGACTGAGCAGGCTTCTGCAGCAAGGATTAGCTAGCCACCTACCTAGTAGATGCGTATATTCGGAAACAAGCAACACACACACAAACTTAAAAGCAGCCCTATTGGGTGGCATTTGCTTTTAGCCCAACAATGACACTTCATGCACAGAGTATATATTAAATTTTATTAAACTTAAAGAATATTTTCAAACAACAGTTTTCATCAAAACAATGATATAATTTGTCTATTTGAAACTTGTTACAAAGCTGCATGATAAAACAACTTTTTTGTTTTCCTATTTGCGAATACAGTACAAATAGCTTGTTCTCATTAGCAACCCTTGAACAACCAACAGAGTGGCCATGACAAAAACAGGCTTCCATCAAATGAAGTCCAGTTATTTTCAATGATTGTCCTTGAGACTTATTGTTTGACATTTCCTAGACCATTGTCAATGGAAACTGAAGTATTTCGAACTCAAAAAGAAGATCTGGAAGAATTAAGAGGATTTTTCAAGTTAAAATTTTCTTCCTTTCCAGGATCAATAAGGATTTCTGCTTCCAAGAGATGAGGAAGCATCTTGACATTTAACCTTATTACAAAGCTTTGGAGGATCCAGATTTCTCAATAGCATAACTGGCACATATTCTTTCAATTCCAGCTTGTATGATGGCATTCCAGGAAGATTCAATGAGTTCACAAACTCTATTGGATAATTCACTGCCTGCTCTCGTTCAACCACAGTGTCAATGGAAAAGTACTTCAGGATTTCTTTTGGAATTTCTTGGAGAAGTTTCCAGTTGATGTTATCCACAGTTTGATTCTTGGGATCTAATATGGTAATCTCACAAAGTCAGTTTGAGTTCATGGAATGGTGTTTAATATTTCGATAAATATGGTTAATCAAGTCTTGGATCTTTGAGACTGAAACTTCACAACCATTTGGAAGTGAAATATTTCCATTTTGATGGTTCCAATGTCAAGCTGCAACAGCAGATCTTTCTGCTTCAAGGTCACCTGTGATTCTGACAGATGTAAGAATTTTTCAGAGAGTTGTCCCTTTAATTGAAAAATGTGGCACTAACAGACATTTTCGCATTTGTTATATTTACAGCAATTCAACGGGGTTTCGATCCTAACTAGAGGCAACTGGACATCTAGCCACGCTGATGAGCAAAACAGTCTGTCTGTTGATAACAATATATATGCTCCTGAAAAATTTATTTTAGGTTAAGCTCTCTGGGGAGGAAGTGTGAGTTTGTAAACAGTGACTGTTACTGCAAGACTCTTCTGTAAAGCAAATCGTGTTCTCTCGGTCACTATGTGTTTATCTAAAAATAAATACGCTTAAATTCACCTTCATCCCTATCGTGCACCAACAGCTTAGGGGATAGAATCTCCAACTGATGCCAATTCAGCCGGGTTTTGATCCTAGCTAGAGGCAACCAGATGTCTAGCCACACTGATGAGCTGTGATACAGCTAAACAGTGTCTGTGGATGACACATATATATGTTGTAGAGTAGTTTCACAGTGGAGGTTTGTATTTGTACTGAGTCAGTCCTAAAATATGTTCGGCGTACAAAACATTAGGAACTTGATATAATAGGTAATGACGCAGAGAAATCTAGTCGTGGTTGCCGATACTTTAATATCCGACTAACGGTTGTCCGACAGACTGACTGACCAACTCCCTGAGCGCCTCCTACTACTCCTACTTATTATAGGTGGGAGAGTCTATTAACAATAGAATAGGTGTGTTCCACTATAACAATATATATACACACATATACACACATAAGTCCTGTAGGCACCACAGAGTAGTATGAGGGTCACAACTCTCAATGCACCAGACATCGTGACTGTAATTTCCATAGCAAAGTTGCTAGACTCATGCCCAACTGGTTTTAAATTCAGATGTTCTTCTAAACTGATTACCAATCAAGGCTGAAAAGTCTATATTGTGGAAGAGAAGTGATAGATTCATACCTTTCATAAGGGTATTTGCTTGAAAGTAAACGTGACAAACTCAACAGGAATTCAAACTCATTCCAAGCTGCAAATCATTATACATGTTTCCTTAAAGACAACAGACAAGGGACAAAATTTAAATGCAATATCAATCGCTTTCTACTGTCCTCCTGATTACTCTTCTTTTGTTCCTGCTCCTTTTTGAAGTTTATATTCTCTAATCCTTCCACACCCTGTAGCACCCCCCCATGTGTCTAAGTGGCTTTATTGCCTTCTACAGGGTGATACCAATTTTAAAAAAAATAAAAGTGGTTAAGCTTCTTTATTTAAATTTTCTTGTGTTTGAACAATTTTTTTTTTCTGGATACAAAGTATGTAGAAGATCGTCCAAATGTTCTGTAATTCCAAGCATTTTCAGTTATACTTTTAGCCATTGTCAAGGATGATTTTATTTTTACTGTTTTAACTGGATGTATGGGTTGTGTGTATGTTTCTAGAGTTATAGGGATGTTTTATTTTCTGAACACGGTCAGCACATTGTGGTAGTGTTCATGGTTAATATTACTCAGTGTTGGCTTTTTCTTTTTTTTTATTATTAAGGCTTCCATTATTTTTAATCATTTTTTTATATATGGATGAGGTTATCCTTGTATTTTCAACTAGTATGTTTTGAACAGAGGCTGGTAAATTTGTGTGTGTATTTAAAAGGATTCTGATGGAGCTGTGGTCAGATAGGTGTAACATAAGTCGTCTGGATAGGCATGTAGTAGTGTGACTAATGTAATTATGAGTTTGGTTTGATCAGGAACGCACTTCCTTAAGATGCATTTGAACTCGTAAATAATGTTTGTCCTTTGTAATTTTGATTTTGCTGGTGTGTTGTTATTTTTGAGGATTAGATTAACTGTTTTAACTTTTTTGTAATAGATAATGAATTTTTTTTTTTCAGGACAACTGGAGTAGTGTATATCTTTATGATATTTCTAAGTAAAGATTCATCTTGTTTATAGTTGATGTGAATTTGGCTTTTGTAAAAAATATTCGTTATTTTTGTTTGTGCTCAGTAATGTTATTTACTTTGGAAAGAACTAGTCTAATCTGGTGGTTGATGAGGTGGTTAGGAAAACCAAAAACTTAACTAGTGTCTGTTTATCAGATGTACCAAAGAAATACTGAGGAACTTAAAAGAAAGAATTAAATATGAATGCCGTAAAATGACAGAGGCAACTTTCCGACATGTTAATGAATCATACAAGCACAGAATTGAAATGCGTTTTGAAAAAGGAGGACATTTTGAAAAGCAAATTATCTCTGTGATGTGCGACTTTTGCCTCATCCTGTATATCCACTTTATATAGACCAGAGATGGATGATATCCACTACCCCGGATGTATATTTCAGATTGTTTTTGTGCCCCAGAAAAGGCCATTAATTCGTTTCTCTTATTCAACAGCTTTACTGCTTATTCTCTGCAGAATTGACTATTTTTCTCTCAGGCATAAGATACCACTTTTGTCAATCCCATTATAGGCCCTGGCAATAGCCAATATTTTCCAGGTAATTTTAAGCGTTTCTTTCCCATTGTCAATAGTGGCCAAGTAAAAGGCAGAATGAGCTCTATTGCCTTTATACTTCCTGTTGGCTAAACTCATTTTGTAGATACAGAAGGACATTGGTGATCATAGCTCTCCACAATTTCCTGACCTTTGCAGTTGTTAATAAATATTGTCTTTTTGTTATCTCTCCTAAATTATATTCTGTCATCCAATTACTCAAGCTCGCTAGATAAGTTATGCATCTTTTTTCTTTTATCCTTCTTGCTGTCAATCTGCCTTATGAATATCAAATTTTCCAAGCTGTCTTTCCTTATTAATTTCCCTAGAAATTTCAACTCTCTCTTCCTGATGTTAAGTACAAGTGTCCTTTTTGCTTCCATTGTCTCTAAAACTTTGTTGTTTCTCACATGTTTGGTCTATGGTATCCTCTATTCTGTATAACCACATCTTTCTTGCTTCAAGTCTCTCCTTTGAGAAGATGATCCAGCACCCACAGCTATATAGGAGAACTGATATTACATAACAGTTCAATATTCTTTCCTTTCATAAATTTTAGTTCTCTTAGGTGTCAGCAAGAGATGGAAATATTTTAGTCCACTTAATACTGTCTGGGAAATTCATGTCCTCTCATTTGCTCATTAAATGAACAGAAGCATACTGGATAAAAAGATTGTAGTTAATCAATGGAATATATTGCTCCAGTTTCAATTGTTATCCATTGGTAACAATCTATTTTAATTCCTGACGACTTCTTCATTTCCGGCCTTGTTGTATTTTTTTCTTAACCATCAGATAATTTCCAACAGTCATTAGTTCAATCTATACAATAGACATGAATAAGAGAGAGGGAGAGACGACTGACTTCACCACCAACATTAACTATACATACAATGACTATTCTGTCAGCAATGACTGCATTAATTCCTATCATTATTTTCCAATGTATATTTCCATTGTAAAAACCATTTTCAAGGCATTATTTGCATTATATAATAACCAGAATATGTTATTACCATTGATTCCTGAACACTATCTCTTTCCTCCTGATTTTTCAATGTATTTCTGTATGGGCAACAAATTGTTTTCCAACCAGTTTCCCCACAAATAAAATGTTGCTCGCCTCTTGCTGCTCCACTACTATTTTCCTGATATGTTCTGGTGAACTACATTCCTTGGTCCCACCAGTTCAGACCTTCACAGCTAGGACCTGCAATACCACTTACACTGAGTACATCCCCATTCCCTTCATATTCCATTGGTAAGGAGGAAGTTCCACTCAGACAGCTTCTTCCCCAGAATAGTTGCAACATGAAAGACTCCCGAGGGGATGATTCCCTGATCACTATAATGTTAATCTCTTCAAGTCCAGGGTCAACCATTATGTATCTTATATATCCTCATAATATGTATATTTCCTGTCCTTCATAGGTCCTAATAAATTTTATCTTTACTTCTCCTAAACCTTGTTCTGCCATCCATTTACTCAAGCTATATTATGAATTGTTTTCCTTTGTCTCTCTTGTTTTCAGTATCAAATTTTCAAAGCCCTCTTTATTACGTTTCCTAGAAATTTCAACTGCCTCTTCCTGAGGAGTATAACTTTCCTTTTGTTTCTATTTTCTGTAGAAAATCACCATTGCTCACGTGTTCAGTCTATGGTATCCTCAGCATTCTTCTGTAGAACCACATCTCTCTTGCTTCAAGTCTTTTTTTTTTCTTTTTTTTTTTTTTTTTTTAAATACAAACAGTGAAACATTTTCAAATTGTTAAAATTATCAAAAACTTGGCTGTCCTAGTTTTTGAGAGGATTGTCAGCTACAAATAGATTTCCAGTTCACAGCCTCAGCATTTATCTTGCCGGAAAAAGATTAGTGATAACCAGTTGAAGTGATGCAAAAATTTTCTGCTCCATCAAGTGGGCATTGTTTACTGAGAATGATTCAGTACTCTGCATTGTAACCTTGTGGACGATTCCTGGAAGTGAAGAAGAGGATTACCACTCTTAATTCTTGACATTCATCACATTATGACACACTTTTCAAAAACAAAGAGAACCATTCTTGAAGATTTGAAATTTACTTAATTTTAGCAAAACTGTGGCAATATATATTCAAGAGGAAATTTTAAGCATAATTGAGAAACAGTGCTGTCAAGGGTGACTATAGAAATAACATCCTTTTTCAGAGATGAATTATTGGAAAGTGGTTTACCTCCATGCTCACTCACTGTCAACCACCAAATGTCAGCATTGAGATATTTTTTCTAAATATCTGGCACTGGGAAAGAGAGCAGAGAGAAAGGATTCATGCTTTTCCCAATAATTATTTACCTGCTGCCCCACGCAGCAAGATGTGGCATAAGGCCGAGTTTAAAGTGGGGTATCTGAGCCTGTAGGCTTGAACAAAAATTCCCTATAGACCACGTAAAAATGTAGTCAGTTTCCAGAGCCTCATCTGGGGGGATACTCTCTGACATAAGCCAGTATGTGTAAAGTGAACATCATCTGATAGAATGCAAACTACCAATTCTATTTTGTACACCAATAAACAAGGAGATGAGATACAGAGTTCTGCTGATAAGGCATTTCAGAATATTATGGTCATTGAATGATTTGCCTTTCGCAAATCATTCAATGGCCATAATATTCTTTGGATGCACAATGGGTGATAATTCTTATATATATATATATATATATATATATAGCAATCTTTCTTTTAAAGATCTTTCATTAAATGTGACAGACAAGATATTTCTTATCTACCCACAATTTACAATAATTCTTAAAAAAAAAAAAAAAAAAAAAAATCAATCCTGGTTGAAAACACTAAAATTCTATGTAAATCATATTAAAAAGAGACATCTAGCTATAAGAGAGGCACTGTATATTAAACATCTCTCTTCTATTAGCAACCTCACTTTATTAAACAGTGGGAATGGAGTGTTAAAAGTTTTTTTTTAAAAAACAGAAAGATGTTCACTTGAATTCCAGCCATGCTTAAAATGTGAAGGAATAAACACTCTTTGTAGTATTCAAAACAACACAAAAATAAAATAAATCTTAAACAGTTAAAATATGAAGGTAAATTAACAACAACTTTATAGTCTTACTCACGAAGATGTTTGTTGAGGAAATGTTGCCAAAAACTTAAATTTAATTGCTTATGTTTACTAAGTTAACAATAAATTTATAATTTACTATAGCTATTGCTCTTATTATTTGATAATGTGTACAGATGTTCTTATTTACAAAAATTGGCATGTCCATATACAGAAAATGAATTCAAAATTCTTTTTAAATTATTAGGTATTGCTGAACGTCATTTATGATTAGTAAATATGGTTTTTATTTAATAACAATACCACTTGACCAATACAAACTGATACAGAATATTAAAAGATTTAAATGTTTATAAATTATTATAATTAAAATTTTTAAAAACTGAAAACAATTTTTGTAAAAATTCATTATTAATTGAAAAGCATTTTTTTCAGAAAACAAGTGTCCATAATATATCTTATTCATAAAAGCAATGAAAATTTTTTCTAATTAATGTCTTAGTTTTATTGTATGTTTTATTTTATGATTCAGAGCAGATTTTCTGTAACTGATGATCCTGTTTGATAAAAAAAGTTGATGATTTAAATTATCCAAGGACTTGTCCTTATAACTAATATAAACAATAAGCACTACAAAAATGAATTTATCAAAATTTCATAAATTGAACAAGTGGGAGGTAACAGATGCCAAAAAAAAAAAAAAAAAAAAAAAAAAAAAAAAAAGTTTAAAAAATAATTGCATTCATTTGTGAATAAGTACCGAAAGTTTCATTAACGTCCAACAATTATCTGAATTTCATAAGAATTTCCAAATCAATGCTTTTTCACCACAAAAAGACACTAACATTTGCCATACTAATTTATGGTCTATACCGATGACAGAAAAAACAAGACTTAAAAAAATTTTGAAGGTTCTAAAAAGGATTAAAAAAAAAAAAAAAAAAAAATCTTTGGATTTTCCTCTTAATAATAACAAAGATATGGGCAATAAAACTTTGTATTAGGTTTTGGCTATCTTTTCATCACCTACACTCTATATATATATATATATATATATATATATATATATATATATATATACACACACACACACCACTAATATTTTATATATATATATATATCTCACTAATATTATTATTATTATTTTCTTTTTTTTTTTTTTTTCTCTTGTATATCTAGATTGTGGAAAAATTTTCCAAAGTTTGTTTGTTCTGTTGTTTTTGTTTAAGTACTTTTGACCGGTTGTGTCATTATCAAGAACCACATGCTGTCAGTGTTGGTTACATACTGGTAGTTGAAGTTTGAAATGCTTTGAAGTGACATCTTCATGTGTAACGGTTAAAAAGGTGTGAAATAACACCAAAACGACTGCATCAAGTATTATATGTTATTGTTAATATAATAATATCATAATAATAATACATATATTCAATATCTTATTTACATTTCAAGATGTAGTCTCTTGCAGTGAAAAATTTAATGTGGACTGTTTATCGTGTATAGTAATAGCTTCCATGATTCTCACTCTCCTTACATTTGGTACATTGGTATTATCCACTAATATTTATTGGTAGTTAATATTATCCATGAATATTTATCTTATGTTATGCCAACATAAATTTAAATAAATTAACTCCAATATCTGAAATCAAATAAAAGTAAAAGGAAAAATTTCATATTAATAAACTAAATAAAACAGAAAAGTTTTTGTGTAAGTGAATCATGAATTTAATCAATTGGACAATATCAATGACCAAAAGATAAATGTCTGGAATGGGGGTGTCATCAGTTAGAGTTTACTCACCTTTTCTCATTGATGGAAACATTACAGGTGAAAACTAACTGAAGATGTTGAACTGCTGTGTCTTTTTTCACAAGTCTCCTGAAGGGTGATGCAATCAACGACCTTTCAGTAGACAATTGCACCTGCACATTACCCATGTACTGTCAGAATTTAAGATAGAAAATTATCAAAAAAACATGAGAGCAGGACCAGTAATTCAGGCAACAATGTCCTCTGATATCACATTTGCCATTTTTTTCTGTTTGGGGGCTATATTAAGAATGTAATTTACAAGAGAAAACCTAAAATACATTCAGATTTAAAGAATTTCATTAAAGAATAGGTGGGTTCAATAACATCTAACATGTGTCAAAATGCTAATTTGGCAATTTTATATAAGATTGCAAATTCTCATTGAAAGTGAGGTTTTGCTTTTTGAGAAATATTAGCTTATTGATTTAAATATTTCCTTTAAGTCTCATATTGCTTTTTCTTGCTTGACTTACACCTTGTAGGGTATTGTAAGTGCCGTGCAGTGATGGACTGGGTCTAAAAATATGCACAGCTAAAATGTTTATATTCACTTATGTACAAATACCCTTGTTAAAATGTGTGAATCCATCACTTCTCAACTATGGATTAAATAAAAGGGCAGGATGCGCACTTTAGTTTTGATAGAGGAGAGTCTATGAGATTAACGCACACACACACACACACACACATATGGTGTAAATAAAATAATTATCTTTTTATTAGCAAGTCAAACACTAAGTAAAATATTTTTATATATTTAGTTGGATTATGTTAGCTCTATCATTGATATTGAGTGCTTTCCAATAAGTACTGCGCATATATAATATATAAATAATATAATAAATTGCAATTATATATATATATATATATATATATATATATATATATATATATATATATATATAGATATAGATATTTATTTTCAAGAGGATGAAATCCAGCTAAGACTATGTAAAAGACAGATCAAGATATATAGAAACTTTGTTTATTTCTCATCTAATTGAAAAAAAGGACATAGGCATGTCTGAAAATTCTGACTTTAAAATTTTTCTCTTTGTGCTTCAATTCATTCAAAAGGGTAATTTATAATAAATATCATCAATCTTATTGCTAATATTGTTATTTTGTTGGCTTTTTATTCTTCAAATTTAATTAACCGGCCTATTAAATCTACATACAAGAAGTATATGTAGACCATCTTTCATTTTAATTATATACTGGTTGTGTAATGGATAGTGACTTGGAATGAGGAATCAGAAAACAGTTCCTTACATTGATTTATGTACAAATACCCTTAGGGAAAGGTATTAATCCATCACCACCACTTCTCCCCTTCAGCTATGGGTTAAATAGTTGGGTAGGATGTGTACTTTAGCTTTGGTTCCAGGAGTCTACAGGATTAACATGCACATACATAGAGTGAAAATAAAGTAACTATCTTTTTATTAGCAAATCAAACAATAAGTAAAATATTTTTGTGAGGCAGTTACCACCCAGAGAAACTATTGGTAAATGTCATTCAAGCCCAGCGGTAAATGTCTGGATGGGTTGTCCTCAACAATAGTTTAGTGACCTTTCTTCATTGATAAAAACATTACAGGTGAAAAACTACTTGAACACATTGAAGTATTGCTTTTTTTTTTCTAAATCTCTCTAGAATGTCTTTTCAAACAGACTTTCAGCAAGAATAGTACAACTTCACATTACTTGTGTATCATCAGTTTTTGGATTGAAAATTACCAAATTGATGGCTTACGAGAGCAGGAGGATTGATTTGGGTAGCAAGGTTCTTTGATATCACACCTGTAGATTTCATTACTTAAGGCTATGTTAAGTATGTGTTTTACAACAGAAAAACCTAAAACTCGACCCTAGCTTGGCATCTTCATTTACTTTCTCACCTACGTGATGTGGCTTCCCTCTGTCTTTTCTACAGATATTTTCATTGCAACTGCTCTGACAAGCTTTTTAACCCTGGTGCCCCAGGTACATGAATTTAGGCATGCTACTAAACTGGCATCTAGATCCCACCCATTTACTGTTGAAACAGCTAAATGCAACCACCACTTCTACTCCCACAGTTTCTTTTCTTGCACTTCTTGAATGTGGAACTCCCTTGTGTTTATTTGCTTCCCTGATAACTTAAAAAATTTAAATGCAATGTCAATCGCCAGCTATCTTCTTGAATCCCATTCATTTTTTGTCCTTTCCTCAATCCTGGGCTCAAATAAGGTGACAAAAACTTAGATATATATATATATATCTTATTGTTCAAGTTGTGGTGAATGGGTTTTTTGAGGGAGAATCACAAGGGTTAGGATTGTGCACACAAGAATTAACAGAGAAAAATCTTCAGTGAAACTCTAGACAGCCTCTTTCATCTTCTTCCAACCAGAGTCACAAAATGTTTTGGATCCAGAAATGAAAGACATCAAAGATAAATTTAACTTAGCTATTTTATTAATTTTCATATGTGATGACATATGCTAACTATCCAGTGTGGGGAAGGTCGTTCCCCCCTCACTGAGGAGCCATTTCAAACACAAAAGTGAACATGTCTACATTGCTTGGCATATAACAACCAACTCACTGAAACCTTGCTCTTATTTATCATTCACATACTGGATTAGCCAATCAAAGTAAACTTCCTTATTTTGGCTTGCATCTGACCTCAAAGGTCAACCTCTGTAAGTCACAGATGAGATACAATTCCCCCTAAAAATAATAGTCTGCTAAACTATTATTTAACAAATGCACCTGAGTAGACATCTGCAACAGGGACTGGTTAGGCACTCTAGCAGAAGTAGTGAACTCAGAAACATGTAGACAGGCATTATTAGTAATTACATCAACACACACACAATCTCAAGGTGAGCTAAAAAATGAACTAATTTTGTCATGATAATTTCCAATAAAATCAATCACTTATTGATTCCAGAATTGTCGATAGATCTTGCTATGTCTTTCCAGAAGACTTAGCTTTACAAGTCAGAATAGTATGTTAAAGCCAGTTTGGAAAGATATCTGTAACACCCTTCCAAATACAAAGTGAGAAACAGCATAATCTAAAAAGTTCACACAGATGGTTGAAGTAACAGATATTTTCTTTTAATCTTGTAACTTGATCTCGAACAAACACCAAAATCATTCAGCAAAGTCATCCATCATCAACACAAAGCTTCTCTTGTCAATGTTTATTGGACAATAGTCAAACATGAACAGACATGTTCAATGATTGGTTATCGTTTCACAGCCTGCAGGGGCATAAAAGAAAATATATTTTATAAGTTGATTAATATGATTAATTACAAATAATCATCATACATGACCATTTTTGCCTATCATCACCATGGCTAATGCTAACCTCCAGAAAAGTGACACATTCTACATTCTTGGTTGCACATTTTCCATTGATGTGGAGTGATTATATTGAATCAATTGCTAAGTTAACTGTTAGGAAAGTTAGATCATTTATCATCAGAATCCACCTTGCACATTTATAAATATACCATTCATCCGTGCATTGGATATTGTTTCCATATCTGGTCTGGCATTACTATAAAATATCTAGAGATTCTCGACAAAATCGAAAGGAGGGTCTGTAATGTTATTGGTCTTTACCTGGCATCTCAACCACATGAAATTAAGTGTACTACTTTATTGGCAATTAGTTCTCATCATTATACTGTTGAGAGAGCTTGATGTAACTGAAAGTTCTATTCTAATAGTTTCTTTTCTCACACTTCTCACCAGTGAAACCCTCTTCTGATTTCTTGCTTCCCTGCCCCCTACACTCTTCAAAAATTTACATGTAATACACAGTGTTTAAAATAAAAATGGGATATATATTTCAAATAAACTTATTAAAAAAAATGTCAGATCCAAAATAAATCCATTAATTCTTCAGAACCTATTCTATTACAGAAGCAGAAGGAGGAATTCTTGGTCCAGCTAATCTCTGAAAATCTGACTATTCATTTTTGGTTAGGCTGAGAACTTTTCCCCAGCTTCTTATATGCACCTTAGATAGCCATTATATAAAGATCAGTTGGTATGTGGTCAAGTGGTTAGAACACTAGTATCCTGATCATGACACCCAGGTTTGAATCTCTTAGCACAAACTGACATGTCATTGTGACAGAGGATTTGAGTGTCCTGGCCTTGTTCAACCACTGATCATGCCAGAGTGTGAACTCTCTACCAGAAACTGTAACCAAGGTTTGCTCAGCATTGTTGTAATATAAACCATAGCTTGTTTCTGTTGAAGAAATGTAGGTGCCTGCAAAAGAGATTAGCTGGCCACCCACCTGAGCAGATGAGAATCAATGACTGTCTTGAGGCTGAAATAGTTATGACTTTCCTTCTAATCTTGTCTTAGGAAGAAAATCAAGATTTTAAAATGCTGATTTTCTAGGCAGGCAAATCCAGTTTTCTTAAAAACACAATTTTTATACCCCAATTTAGACACCTCCTGAAGTTTCTGGGACACATAAGAAAGGAAGGCTTGGAGAATCTGATATTCAAAGGTCAAATAGAGGGAAAGAGAGACAAGGGAAAACAATGTGTGACATACATGGTGGGCTTAAACAAATGGAGGAGGAAGTAGAGGGAAGGAACTTGTTGAGAGCTGCAAAGGAATAGTGAGGTGGAGATCCATGATTGCCTACATCCTGAAAGGACATGGCACATAAAAAGAAACCCCCCTGCATATCCCATCAACACTATATATAAAGTTGGCTGGAAAGCATGGAGCCAAAAGCAAGAAGTGTGAGAAAAAAAACTGTTAGTATCGAATTTGTGAGCAACGATGAGGTCATAGAGAGGTTGCAAACAAGGAGAAGGCTTATACTTAACGTCAGATAGATGCAGCTAAAGTTTCTGGGATACATAATGAGGAAGGAGGGCCTGGAGAATCTGATACTCATGGGTCAAATATAGGAAAAGAGAGACAAGGGAAAGCAGTGTGTGACATACCCAACTAGCTTGAGCAAATGGATGACAGAATGTGATCTGGGGGAGGAAGCAGAGGGAAGGAACTTGTTGAGAGCTGCAAGGGAGGTGGAGAGCCATGATCGCCTATATCCTGAAAGGACATGGCACATAAAAAGAAAATAATTCATAATGGATGGCAAGGTTTTCTGGAAGACCATCAGCTGGTAAATTGAAATTAAACCTTGTGGTGATCCACTATTGTAGCCTTGTGCCAGACTAAAATAAGCAAATATCCATACTAGAATCAGTATATGACAAAAATAAAATTTTTTACATTCACTCAACCGAGATCAAATAAAAATTCTGTGAGGAAAGTATGCAAAAATTCTTCAGATCAAGAGAAACCAGAAGTCCTCTTGTCCAGGAAGTCATTTATTACTTGTCATTTTCACTTGACTTGATGAGTGTAGTAGTAGTAGTAGTGTACATGACCATACCCAATTATACAAAGTTGGTAACTTATCCCCAAGCTTCATTGGAGACCCATTCTACTTCACCTGAACACTCTGCAAGTTAGTAGGATTCAGTATCCTCACTAAAATCCATTGCTATTCCTTTGAATTTCTGAAACTATTCTTACTATTAAACTATTGGTAGATATTTCTTTATATGGACAAACAAAACCACATGGCCTGAAGATTGACTTAACCATGTTTCTAAGAAAAGCCAATTCTCTGAAATCATTGTACCTAAAAAAAAAAAAAAAAATATATATATATATATATATATATATATGATATTGGTCTGAATGATAGGTCTTTATGGAAACAAGTTTATCTCAAGGATTTTTAGAAATAATTTCTAATTTCAGCCAAATGAGTAATAAAAATTTAAATATCTTGGAAGGATGAAAAGTGCAACATTGAGATGGCTAAAGATGCCTTCCAAAAGCTAAGCAGACTATTAAGAGATAGAAAAATTTTGTTAGAAACAAAGAAAAGAGTACAGAACTGTTACATGACATTTGTGTGGCAGCAAATGATGGGTAATCCCCTCAAAGATGAAGAGATTTGCTTTGAAGCAGCAGAAATGTGTTTCTATAGCCGAGAATACTGTGGACTGAACATGTGAGCAACAACAAGGTTTTAGAGAAAATGCAAATGAAAAGGAAACTTATACTGAACATCAGGAAGAGGCAGTTGAAATTTCTGAGGTATATAATGAGGGCTTAGAGAATCTGATACTCAAAAGGACAGATTGAGGGAAAAGAGGACAGAGGAACACAGCATATAACATATTTGATGAGCTTGAGTAAATATATAATAGCAAAAAAAAAAAAAAAAAAAAAAACTTATTAAAGGCTACAAAGGACAGGAAGATGTAGAGGGTCATGATCACCTACATCTTGAAGGGATGGCATATAAAATAAGATGAAGAATAAAAAAGAGTAATTTGTCATTATTTTTTCCCCACCTTAGAAGGAAGGTGTAGCAGATTGCTACGGAGTCATAATCAATTATACTCAACTGTTAAATTATCTCCAAAGCTAATATCCAAGTTAGATTCTTTATGAACTCCTCAACCCATTTAATCTGTTGAACTTAATTTTAATTTCTTTTTCAATATCTTATTCTGGAAGTCAACAAATGCAGTTATGCTTTCATTCAGGTTCTTCCACACTTACAGAACATAAAACCCAAGCTTTTATACATTTGAACTTTTGTTGGCTGTTAAATATGAATGTGTCAGCTCAAAACTTGGCAAATAACAAAAAAGGGCAAATCCTCATCCTTTCAATCTTTATCCTCATTGGGGAGGCAGGAGACTTAACACAGCTTTGAGGCAGGATCCATTGTTTTTGACTTGAACACTTTATCAAAAACCATGGTCAGGTCAGTTTTTTTTTTTATTTATCTTATTTTTCAGTTCATTTATTCCACTTTCGAATGTTAACCCATTAAATGCGGATGGCAGGAAGTTGTTGATGCAGTTAATGTGTTAAATGTCTATTTCTAACCTTGTACTGGTATTTTTGCCAAATCTCTGTGGCTTAATATGACTTAAGGTCACAGGTCAGTGTTTGTAGTGTGGGAAACCCATAATACTCACCAGATACAAAACATGACTTGAGGTTAAATTTTTAAGGTAAGTCATCAATTTTTGTGGTGTTCATCAATGGACTTCTGATCTCCCTCATTTTGTGCATTTGGAAGTTACCGATTGTAAAATAAATCACTGGTCAACAGGCTGCAATTAATCTTTAGCACACTCCAGCAAAAAGACAGGTTAGACTAATTGAGTACCAAAATGCATCTCCAACCTACTCCAGGCTGTATAAGTCACGCAATATACAAGGTATGTCTGAAAAGTAACAATTTATCTCAATTCCAAACAACAAACTAAAAGGTTTCTCCTTCAAAGTAAGCCCCATTGAAAGCCAGAGATATTCATTTATGTATCATGTATCATAGGTAAATAAACATAGCAGAGCCAATTCTTCTTCAAGTCAAATCACAGCTGATGTTCTCTAACTTTAAGTCTCACATTGATCACGGACATATTGCCATTGATTCCATGAGGGAACCCTCTGCTACGGCTGTAGACTTCAGCTTAAAAAAGCCTAGTGTTGTTTGTGCCATCACTGTACTAGTTGTATTCATAGCTATAGCGCTAAATCCATCCCAAATAGATATTGATACAAAATGGTTCATCCTCCCTGTGACAGGATTTGTTTTTATCCTAGCTATCCTCCTCAATGGAAAATCATGATGTGGGAAAATTGGCTTAGTCATGACCCAACCATACATTAGATAGTATTGAATTACATGATACTAGTAGCATTCATCAAGCCAACCGACATAAGACATGGGTACATTTCCCAAATACCTCTATTAATTTCAACCAAACTTTGTATAAGTCCTATACACACCAATACTGCTTAAATAACAAAAAGAAAACCCAAGTCAGTGAGAAACTGACAAAATACAATACTACTATAATGTCGATCATAAAACTATTCAAGATGAAACAATACCAACAGAGTTTGTTCACAAAGTGGAAACTCCAATTTCTGATTTCATTAAGTCTTACAATGACAAATTTTTCTTAAAAGAGTCAGGTTAAATTAATAATATCAGCCATGCACAAACTATTTACCTAGAGCGTCAAAATCAACTAACTTCATTCAGAAAAAAAAAAAACAAACAAAAAAAACAAACAAACAAAAAAAAAAAACCTTACAGTTCACAATTTAAACAAAATCAGAAAAGAAAAAGAAAAAAGTCAGATACTGCAAAGCTGTTTGCTAAATTGAAAACTGAAGATTCTAGAATTAGTTACTAAGTCAGAAAATGCCTCTTTAAGCACACTTTGGTACTGGCAATAAATAAAAGATTCAAAATGCTGTAAAAAAAAAAAAAAAAAAAAAAAAAAAAAGGTTATTTATACTGTCTGGATGATTGTTCTCATCTTTGTTGGCATATTCACATTTCAGCTGTTGTATGCTTCAGCCTTCTCCAGGTCATTGGAATTTCGAACTGAACCCATTATTTCATTCACCAGGGTAGAGTGTTCTAGTTCCATGTGCCATGCCTCTTCTGGATATTTCCGTCTCAGTTATTTCCCTTTAACTCAACTGATCAGTTGAAGGCCAAAGTATAGGACAGCCAAAATGTGAATATTACAATATTTGACAGTGTCAACAAGGTGTTTTTTTTCCATTGACACAGCTATTATTCTAACTACCTTCACTCCTTGGCAATGTCTATTGTTTTAAAAAGCAACCCCACAACTGTCAGTTGCGCTGGCATTACTACTGATCCCCACTTCTCTAGTGCAATGAGAAGGGTATAGCACTGGCAGCTGTTACCCGAGACCAGAGCCACATTTGAGAGAGAAAATTTAATTTCTCCGCTCAAAGGTAGAAATTACAATTAGTATTTACTTGCCATCCCAAGTTGGCAGGATATGACACAAGGTCAGTTTAATGTGGGGAGCCCCAGTACATGGGCCAGGTTCAAGAATAGGACAGCCGTTGCAATTGTTGCTTGTACTAACATTGGTATTACTACTAATCTGCCCTCTTTAGTGCAATGAGGGAGGTATTGCCACAAGAAGCAGTCAATGATATTTTCAGTTGCACTCTGTAAACAGAGAGACAAAATGTAGTTTAAACACCTGAGGGCAGATTGTATTTACTTGCTGCCACATGCTGGCAGGATACGACACATGGTTAGTTTAATGTGGGGAACTCAAGTGCATGCATCTAGGCCAGGTTGAAAAAAAAGCCCATTGGCTGTACTGGCATCAGAATGACTACTGATCATCCATTTTTAGTGCAATAGGAGCAGTACTGTTGTGGGTAGCTGTTTCCCAAGAACGGGCACCACTCAATAATATCTTTTCAGTTGCACTGTCTGAAGACACAGGTGAGAGATAAAATGTAGTTTATCCACCTGAGAGCAGATACTACACTTTGATCCTTACCTGAAGGCCAAATAGGGAAGAAAAGCCTAACTGGAATAACAAAGATAGATTGGTCAATGAATGCTGAATTTTTTTCTTTTAAGAAAACTACTATCATTACCATTTGGTGTTTTTGTTACTTTTTGTAATGTACAAATACATTGTTTTAACCGATATATACACTAAATAAAAAAGAAAACTCTCTTAAATGTAGAAAAATAGAAGTGTATCTAATATACCAGTGCATTTTTTATGCCATCAAATATAGTAATTTTTCTAGTATATGTAAGCTTACAGCCATATCATGTTGAAATACTGAACCACTGAAGTTAAGCAACATTGAACCTGGTCAGTACCTAAATGAGTGACCATTTGGGAATACCAGATACTGGCTTAGATGTGTTGGTGGTATAATGGATAATAGTCTGGAATTGGAAATCAGAGAACCAAGTTCCAATTGGGTTCTTTATATTCACTTACACACAAATAGCCTTGGGAAAGGTATGAATACACCTCTTCTCCTCCCAACTAGATTAATTAATAAGACTTGTATCAATAAATCATTATTATCTCAAAAATAATTCTTACAATCTAAAAAGAATATTCTGCCACTTCTTCCCACTAGCTATGGGTTAAATAGTACAACTTGTATAAATAAAATCATTACTATCTTCCCTCTCAAAAAAATAAAAATTCTTACAATCCAAAAATATTTTCTGGCTTTAAATAACCTGCAAAAGGTTGATAAGTTATAAAAGACAAATCAATCAATAACTAGACTGGCGTCAAAATCAGTGGCATAACTGGGAGTGGGGGAGGGTCTGCCCCAGGTGGCACTTTTGGTCTGCAATGAGTTTTCAGAGAAAAAAAAAACCCAAAAAAAAACAATGGCATAATTTCAATAATTTTTGCAAAAACAGCAGCAATAAGGAAGAAGATAAGGTTCAAATGAAGCCAATTTGTCTTTGATATGGTTGGCTGAAAGCCAGCCAGCCAGCAATAAAAAAAACTGTCTCCAAAACACGCTGTCAGCTGGTGGGGATAAACCCCAGTTACGTGATGTAAGCAAAAGGCATGAAAAAATTTGAAAATTTTTAAAGGTCTTGATGTGGGGTTGAATTAAGTGGATTTAGTGAATCCACAGTTTTTGCACACCTATGTGAGAAGTTCAGACTTTGTCGTCAGTTCTTTGATTTTGATTTTTCATGTCTGTGAACTGTTAATGAAAAAAAAAAAAAAAATTGAATAAGTGAACCAATTGTTTTTTTTTTTTTATCTTATAATAGGCCTAGCTTTAATAGGGATATAAAAATCATTACTTTTCATAAATTATAAAATAGATAAATAAATTGAAATAATTCCAATGCTTTAAGGATATCACATGTATTCCAATTTTTTCATGAAATATCAAACAGAAATTTAAAAGAAAATTGAAAATTAATATTTTTTTCTAAGTGCAGAAACTTTATTTGAAGTCCAAAGATGGATATATTTTTCAATTTACAAGTTTTCATGGTAATAAGACAATGCAAGGTTTTATTTATTTTTTGTTTAGATAGTTGAAGTTTTTATTAATCAAAATAGAGTAATAATTAAAAGTATGATAACATTTATTTCAGTTTTTAAAAGTTAAATTAATTTTATTGGACTTTTAATTCTTAGACTACTGATTTCCTAATAATAACTTCAACTACATAAAACAAAATAATTTAAAAAGACATTGCATTTTTTTTTTACATTGTTAAAACTTAACTTAAAAGAAAAACGAACTGCGTTCTGTTGACGTGGCATTTAATTTATGACCCCTCATTTGTTAGAATTGAAATAAATATTTAAAAAAAAAACTGATAAATTATGAATTAAAAGTACAATGTGTTTTTTGTTTTTCTTTTTAAATAAAACAGAAGGTATAAAAACAAAAACAAGTTATCTTTCTTTTAATATTGTATAAAAAATAAACAAACACAATTGCACTTTTATTTCATAATTTATCAGTGAGGAGTTATAAATACAGCGTTAACAGAAACAAAAGAAAAAAACTTGGCATCATACGGGCATTAGATTCTGAGAAATAGATAAAAAATATAAAAAAATTGATGGGTGTACAAATAATTTTGTCATTGACTATATATAACTTTAAGGGATAAATGTGAATTGTAACATTGTATTCATTCTGGGAGCTGGTGGCAAACTTGATGGCTGCCCTGGGCAGCAAAAACACTATTCAAGATTTCATCAATTTATAGGGGAGCTGGTTAGATGTAGTTCTAAGTTCTACGCAAACAGTTTCATTTTTTTATTTTTATTTTTTTTTTTGCACTTCTCACTTGTGGAACTACCTTCCAGTTCCATGCTTGCCAGCCATCTTCAATCTGTAAAAATTTTAATACAATCATAAACTGTTATCTACTGTCCTGATTATTCATTTTATTTTCCTGCTCATTAATATTTCTGTTACTAATTCCTCCACACTATGTAATCCCCTGAGTTTTAGTGACTACTGCCTTGCATGGGGTGACACGGATTAAAAAAAAAAAAAAAAAAAAAAAAAAAAAATATTCCAGTACAGATGTACAAGAACTCTTGGAATAAACACACGGTTTGATGCCACCCCCACCCCCACTCCACCTGCACACAGAAAAGTTCAATACTTGATATTACAGGGTTGGGATAATTCTTTGCCTTCCCTTTCAATCTCACATCACCTCCATGCCTTTGAGAGGGTGACTAGTTCTATTGCTATGCTGTGAGTCAAACAACAAATTGGGTTAGGGGTGGGGCAAAAAGAGATGCTGGGACTGAATTCTTTTCAATGTTCGAAACAATTAAACAATAATTACCAATCTTTGCTTCTTTTTTCTTTTCTCCCGTTTTGAACACAGAAAAGCGATAGTTATTTTTGTCTTTTTTTAATATATCTTTATGAACAAACAAAAAATTGTTTTTCAAATCACTTCAGCAAATGTTTTGTTCTCTGTTAATCATAAATAAACTGTGGTTACCACAGATTTTAGAAGTACACATATACTGCAACAACTTGAAGTTTTTACAAATATTTCTTTCATCTTGTTTACAAACTGCTTTCCATAAACTGCATAAAATAAAAAAGTCAACTAGACTAAAAAGAAAAAAATGAGTGAAACATTAACAACTGACAAATGCTTTATCCAAGAAATTCAAATTATATTACATCTAATACTTTATTTATGTGCCTTATCCTTTCAGGACATAGGTGATCATGGCTCTCCACAATTTCTTGTCCCTTGTAGCTATTATTTTGTCTTTTTGTTCAGTCAGTTATGTACCATGCGTTATACATGCTTAGGCAATCATGTATCTTTCAATATATGACTGACGAGGCAGATTTTTTCCCACAGTAGGTTGCCATTTCTTTCTGTGGTAGACCAGTTGCTATCCAAGGCTATAGAACCCGGTCTGTCCTGCTAATAACCCATAACAGTGGGGGGAGGGAGAAGAAAAGGATTCATACCGTTCCCATGGATATTAGCACGTAAGTGAATGTAATGGATTTGACTGGAATTCGAACTCAGCTCTCCGATTCCTCAATTGGAGCCGCTCTCCATTACTCCACCGTGCCTCCTTTTTTGTTATTTCTCCTAAACCTGATTCTGCCATCCATTTACTCAAGCTCACTATGTTATGCATGGTTTTCCTCTGTCCTTCTTGCTTTCTGTTCTTGTGAGTATTAGATTTTCCAAGCCCTCTTTCCATATTATGTGCAGAAATTAGAAATTTCAATTGTCTCTTCCTGATGTTAAGTAAAAGTTTCATTTTGTTTCCATTTTCTCTAAAACTTCATTGTTGCTCGCATATTCAGTCCAGATTTGATACTAGTGTAAATAAAACAAGAGAAATAAGATGAAAGAAATCTTTGTCAAAAATTAATAATTTACAATACATTCTCAAAGAAATTCAAATCTAGCATAGATAAAGCAAGAGAAATAAGATGAAAAAAATACTTATATTAACCGTTTCCTTCTTTAGGAAACATTTAGCATTAATTGAGCAGCCAGTGCTAGTTGAGTTACACTTTTCTTCATGTCCAAGCTATCGGTTTGGAATCAAAGTGTAGTATCTGTTCTCATCTATAATGGTAATATTGACCATTTCCTTATAAGGAAACATTTGGCATTCATTGATTGAGCAGCCAGTATTACTTTTGGCTAAAATTTATATAATCTTTATCTCAAAACAATTTTTCAGGAAAATGAGTGTCTTAAGTCCATTAACTCCTATCACTCTTTCCAGTATTGATGGAGGGTTTCCTTCCTAACCTTTTGTTTGAAGTCATGTGGACCATCAACATCTTGATTATGCCATTATTCTTTGAGTTACAAGTTGCATTCATTAATCTTGTCGAAGAAATACAAACTTGACAGTGCACATGATCACCATGATTATTGCTATCTTTTTTCATATCGTAATATTTACTGTTACCATTTTAATATGGAGAAGTCATTTCAAAATACATTATTGCAGAGGGCAATAAATTTGTGCTGAGGAGTTCATGACGAGATAGTGCTATGTAAACCTGAAGGCCAAGACAAACAAAATAACACTGTATTGATAAATATAAAACAAAGATAGAGATAACATTTTTCAATCTTTTATTTCAAACAATATTAAATAATATTTTCCATTAAGAATAAACAAACTATAATGAAGTCTTTTGTTTAACAGGTGAGTTAAAGACAAAGAAATTGTGATTCCAAGAATCTGCTTTCCATAATCAAAATTGTCCAAGTTGAAGATCAGTTAAGATGAACCTAAGCATAAGTTGCTGTATAGTTCTTAATTTAACGAAGAACTCATGAAGGGGGTTTGTTTTATCACATGTTGAGAAGTGGTTCAGGCCAAGAACTTTTCAGCACCTTCTCATATGTGCAGATTGAATATGCTTCATTTTGGCAAACGTTTTCTCATAGAAAAATCTCTCAACCATTCGAGATCATGAAGACACTGTGAAATCTCTAATTCTTTCCATGACTGCATAGCATATGCCTTGTCAGGGCTGTATACAACATACCCCTGAGGAAGAACAGAGGGCACAATGGCTGAAACATTGAGATAACAACAACAAAGATTAGGACAATAGTCCAAATATAAATAGGGTAACATACAGTTTTGAATTCAGAGTTGTCTTTTTCCTAGACTGGTTACAAACCACAGTTAGAGAGCCCAGTCTGCTTAGCTATTTAACTCATAGTGGGGGGGGGGCAGAAGTAACCAATTCATACATTTCTCAAGGATATTTGTGCTAAAATAAATGCTATGAATTCAAATAGAGTTCAAAATTGGTTTGCCGATTTCTCATTCTCAACTGCTAACAATTACTCTTCCTGTACAGGTCTCATAAAAATATGTAATGCCAAAAAGTGGAATTAACTGTTGGACAAAAGCAGAATATCCTTCTACATAAATGATTACCAATGTGGGGCACATGCCCCACTGGTAGGGTATGGTAATATTTTGTAGTGCATACATAGGATCTGCACCATTTGGCTGACTACGCCAATAGAATAAGGGGGGCAATTTGCAAATCAGTTATTAACAGTATGCTCAAATTTCATTTTGCATTATTATTTCAGGATTAAAATAAGCAAAATATATTACAGAATTAACTTTCGTTTAAATATTTTATATTCCTGACTTTCAGTTCTTTATTAACTATATTTAACTGTCTTTTTGTTTTTTATAATTTTTCTCTTACATGGATGCAATAGTCTTTGGAAGCGCTTGTTTAGAGAGCAAGTTAATAGCCTTTTAAGCTTCCTTCATGTGAATTGCAGCAAAATTTTGAATACTTAAGAATTAAATATGACAAGTGAGCACCAGAATTTTAGAAAATACCAAAATGGGGGCATGGCCCAAAATCAGCTGCGAATCACTGTTCTACACTGAACTGTTGTCCTCAACTTTATTACCATATTTACAATGTTTATTGACATTACACTCAAGAAAATACTAGTTGTTTCTAAGCATGTCAACAAACTGCAAGTGAGTCACTCCTATTTGCGGATTTTAGGAGTAGGTCATCTATGATAAATATTTTTGTTTACTTTCCATATATAGATATTAAAGAAAAATACTATAAAAAATATTAATTTAGAATGATAGCATCGTCTGGATAAAATGCCCTGGCAGGCTGAATGAAATGTCAGGACACTCAGATTTTGCCTTTCGGACATATTTTGCCAAACTTCTGCATTATTGCAGGGTTGTGACACTCTGTTAAAGACAGACAGGCCACAGCTCAAGTTTAAAGACAAGCTGAAGGGTAATTTTGTAGCTGTCAACATCTCACATTAAGATGTTTGGACAGATGGTCTCTGATCGTAGGCAGTAGAGAACTAATTATTTCAATGGCATCAAACCACAAAGCCTTTCAAAAGCAAAAATGGTGATTTGGTCAGATTTACTATGCTTCCTCTTGGAAAATGTCTTCTCACAAAAATATGCTTTTCCAAAATTAACTGTTTGCTAAAAGAATTTCAAACAAAATGGCCTTCTTTTTAGATACATTTGTAAAAGTCAATTCATTTGGTCTATTTTTGTATCAGCTTTTTATCATGTTACTGAATTGCAAGTCAATCACTTCTACTTACAGTTTTTATGTGCAGGTCCTCAATCTAATAGCTGACCACTTGTATCTGAAGAGACTTGTCTACTAGGGCAGCTAGCCAAACCCTGCAGACATCTGCTTGGGTACATTTGTATTTTTTTAACACCCACAGAACCCACCTGTGGTTTATACTGCAGCTATTCTGAGCAGACATTAGTTACAGTTTCTGGGAAAGACCACATAATCTGGCATGATGAACAGTCAGAACAAGGTTAGTACACAATCAGTGACAGCTCCGAAATAGTTCTGTCTATCCAATTTCACTTCGCAAGGGTGTGGTTTTCAATCACTTTCCAAAGGTGCCACATGCTGGGGGTTGCCTTCTCTGGGTGGATAACATCAAAAAGTCAGCTTACTGACAAATCAACCTTGGTGAGATTCAAACCTGGATCTCCTGGTCAGAAGGCAAACATTCTAACGACTTAGCTATATGACCATAGACCTTTAATAAAAGACTTTTTTTCATTATTTTATGCATATAAATATTAAAAGAAAATCTAACAATATTTCAGAATAATAGCAAAGCTTGTGGTCTTGATGAAATGCCAGGAAGGGCTGAATTTGGCCCATGTGATATTTTTTTGCCAACTTTCTGCAATATTGCAAAGAGAATGTTGTCACAACATTCATTTGGCTTCAGAAACTGAATAGAAAATAAGTTTTTCACAACTTGTAATAAAGTTTGCATTCCCTAAAACTGTTTCAAGCAATTATTTTTCTCATTTTGAATTTCTATTCAGTTATATAAAAGAATCATACATTCATAACCTATATAATTCTATATTGCATGAACTGTAAAAAAAACAAAAAAAAAAAAAACAATTACAAATACTAGAAGCCTTAAGCATAAAATACAAACAACCCAATATCAATATGTTACCAATTTAGGAACAAAAACATGAAATATATTTCATGAATGAAAATAAAAGACACAGCACAGACAGACACATGAAGACAAGATACTTTCAAAAACCAGCATGATGCATGAAAATGTGATATTGGAAAAACAACAAAACACAAAAACCAAAATTGTTTTGGATGATGCGTGATGAAAGTTAAAAGTACTCAGACACTGGACAATTTATATTTAAATTTGCATAGTACACCATAGTCCCAAATATAAAGAATTTGTCTGAAATATGCAAAAGAAAATCGTTAGCAGAAGAAATCACACTGGTATTTAAGTAAACTTGAAAGTTTTGTAAAAGTGCTACCCAAATACACCAAATTTAAAAAAAAAAAAATGGCTACTCAAATAAACCACACAAGATGCGATGGATAAATTGTCATCCAAATTATGCAAAAATGAAAATAACACTGACATCTCATTTTAACAGATATACTTATCAAAATTACAGAAAAATATCTTGAAATACTAAACAGTAAATTTATTCAATAAAATTATCATTGGCTTCAACCACGGCCTCCGAATGACTTCAGAAATTCCTGCAACTCTTCTGGACAGTACCCTTGTTTAAGTTAGAGAATGCTGCCATAATCCTTGCCTTCAGTTCATCTTTGGTATTACAAGGAGTCTTGTTGGTCTCTTGTTCAACTGTGAACCACACATAATAATGCAGTTTGGGGTGTTAAGTAGCCAGATGTAAGGGGTGATGTGGTCGCAGAAATTGTCTGACAACAATCTCTGGGTTCTCGTGCATGTGTGACAGTGCAGAGTCCTGTCGCCAGACATGGGGTCTTTCAGTAGGCACCCTCTTGATGTGGGGCCACACTACCTTCTCAAGTCATTTGATGTAAGTCTCCATGTTGTGTCCGAGACCCTGTGAGAAGATGAATGAAGGCATAACATTATCATCACAAGTGATCAATTCAAATACCTTCGTCATCACCATTAGACTCATCCAACTCTTTCCAAAACCTTTGCACTGTCCTCAGATTGACAACCAAACATTCTGAAATGTGTGTATTGGAGCTTCTGGCATGAATGTTTCCTAATTTCTGGCAGAGTGAATTGTGTCATGGTGCCCAACTGACCCTACTATACTGTGCAGTTGACAAAGTCACAAACAACATGCATGTGGAAAATTAAAAATACAAAACGGCGACAACTTACCCAATCGCACTCTGTATGGTAAATAAGTGGACACTACACTAAGGTCAACACCAAGCGGTGACAGTCTGTTTTATGCTTGAACACAATCTTAAGGTCATGATATATACACATACACAAAATGTTAATCTCTGAATCTTCCTTTTTTATGTAATTTTTTTTGGTGTGTTAATATAGTAGTCAGCATTTGCTTGCTTATTCCCTTTCTCCCCTCAGGTGGCACTGGCAGAAATGGCTGTGAAGGCCCAGTCTATTCCTCAAGAGTAGTCAAAGAGAGTCTGATGAGGCCATTCATGTGATTTTGATGGACATCTGTGGGACGAAGAAGCCAACACACACACATTTCACCAGGAGCACCTCCCACATGGCTCATATATATATATATATATATAATACAGTGTAACCCGGATATAAGAGAGTTGTCGGGACCGGAGAAGAAGTCTCTTATATCCAGGTTTGGTCTAATTTATATACATTAACACAGGCTCTAATTTGAGACCAGAGAAAATCTCTCTTATATCCGGGTTACACTGTGTGTGTGTATATATATATAATAAAATTAGCATATATTAATAAAAGTTTATAAAATAATGAATAAGATATTCTATAATTGAACCAATCATTCTTAAAAGTCCTGAAGTCTAAGAAATCATGAGAATCAGGCACAATACAGAATTTAGACTGAATGCTGTTTTCTTAGTGACACAACATAACTTTATCATTATCACAATGGGGCTATTAATGACATTATGTGTTACTAATGATCATAATAGATAAAGTCACTTTAGAGATTATATATATATATATATATATATATATTATATATAAAATATCTTAAAAACCGCCTTTGAAGAGGGCTCTTGATTGGGACTTCATCACAATAGGTAAGGAGGAATAGAAGCAATAGGCAATAATAAACTACAGAAGAACTCAAAATTGATCACTGCATTTCAGTATTGCATTAATATTTATGCTTACCTTTTAAAAGTTCAATGATAATTCTTCTGCCGTCACTTAATTTACAGACATTTTGATGTATGTAGGTCCTTACTTGCTGCATAAACAATTTTTATTTCATATGTGACTTTTACTGGATTTCACCATTAATTTTGATTATTCCCAAACTTATTTCAGTGTTATCGTACAAAAAAAAAAAAAAAAAAAAAAAAAATTTTTCACAAAAAAATCATCCAGCCTGGAATGTTTTTAATTTGCTTATGGACTCAGCCTGATGCCAAAATGGTACATGTTGGGCTATGGCCTCTAGGGGTAAAGTTGAAAAAGTGTGACACAGTGACATTTGCAAAAAAAAAAAAAAAAATTTATTATAGATATAGATATTTATTCTCTCTGGCAGAAATTGAACCTGCATCCCCTAAGGGAAAACTGTTGGTAGATTCAACATGGTTTAGATCTCTCGGCTGAAAGTGCATCGATGACCAAGCAAAGTTGAAAAGTGTCTTTAAACAGATATTTTTCTCAGACTCTCGAAATAGGATACAAAACTAAGCAGGTACATCTAACGTGAACAAAGCAAATCTGTCAGATTTGTAAATAAAAAAAAATTCATCCCTTTCTAAAAGAAAGGGATGAATTTTTTTTATTTACAAATCTGACAGATTTTATTTCTTACTTAAAAATAATAAAATCTGTCAAATTAATAAGTAAAAAATCCATACCTTTATATGCAGATTACAACAGCATGGGATAATTGTCCTTGCCACAAAGTGTTTAATATCTAAAAACTATTAAATTAATTGAGTTTTTTCCAGGTTTTCAAATAAGATTTAGGCATCATGACACCATAAAGAGAACAGGTTAAAATCATTTTGTGTCAGCTCCACTATGTCTTCCAAACTGAGCAATGGTGAGAGGAAAAAAATCATTCAGGCCTTCAGTAATGGTACCAACATTCATACTCTGGCTTCCATCTTCAAAGTTCATTCAAGAACCATCAAGAGAATGGTGAATAAGTTTAAAAAAGAGGAAATGGTAGAAAGGAAAACTGGATCAGGAGGTTACAACAGCAAGATGGATCATCATTTCAAATTAGAGCTAAACATGTTCTCATTGTCCAAAGTAGAGTCCAATAGAGACTTCAAGTCGGATATCTTTAATCATTTCTAAGATACACGAGTTCAGTTTTGCTGTTACATCCAGTGTGTATGTGTGTGTGTATATTGCGCACACACACACACACACACCGAGGAGGCATGGTGGAGTAGTAGGTAGCAACTCGGATTAAGGAATCGGAAAGCAGAATTCAAATTTGAGTCAAATCCATTACATTTGCTTACGTGCTAATGCCCTTCTATGGGTAAATAGAAGGACAGACTGGGTTCTATAGTCTTGGATGGCAACTGGTCTAGGAAAAGGACAACTCTTAATTCAAAACAAGCAGAGGGTCATTTGGGGACCTTGTGGCATATAGTGCACCAGGTCTTCTTCACTATAATTAAATCATATGTGCTGGTGTCTGGACTGTTGGTTCCTAGGAACTGAGCCTCTTGACCCTCATCTGTTCAATGAACACACACACATATATATAAGTGAACATTGAAGTCAACACTCAGTGGCGATAGGCTGTTTCATGCTAGATGTAATCGCTAGAGCAGCCTGACAATTGCACCTAGCATAAAACAGCCTGTCGCCTCTGAGTGTTGACTTCAATGTTCACTTTTATATTTACATATGCTCTATCTCTGATATTGAGCACACCGTAAAACTGTTATATATATATATATATATATATATATATATATATATATATATATATACACTAACATCTCATTTCATTCATTGCACTTGTTTTTTTTTTCTTTTACAAATTGAACATTTTTATTAACTCTGTGTAGAGCATGTTGAAAGATGGCATTTTCAGAGCCACATGGAGTTGATTTGTAGGATTGTGTCACATTTTGGTAGCAATAAAGCATTTTTTAATTGACGGTTTTCTTTACATTTAAAAAAAAATAAATAGAAAGACTTAATGTCATTGTCCACTTAACAGGATGCTGGAAATTGCCAACATAACTTTTATGTGTGTTGCGAAACCAAAATATACATCTGACCCATTTTAACGTGTGACTTTGGAACCAAAGTAGCAATATTTTTTTTTGTTTTTTTTTTACATGTGAACAGTTTACAGAATTTGGAACTTGTGCAGATAATGGCTCAGGATGATAAACCAGAGAGCAGAGTTCAAATTCCAATCACATTCATTACTTTCATTTACATGAAAAATACCCCTCTTCTCCTCCCAGTTATGAGCTGAATAACAGGACAGACTGTGTCCTATAGCCTTGGTTGGCAAACAGTCTACTGTAGACAGAATCAGCAACCTACTGCAAGAAATCTTCTGCCTTTTCATATTTATTTCTTTGTGAAATGGTAAATAATAAATATTTCATTGCTGTTGGTTCATATCTTGTAAATATAAAATTATTCTTGTAAATAAGTAATCTAATAAATAAATGGTATTTAATATTTTTGTTGACAATTCTTAAGAATAAAGATAAGGTATAAACTCACTTTAGTTTGTTTCTGTTTTATTAAAGTTCTATTCATTGCTTTTTAAAACAAATATTGCTGAGGATGTAAAAACAAATGGTGTAATATTGATGTCAAGGGAATAATCATTATTTTGACATACTGTTTTTTTGGGGGTTTTGTTTTTTAAAAAAAAACGAAACAAAAAAAAAAAAAACAATATTGGGAAGGGAGACAAAATGAAATTTTAAAAATGGTGTAATGTTTGTGCCAAGGGAATAACTGTCCATTTTCTGGAGGGTATAATAGTTAAACATTGCCAAGCTTCCCTATTTATATTTAATATTGCAGCATTATGAATTTTAGCTAGTTACAAGTCATTGTTGCTTATAGTATATGGGCAAACAGCCTACTAGATAACTTTGCAGAGAAAGCATGGGAGATATTTCTCAAACCATTCTTTTGAGAAAGACAGCAAAAACAAAAAAACAAAACAAAAACAGCAATTGTGTAATGGAGGACAGTCATTTATACAAATCAAATACACAATTTGCAATGGAGAAAATGCTTATATATATATATATATATATATATATATATATACATACACACACACAGAGAAATTTGTCATATTTATGGGCAAACAGTACTGAATGATGTCAAGGATTGACTGATTGGTTTGCTTTTTTTTAATGTCTTATCAACCCTTCGTGGGTTATTTAAAGGCAAAACATGCTTCAGATTGTATAAGGTCACTTACAGTACTAAATGTCAGAGATAGATTGTCTGTAGAAATAACGAGTATGGACATAGAAATCAAAACTGCATGATGACTTGCAGTTTCACACATTATGCAATCATCAGGCAATACTAGTTATTGATTAATCCATTTTTTATGTCTTATCAACCTTTTGCAGGTTATTTAAAGCCAGAAAATATTTTGAGATTATATGAATACTTTTTTTTTTTTCTGAGATAATAATGGTTAAGTGATACAATTCTTACTGACTAACTTACAGGAAGACATGTATTCATAACTTTCCCAATGACATTTGCATGTAAGTGACTATAACGAACCAAACAGGAATTGAAACTTGGCTCTCCAATTAACAATTCCAAACTATTATCCATTATGGCACCTGCACATTCAAGTTTACAGCTGGTATTCCCAAGCAGTTACTCATCTAGATACTGACCAGGTTTGATGTTGCTTAACTTTGGTTATCATACAGGACCTGATGTTTCAACATAATGTGGCCATAAGCAAAACTGTGTGTTGATAGTTATGACAAAATGTATTTGTGACAAATCAGACTTTTGTTATTTTAACAGGTTTTTCTTTTTTAATTCTTACTTTAAAAAAAGAAATATAACAATTTCCAAACACCCCAATATACAAAATCCAAACCATTATAGATCCTTACGCATTTGTGGATAGCATCATGGTTTTGGAAGAAGAAACTGTGATTGGCAAGCCAAGTTCAAACTGTAGCCTAGTCAGTAGCATTCTCTTTCACATTACAATTCATGAGGAAGTCATTTATCTCTCATTTTCATTTCTACTTAAGGATTAAATAGCAGGGTAGATTAGCTGATCTATTCTTGTGTGGCAGCCAGTCTGGGAGAACAACTATAAATTCAAAAGATCATGAGAAGGCAGTGAGAAATCACTACTATCTTTCTCATGGAGTCATGTACATACACAGATTTATTTAAAAATCAAAAAGTATCCCACAAATTTAAAATCATCTATGTAGTTGATTTTCAGAATTATTTCTGGGAAATTTAAGACAAATTGGTTTAAAAATGAGAATTGGACAAAATTCTTAGTTCTTGCAGACTTTATGGCTACAAAACATTTCACTTTCATTGCTTGCCTTGATAAGGTCGGAAGATGAAACACGCCAGCAAGAACTATGAATTTTTTCTAAATTGTCATTTTTAAACCAATCATCTATGTCCTGAAGGGACATGCCATTAAAAAAAACAAAAAAAAACCAAAAAAAAACACATCAAGTATTTTAGAGAAGGAAAGGAAATGTCACAGATACTGTAGGTAGGTAGGTACAAAAGAAGATATAGATAAAGATATTTAGTAACAAAAACATTTAGTGACAGGTTAATAATTTAACTTTGAGAAACATTTTGACTTAAGAAAAGGAATGTTTGTACTGATGAGCCACCATACAGAGCAAACATTGCCAGGATCTTTTGGCAGACCCCATAACTTATTCCAGTCCAGTGACAGAGTTGATGGATTGTTCAGAGATGGTCTTCATGGATGCATTCATACAATTTTCTGGGTTTTTTTTTTTTTGCAGGTGGATGGTTACCCTTGGATGTTCATCATTTCAAACTGACACTTAACCAGCCTTTTTTTTTTTAAGAAGGGTGTCACTCGGAAAGACAAATGCCCAACCTTAAGGAATGTTTGCCAAAAACCTGACAAAGCATTTTGAAAAACTTGGTCGCGGATTTTTCAAGCTTTGTGCCAAACCTGATTCAAACATGTCGCTCATATGTGTCGGTCATTGTAAAGATTGCAGAGTTGTTGCACTATATTACAAAACTTTTGGTAATAAGTGAAACAAGTAGCAAAAAAGAGTATTTTCAGACTCAATAGGCTGAGTACAGTGATTGATTGATTGATCAATTTGTTTTTTTATGGCTTATCAACCTTTTGCAGGTTATTTAAAGCCCAAAAACATTTTTGAATTATAAGAATTTTTTGTGGATGAGGGGGGTATAATAAAGATTTTACTGATACAATTCCTACTATTTAGCCCATAGCTGTGGGGGAGAAGTGGCGGATTCATACTTCCCCAGCCCAGGTATTTTGTGCATGAGTGAATATGACAACTGGAATTGAAACTTTGCTATCTGATTTCAATTTGCCATCAGTTGTCCTTTACACCACCCACACACCCAAGCTTACAGTACCTAGTATTCCCAAGCAGTTACCCATCTGAATACCGACTAGGCTCAACATTGCTTAACTTTAGTGACCAAACGAGAACTGGTGTTTCAATGTGATATGGCCGTAAGCCTTGGGTACAGTGAGTGTTAGCTACATGTAAATTTCTGTTGAAAAGTATATGCATGGCAACTGTTCAATATCCCATTTTATTTCATGATATTAATATAAATATATAATTTTAATAAAAAAGATTTATATTTTGGGGTTCATGCCTGAATGAAAAAAAAAGACATCAGTAATACTGCTTGATCATAAAATCTGAATTGTTTGTAAATGGGAAAATATGAATATGTTGCAGACATCAGCGTGTACCTCTGATTTATTCCTTTGTGTTTAACGGAGGAACGGTAAGTACATATTGACCATCAGGCTGGAATAGTATCACAATAAAAATTCCCACCTCCTTTCTAAAATTTATTAATTATTCAGACAAGTATTTTTACATGTCATTTATCAGATGTGAGTTGGAACAAAGAACTCAGAAAGCTATGTTCCAATTCCAGTTGGGTTCATTATATTTACTTACACCAAAATACCCTTGGGAAAAGGGGTATTTATTCATCTCATCTCATCTCCCTCCCAGTTGGGCCATAGCCCTTGCTGTCAACCAGTCTATTGCAGAAAGAAACAGCAACTAAGTGCAGGAAAATATTCAACCTAGTTAATCATGAATTTAAAGAGACAGGATCACTGAAGCGTGTATCACATATGACACTTGACAAATATACTTACATTTTCATACTGTTTTGCTTTGCATCACAAAGCCATGCCAGTGAGGCCTCATATACAGCGAGTGCCACACCTGAAGAGACGCAAAACCCCTCCAAAAGAGGTCATCTATTGGGTTGGTGCTCACACAGTTACAAATGCAACCAAATATTGGACAACAGTTACAGGAATTATTTTATTGTTACACTTATTTCATCCCCAACTATTATTGACTAAATTACGGAATCGTTTCCCTTTTTCATGAGAAAAACTTAAGCATAAGCAGGAATGAATCCTTGAAAGTTAATGATAATTAGTATTTGCAAAGAATTATCTGAATTCTACAATTAGGAGTCAAATTGATATTGAAATTAAATGCCACAAAAATGCAACATTTAAAAACCAGTAAGAAAGTTGGCATTTTTTAGAAATACAAGAAATTGTAATCCAGTGAAGAAAGAAAGGAAAAGACTTCACAAAAAACATACCTTTAATCAATAAAAATTCCAGTAAACAAAAAAAAAAAAAAAACAAAAAAAAAAAAAAAAATGAAAGGTGAAGTCATCACACCCCCAATAATAAAAAGTGGTCATTTTTATTAAGTATGGTTTTAAGTTAATAAAAATGGGGAAAAAAAGCAATTTTCAAAGTCTAAAAGAAAAAAAACAGAGACAACGGAGAAATTGAATAAAATCTGAAGGCAAAAGAAATGGAAAATTTTACATTAAAATGTTCTGCATTTTCCCTACCCCAGCCATTCTGAATAGATTTAACAATAAGCAAATCATGTGACCATGAACAGCCAATCAAAATGATTGACTATTTATCAGAAATGGCAAGAAATTCAGGTTTGAAAAAGAGAAAAATGTGTACCAATTTAAAAATGTAGATTTGTGATTTTTTAGTTGAGCATGTGTGAAACGAAGACTGGAATTTCAATAAAACTGCTTTGATCTGAAAATAGAATGTCTAACATTTTTAACTGATCAAAATGCAGCAGGAAAAAGAAGCAGGGGCTTAAGCTGAAACTAAAAAGAGTAAGACAATTGTCAAAAAATAAAATCATAAAATGTATGTGCATGTGGAGGATCTTCATTCAGAGTGGCAAAAGATTTAATGTTATTGCACGTTAGCTTAAGGCCTGGCAAACTTCAAAATTTGTGCCATTATATCAACAGCTGAGGACTTCAACATGAAGCTACAAGTGAGATCTTTGTAACTTGACAAGAAACGAAGAAAAAAAAAAGAAAAAAAAAAAAGATTCCCGTCATAGATAAATTCATGAAAATAAAAGAAGAATTTAAGTATCAGAGTGTGATATTTATCCACTTTCTCATGGTAGGAGGAGGTGCCACAAAGACAAAAACTGGAACTTCTGGGACCAGACTTCACTCATAACATGAAGAGGAGAATATATACTACACTTTGATCCCAGCCTAAAGGTCAGAAAGGGGAGGTAAAACATTTCATGCAAAACAAAAAAACAAAACAAAACAAAAAAAAAATAATAGTATTTACACTGTTGTCCTCACCTTTATTGTTATATTCATGGCACTCCAGCCTCCTTCAGGTAATAAATGTACAACAGGCACTACTACCTGATTTTTTTCAAATTTTCTTTCATATTCCTAGAGATTTAAAGCACACCAGATCATGAAAATAAGCTGGGTTTTTTTTAATTAAATTTTATACAAGTTAATAGGTAGATTCAGTTTGCCATGTAAATTAATTCCCCCCTACAGAAGTCAAAACAATATATTTATACAATGTCATTTCTTTAAAATGTAAAACATTTTAAAATTTTAAATTCATAATCTGGTGTTCTTTTTTTTCATGATTAATTATTTAATTAATTGATGATTTTTTTATTTATTTATTAAGCATTTCAATTACCAAATTTAAAAAAAAAAATTTTTTTTTTTTACATTTTAAGAAATCACACTATATGAACATTTTTTTTTTTTTGATGTCCATAGTAGGGATCCATTTACAATAAATTTACTTAAACTGACTCACACCCACTATTAACTATACAAAAAAAAAAGATATTTTTTTTTTAAAGATTATTTCTGGTCATAGTGACTAATGCAAAACTTCATCAACCATATTTCCTGTTACTTTTCTTACTTGTCATAAACCACTCTGTACACCTAACGGAGAAATTATAATTCCTAATGATGATATCATGTTTTCTATCCCAAATGTAAGACAGATGCTTATCATCTGTAAGGTCATACTTATTACAACAGAAACCAGAACTTGAGACTCCGAAGTTAGAATTTATTCACCTATCCACAAGGACAAGCTTAATAAGGGAATATTTCACATATAGAAACAAAAACTAATTAATGCCTGTGCCACAAAGGTGTCAAAAGCAACCCACAACTTTCTTTTTTCGTGCAATACGAATACAGACAGATGAAAAAAGTTGGAAGATAGAACATCCAAAATGTTGGTCGTGTAGGAGCTAAGTTCTTGTCCAAATATAAAAGCATTTCATAAGAATATTTTTAACATAAAAAATTAATCTTATTCCATAAAACTTTGGCACAATTAAAAAAAAAAAAAAAAATCTTGATTTGCAAAACTATTTTGGAGTTTAAGAAATACATGACACATGATTGTGTCACATGACAACATGAAAAACAAAAAAGCTGTGCCAAGGACGCACAGTTGCGTCATTTTACGTACAATGGATGCAGGTTAAATGGATTAGTCATTGAGCAAGAACAGACTCAAATGGATGTAATATTGCATCAGTTTTATGCGAATTCATTCAAAAGAAACAAATGCATAAAGAAAGCAAAATTCAAACAGAACATGTTCTGCTTAGGTGGTTTGATAAATTTTATTTTATTTACCAGAATAAAGTTATCTCGTATAACAATTTCACATGGTAACAATCAAAAAACTGAGATGGCATAATATAAATATTCAAATAAGCATTGAATATGTTTAGAACTTTCATTTTATTTACCAGAATAAAGCATAAATTGTCTTATATAGCAGTTCTTAATGATAAACAAACAATATAGATGGTATTATGTAAGAGCTGAAACAGAATTTTTTTTTTTTTTTTTAATCGTTTCATCCCAAGCAAGGCAATAAAGCCACTAAGATACAAAAGGTTACTGAGAGGGAAAGAATATAAGCAAAAGAAACTATTATTAAGGACAGAAAACAATAAAAGAACAGTAATTAAGACAACTGACATTGCATTTAAATTTTTGAAGATCAAAGTTGACTGGAAACCAAGAAAGTAGCTGGATGAGGGTTACACAGGCGAGAAGTGCAAAAAACTTAGCATAAAACTTATGGTTACATCTCGCCATTTCAACTGTAAAATGATGAGACCTTGTCGCAAATCTTAAATTCATAAAGTCTAAATACTCTCGGAGGGATGGTGGAGTAATGGATAGCGGCTCAGATTGAGGAATCAGAGAGCCGAGTTCAAATTCCAGTTGAATCCATTACATTCACTTATGTGCTAATACCCTTGTGAAAGGTATGAATCCTCTTCTCCCCCAGCTATGTGTAAATATAAGGACAGACTGGGTTCTATAGCCTTGGATGGCAACTGATCTACTGCAGAAAAAAATAGCAATCTACTGCAGGAAAAATCTGCCTTGTCAATCATGTATCAAAAGATACATGATCACCTAAGCATGTATCATGCATGGCACATAGAGGAAAGCAATATTTATTTTGAAAAATACAAAAATGTGGCACAAGGCCAAAAGGAGTGATAGGGGAAGGTTGGTCTTCAGTCTGTTTTATCTTAAACTTAGCTAGCTACCCACAATTACTGACCCAAACATACCACATTATTCCTTACACAAAAACAACACATTCTTCCATACCATTCTTACTACAGTCACCATAATAAATCAAAGACTGTATGAAGTCCTAAGAAGTTCCCAGATGTACAATTTGTTGTGAATATGGCAATAAAAAGGAGGACAACAGTCCGAACAATGTAAATAGTATAAATAATTACAATAACTTATCTCAGAAATATCATCAGATAGCAATGAATGTATTAATAAATTCAAATTTATTTACCAAAATAAAGCACAAGTAATCTTATATCGCAATTTCTAATTGTAAATCTAACAAAAACATTGATAGCATTATGGAAGGATTTACATATCCAAAATAACTGAATGTATCAATAAATCCAATTTTATTTACCAAAGTATAGCAATTTCTAAAAATAACTTTAACCTTTAGTCCTTTGCATTATTAATATTATTTCCCTTTCTAATGCATTCTTTTTCAAGGTTTGTTAATTGCAGTATCCGTATTATTAATTTCACTCAAAGTTGTTATCTGTTGCCTTAGCAGGATATGACAGCACAACTATGAAATTCAAACACACTATTATTCAGGGATAAGAGTCACCTTCAGTGGTAGGATAAACATTTTTGTCCAGCAGAGGAAGTCACATACAGAGTGATAAAAGCTAATAAAAACATCAATTGCATTATATATAACGGTTCAAATACTCATAGTAGCACGGAATGCATTAATAAATTCGGTTTTATATACTGAAATAAACCACAAATGTATCACAATTTCTAATTGTATGTCTAGTAAAAACATTGATAGTATTATGTAAGGCTTACGATGTCCAAGGCAGCAGTTAACATGTTGAAGCATTAAATAAACAAAACTTTTGTTTTCCCCACTTCAACTCTAGACACTGGCACTGAAATGATAAATTGCTATTTTTATGATTTAACCTGATCACTACTTTGTCTTTCGCCTAACTGGACGATTTGTCAGTCAGAACAATAAAAACTAATGGCAGAAAATTGCAAAGGCCTCTTGCTTGTTCATCAGACATTTGAATAAATAAGACTTACATGATTCCGGTAGCCACAGTAACCATGCTGAGAAACACCGTGTGGTCATAGGTCAAAACCATTCATCCTATGAATATTTTAAATACCCAACAACACTTCTATTTCTTCTTCGGAGGCCAAATTGCAATAAACAGTTTATGAAGAACTGACATTGATTGATGATTAATTTAAGACAGCCAATCAAATACCTAAACTAATCCATTAATTATTTGGACTAATATCCTTATCTTTGCTGTTTCAAATTGCTGCAGTCTGCCCAGTGAACATTCTTGCTGGCTTCAGATGAATACTGCATACCAGGCAGTAAACTAGCTTGCCGGTTACAGGTGCATGGGAAGAAATAGGTAGAAAAGGTGGTGGCATTCTTTAGATCAAAGGCGACACTGATTAAAAGGGGGAAAAAAAAAACCCAACTTAGGCAGAAAGTTCTTGTGAGTGCCACTATAATATTTTGCCAAAATGTAAATCCACAACCAAGATGTTTTCAAATAACTCCTTTCCTATAAGATACACTCCTTTCTCAAGCGACATATGACCACAAAAAGATTTTTAAAAATTTAATGGTTAACTCAAAGCCTTCTATTATCTAAAATAAATACATAAGTCATCAAAATAAATAAAATAAGAAACAAAGTCAACAACATTTACATTTTTGTGTATTAGGCATTAAATTACATCACTTAGCATCTTCCATAGTTTACCTTAATTTCATAATTAGCTTGAAGAATATTTATGAGCGTTCATAATTTTAAAAATTTTGAAAACCTAATATTTATACTCCTGTTTATGCTGCAAAATAAAATCCTTCCATAAAGTCCATCAAAGAATGAAATGGATCAGTAAAGAATAGCTTCCCATTTATTTTTATTCTCTCCATCTTCAGGTGTGTAAATATATATATATATATATATATATATATATATATACACACACACACACTCACTCACTCACTCACTCACCTGTCGAATTCGACGTATGAGGGTCAAGCAGATCGGTTCCTAGGAAACTGACACCAGCACATGAGATTTGATTATAATGGTGAAGATTTTGTGCAGGACCAACCACACTTTTTGAAGGGCCGAATACAGAGACCTGGTGCACTACGTGCCATAAGGTCCCAAAACGGCCCTCCGCAGGTTTTGAATTCAGAGTTGTCCTTCTCCTAGACCAGTTACCATGCAAGGCTATAGAACCCAGTCTGCCCTGCTATTTACCCATAGCTGGAGGGAGAAGAAGAGGATTCACACCTTTCCCAAGGGTATTAGCACGTAAGTGAATGTAATGGATTTGTGTGTGTGTGTAATATATGTGTATATTTTGATTTCCGGTTGCTATTGGTAAATAAAACTTACCAACAGCTGGAAATGAATAATAAAAAAAACATTAGAAATACTGAAAAGGTAAATTAAAAAAAAAAAAAAAAAAAAATCAGAAAAACAAATCTTTTTTTTTTTTTCTTCTGTTTTTGTTTAATTAATACATGAAAAATTGCTGCCCAAATACACCAAATATATATGTAAGAATGTGAGAGATATTTGGCAGAAATACCTTTAAGAGTAAGACAGTGAGAAACTTTCTCCCCGCTCACAACACACTTTTTTTAGGCATTTTTGTAGAGAAAAATAGTGTGTCTTATATGCCACTAAAATAAAAATAAAAAAAATAACAAAATCAAATATGTCAAGCTTTATTACTACCAATGACATTATCTACCCTTGAAAATGCTTAAATAATTTCTTTGCCTCAACATTGGCTGACACTAGGAAAACTTAAAACTAAAAGTAAAACAAAGTAGGAATCATTTTGGATGGAGCGACAAATATCCATGTCTCCTCCGCCTATTTTCCCCCAAAAGATTGGACGGGAGGGAAAAAAAGCAGTGTTTATGAGCAAAATACGGTACCTGATGCGGGTGTTTTTAACTGCAGATAACAGATCTGTTACATTTGGTGATAACTGAAGAAGGGGTTGGTCTCGACAGTCGTCTTTGATTTGCAATCATTTAAAAAGATTTCATGTCACAACTGGCACTTATCCACAAAGAAGCGACTTAAACACAGTACAAAGAAACGATAAAAATTTTCAAACCAACAAAAACCGAAAGAAGCAAATTTATCGACACTCGTCTTAAACAAAATAAATCTTTCCGTGCAAAAACAAGCTTAGTACGAGTATATAAAATCTCAAACCACAGCAAGTCAATATGCATTTCGCAAACAAACACAGTAAGCGGTAAAAATGGCACAAGTGGAAAAAAAAAAAAAAAAAATGGCACAAGTGAAAGAAAGACAAACTCTTTAAACAGCTTAAAATTAAACATCAGTAGCTGTTTAATTTTAAAGCTATAAAGTTGAATTTCCAATCAGAGGTCAGTTTGTTTTTATTTACTTCTAATTCAGTTGTCCGGGAACCGTCAAGTACACACCATTGAGGTCAGTAGCTCTTTTACCACAACCCTATCATGGCAGCCATAAAGGAAATGATACATGTCAGTATACAAAATAAATTACAAGATCAACTACTATAAGATGGAGATTTTTTTCTATTTTTCCACTTGCGCCATTTTTACCGGTATCATCATTGCCTAAATTCAGCAAAAAACAGTTCTAATGAAATACGACACCTAACCAGGGTTTTTTTTTTTTTTTTTTTTTTTTCAATAAAAATTCTCCATATTTACTCGTCAGTATTTCCAAAAGTAAATAAATAATAGAGAACATTTTTAAAATCCATTTTTTCTTCTTTTACTAAAAGACAAATTATGCAGCAGACAAAATATCGCTTCCTGGAAGTTTCTGTGATTGTAAAAAGATTTTTTTTCTAACTACGGGACATTAATGTAGTGGATTAAAGTTTTAGTTTGTGAATTCGTTGATACAAGTTAAGTAAAATGTGAGTTCAACCCATGGGCGAACAATAACTGGGCAGTACCAAAATAAATAAATAAAATAATAAATAAATAAAAAATAAAATAAAAATAGTGGAAAGAGAATATTCTACTCCCACAGATTTGCAACAATTTTGTAATTTTACAAAATAAATATTCTACCCCCACAGATTAAATAAAGGGTTAAGTCCAGAATTCCCTGTAGGGCACAACACTCAAAACGCAGTAACAAAAGAGGGGGACAAATCTGTGTTTGTAAATAGTAGAAATAATTCATTCATTGGATATGATGTGCCTAACCGCTCAGCCACGTCGGACTTACTGGGCAGTATTAAAAATAACACAGTGGAAAGCGAGCAGTCAACCCCATTGATTAAATAAAGGGTCAAGTTTGGAATCGCCCCAAAACAAAAGATGGGGACAAGTCTGCGCTTGTAAATAGAAATAATTCTTGTCGCTATTTTGTTGAAATGGGGCATCTTGGGCGATTTTTGAACAGCTGCCGAAATCCCACACAAAACTCGACTTTGTGTCATATTCTGTTACGACGTGGGCGTACGGATAAATGCCCCTGAAACAAATAATAACAACCAAAATGGTGTGCGGGGAGGCTTGCCCGAGTCTATCTTGTATCAATGATAATTCCTTATTTGAAAATGTTAAACAAAAACTGTTTATGTTAGCACATGCATGTCAATGAATGAAAAAGGCGACCGGTTATTTGACACACAGTAGCAACAAAGCGACAGCGACCGAAAATTTAGGTGTCAGTTTATCTACAGTTTCTTAGGTTTTCCTCTCTGACGACTGCCTCTTGGTTTGTTCAACATAATCACAAAAACACTAATACCCCGACCGAGCACATGACATACCTGTAACCTACTGTAACCACCTTATATTTCCTTTATTCTCGGGGTTATTCACAACCCACCCATCCATCCACTAACCGCACATTTTTTAAATATATCGTTTTATCCCGCCTCAGCTCAGTTTTCGGGTTGGCCTTAATTTTTTTTTTTTTTTTTTTATCTATGTATCCCACACTTTATCTCAATCTACTTCCGTTATTTTTTTTTCTTCTTTCATTTCTGTTGCTTCTTGTCTTAACATTTTTACACTTTACAGCTACAGTTGTTAAAAACGAAAGGGTCCTGAAAAGTTTTCGTACAGACCGAGGAAAAAAATTGTTTGGTCACATAATGGAATATGTTCAGCTGAGAATATTTCAACAACACTCGCTGTTTATGGTTATTTTTGTCTATATTTCTAAGATGGGGTATTACCGTATATTACATTTACATTATTCGGACTATTGCCATCATCTTTGTCGCCATATTTATTACGTACGCTCCGGCCTTCTTCAGTTGGTTGGAATGTCGAACTGAATGAACCCTTTAGTTCGCTCACTGGGGTAGAGCGTTCTAGTTCAACGTGCCATGTTTAATGTTAGTTAATGTTAGTTTCCTTCTGAAAGTTCTCCACTGCCTTTAATCGGGTATTGAACTCACACTCTTTGGGTCCTGTCACTGGATCTAACTAAAACGCCTTTATCCACTGTGCCATGTGTCCTTGAGGAAACGTAATAAATATGGCGACAAAGATGAGGACAATAGTCAGATTGTAAATAATGGTTATTTTTTTAATTTATTTCGTTTAAAAGTTATTTTTGATGGATACTCATATTCGAGTAGAAGCTCTGTCTTTTAGTTTTAATTAAACAGTATTTTTTATCCAACTACATCTACCGGACTGAATATTCGAGAAATCAAATAATTAAAAAAAAAAAAAAAAAAATTATACGTCCCCCGGCAGGATTCGAACCTGCATCTCCTATGTAGAACCGTCATTAGATCTGACGTGCATAAACGATCGCCCAAATGTGTGTGCATATATATATATATATATATATATATATATATATATATATAGAGAGAGAGAGAGATAGATAGATAGATGAGTGTGTGTGTGTGTGTAAGTGTGTCTAGTAGGCATTAAAACAATGTCTACTAGAGACACACATAGCTACACTATTGTCTTTTGAGACGGACAGTTACCAACGCAACGGAAAGCAATGCGATGCGATATTGGTGTATATTTTTTAATATCCTCACACGGCATTCACGACTTTAATCAAATTCTAATTGCTACCGGTGTCCAAAAAAAAAAAATAAAATGAAAAATAAAAAACCCTTGTGGCATTTGCATTTCCCCAATTTTTTATTGACACAAGGCCACATGTATTGGGAACCTCTTCTCTTTTGATTTGCTGTCAGCGTCAGCACTTGAAAAATAAAGTTTATGTTCTCTAGCGCAAACTTGACAGTAGCAATATTTTTTAAAAGAGCGCGAAGCGATCCGTTCAAAATTGCATCTTCTGTGTGTTTTAACAGATTAAATATCCATCTTTCATTGATATGAAGAAGACGGAAGGCAAAACCCGAAAGGACAATTTACAGAAATAGTTAGAATGGGCGAAAAGACCAACATCAAAGCAACATTAATCGTAACGCTGTCGCGATTTTAAATGTGGAAAAAAAAAGAAAAAGAAACAGACAAAAAACCCCAAAAAACTATTTGAAGGTTTTGAGGAGTGCTGAGGTTATCGTTTAAAATTAGCTCAAACAAATACTGGCGGCGGGGGCTGCAAAGTTTTTGGTCCAACCAAAAATCCCTTTCTCCACCAATACATATCATCCCTACTGTGCGCCAATGGCTTAGATGTAGAATCCAATCCAGTCGGGTTTCAATCCTAGCTAGAGGCAACCGAACGTCTAGCCACACTGATGATGTGATACAACGAAACAGTCTATCTGTGGATGACTATATATATAGATATATAAGAAATATAGTCTTAAGGTGTGCTATATTTATGGAATAAAGTGCTCAATATCAGAGAGAGCGTGTGTAAATATAAAAGTGAACATAGAAGTCAACACTTAGAGGCGACAGTGTTTCATGCTATATGCAATCGTCAGGCCACATATTGGCAGCATATTGGCGTTAAGACATGTCTCATTAAATTTTAATTTTAATAGGATCTCGTATTTATGGACAAGTTTCTTAGTACAGTGTAACCCGGATATAAGAGAGTTGTCGGGACCGGAGAAGTCTCTTATATCCGGGTTTGGTCTATTTTGTTTAGGTAAGTATGGCTCTAATTTGGGACCAGATAAAATCTCTCTTATATCCGGGGTCTCTTATATCAGGGTTACACTGTATCCTTATTAAAGAAAATTACCATGTTGATGCATATTCATTTTATTCCAAGTATTTTCGACATTAGCACAATGTCGTCATCAGGGTTTTGTTTTTTCTAAGAAAAAAAAAAATTGTTGTGTTCATTTTTTCTAAGACAACATTACTGTGTTCATCTGAAAATTAAATGTGAAGTGAAAAACGCTATGGTTATGTACTGTACAATTTTAAATTGTATTATGTGAAGCCGCGTGCAAACTTCAAGGGAGGTAACTTAATTATTGAAATGTCTAAATATTTTTTTCAAAAGAAAAAGCTAGTTAAAACTTAGTTAAAACCTAGATATTTTAAAACTATCTACTGTAAAGATTTTAAAATATTTGTGCAGTATTTACAATTCATTTTATTAATGGTTGCTTTCAATATAGAAAGCTTCAAGAATTTTTAGTTTAATATACCCAAAAAGCTAATAAATCCAAAGATCCTAGCAAAAAAAAAAAATATATAAAATAAAATAAAAAACTATATACTAAATTCAATATATCGAATTTAATCATTCGTAATGATTCCAACACCCACCCACCAACTAACATGTTGCAGAAAAATCAACAATGTATAGAAATTTAAGTGTCCTTTGGGAGATTGTACCTCCAACAGAAAAAAAAGTTAGCCATACCATTACTACATGGTCTCGAAGGTTGAGTTTTCATTTCACTGATGCATCTAATATCTCTCAACATATACAACACTGTTCACATTCGCAATTTAGGAGAATTTTTGTTGAAAATACGCGTGTGTTTTTTCATGAAAATAATAAACAAACTAAACTCCGGAGTTTCGTAGATGAACCTTTGTTGTAATTGTTCAGTCCACTCATCAGGAGGTTTCAGCAATTAACTGCTGTTTTTCTCATTTTTCGTTATTTTTATAGCTAGGTTTGATGTAATTAATTTATACTAGTTGGGAGTTTTGTTTTTATGTCAGTTTTTTTTTTAATTTTTTGTATGTGTGTGTGATAGAATGAATGAGAGTGTGTGCATGTGTCAAATGTCACCTTTCATAATTTTCTTTTATTCTTATACTATTATTAATGTTTGTGTTCCTAATTCTTCTACACGCTGTAACCCCTTGTGACTTGCATGGAATGATACCGATTAAAAAAAAATTGTCCATAGACTTTACGAGAATTTTAAACGTAAGATTTAGGAAGAGCTTTGTCCAAATAGGTACAACTCGTTGCGGAGTATGGCCAAGGACAAAGCTTTATGTATGAGATATATAAAAAAAAAAAAAATCTCCCAAAGTATTTGAAAGCGTTGTAAAGAGTCCCCCAACCCCAATAGCCAAGCATACGAATTGATTTCGCACTATACGACCCTTTAGAGTTGATGGGCACTAACACCACATTCCTTTCCCCCAATGACACGAATAAAGGTCAATTAGTTCTAAAAGAGAAATAGACAGCTAATATATCGTTTACAATATTTTTCACCAGCAGTCGACAATAATTTTTAACGCCATGTCTGTCTCCTTGCTTACTTTTACGGTCTACCGTTTTCCGCTAGCAAGAAGTGGGCAGTAGGTACCTCCGAAAATTCGCTATAAAAAAAAGAAAGTAAAAGAAGTATACCATGATGAAAAAAAGGCCCCAAACTTGATTTAAGAAAAAAAAAAAAAAAAAAAAGTTTTATCAAAATTTTTATATTATTAAGAGGAAAGACCAAAATATTTTTTGATTATTTTATTAATTTTTTAAAACCTTTCTAGCACGTTCGAAACTTTGGTTAAATAAAAATCTTTTCCTTGAGCCAGCCATTGGGCCAAAGATTAGTCATGGGAATTTTAGCATCTTTTTTGACATAAAAAACACGGTTTTGTGTGTATATATATATATATATATATATATATATTATACATGTTATCTCCACTTGCTTAATTTTATGAGATTTCCAGAAATTAAAATTCCACCGCATTTATATTTATATTAGTTAAAAGCAAGACTCCTTGATTATAAGTTGAGCAATGCCATGATCGCACATGTCCTAAAGGTGTCCTGCACAGCACAAGAAGATTGTCATACGATATTTATTACACTATATAATTTTTTTTCTCCTCAAGACGGAAAAATAATGCTTTGTTTTAGTTTGTTTTACGCCATAATCAACCTGAATGGGTTATTTAATGCTGGTAATATATATTTATTTTTTTTCCCCAAAAACGTATTGTTGATAATTTTTTTTTATTTTTTAATATATGGCTGGTAATACTTTTTTCCAAAATAGTATTGCGGGTATTGAAACCTATTTTTCTACTTTCATAGTGTTTTGACCCCTTTTGGGGTGGTTTATTTACCCATAGTTGAGACCCTGACAGGTGCTACCAACCCGGGTCAGGCTAGACCCGGGAACACCAGCAATTAAGAAGTGGTTTCACGCTCCTCAAAAACTTTCTGATCAAAGGACTTGCTGTTAACAGGTAGATGTAATTTATCCTTATAGCCAGGACATGAAAAACAAAGAAAGAGTACATCTATTTAAGTCTATAGCTAATAGCTTAGCAATGAAACCTCCACAAACAAAGAATGACGGATTGAAACGTATTGTCAGCCATTGAATTCTAATGGTGGACACTGATGTTAAGCATCTCTCCAGCTAAACCAGTCTGAAAGGGAGAAAGCTTAAGTGATCCCATTTTATTTATTTTAAAAATAAGAAAAATTACTTTCGTTACAAATGTGAATTTTCTTGTTTGCACAGCAGGCGAGGCACATATGAAAAAATAAAAGGAGAAAAACATTGCATGTTATTTTTCAGTAATATCCTATATTTTGATGTTTGTTAAATGTTTTTTTTTTTTCGTTATCTTTCCTAAACGTCCATGTTCACAGCTGAGTACGCATGCGTGTTTTGAATTTTAGATAAGCAGATGCAATGTAAGCCAACCGTGAATTCAAGTCAGGGTTAAGTTTATAGCAGGTTAAAATTACTAAAGAAACATTTTAAATGATACCAATACGTCAGGTGCATAGTGTCTGGAACACCATGATGTTTGTAATTTAGGTCCGACTAATTCTCTCAAATCTTAAAACACCACGGAACCGCTGTTTGGGCAAATAAAATTGTCAGTGAATAATTCCTCAGACTGTATAATTAATATCGTCCATATTAATAGTTTTTATCGTATAGATTGCTTATATAAATAATATTTTACATGCAGTCTTATTTAAGTTTACAAAGAAAAAGATGCTATTTCAGTGTGTGAACTACATGGCGAATGTGATCTGGGAAAGTTGCTCTACATACACATAATAAGAAAATGCAAGAAGAATAAATGAAAAACCAATGATGAAGTAGTTTTTATTTATGAATAATAAGGCAAGAGGAAAAACTGTTCTTAAGTAATATGTTTTGTCCTTTGAGAAACTTTATCAAGGTAAATGTAAGGCTCTATTTTGCCGCATGTATTTATATACAAAAGCAAAGATATCATTGGTTTATCAAGGCTTTTAAATTTGAGAATGTTCATGAATATTTATCAAGTGGTTGAAAGGTCAGTCAACTCAAAACATATGGAGGAGACACAGTTCAGTCTGGTAAGACAAAAAAACTGAGTAATATACAAGAAATACATACATATCCATACACACACATATATATATATATATATATATATATATGTGCGCGTGTGTATATATATATATATATATATATATACATACACATATACACGCAACACAACCTCGAGGTGCTATTTTATTAACACCAGCGCTATATATATATGTGTGTGTGTGTGTGTGTGTGAATTATTTTCAGAGTGTATTTGTAAAGAAACAAAATGAATAAAAAAAAGTAGAAAAAAAACTTTTAAAAGATTCAACTACAATTTTAATCTAATAAAAAAAAAAAAAAAAAAAAAAAAATTACCAAAAGAGAAAATTTACTCGAAAGGAAAATTCTCGAGAATGCCGCAATCAAATCTTATCAAAATTATAAATCTACACCTAGGTTTCTTTTTAATCTCACCTTTACTGAAAGAACTACTACTTTCTCAAGTCAATATCCATGCCCACAAATTTATTTTTACAAAATCAAACGGAAACGGTTAAATCTATCAACTCATATTTTTAAAGTATGTATGCCGCATACATGTGGATTGTGGACCTATGTGTACTGTTATCCGAATGATGCTATCACTTTAATGATAATATGTATGTGTGTGTGTGTGTATAAATTTATTGCTTAAACATTATTTTTAATGGATACCCACATTTGAGTATGCTTTTATTTATTAAACAGTATATTTATTTATTTCCATCTAGTGGCCTGAATATTCAAGAAATCTTGTTAAAAAATGTGTTTTCTGGCAGGAATCGAACCTGTCTTTGCCTCGTAGAAACCATGATTGGATCTGACATACTTTTGATCTCTCGATGACAAAGAACCTACTGGCCTAAATAAAGGGCCGAATAGTGCTTTTGAACATGAACCTTACAGATTCTTGAAATATCTGCTCAGTGTCGTATCCTAACATAAACAAAGACAATTTTTGGGAATCGATTTTACTTATTGATCCGACATAAAACCCGTGTCTGTACAGTTTGAATATCATTATGAAATGCAGCAAATAAATATTGGACAGTGGATTGCATAATTTTCCAACAAATAAAATCTGGATGAGATTAAAATGTCTGAATTGGTATGCCGCTTATATTTTTAAGAACGTGGATTTTAGAGTCCAACCACAATTGTTTGATGCTCTGGGTATTGGTTCCATCATTGACATAAGTTTTCTTGGTGGTTGACGGTGCTATGGATTTAATATTGCTTAAGATTCAAACATCGGTCGTATGCATCTTAATTTTTTATGTGGTTTTTGTTTGTTTTGTTTTGTTTTATGGCAATGGGTCATTTAATGCCGACAACTTTTTTTTCCTGGTAATATTTTTGTTTTGTCAAAAAAAAAAAAAAATGAAGAGGAAAGATTAAATTTGCCTGAACCGACCCTCTCTAACACCGACAGGAAATACGTAACAGTTAATGTCAACCATTGGGAAATACCTACCCTCTACCATAAAAATAAATCAAAATGATGAGACACCCGTCTAAAATTATTAACACTAACACAAACATTTTTTTTTTACATTTATGATTTAAAATATAAAGTCATTCATTAAATTCAATACAATAAAAACGGTTCTCGCATTTCAGTAGCTCACTCATCATTCTGGAAGGCGCCTTGCCGTGTGGTTAACGAGCTAGTTTGGATGAGTTTAATCACTCTTTGGGCAACTTCAGTCATCAAGGAAAGCATTTGTCCTGCCATTGCAGTTGTTTCCAGTCGCCAAATAACAGTATATTTAAATTTCACTATTGTATTGTCACATCCTGCTATAGCAAAAAAAAAAAAAAGCCTTGACTTAAATCTAAAACAAGTCCACTGCACTTTGTATTTGAGGAGCAAGAAGCATATATAATGGAAGGACAAATAATACTTTATGTTGCGGAACCAATTTTCCGTTTAAAATTTTTCTCAATTCAGTTTCAGGGAATTTAGTTTTTTTTTTCTGTTTTCAGTGTGGATTTCTGTTTTTGCTTCATTATAATAATTAGTGAAAAAGTGTAAGCAATAAATGTTATTAAAACAAGAAAATAAAAGGAAAATGAAAAATTTTACTTGCTGGAATACCAACCCACTGTAGAAGTTGCTCCAGTTTTATAGGGTCTTCTTGTACCATATATTTCTGCCCTTCTTAATCTCTAACTTGATAAATTTCTGAGACAACCTCTGCAAAGAATTCTACAATCCTAAATAAGAATTAACTTAAGTGACAGTAACAAAACTTACAGAAAAGTAGCACCACAAAAAGTCATCTTGAAACAAAAAGCTACATTACCGTTTGGTCACTAGTTTAATGAAATTACTAAATAATATTTTTGAATAACATTTGTTTTTCTGAAATGACAAACTTCTCCCCACAATCTGTCACCATATGGAATAGGAAAAAGGAAAGGATTAAAAAAAAAAAAAATTGCTTACTACCACCATCTATTTTTTTTATTTTGTTAAAAATTTAAATCAAGCCAACTTCTCTAAACCTTGGTTTCCAAATACTATACTGTAGTGTAAAAATTTTACAGTAAAATGTATGAAGACAGTAGGTAAAAAGGACTAAAAGGAGAATAAAATATTACAGACTTTAATCCTTTGATGTCTGTCAACCGAATGAGTGAAGAAAGGCAGACAGTAACAAATAAAAAAAATGTCCATTTTAAGATCGCGATTTATGTTTCGAGTACGCCATTCCGTTTTTTTTTTTGTTTTTTTTACGTAAAATAAGGGCCTCTCTACTTAAAGTGCTAAAGGTCCTCAGTGTCCCATACTTGTGGACTTGTATCAAACCAAGCCTAGTCAATAACACGGCGACTTGGCGTAGAACAATGTTTAATATTAATGAGCTATTTTGGTTAATCATTTAATAATGCGTAGTGTATTTTAACCCACCATTTTGGCCTTGTGCCAAACAAGTCAAAAAATGACAACACACTATTATCTCCCTTTTAAAAACGACAGTAACTCTTTTGTTTTATTTTTGTCATATTTTCGATAATCACTGGAACCCGTTGCTCTTTCTTAAGAGGCATTCCCGGCATATTTTTTTTTCTTTTTGGAATAGAACAAAAGACGAACGAACAATAAATGATTGTTGTTACCGATTATTTAAAAACAAAAAGAAATCTCTTTTCTTCCCAGGGACAGAAATAGCGGGGCAGAGAGCAGACGTGGAAAGAAAGGGAGAAGAAAAAAAACAGGGAGGAGGGTGGATCACTAGAGAAAGAAATGAAAACCACCTTCCGGGGAAATAAAAAGCAAAAAAAAAAAATACGAGTAAATAGAAGAGAGTTCCAAAACAAGGGGAACAATTATATACAATATGCCTGTCTGTTGTTTATATAGATAATATACACACAAACACAAACAGTCCCCACCACCGCTTTAATCTGTTATTTTTCGTATACGGTAGTTAATCAGGGGTAGGAAAGGACAAGGTTGAGATCTTTAGGCTATCTTGGCTCGTAGTAATGAATTTAAAAATCGCTAGTCTAAATCTGGTCTACATCAAAAATAAATGGAATTTATTTTTATAAATTAAATTAAATATCACGGCTCGGGTTCAAACTCCTGTAGAAAGTTTTAGATAAAAATTCAAAGTGTATAAGGCGAAGAGAACACTGAAATATTGTTAAAACAATAAAAAATAAATTTAAAAAAATAAGAATAAAAAATAAAATAATTGAAGCATTAAAAATCAACAGACCTACACTTTTGAGTTTAACATTACTTATTTCAAAACTAGTCAGGGTATCTTCGTTGCATTTTGAACAAAAAAAAATTAAAAAAGAAATAAATAAGAAAATTATTATTATTATTCTAACAGACGAAGCAAAAAAAAATATACAACAAAAATTACCGGGACCCACTGAAAATGGTTAAAAAGTTGAAACCACTCAGTCACTATGATGAACAGTTTCAACAGGTTTACTAAAAGAAATATTTACAAAAATGAAATAAAAAATAAAAAAAAAAAAACTTTCAAATATTGTCTGTCGCATTCAATGAAACATGTATCAACAAAGAGTTGATGCTCAAAATTCCACATTATTACTATAATGTTAAGCATAAAAAGAAATAATGTCATATTTTTTAAAATGACAGTTTGCATTTCAGTTTGATTTCATTGTGTTTAGTGAGTGACATATCAGCCTCTATAGGTTATTTAATACCAGAATCTAAATATTTTGAACAGTTTAAACTTTAATTACAGATAAAATGTCTTGTTGGTCATTTTACTATTAAATCTATTGTTAGTAATTCTGTTTTAAAAATGTATTACCATCTATTACCAAGGTAAAGTTCTATGCAAAGACAATTTGATTTGGGGTTTTTTTCGTTTTTTTTTTGTTTGTTTGTTTTTTTACGGCATATCAACACCTTATGGGTCATTTAATGCCGAAATTTAATTTTCTTCGAAGCATTAGTAATTTCTTTTACAAAAAATGTACTGCTGGTAATTTTTTTTTTTTTGCAAAAATATATTGCTGGTATTTACTTTCATAGTGTATTTGTGACAGATAATCCACAAGTACCCGTATTTTTATACTTTCATAGTGTTTTGACCATAGTTTTTTTTTTGGGGGGTGCTATTTGCCTGTAGTTGGGACCCTAAACAGGAACAGGAGCTACCACACTAGGTCAGGGTATACCTGGGAACAACAGCAATTAAGAGGTGATTCCATGCTCCTCAAACCACCTGATCAGAGGCCTTGCTGCCGGATGTAGTGTATTGTCATACACAGGACATTTTAGCATTTCAGGTACAAAAATAAAGCTAGTAGATACAATACTTCGAAAGGTCTAACAAGAGAAGAGAATTCCCCAAGTAGGTAAGTGAACCTTACTTTATCATGATGATTTCCCAATATCTAATTTGGTACGACACACTTCAGCTAAAGAAGAGGTATCAATGGCAGAAAAAAAAAGGAACATTGGTTAGATTCTTGTCAGAATGCATATTTTTCTTTAGGCCAGTTAATATAAATCTCATTGTTTAAATTAACAGGAATATCAACTGACAAGCATGTAGCCACTAAAATTAACGTTTATAGTAATTCTGTCTGAAGTTCTGGGAAGCGGATACATCATTATTTATATGTGAACTACTACCCACATCTTTGTTATCACAACTTCTTGGTCACCATGCCAACCCCCCCACCCGGCCTCTATCAGGTAACTTTCAGGGAATTTCAAACTAAACCCTTTACTTAATCTATGGGGCAGATTATTCTTGCTTCACTGCCCATGTCCAGGGATATCTTGATGAATTCTTATTTAGTACTGCTCAGTTAATGTTCGCCTAGCTTCCACCGAGTCGAGGTACACACTGCCTGACCTGGTGATTAAACTCACAATTTACTATTCATGAACAACATGTAAATAATATAAATAACATTTAAGATGGTTCACTGTGTCAAGCTAGACAATTTTTCTCACAAAAATACATCTTACACGTTTATAAGTCTGCCATTCGTCCACGGTTTGAATATTGCTACTACATCTAGTCTGGTCTATATTTAGAAATTCTTGATAAAATCCCAAAAAGAATCTGCAATATTATTGGTCTTGATCCTGTTTAGGATTGGGTTTCTAGTTCCTTCTAAATTCTTTTCATTCTCTTTCGATCACAGTAGCGTCTTGTGTCTTAGTGGCATTATCTCCCTGCTTGGGGTGAATTAAAAAAAATATCTGCATAAACTAGGCCTCTTACTCTGTAATCCTCTACCTTCAGTGGCTCCCGGGGCTTGTACAGAGTGAACATCATTGTAAAAAAAAAAAAAAAAAAAGTTTGTAACACAAGAGGTATTTAAAGCAGTTAGAATTTATCAGTTCAAAATTCTGAATTTTTATGGGGGATTCAGAGTAAGTGCCATCAAAAGTTTCATTCAAATTAGAAATCATGGTTTCTGTTTTAAAAAGGTTTGCCTGAAGTCTTGGAATTCCTCAAACTCTAACCCTTCTAGCTAAGACGTGCCATATTATGTACATTGAAACAAGCCACCCTTATTCCATTGTTCACCTATTATCTGGTTCATACTCCTCGTCAATTTTTTGAACAGGAGTAGAGACTTATCCATTGTTTCCTGTTTAGGATTTGGTTTCTAGTTCCTTCAACTCTGTACTTCTGATGCCTCCACCTGAAATTTTATCCAGTAATTATTACTTTTTTTTCCTCTCCCAATAGGAGTAGATAGGTTTGACTATCATCCAGCTCACACTCCTCCCCAGTTTTTTGAATAAGAGTAGAGGTTCATCACTTGTCTTCTGTTTAGGATTGGATTTCCAGTTCCTTCTAAAATCTACTTCAACCCTAGTCTCCTAATGTCTCCGCCTAAGCACTGAAATTTTATTTGCTAATTAAATCTTGACCTCTTTAAGTCTAGAATTATCTATCTTTCCTGTTATTTTGTCCTTTCTTAAACTACCTTGAGTGGCCCTTAGGTCTTGTATTGGGTGAATATTAGGAAAAAAAATTCTTTTACTAAGGAGTAAGTTCCTCTTGAATAATTATTTTCTAAGAAATGTTCCTTTGGGGAACAGGCTCCCACAAGCATGCTTTCTTCAAGTAAAGTATTAACCATTATAACACAAATCCTAATAAACTGTGACCCTTACTATTACCACTCACACAACTGCATTCAGTAAACCATATTTTTGTTTGTGTAGCTCTTGGGCCTTGCATTGGGCAAAATTTAAAAAATAAAACATTTGGTATAGTGTCAAATATTTATTTGTTACCTCAGTGTCATGACAGAACAGAATTTTCAATCAATACCACACTGACCATGAAAAGAGCCAAGTGTAGGGTTGAGCTGAGGTGACCTCCCATCTGCTGAATGCAGAATCATGTGACCTCATAGCTGCACGACAGAGAACGCCGAAAGAAGTTGGAGAGTCTTAGAGATTGCAAATGTTCACATTTCAAATGAGGCACTAAGGGGCTACACACACACACACACAAAGGGCAATTGACAAAATCAGGAGTTTAAGTGTAATGTTAACTATGAGGATTTCATAGTAGCAGTGTGGCACAAGGCCACTGTAATGGAGCAATACAAAACACATTGCAATCCAATCAGCCTTTCAGTGATATTTGCAGTGTATATAATGTATTGTATATTGTATTATTAACATTAAATATTTACACGATTACCTTGGGAGTTCAATTTGTTTTTTATTAACAGCTAAGCAATGAATCATAAAAAAATATACGGCATGAATTAATAATGTTTAACGAGAGACAAAATAGAAAAAAAATTACTCAAAATAAAAGGTATTTTATGAAGAAAGCCATTTTGTGCACGAGGAACCGGTTTTCATTTTAAGAAAGGGATCAACATCCACTGGAAATGTCGTCATGGATGATGGAAGATCACGGAAACTTCCGTTTAACTTAGAAGGTAACCATGCAAATTTGTCATAATATTAATTTTTCACTTAACAGCAAATGCTTAATTTCTTTAAAAAAAAAACAAAAACAAATCAATACTTGTACATTTAACATTGTAAAAATCTACATTTATTTCAAAAGATTCCCCAGCAAACGGCTCTGATTGGGAAGTTTTGAGGAGCATGGATCCACTTCTTAATTTCTGTTGTTCCCAGGTCCAACCCGACCTGGGGTGGTAGCACCTGTTAAGGTCCCAGCTATGGACAAATAGTTGCCATTACCACTTTTTATAAAGTTAGACAATTTCATGAGTTAAAAGTCAAATTTAAATACAAAAACAACAATAATTCCCTTTATAATACAGACATATTGTTTTTTGTTAATACAGGTGATGATTATTACATGAAGCAAAGACTTTCAAATTATATATATAGAAAGAGAGAGAGATAGAGAAAGAGAGAGAGATAGAGAAAGAGAGAGAGATAGAGAAAGAGAGAGAGATAGAGAAAGAGAGAGAGATAGAGAAAGAGAGAGAGATAGAGAAAGAGAGAGAGATAGAGAAAGAGAGAGAGATAGAGAAAGAGAGAGAGATAGAGAAAGAGAGAGAGATAGAGAAAGAGAGAGAGATAGAGAAAGAGAGAGAGATAGAGAAAGAGAGAGAGATAGAGAAAGAGAGAGAGATAGAGAAAGAGAGAGAGATAGAGAAAGAGAGAGAGAGAGAGAAAGAGAGAGAGAGAGAGAAAGAGAGAGAGATAGAGAAAGAGAGAGAGATAGAGAAAGAGAGATAGAGAAAGAGAGATAGAGAAAGAGAGATAGAGAAAGAGAGAGAGAGAGAGAAAGAGAGAGAGATAGAGAGAGAGAGATAGAGAGAGAGAGATAGAAAGAGAGATAGAAAGAGAGATAGAAAGAGAGAGAGATAGAAAAAGAGAGAGATAGAAAAAGAGAGAGATAGAAAAAGAGAGAGATAGAAAAAGAGAGAGATAGAAAAAGAGAGAGAGGGGGAGAGATAGAGAGAGGGGGAGAGGGGGGGAGAGGGAGGGAGAGATCGTGTTTGATTTGTTTATGGAAAGTTTTGCTTCATGTAATAATGAACAATACTATAAAAAATATGTGGTTGTATTTAAATTTGACATGAAATTGTCTTACTTTATAAAAAGCGGCTATTACTTTAAAACTTATTAAAAACTTTATAAAAAAAAATTAAAAAAAAGAAAAAACACTTGTGACGACAGTACTAAAATATCTTTAAAAAAATTCCAACAAATTGATTTTAATAGCAGAAAAAAATTCTCGTTCGTAATAGAATTTATCTTTAGTAGAAATAAAGAAATTTCATCAATAGATTTTAACAGTAAATCAAAAAAAAAAAAAAAATTCCAAGAAAAATTTCGGCATTAAATGACCCATAAGGAGTTGATATGCCGTTAAACAAACTGAAGTTTAGTTGGTTTTAGTTACTAATAATTCAAACTAAAGCCCTAGCAGGATAAAATTGTAAAAATTTGAAATTGTTGATTTAGAGGAGGAGAATAAGGGGGAGAGACAGAGAAAGAAAATAACGCAACAATGATAGCATATATGTTAAAACCACTATTTTATATATTACCCCACCCACCTGTACACGTGTGCTCGTCCCATTAAAGAAAGTGGTATGCACGGCTTGCAGTACTGTTTTGCTTGCTGACTATAAGTAAAAAATGGCTGCATTATCATCAAATGCACAACAGCCACACGCAATATCGCTCTCAAACAAGCTCACGGGCAACAATTATCAGCATCCCCCCCCACCCGTCACTTATGCATATCTAATTAAACCAGAGACTCAAGTGGAGACCCCCACCACTATACCCCAAAATTATACATCTTGAAAACGTGTCGGTCATGATGGAAACGAAAACTATGGCGATTTATAAGCCTGATTTTATTTATATGCTAAAGAAAAAAAAAAAGAGAGAAAAGAGAGCAAAAGGAAAATGATTTACTCAAATTGTTTACCATACATCTCTCGGGAAGCTTAAGCAATCCCCCGCAAAAAGAGGGGAAAAAAAAGAACAAGAACGAAAAGGAGGTGGAGAAAGATGATGAAAAAAGGACGAGGAGAAAGGAGGTGGAGAAAGATGATGATAATAGAGAAAAAAGGACGAGGAGAAAGGAGGTGGAGAAAGATGATGATAATAGAGAAAAAAGGACGAGGAGAAAGGAGGAAATGACGAGGAGAAAGGAGGAAATGACGAGGAGAAAGGAGGAAATGACGAGGAGAAAGGAGGAAATGACGAGGAGAAAGGAGGAAATGACGAGGAGAAAGGAGGAAATGACGAGGAGAAAGGAGGAAATGACGAGGAGAAAGGAGGAAATGACGAGGAGAAAGGAGGAAATGACGAGGAGAAAGGAGGAAATGACGAGGAGAAAGGAGGAAATGACGAGGAGAAAGGAGGAAATGACGAGGAGAAAGGAGGAAATGACGAGGAGAAAGGAGGAAATGACGAGGAGAAAGGAGGAAATGACGAGGAGAAAGGAGGAAATGACGAGGAGAAAGGAGGAAATGACGAGGAGAAAGGAGGAGGAGGAAATGACGAAGAGGATAAAGGAGGGGGAAGAGATCAAAAAGAGGAAGGTGATCACGAAAAAAGAAGAGTAGGCGATCACGAAGAAGTGGGAGGGGGTCATGACGGAGGAGGAGGTGAAGAAAAAAAACACACACACACGCACACGAATCGCTGTAGCCAATCAACTCCATTTTTGTTTTATTCTAACCAAGATTGTTTTGGTGTCTATCCGCAGCACATCTCTTTAAGAATGTTTAAGATTTTTCAAATCTTTTTCTTTTTATTCTGAATGCCATATCCCTTCAAGACGTAGGCAGTCACTGTTCTCCGCAAATTGTTTCTCTTCAGAAGATTTTTTAATTGCCATGACTTCTTGGGGAAATATAGTAGAGTGGTTTCCTGTTACCATTAAAAACCAGATTGGCGCAGCTGATCGGATTTGACACTGTTTAACATCGGTGATCACACGGAAATTGAGGTTTTTAGCGTGATTTGACCGTAAGCAAGTTAACAGTAGGAACTTGTACAACTGATCTAATCATGTTGAACGCAACAGGTCTGATCAGGACCCCGATGTCAAACAGCTTTGAACCAAGCCCGTAATAATATGATCGTCTTTTTTGAGTACTGCGTGAAACTTGTGGTCCTGTACCAAGCAAATACATTTAATAGATTGACAAATACTGGTGGAATGTGTGCTCTAAAGAAGGGAAAATAGCTTTTTTCACTCAATCCAAGATGATAATCTTCGAAAGAAGTAGAGATATCCAAATTTATACCTGTTGCACATTGCGGGCAAGGAGGAATGTTGATAGGTATTGAGAAAATAATGTGTTTGAACGTAATTTATGCAACAGAAAGAAAGAGGTGAGTTATCACCATTTTTCAACAATAAGGTACAGTTATATGGCCTCGGGATTTTTGTATTCTGGTAAGAGAGGAAAAAGACATCTCGTGGTTGGAATCGGCACACATCATCAGCATTTGTTCATTGTTAAACAGTAGATTTAAAAAAAAAAAATCTACATATGAGTTGCCAAGATATGCAGGTCATTGCTATTTGAAAGAATTAACATAAATCAAACTCTGTCCATCCCCCAATATTTGGGCATGTCGATTACAAATCCAATAACCCCTTATTAGGGTAAGTTGTAAGGGGTACCACATCTACTGCAACCATAGTGGAGTTTCCTGGGCGAAACAGCCTGGCTGAGTTCGAATTTAGACTTTTCCTCATCTTAGATTGGTCCCTATTGCCTTGGCAACCAATCTGTCCTGCTATTTTACCTTGTGGGGGAGAGAGATGGATTCATACTTTTCCCAAGAAGGCTATTAGCACCTAAGAGAATGCAATGAAATCAACTGGAATTCAAACTCAGCTGTCCTCAATCCGAGCTGCTATCCATTACTCAACTGTGCTTCTGTTGTAACCTAGGGAAGGTTACTGAATAGAATAATCACACGAAGGTTGGTAATTAACAATAATACTTAGAACACAAATTCACCAGGGGGGGGGGCGTAGAAGTAGTAGTCAACTGGTAGAAGTGAGTCAAGTGAATTCCACAATGAATCTTCAACTGTAGGATATCTACCAACCGCCCTACGCGGCCAGATGTGGCACAAGGTCGAATTTAATGTTGGGTATCCGAGCCCGTAGGCTCAACCAAAAATTCCCCGTACACCCCGTATAAAACGAGATTGGGTAGCTGTTTCCCCGAGACTTGAGACTGCCCTTCAACACAGCCTTGTCTGGGGATCCTCTCTGCCCGAATGAAGAGAGTTTGACCAGTACAGCTGGAGACGAATTTCCAACTGCAGACTAACATACAGTATTTACTACTGTATTTATGTGAATGGGGACATACCCAATATCGTCCGTGAGTATACTACAACAGCCTCCACTGTGTTATATTCAGCCAGGAAAGTGCCATACGCGACACGTGCATGGGTGATCATGTCTCTTTCGATTCATGATGAGGCAGAAAATTTTCCTGCAGCAGGTTGCTTTTTTTCCTGCGGTAGACTGGTCGCCGACCGTAGTTTGAGAGAAAAGATGGATTCATATCTTTTCCAAGAGTGTTTGCGCGTAAATGAAAGTAATGAACCCAACTGGAATTCGAACTCTGCTCTCCGATTTCTCATTCCGAGCCATTACACTACATTGCAGAAGCTCAATTTACAGGGTAGCAACTATAATATGATATCTACCAAGGCATTTGCGACTGACTGTAAATAACGATGCACTCTACCAAACAATAGACTTACGGCCTACAGCAATTAATTCCTCAAACTACATACAGTGTTATTTCAACCTAAAGAGTGGGGTATTTATCTAATTTGTATTGATAGAGGGAGGTATAATTCCATTACAAAATAAACAAGCTGACGTCAGAAAATAATTGTAGCCCATTTAGTTGATCATGCTCTCTCTAGCACCATTCTGGCCAGAGACTTTTAGAAAATAATTTCAACTGAAGATGAAACGATGTCCTTTTCAAGAGTTAGGATAGAGTTTTTAACATATTTCATGCTTCCAACAGTTGGTAAATAAATATACCATCGTAGAAAATGGACGGTAGATAAAGCGAAGAATAAATTTTTAAATAATCCAAAAAATAAAAAATAAAATAAAATGTAAGAGAGAAGTTAAAAGTTTACGTTAACTGTTTTTAACAGTCGTTCATGATCGAATTCACTTATCGATAGCATTATTTGCCCTCCCCAATAGGGCAGAATAGGGAGCGGAAGGTGCGACAGCCCCGGGCATCCATATCGAGAAAACATTTATCAAAGAGTGAAATAAAAAACTATTTAATATTTAATTTGAATAAAGTCTTTATTTCAGGTTCCATTTTTTTTTTTTTTGTTTGTTTTTACTTATTTAAAGTAACTTCCTTTCTCAGTACTAGGCCCAAGCTTGAGGGGCATAGTGAGTTGGTCCTACTCCTGGGCATCACCAAACCTCTACACGTCACTGGCAGGATGTGACACAAGGCCCTATCTCGATTGAGAAGAGGACAGATAATTACAGTTTCGGCCAAAAATCGATAAATAAATGGGAGAAAAGAAAAAAAAAAAAAAAAGAAGGTCTACTGCATTTGTTTTAAGTGGAAGAAGAAGAAACCAAAATAAAATGCCGTACTTTAACTTAGGTGTTGCTGTCTCCCTAGCATTGACAGTCAAAAAATACATTTAGAAATTAGCTTCAGTTTCTTTTCTAACCTAGGTCAGGAGAAAATATGGCCGGAGTGACGGTTTGAAAGAACACTGAAGTCCTATTCTAAAATTTAAAATTACACAACACCCGAACGAAAGGTTTATGAGAAAAAGTCGTAAAAACGTAATAAGTTTTAAAGCAATAAAATAAAAACGAGTTTAAAAATACACCACAGGACGAAATTTATGAATGAACGTGCCTTGTGTAGCTGAATGTGGAGGTGGGAGAAAAAAAAATAAGGTTTTTTTTTTTTTCTTTTTTTACCATTATTATTATTATTATTATTATTTCAAGCAAAGTTGAAATCACAGGAGAATGGCTAGAATGCTAGCAATAAAAAAATTGGGGTTGTGTAAGGAAAGAGGGGGTAAGAAAAAAAAAAGAGAGAGAGAGAGAGAAAGCCTGTCTTAAGAAAACAAATAATACTGGGGAGGAGAAAACAGTGTAAAATGATGGACAAGGATAAAAATACGAGTTTGGCAAGAAGCGGGGGAAGTTCTTAAAAATAAGTTAGGGAGGGAAGACGTACAGCGGCATCTTAAATGTTTAACTTGTCGAGACGGAATATCTTGATTGCGTGGGAAAAAAAAAAAAAAAGTAAAGTACATTAAAAAGCAAAAATCAAAACCAAAAAAAAAAAAAACGGGTAGCCAAAGTGAGGAAATTAAAAAACAAAAACAAAAAAAACAAAACAAAAAAAAGGCTGTAAAAGACGAAATAAGCATTAAAGGAACGAAAGGTAAAGAAGAGATATAGGTTCATAGCCCTAAAGAAAAAAAAAACAAAGGCACTCGACAAGAAGCCAGTACGCGAGAGAAGAGAGTGCAAGGAATAAATTACAATTGAATACAGGAATATACAAGCGACAAAGAAACAAGACGAAGAGGATACGAGGAAGGAAAAAACGTGTAGTTTCCATATTAACAAAATTTAAGACATTCATTCCTTCCCACACCATCACTACATTGATATTTTATTTATTTATTTATTTTTTTTTTTGGAAAGGATTTTACAGACCACCATACAAGAAGGGGCGTATATCAATCAAGAATAAGCACGAAATGTGAACTTTAATATCTCTGGTAAAGCAATGTGTTACAGCTCACATAATACTTTGTACTAAGCCGAAGATATGTGTTATCAAAAAAAAAAAAAAAAAATTTTTTCTTTCATAAGTGAAGTAGCATGTCGAGTTTTTTTTTTTTTTTTTTTTTTTTTTTTTTAAATCAGCGAAATTTGGTCAGATAAAAAGTTTCAAGTTTCATCCTCGAAAAACAAATATTTAGCAGTTTATATTTGCACCTGGATAGCATGGAGATAAAAAAAAAACAAAAAAACTTTGGTGAACTAGGCACTGCAACTGGAAAGAATAATTTTTTTCAATCTATTTATTTTTCATATTGTAACAAAAGCACACACACATATATATATATATATATATATAAGGTGTGCTATATTTATTGGATAAAGTAGTAAATATCAGAAATAGAGCGCATGTAAATAAATAAAAGTGAATAATGAAGTCAACACTCAGAGGCGACAGGCTGTTTCATGCTAGACGCAATCGTCTGTGTGTGTGAGAGAGCAGATGGAATAAAATTCCATTGTTTGTAGTTTAGTTTTTAAGAAGTGTTCAGTACAAAGTAGAGCAATATATTTTTTTTATTATTATATTTTTATATGAGATTATAAAATAAACATGTTGAAATCGCTACACAAAAGCTTTCATGTTTCAATACTATGATCGTATTTCTTCAGGCGATGGTAAGTAACTGGTGATTAAATGATTTTTAAGGACATTTACTTTCCATCGCCTGAAGAAGTAAAATGATAGTATTGAAACATGAAAGCTTGTGTGTAGCGATTTCAAAATATATATATATATACGTTGTCTTTTATATATATAAGACAACGTATATACTTTTATATATAAGGAACCATATATGGGGAAAATCTATGACAAAGGAGAAAGTTTTCTTGAAATACGTCACAAGAAAACTTTTTCCTCTTTGTCACACATTTTCCCATATATATAGGGAGCGAGAGAGAAAGAATGTTGAGAAGTCTTTATCCGAAATTCAGTGGTTCAGTTCTCAAATTTTTTCAGATTTTGGAATACAGCCTATTTAATTTGTATATAGCATCTATAAAATGGAGTAGCGTGGGAATGGAACCCGAGCATAAACACAATATCCCTTCACATTTCATAACAGAACTTCTACATATAACCCTGAAGGTAGTTTCATATAAGCGGCATGTGTTCACTCCGACGCAAACGAATCCACCAATCAATACATGATCGTTATCATCATTTTTTTTTTTCTATTTTTTCATTAATTTCTATTCATCACTTTCAGCATAAAACTAACAATTTCTCCTGTTTCTTTTAGATATATATAACGGCTGTTCCAACACCAAATTCCTCAGTCAGACGCTTCAAACACTTACACCCCTGCCGAGTTATTTTATATATATATTTTTTTTTTTTTACAACAGTTTGGCTTTCTGTGATATTGATAAACACAAATGCTTTAGTTTCTTCTTTTCACTGCCCATAGGGTACGTGCAGGACTTTTTGACATTTTGAATATCTTTACTGAGCACGAAACACCTGGTAAGTAAATCCATGAACGAAGGTGTTGCTGTGACGATCGCTAACCACGCACGAAAAAAAAAAAAAAAAAAAAAAAAAAAAAAAGAAGAAAGAAAGAAAAACTGGCGCCAATGTAAACGTCCACCCAAGACAGATGGGGGTCACTTACAACAGCTGCACATCACCTAGGAACCTTCTCAGTGCTTTCTGAAATTTTCCATTTGTGGCAAGTCATGCCAGCACCTGAAAAACTTTCAGATTTAGGAGGTTTTCAGGTTTCTGGAATTTCTGGTAAATACCTGTATCTGTTCCTTTTCTAGGCCATGTTTTCATTTTCGGATGGGGCGAAACGAAAAAGTAAAAACCCGTACCCATTGAAGGGGCAGTGCACTAGGTCAATGTGTTCAAAGTCCTTCGTGACACTGGTCCCGGGAGAGACATTGGCAATTCTACCGTTGTCCATAACGTATGCATTTGGGTCCCAATATTAAGCTGTCAACTTTTAAGAGAAAGTTAAAAATCTAGTGTAACATCTGTGCACTTTCAGAACACATGTACGGTGGGGATACAAATGCGTTTAAAACGTCGGTATATGTGTGGATAGTGGGTGTGCGGGTAGTGTGACGGTTATAAGCGCAGAAAGTGAGATCGGCGTGTGCCGAATTCAAATTCTGGAAGAGCGTTTCGTTTCTCTTGTAAAAGACATGAATCAACCTCCCTCAGCTCTGGGTAAAATAGCAGAGCAAACTGGACTTTTTCGCCTTGATAGAACAACCAGTCTACAAGAACACCCGCCAAATCAAGACTAGTTTGAAGAAGGGTCTCTGTCAGCTTATGCTACTCTAGGCAAACCCACTGCTGTTACACCAGCATTCCACCCTACAACCTCATTCCCATAAGTGAAATATCACAAGCTTCTCGCTGTAGTTATCACCGTTTCTATTGCTAGTGTTCTGACGAACTACACTCCTTAGTATCATTGCCCAATACCTTTACAACTAGAACCCGCCACGTACACAAGATTGAATCATCCTCAATACCTTCATATTCCCCTAGTAAGAAGCTCAACTTGGATAGCTTCTTCCCAAAATCTGCTGCTTTGTGGAACAGACTCCCGGCAGGATGTTTTCCTAGTCACTACAATCTTGACCTCTTTAAGTCTAGGGTTAACCATTATGCTTCCTGTACAACTTCATGAACTTCACTTTTTGCTTTGATTTGATCTTATTTAGCAACATGTCAACACCTCTATGGGTCATTTAAAGGCCAAAATCTAAATATGTTGAACAATTTTACAACTTCAATTAAATATATTTTGAACGAAATTGTATGCCTTCAACTATAGATAAAATGTATTGTTGGTAATTTTATTTTATATAATAATGTATTGTTGGTATTTTTACTATAAATTGTATTTTTATACTTTCATAGTGTTTTCTTGTTTTGGGGGTTCACTATTTGCCCTTAGAGGAGGCCCCACTTCACTTCTTGCCTTTTCTTATGCGCATACAACTCAACACAGTAATCCTCTACCTTGAAGGGGCCTTAGGCCTTGTATTAGTCGAACATTAGCATAAAAATGTATATATATATATATATATGATGCCCCAACGACCCTTTTGGATTACGATATTCGTGATAAAAATACATGAATATTTTGAGTGAATAACAATGGTTATCCCGAAGAAAGTAGAACCAGCAAGTAAAGTTCAAATACCGGCCTGGTTTGCATTCCCTTCCGAACTAATGCCCTTGGAAAAGCGAAGAATCTATCTCCTTTCCTTCTAGCTAAGAGCGTGAAAAATGGAACGGGAAACCACCCACGTCATTCAATACACGGATAGTAATGGCTCTCCACAACTTCTTGCTTTGTCGCTCAGTAACCATTGCCCACCTTTGTCCCTGTTCAGCATTCAAAAACTCGTCAACTGGGTTATTTGTAGTTTTCCCCTATTTCTCTGAATATTAAATTCTCTAAGTTTTTTTTTCTTATTCTTCGTCGATTATGGCTCTCCACATCTTCCTTTCATTTGTTATTCCAAGTTTTACACCTTTATGACTCTTCTTTAGGGTCTTTGTTCTGCCATCCATTTACTCAGACTTGTAATGTAGTTTCTTTGTTGTTTTCCCCAAACTCCTCTTGCTTTCAGTATGCCCTGTGTTAAATTCGCCAAGCTTTTTTTTTCTCATTATATGCCCCAGCTGATACTTTCTTATTGTTAGCACCGGTCTTCTTGTGGTTTTTGTTCTCTTGAAACTTTCTGGTTCGTTACATATTCTGTGCAGTAGTAGTCAGGTTCGCTTATCGTTCGGTTTATGCTCCTCCCCAGTTTTTTTGAACAGGAGTAGAGGTTTATATCTTGTTTCCAGTTCCATCTAAAGTCTAATTCAACTAGTCTCCTAACGTCTCCGCCTAAACTCCGAAATAAATTTTATTTGCTGATTAAATCTTGACCTCTTCAAGTCTAGAATTATCCATCTTTCCTGTTATTTTGTCTTTTCTTACGCTAATACAACTCCACACAGTAACCCTCTATCTTGAGTTGCCCTTAGGCCTTATATTGAGTGAACATTAGGAAAAATATATATAACATCCTCAGCATTCATCAGTAAAAACACAGCGCTGTCGATTGAAGTCTTATCTGTGAGAAGATGGTCTTGCATTCACTGTCATATCAGAGATTAGATCAATTCAGTAACTTTTTGTCACTTTTAGTTTGTTTCTCAAGACGTTTTCTTATCTTGTGTGAGTGATCACATTCTAGTCATATGCCAAATCCGGATAACTAAATAAATAAAAACAGTATGTAAGAGTCAGGTTCGCCTCAAACCTGATAGGGATTTGCTTTTTTTTCTTTTACGGTTTATCAACTCTTTGCATGTTAAAACCACAAAACATTTTTAGATTTTAAGAATTTTTTTGAGCTACGGTTTACTGATACAAGTCCTACTAATTAACCCATAGCTGGGGGAGAAGAGGTGGATTCATAACTTCCCCAAGGGAATTTGCGCGGCGTAAACGAATATAACGAACCCTACAGAAATCTGAACTCATTATCCATTACCAACCGCATATCCAAGCTTACAGTATATCCATCTAGAGAGTGACCTCGTTCGATGTTGCTTAACTTCGGTAATAATTGTATGAGAACCGGAGTTTCAACGTGATTAAGAGGGGGTAATTGAAGTAGTAACATTAAATAATTTATTATCACCAACTATTTGAGATCATTTTTTTACAATCCGTTGAACTCATAAAAGTCAAATAAAGAAACTCTGGTTAAAAAAAAAAAAAAAAAAAAAAAAAAAATTAAAACAAAAAGCAATCGATTCAAAAGATTTGCGGGTTATCTGTCGCCACCTTTTATTGATTTATTGGTGATCTTTTACAAAAGTTCGATGTAATATTGTGGTATTCAAAATTAAAATGTTTTTTTTGTTTTTTTTTTCAGACTGCTAATCTTCGGGATAGTATTTTTACAAATCTGTTTATGTCAAAAAAAAATAAAAAATAAAAAATAAAAAAATAAAAAAAGTTAGAAAATGAATTTAAGAATTAGCGACAGATAACCCACAAAACTAAAAGTACAAGTCCTGCCACAAGTCAAAAACTCCTGCAGGTACCCTATAGGTAGTGAAAAGAAAAAGCATTTTTATGTTAATCAATATCAAAGAAAGCCAAACTTAGAATAAAAAAAAAAAAAAAATTCAGCTATCCGCCAAAATAATAAAACAATCTTTTCATTAGAATCACACATAGAAAAAATATTTCAGAAGAGCATTAATTTTTTTAATGGCTACTATACTAAGTAACTATAGCATTTTTTTTTTTTTATTATTCGCGGGTCGGTCAGAAGTTTTCTACAATCAAGATTTATTTTGAACTACGGAGCCTCACCAACCAAACAAGCGAAACACACACACACACACACACACACACAGTTCAGAATTCCTTTTCTACACGAAAAATAAATAAAATGAAATTATTCTGACAAGTACTCAAGTAAAAAAAAAAAGAAATACCGTGACCCTAATTTGAACTCTTCAAACCTCTGTCGCTAGATTCGGCCCTATTTATTTCAAAGCAGACATCACCCTTGCCTTGAGCAGTCAGTCACGTCTACGATCCCCATGTAATTATAGCGGTGAAGAGTCAAAAGAAATTGAGACAAGATTTGAACTTTAACTCTTTCTAAAAAAAATAAAATAAGTCTATAATTATTTTAGAATGGAATTAAAAAAATATTCAATACGAAACAATATTTTTAAAAATTCTATCACTGATTATTTGTTCTGAAAAAAAAAAAAAAAAGTTTCAATTTTTTTTCAAACATAGTAGGCGTTCCGTATTTAAAATAGACGCCCCATTTTTATTTTATTTATTAAACACTAAATAAAAAAAAAAAACTGTGTACTACGTCTATCAATCTGTGTATTCGAAAAAAATGTTAGTCAAGAAAATGTGTTGTCCGACAGGAATCGAACCTGTGTATGTTATGCAAAAAAAAAAATAATTGAGAGGTCTGGTTAAAAAAAAAAATACGAGCAAGATAAAGTTTTTTAGGGATTTTTTTTTTTTTTATGCGTTTCCAAAGTGGAAATAAAAATCAACCTAAAAAATAGTTTTTCGTCGGCGAACACACAAGGAAAAATTGTGGAAAGCAAGTGATTTGTAACTGAACCATTCTGGTTGTGACAATATTTAATCGTTTTAGCAAAGACAAGACACGTGATTTATGTATTATTACAGCAGAGAAAACATCGGGAATCGGGATAGTGAATGGTCTATTTATTTATTTTTGTCATCCCCTACTCCCGCTTCTAAAAGAAGCACAAACTACATGCATCGCACTTGTCAAGCACTTGCTTATGTGTATGTATGTATAAAAGAACAAATTAGCCAAGTGTTAATAATTATTGTGAAACCACTTTCCACATTAATCAACTGAGTTCCCCGTCTTCACTATAGTGTTTTTTTATTTTTGTTTTGTTTTTTGAATTATGTTCTTCTATTTATGAAGAGACCCACATTATTACAATCTATCTATTCTAGCTCTAGTATCGTGACTTGACTTTCTTGTTGAGAAAGAGAAACAGTGTTGAATATTAAACGAATACGCTATTTCTCTTGACAAGCAACCCCTCTCGATTTATGACTACCTATAAGAACCCATTTTTAGGCTTAATATTGAGTCTGGCACAAGGCCATAATTGTAAGGCACCTATCGAAAACCAAATCACGATAGAGTCTTTTTAGCTAAGTGTAACAAGTTACCCTAAAAAAATAATTAGCTTCCTGTGTACTGTAGCGAATTCGATAACGAACGCCCCACCACTACTGACTAAAAACTAAAAAGGAACGCATTCCCCTGCTAATTTCGAATGCCGATTTTCAAAGCAAGCATGACCCCCCCCCACCTCATCACTTGGAAACTTAAATCTTCCTAATGTTTTTTATTGGCTTTTTTTTTAATCCTGTACGAAGAAACATTCGTAAAAAATAACATTCAACAATATTATTCACTGTGTGGGTTTACCTCGCAAGTTATTTAGGGAAAATTTCGAGAAATTCGCTCGGCAGCAGACAACAAATTATAAAATAAAAACGAGAAAGATAAAAGAAAACAAATCGCTTTTTCTTCGAGATAAATATTTTTAATCAATTCACCCCCAAGCAAGGCGATAATGCCGCCAAGACGCAAGGAGGGCTACTGGGAATGAGTAGAGACCTTTTAGAGAATGAGCTAGAAATTCAATTCTAAAATGGAAACAAGGAATAAAAAAACTTCTGTTCAAAATACCGATGGAGGAGTATGAACCGGACAAAGGCGTACCTATCTACTTGCTTCAATTAAATCTTAAAATTGGAGCTAATTTGCTAATAAAATTCCTTATAGAGAAAAGTGTTTGAGCTTTCAAAATAAGGATGTGATTTTTTTTTCCTTTAATTTGATACTAACTTTTGTGATTTTTTTTCCACTAAAATAATAAAATAAATAATCACTATCGGGACTTGACATTTCAATCTGCATGGTATACTATATAAAATCTTTTCCAACCAAACTGATTTTTTTTTTTTTGTTAACATTTTTTTAAGTTATTCGCAAAAATTTTGTTTACTCAAATTTTTTTTTTTTTTTTTTTTTAGCCATATCCTATTTTTTTCTTTTTCTCGAAGTTAGAAAACCGAAACGAATTCGTTTTGCTTACTTATTTTTGACAACTATTATTAACATTTTCTACTTGTCCTTTCACAGTATGGGGATTCAGGGCTCTCCACCACTTCCTACCCTCTTTAAATTGTTGCATTTCAACATTTATCCCTTTTTAGTAAAAAGTTTTTACCCGACTTTCGCAGAGTGATGATACCAACCTTACTTTTTTTTTTTTTAGGTTTCCCTAGCAATAACCAAAAATTTAGTAGCATGGGATTCAAGTGTTGGATCAAAGAGTTCCCCTTATACTTCACACAGCTTTCAGTCGTGTTTCCGTTTTTTTTTTTTTTTTTTTTTTTTTTTTTTTTTTTACAGGGGAGGGGGGCGTAGGTAAAAGAAAAAAAAGAAAAGAAAAACACAGCAACAGGCAAAAAAACGTTCAGCTCACTTGTAAATAAATAAGAACACTAAAATTTTTTTTTTTTTACTGCCAATCAAATGTTTTGTGTAGCGATTAAAAAAAAGTTACCCACATTTTGTTAAAGCAGGCAAAAAGCACTTCCAATTGGGAGTTTTTGTGGCGACCAGACGAACCCACGTGGAAACGGAAAAGACTACTAAATTTACTTCCTTAAAACATAAAAATTCATGTCTTCGTATTTGTAAATTAAAACAGGTTTACAAAAAGGAGAAAAATTCCACCACGAACTTTCCTGCATCTTAATTTCTTAAAGAAAGAGTCGAGTTTTGTTTGAGGCAAGCAAGAGTCCCAACATTGAAATTGTTTCCTTGTGAGGAATTATGTGGAGAAAAGAAAAAAAAAATAAACCAGATCTAACACAAAACACCCCGCCAGTTAAAGTGCAAAGAAGGATAATAAAAAAAAAAAAAAAAAAAGTTTTTTTTACTCTTTTTACCTTTCTCAAGAAAGGTGTTTTAGTTTTATTGTTTTTTTTTTTTTTTACCTGACCTCATTTTTATCATTTGCATAGCAGATGCTGTTCAAATTATTTTCACTTCAAAATAAAGACTTATTTTTTAGTTTCTACACAAACGTAATGTTTTTTTTTAATCGTTTTGTAAACTAAAAACACACATTATTAAATTTGAGGTCAAATTGCATTCATTTAAAAAAAAAAAAAAAAAAAAAAAAAAAAAAAGTCAACCCAGGAAAACATGAAAACTACACAATGAATTGAAATACACATGAAAATATTTTTACCCTAAGATTTTCTTTGTGATCAAAATAGATTTTTCATCAATAAAACCAGAAAATATAAATCTAAAAACTATAAAGAAAGAGGATTATTGCAGGAGAGGAAATCAAAGAAAGTTCAAAAAGAAAGAAAGGCACTCAATAAAACAAGTTCAGTTCAAAAAGTCAATTGTAAATAAGAGATAAAATTTAAAAAAACAACAAAAAAAAAAAAAAACTACAGTTTGTTATAAAAAGAGATTCAACTCCCTCTGTAAAATAAAATATATATATATATATATATATATATATATTTTCAGAAAATTAAACAAAAACAAAAATGCCCTCTTATTCGGAAACAGTCACATCACATGTTGCCTAAATCATTAGGTCAACTAGTACATTCCCTTATTTTTAATTTTTTCATTATTTTCTGAGAAAGTAAAATTATTTTCATTGTATTATTCCCCACATTTTTTTTTTTTTTTTTTTGTTAAATATTTTATATCTTCATGTTTATAACGAAAAAAATATCGTAATACACGGGGGGGGGGCGTTTTTGATTTATTTAAATTTAAAAAAAAATAAAACCCCGCGTTTGGTTAAACTTTAACTTTATAATAATAAAACTCCTCCGATAGTGACGAATAATAAAAAGTTAATTATATAAATAAAAATATAGACAGTAAAGTAAAAAGTTCATTTTATTTTCATGAAACAGTTTCAATGATGTTATTTTCTTTTAAAACTATTTGATTTTGAAACAAGAAAAATGTGTGGACGAATGAAAATTTTCAGTTTGTTTTGATACAGAGTAAATAAGAAAAAAAAAAAAATCAAAAAAACCTCCTTCATACTAAAAATAAATGATCTCCAATTTTTATCAATTGCAATTCTTAATTTTGGCCCTAATTGGTATAGAAAATGACACGTAAGTATACTAAGAAACTTGTCCGTAATTATGAGAGGATCCTAAAATTAAGTAGATAAAACTTGTCTAAAGCTGTTAAATAATTCATTTTTTTTTTAAATGAGACATGCTTTAAAGAAAACATGCAGTCAAAATATACACAATATATATATATATATATATATATATATATATATATATATATATAGTGTGTGTGTTGCAAAAAATATGTTTTTATTTCTCTAAATCTTGCGTTGCGACTTTTATTTTTTTTTTAAAAAAAAAATATCCCATCTTTACAGCCAAGTGTTTTGTTTTGTTTTTTTTTTTTGTTTTTTTTAATCTTACTGTTTATTGAATGTCTAATGAACTTTAAAAACTAATTCGGATTGAATGTAAAAATATTTTACGATTAAGGAATTAGTAAATAAATAAGCTACAAATAATGAGATTTAAATAACATTTATAATTCAAAAATCACGGACATTATTTTCGCTGGGGCGTTTTTGTCGTGAAAAGAGTTGTCACCCATCCATGTAATAATAATAAAAAAAAATAAAAAAAAGGTCGAGAATCCGAAACAGCATTTTCTATATTTTCCGATTTGAATCAAGGAACTTTGTAAGAAAGCTAATTTTTGGCAAACGACTAAGATGAACAATAAATAGTGGTATAGTGTGGGTGAAAAGAGGTGGTCGACTTTAGCACCTGACCCCAAGATCGCAATTTTTGGTGGATTATTATTATTTTTTTTTTTTAAAATGATCCAATATGCCATTCTCTTGGACATTGTTGCACCAGGGCATACCACGCGATTTTTTTCAAGTGCAACAAGGAGGTACTGTCTCAAGAAACTGGTCCCCGATCCATACATTTCTTCATGGAAGCGATCAGATGAAAACGCAGTAATAAACCAGATAAAAAAACAAAAACGAATCATCTTCGAAAAGAAAAGAAAGAAAAGTGTGTTGAGTGTTTAACTTAAAAATCAATTTAACACTAACAGTTCATTCTTTCTTTCTCTCCCTGCCAATCGGGTAAGGTTACAAGATTGCAGAAGACAAACACTTTCAAATTCGTTTTTTAATACACAACCAATATACATATACCAAAGAAGAGTCACCGAAATCCATTTTAAGAATGATATCTCTCCACCACCCCGTCCACCGATTGAAACTTGACTTGATGTGACACAAGGTCAACTTTGAAGGGGCGCCATGAACGAGTAAGTCCAGAAATTTCCTAGTTCCTCTGAACATCTTTTTTGGGGGCCCACTTCGGACATCAGAAACTGAACCTGACTCTTTTTCTTTTTTTAAAATCAAAGGGGAGGTGCTGACGGCACGTCTGCAACAAGATATTTCTGATTGAAGATGATAGACAACCTTTTAATTTTTTTTCTCTGTTCTTCACTTTGACGATAAACTGGTTTCACTAATAACGATGCTCACACACAAAAAAAGGAAAAAAATATTTTCTACCAAACGTAAAAAAAAAAAAAAAATCCAGCTTCACTGGATTGTAAATATAAATATTGACCTAATTGACCTAATTGCTATATTGTAATTAAAATGGTAATGTTGTCTATAACTTACCAATTCATATAAAGTTTTAAAAAAGTAATTAAAACCCTATCAACAAGAAATTTATACAGTACGATAAATTGGAAAATAAAAATTTATACCTGGAGATATAATAAAAAAATGTTCAAAAAGTTCATCTAAATTCCAGCGTTTACCTTCTGCGATCACCTGTAATTATTTGCGTACAGAAGATCGAAGGTAATTTTATGTCTGATTTAATATGCCAGACTTTGTTAGTTAAAGAAAAAAGTTAGTAATTACAAAATCGATTATTTTTTTTAGAAATAATAATAATAATAAAATAAAATAAAACTATCCTAAACTCGAAATTTAGCTAAACTTAAATTCAACAATTAAGGCCGAAGTTAAAAAGAAAACAAAACCATGTCATTTCGAAATTAGACCAATAAGTATTTCGTAAATTTTTGTCTAGAGGAACAGGTTGTTAAAATTGGTTAAATTAAAATAGCAAAAGAAAAAGAACGAAATGATATTTAAAGAAATAAAAAACGAACATTACCTGTACGAATCCAGCTGTCCAGGTAAAAATGTAAACCAGGTATGTAAAAATAAAACTGTTTGTGTTGAAGAAAAAGAGACAGCACGGACAACGAATGAGCAACTCTACTTCAGGTGAGGTAAGTTATGTATATATACATTTTCTTTTTCTTTTTCTTCTTCTCGTTAAGTTTTAGATAATAAATCCACAATAGAGAAAACGTCTTTACGATCATGTAATTAATGAAAAGAGAAAGAAAAAACCGGGTCCATTACTTCAAACGGTAGAGACACCGACCGATAACTTGCTTTTTTTTTTTTTTTTTTTTTTTTTTTAAATTAATAATTAAATTAAATAAAAATAAAATTTGTGATGGAGGTTAGACTAGAGAACGTGAAGTGATCGTAAACTTTTTTTTTTTTATCCCTGTTACTTGTTGGGTTTTAATTTAGTGAAAAGGCTTTAAACAGGAATAAGAAAACAAAAGAATGCCTTGTAAGTTGTACGCTTTATGCTCCGGTATCCAATGAAACGTAGTACAACTACTACTCACTGCTATTTTTCCCCCGCCAAAAAAAAAAAAAAAAAGAGAGAAAAAAAAGCAGTAGTTTTAATAAACCATATTTTAAAATACACTGTTAATCAAAGTTAGTATTATAGTTCTTGATCATAATTAATAATATCATAACAGCAGTGGTATCTGTTCTTTCGACGACGGAGGTGTTTCTCATGGAACTGGGTCTTCTTAAATGTGTGTGTAAAGAACACTTTTTGTTAATGCTACTACTGCTATCCATACAGGTTTCTCGCCCTTGTGTGATGCGTATGTCCACAACCCATATGAACATCAATTAGAGACAAAAAGATATATGACAAACACTTAACTAGAGAAGGACACAAACATGAGGAAATATATATCCACGCAATGCACTGAAAAAGAAGAATGTGACAGATGAGGTATATACGTTTGTCACGCTAAGTTCACCACAGACTTGAATTGTCTCTCCGTTCTTACCGATGCTGTGCGTGAAGGATGACAAGTTTTATAGCCTGACAGGTGTGTGACAAGAAGGGAAAAGAAATTTTAAAAGAATTTAAGACAGGGAGGTGGATGATGATGATAATAATAATAATATGTCATTGTCATATGTCTACACCGGATAAATAGCATGGGGCTTATTTTCTCTTCATCCCTTTTTTTTTAGGGGAGAGGGGGCGCCTGGTCAAGAGTCTATTTTTGGCTAGACCGGGGAGTGAAAGAGCTTGTCTTTCTTGGGGACGCAGTACTTTTCAAAACGTAAAAGTCTTTCTTTACCTTTAAAGTGGACATTGTTATTCGTTCAAGCAAAGAGACGAAGAAAGAAAGGAAGAAAAAAAGGCGGAGAAAACGGTTGTCAAACAAATAGCCAGAAAAAATTTGACTGCAACAAGTGGTGCTTTCCTTTTTTTTCTTTTTTTTTCTCCTTCGTTTTCACTCCGGTCTTTGCATCGCGATCACGTAACCAACAGAACAGGATCCACAATTTTATTTTTTTTTAACAGCTTCAGATTTTAAGACTAAACTCCTATTTGCCTTAGAGGGGGACCCTCTTAGCTTCTCATTTTATCCACACAAAATTATTTTCTGTTTTATTGTCCTAATGAAACTATTAAAAAAATAGCTTACAGTATTTTTAGTCGTATTATCAACTTAATCATTATAGTCATAACAATACAAAAAAAAAAAAAAAAAAAAAAAAAACACGAGTACTAGTACACAAGTTCGAACAGATAAAAATAAGTTTTTTACTTTTTTCTCTAATTTCTAAAATATTCTGCTGGATAAATGGATATTTATGCCCTAAAAAAAAAAAAAAAAACTTAATGCAATGCGGCCTCGTAAAATCTTGTGGGGGCTATCACTTGACCGGTGGGTTTGGATTTATTTATTTTTCATTAGCTAGAACTTGAAATGTAATTTTATAGGCCGTTTTTTTTTTTGTTTATTTTTTTTTTTTTAAATTAACTAACTAAAAAAAAACCTTGAACTAAATTTTTTTTTTTTTTCATTTTTAAATTATTTTAAATTTTTAACCGAGCTTATTGTTTCATGATCATCCATTTCGAAATAACAGTTACTTAATAATACACTCAACAACATAAAATGTTTTTGAACGGATAGAGAAGAAAAAATATACTGAAATTAACGCAAAGAATCCTAACAAAACTTAAGAAAATTATAAAATATTACCTACTCTAACTAAACTTTAAATTCAATCAATAACGATGACAATTGAAAATAAATAATCTCTAAAAGTTTAAACTTTGTAAACTACTTAAAAAAAAAAATAGTAATTATCAACACAAAGCAAATTATTAGAATTAAATCTAAGACAAGAATTTTCAAAATAGACAGACTGTAAAAAAGTCCCAACAAATACACAAAGAGTGAAGAAACACCTCGGAATTTAAAAAAAGATTAAATGACTATACAAATTCACCATATAATCCAAAAGATCACTTACCCTGTTGGAGATTGTATCCCTGGAAAAAAAAAAAAAAAAAAAGAATTATATAAGATTAAGAATGTATACAAACATAAATCTCTGTATATTCACGCGTCACAGTGCTGATCAAAGTGCGATACGAAAACACATGACACAGAAAAAAAATGACGATAAAAGAGCATTTGGTGAACTCGTGAACAATACAAAACTCAGCAAAACATATAAACAAAAGATTACAAATTTTAGAAGCTTTTCATATTCAATCCAACACACACAAACAAATTATATAAATAAATAAATACAAAACATAAGCGCGCGTTCACTCACTCACACATACACACACACACACACAAGCGAATGCTGAAAAATTCGCAAGCCTACCAAGTCGGGGATTTTGATCAGAATTCAAAACGTGAATCGAAAACTTTAGCGCACACCCACTTGCGTGCTGTTGTTGTTTTTTTTTTTGTTTTTTTTCCCATATTTTTACAGTAAGTTTTTACTCTGTACAAGGCCCGTGGGCCACTCTAGGTAGAAGGTTACGTTGTGAGGCAGTTTGTACGAATAGGAGGTAACGGTTAACCCTAGATTTGAACAGGTGATCGGAGAAACATCCCCTTTAGAGTCGATTCCACAGAGCAGGGGTTCGCAGGAAGGAACTGTTCGAGTGTAACTTACTTCTTACCGATGGAATACGGAGGTGATGTTGGTGGTTAGCTGCAATGTAGGTAGCATGACGGGTTCTAGCCGTGAAGCTTAGGCCTGGCGGAACCAAGGAGTGTAGTTCGACCGAGCACTTTCCAAGGAAGTAGTGATAGAGCAGCGAGAGGCTTGCCACATCCCGCTTGTAAGAGAGAGAGAGAGGTTGGAGGGTGGAAAATAATTCGTCATCCACAAGGACTCGGAGACGCTTTCGGACTCTATCGAGGCTGGAAAGTGCGGTTTATATATCATAATCTTCCGGTCTGATCGACTACAATTGTCAGTTTCCTGCTCGCCGTACACACGCCACGCATTTATCAGATAGTCGGCACTGAACGTTCAGTAACTTGGGCTTATATATCCGCCTCGGACAACTCAAGGTATTATATAATATTGCTTAACTTCTTTATGTGCCTCTGGACGTAGGCGATCATGGCTCTCCACAACTTCCTGTCCCTTGTAGCTCTTAATAATCTTTGTCTTTCTGTTAGTTCTCGTAAGCCCTATTCCGCCATCCATTTACTCAACCTAAGTATGTTATGCGTTGTTTTCCTCTGTCCCTCTAGATGTCTCATGAGTATCAGATTTTCCAAGCCCTCCTTCCTCATTATGTGCCCCAGAAACCTCAACTATCTTTTCCTAATGCTAAGTATTAGTTTTCTTTCTTGTTTCCATTTTCTCCAAAATTTCGTCGTTGCACACGTTTTCGGTCTACGGTATCCTCAGCATCTTTTGCAGAACCACATTTCTATTGCTTGAAGTCGTTTCCTCTTCATCTCTGAGGAGATCGTCCACGAGTGAATACATGTAATATAATCACCAGCTAAAATTCACCGAGAAGATGTAATGGCCGTACGTCCAAGAATGGAATAACGGTAAAATCACATTTATCAGCGTATCAGAACAACAAAAGAACCTGAGCAAAGAAATTTATAATGCAAACACCAAAATTTTATCGAGAATAATATGCTCTGCCATTGCGGCAGTGAGCTCTCTTTTACCAAGGTGTCATTTTAAGCGTGCACCTTCAGAAGTCGCTTACATTTTTGTATTAATATTAATAATTTATCTATATTTACATACATAGATATCTACATTTTTATGTTTATACATTCTTTTTATACATACAAATATTTAAGTAAATGCTCTGTTTATAATAAACAGCATTAAACAACATTTACTGGTCTGAATGTCCGAGAAATTTTCATAGAAAATATTCGTCCTCCGACAGGATTCGAACCTGTATCCTATACAGAACCGTCATTTAGCTTTAGCAATTTGGCTACAGAGGAGCGTTCGGTTAGCAAGGCCGATTTTACTGTTTTTAAACTTCCTCCAAAATTGTTCTATTTATACACACACACACACACATATATATATATATATATATATATATATATATATATATATATATATATGTGTGTGTGTGTGTGTTTTATTCGTGCAATGATTATTCCTTAAAAAAGTAGTCAATTTTTTTTTTATTTTTATTTTTTTTATTAATATTTCTCTTTCTTGGCCGAGTGGTTAGAACATTCGCTTTCTAATCAGGCGACCCAGGTTCGAATTATGGTTGCTTTATCAGGTCAATTTGATGTATTGATGTTATCCGTCTAGCGTGCAGCATCTTTGGAAAGTACCACGAGTTGACCCAAGCCTTGTGAGTGAAACTGACATTAAGGTCCACTCATTATAAACCACAGGTGGGCTCTGGGTGTTGAATAGAACAAAAAAGTTCCTGAAACGGGGATTGGCTAGCCACCCTAGCACGAATACGATATGAGTATCAAGCAATAAAAAGAAAATAGTTGATCACAGTCATTTTCAAACTTTCGACGAAGTACAGTCATTTTAAAAAAATCAAAATTCATTTCATTAAAATACTGTGATGTAACGCAAATTTAAAATATGATGTGTTTTTTTATTTTTGGTTTTTCTTTTTATTGTATTCAACATTCACACAATATATATTGGTTCTTGTTGTCTGACGATCGCATAACTTGAAACTCAGGTTGGCGGTTTGGACCTAGTCTCTTTACGTAGTTACTGCTCTGTCTCCGTGACTATAGACATTGAGCACTTTCGATTATTGCTCAGATAGGTGTCTATCTTTTTTGCCTGTTGATGTTTCCTTTTTGTTGTTTGTGTGCGTGTGTAAAAATACTTTTGGTTTGTTTCATATATATATTACGCACACACAAGTGAACACTGAAGTCAACATCCAGCAGCGACAGTCTGTTTCATGCTGATACGCAATCGTCAGGCCATATGGTGAATAAGCATGAAACAGACTGTCGCCTCTGTGTGTCGACTTTTATATTTATATTCTATCCCTGATAATATTGAAAACTTTAACTCATAAATATAGCATACCTTAAAACTATATTATTTTATCCGGTGTGCTTTACCGCTCAGTCACGAAAAACATCACAACAAGCAAGGTTCTATTGACCGTATTTAAAAAAAAAAAAGAGCATCTTCACTCAGTTTCACTTCTCGAAGGCATCATATCTGCTACTTTGTAACCGAAACCTAAACGAAGCAATTTCTAAAGAATTTTTCTCGAAAGCTTCATAGTTGCATACCCGAAATGTAAACAAATCGCCTTCTAAAGAATTAATGGATTTATTTTTAATATATATATATATATATATAAGGAAACAATGGATGTTTTATTTATCAATCCGACAGATTTTTATTACTTAAACTTTATTTTTAGTGGATACTCATATTTGAATAGAAGTTCCATTTAATTTTTAAACAGTACATTTATTTTTGTCTACCGGCCTGAATTTTCGTGGAATTTTCTTAGAGAAAAATACTGCGTTGCCCTAGATCTAATGACGGCTTCCTCTAGGAATAAAAAAAAAACGACCGAAATTACAACCTAATATATTAGTATTAGTAAGCAAGAAGATTTGGTACTTTTGCTCTCCGTTTGTATCTTAAAAAAAAAAAAATGAAAAATATTGACTATTGTACGTTTTTACAAAAAGCCATTTCAGGAGATAAGAAACACTTTATACTTTGAAGCTGGTTACAGGTCAAAAGAACAATGATACCATGATAATTCTGATAAAGTCGGTTAAATATAAACTTTAATAATTCCGTAAGAACAAACTGCATAAGTAATCGGAAAGAAAATTAGTAGAATCTAGTTTTTTTTAGGGGGTTCTTTCTGAGAAAAATTTAAGGAAACTTCTCAAAGTCTTCACTATGTTTCTTCAAGTTTATGTATGCACGAATTATGTTACATTTTGATGACCCTATCTCTTTTGAAAAGTTAACACCCTTTACTCAGCTAATTTACTTACTAAGCTAATTTGAGGAGGCTTATATGAAACTCTACAGATGGTATCTTTTGATGATCTTAGCTTTTCTGTAAGTTTTCAAGTGATGATGGCCGGGCGTCCTCTAAATTAGGAGTTAAAACATTATACTAAGCAACTAATAGTTCTTCTGTAAGTTTTCAAGTGATGACGACCAGGCGTCCTCTAGATTAGGATTTAAAGCAATATACCAGACAACTAACAGTTCTTCTGTAAGTTTTCAAGTGATGACGACCAGGGGTCCTCTAGATTGTAATTTAAAGCAATATACCAGACAACTAAAAGCTCTTCTATAAGTTTTCAAGTGATGACGGCCAGGAGTCCTCTAGATTAGGATTTATCGTATTATATACCTGACAACTCAGAATCTTCCTATGATCCTAACTCTTCTGAAATTGTACAGACCTTGACTCTTAAAAGCTAATTTCACGAAACTTATGTAATGATCTACATAAGCTTCTTTTTTTTTCTTTTTTTTTTTTTTTTTCGATGATCCTGGCTCTTCTGAACTTTTTCGAACATTGGGGGTCGAGTTCTCCTAAATCTTATATTTATAACCATCATAATTATGAACTGATTAGCGTCTGCTTCTGGGATTTATTTCAAGAGACACCGCTCTTAAAAACGACTAACAAACCAGTTTTCATAAAAGTATGATTATTTATATAGTGTGATTCATTTCGTTTTACTTCACGAATTTTACGAGCGGTTTTCAAGGCTTATGCCTTATGTAATGATCTACAGACAGCATCTTTCAATGATTCCAGGTCTTCTGAAAGTTGTCAAGTATCCGTCGTCGGGTTCTCTTAGACTTTGCATTTTTAAAGTTAAAGTATCATAATTGATAACTGACTGTCGTTAACTTGGCGGATTTACTTCAAAAAAGAAGTTACCCCTCGCAACACACACACTTAAAAAATTGAAAACAATTTGGAGAAATACGGTCAGATATTTCATCTGTATTCACTTCTTTTGAGTTCCAGTAGAAAATAAGTCCTCAAAATTACCAAAATCTCAATTCAGTTAGACCTCTTGAATCCGGTATTCTTTGGACCAGGCTACTGCCAGACCACAGAAATGCCGGATGACAAAAAACCATCCCTAAAAAAAAAGAACCTATGTAAACACAACCTTGCCACCTTATTTCACATATATATTGTTGCTATCAAAGGCAGAACAAAGTTTAAAGCAAGAAATAAAGCAATCCTTAATGTTAACAAACAAGGTTTTATTGTTTCCATGCAAATACAAAGGCTTAAAAGAAAAAGAAAAAAACCAACAAAAATGTCTAAAGCCAAAAAATAATATATACTTACTATTCTGAAGCAGTAAATATGCAGCTATATATAAGAAATAAACTATTGATGGCTGATTAATAAAAGTATTGGACCACTGTGGTTTAAGAGGTCAGACTGTATTTATATCTATCATTATAACATCCAAAGCAATAAGTACAGCTGGATTGTATTAATAATATAAATACATATATTCGACTCTCCCGTTGTGTACGACATATGAGGTTGAAGCAGATCAGTTCTTAGGGACCGACAGCCAGACACCAGTACATGTGATTTGATTATAGTGGTGAAAGCTTTGTGCAGGACCATCCACACTTTTTAAAGGGCCGAATACAGAGACATGGTGCACTACATGCCATGAGGTTCCCAAAGGACCCTCCACAGGTTTTGAATTCAGAGTTGTCCTTCTCCTATACCAGTTGCCATCTAAAAACCTGGTCTGTCCTGCTATTTACCCATAAATTGCTGGAGGGAGAAAAGTAGGCTTCATACCTTTCCCAAGGGTATTAGCACGTAAGTGAATGTAAAGGATTCGACTGGAATTCGAACTCGGCTCTCCGATTCCTCAATCCGAGCCGAGATATATATATAAAAACATACATACATACGAATCCAAAATACTGGTAAAAGCCAACGCAAAACCTGCCAGGTGGCAAAAGACAACGCGAATAAAAGTAACAAGCAATAAAACAAATCATCCAAGAAGAAAAAATAAAAAAACAATAGAAGAAAAAAAAGGGAGAAAAAGTAACAAATTTAGAAAAGAAAAACAAGCACAAAAGACAGATACCGACCTAAACAGTAATAAAGTGTTGTGTGTGTGTGTGTATATATATATATATATTTTTTTTTTTCTTCTTGGTTTCTCTTTTTTGTCGTTTTCATTTTTTTAAATTTGGCAGGTTTTGTGCTGGCAGTGTGGTATTTGCAAACTTTACCAATACTTTTGGTTTGTTTCATATATATGTTCTACGTGTAAGTTACGAAGACAGATCAACTACGCTTCTCCGCGCGTCACAATTCAGAACATGACAAAGTTTGTGCTGCTAATTGATTTTCGCACTACCATGATAATCAAACAAATTTATATATATATATATATATATATATATATATATATATATATATATAAAGTGAGTCAGAATTATGAAGAAAATTAAATCTTCACGTATCTGTTTCTATGATGAGTTTACATTAATTCGTCAGGGGCTTCATAATAAAATTTTACTCTCAAGCATCCCACTGAGGAATGGATGTAATTTCAGCAAAATTCATAGCAGGAACGGATAAGTGAACATTTAATTTTATTTATTACTATTAATATTCAATCTCTTGATAGCAAGCACTCTAATTACAAAGACTGCTTGCCATAAAAGCATTATCTCCCAGAAATATCCTGGAAGGACTTCTTTTAAATACAATCTGCCTGTCTGTTTGTTTCTTTGGGCGCGTGGCCGTGTGGTTAGAACGTTTGCTTTCTGACCATGAGACCCGGGTTCGAATCTCACCATGGTCAATTTGTCAGGATGTTATCGGACTGGATCGTGGAAAGTGCCTGAAAAACCATACCACGGGTTGACCCAAACCATGTAAGTGAAATTGGGTAGACGGAATTTTTGTGGGCCGTCAACTGCTGTGCTAGCCAGAAGCCATAAGTCATCGTGGCCGATTGTTTGAGCGTGCTGGCCTTGTTCACACTAGGTAACACGCTCTCTATAACTAAGGTCTGCTCAGTATAGTTGCAGGTGGGCTCTGTGGGTGTTGAGCAAACACAAATGTGCCTGAGCGAGCGTCTGCAATAGGGATTAGCTAACCTACCTAATAGACAGGTATCCTCGAATATGAGTGGGCAGCTATTTTATATATATATAAGGGTTCTGACTTTTTGAAACACTATGTCATAATAAATCAATGAAATTTTTTTCCAAAAGTAATGAAAAAAGCATGTAATTAAACATTAATTAAAAAAAAGTATTTTCATTATTTTTTTAAATTAATTTATTATTTTATATGGTAAAATTGAATTTTACCATATATACAGTAAGGTTAAAAAAAATATATCACAATATTTCATTTATATTTATTTATTTTTCAAATTGCCAATGACATAATTAGATCATATTTCTTAACAGATTTAACAGTTTATAGCTCTATCATAACATACAAACTTACAAATAACCAAAATCAAATTCTAGAAGGCTCCAGAAAGATACTTACATGCAATTTTAGAAATTTTGTGTTGACATTTAAAAAAATCAACTAAATTAAACCCTTCATTATTTTTGAACAAAAGTTCAAATTATGAGACAGGAAATTAATTATTTTGCAAAAAGTGAAAAGTCATAACCATTATATATATATATATATATATATATATATATATATATATATATATATGTACACACACACCTTATCTACTTATCATCTCTCAGTTGCGTCTGTCTTTGGACAGAGTGCGCTCAGGGGCTTCTCTGTCAAAGGACAGAGGGGCAACTGAGAAAATAATACTGAAGAGGTGCCTAGCCCTGGGGAACAGCTGCCCAAGGCCACGCCCTCCCATTGCACCAGAGGAAGGGATCGGTGCTCGCACTGAGTTCAGCGCACCTGATGGTTGTGGGGGCTGAGGGGAATTTTTGTTCTTGTCCGAAGTGTATGCACTCACGTCCCCACCTAAAAATAGACCTTGTGTCACATCTAGTCCTAGTTAGGGGGACAGAGTAAATACTATATATATATATATATATATATATATATATATATATATATATATATATATATATATATATATGTGTGTGTGTGTGTGGAGTCAGTCCTAAGACATGTACATGCAATAACTGTGAAGGAAAGATCTGAAAAACATGTTAAAATATTTTCATACATCCTAATATATAAAACTAAGATTTAAAAAATTTTTTCGTAGAAATGTGATTATTCGAGTCATATTCACAGACAAAAAATTATAATCAAATTTTGAAATAAAGAAAATCAACATACTTTTTTTCTCCGGTGAACTGAGATGGATTAACATTTGAAAAAATAAATACGTTTTTCAAAGATAAAAAAAAAATATTCAAATAAGACGTTTTAATTTATTTTATTTACTAAGCTTGGTTTTTGCCTGACACAAGAACATCAGCTGCTTTATTGTAATCTGTTCATAAAATACCAAATGATCACTCTTCTAAATTATGACCTGGTTCAACACTTCGACGTTAACGCAAGAACTAGCACTTTCAACGTGATTTTACCGTAAGCTGACGATTAAAAAAGAAAAAGTAAGTCATCATTGTCTCTAAATTGAATAGATTTGCAATGTTTCAATTGACTAATCTCTGACCTGCATCAGACAACGGTAGCCTGCTGTGCCTGTTTACAGGTTTATCACAAGTAAACATCGGATAGTCAAGTGTCTTTGAATCATGATGATTTACCATTCCCAAATATCTAATCAGTTGGGAATGAGACAGAACAGAAACTGCACCCAGAAAACATCAATCAAACCATTATCAGGAACCTTTTCTTTGATCCAAGATATATATAATTTTTTTTTTTTCTTACTTATGCTTAGCAGGGAGAAACATCACTGACTGCCATCTTTTGGATGGTACATTATGAACTCCAGTCTTTTGTTCTATCCTAATTCTATCTTCATCTGCAGTTTGCATTTTTGGCAGAAGCTATTACTAATGATGATGTTGATGAGGAAATATCTATCTTAACACTAGAGGAATTCAATTTTCATTTTTGAAGGTAAACTGACAACAAGACACACCCCAAAACACTAGAACTCTCGTTCCTTGTGTCACCATAGTAAGACAGTCCCATAAAAGCGAAATTTCATTAAAGATTTCTTTGCGCAATTACTGATATTATGTTAAGCATTAAATATCAGATCCAGGAATGAATGTAAACATTACTTAAAGATGAAAAGAATTCTCTGTATAATTTAATATATTGTTAATGGTTTTACTCTAGAAATACAATGGAAAACCAAAGGAAAGGGATTATCAGTGGTCAAGAATTAAGGCAAGCTTAACTAGCAGAAAATGATTATTATGTATAAAGTAAGGCTATTTCTAATGCTTTCACTATTGAAATGCACTGAAAAATCAAGAAGAAACAGATTGTCAATGATCAGGAATTAAGGTAAGCCTTAATAACAGAATACCATAATACATATAGTGTAAATATTAGGTTGGTGCAAAAATAATGACGTAATAATGTCGTTTTTTGACATTGTCAAAAAACGACATTATTACGTCATTATTTTTGCACCAACCTAATACATTGTTAATGATTTTTATTGTAGATATATGTATATAGATAGACAGAAAGATATATATATATATATAGATATATAGATAGAAAGATATAGATATATAGATAGAAAGATATAGATATATAGATAGAAAGATATAGATAGATAGATAGAAAGATATAGATAGAAAGATATATATATATAGATAGATAGAAAGATATATATATATATATATATATATATATATATATAGATAGAAAGATATATATAGAAAGATATATATAGATAGAAAGATATATATATATATATATAGATAGAAAGATATATAGATAGAAAGATATATATATATATAGATAGAAAGATATATATATATATATAGATAGATAGATAGAAAGATATATATATATATATAGATAGATAGATAGAAAGATATATATATATATATATATATAGATAGAAAGATATATAGATATATATATATATAGATAGAAAGATATATAGATAGAAAGATATATAGATAGAAAGATATATATATATATATATATATATATATAGATAGAAAGATATATAGATAGAAAGATATATATATATATATATAGATAGATAGATAGAAAGATATATATATATATATATATTAGGTTGGTGCAAAAATAATTTCATTTTCTCACATAGTAACATATATTAGAAATGAAATTATTTTTGCACCAACCTAATATATATATATATATATATATATATATATATATATATATATATAGATAGATAATATTATTGGTAAATATACACATACACATGCAATCATATATCTAAAATATATAAATATATATATATACATATATGTATAAAAAATAATTCTAAGATGATAGAATCCAGGTAGAACTCAATGTCCAGGACAGAATAAGGATATAATAAAAAGGCTAAAACACTAATATTCCATGGTCATAATTTCTTCCATTGGAATCGTAAATACAATCCAATTCATACAATCCAATTCAATGAATTGGATCGTATTCATGATTCCAATGGAATAAATTATGACCTTGGAATATTAGTGTCTAAGCCTTTTTATTATATATATATATATATATGGTGAATCAAAAATACTTTTCCAAACTTTGAGGGTAGGTTCCTCACACCAAAATAAGGACAAAAGTTCATATAAAGTCTATGAAAGATGGATACATAGGGGAGAACTGGTTCCATGGCCTGCGCATTCTCCTAACCTCAATCCTTTGGATTTTTATTTATGGGGGGGGCATCTGAAACAATTATCCATCAGACAATAAAGCAGGGATGCTTCATCAATGTGTCATGGGGGTCTGCAAAACCATTTGATGCCATGTGTGAGTATCTGAAAGAGTCCTTCAGTCAATGTTTTGACTTGAACGACTGTTCGGTTGTACTCTCTTCCTACGGACGGGAGGAACCCGAAGGAGGCTACGCCGAAGGGCGGAGTCTCCTTCGGAGAGGTAGACTGGCCCTGAACCAGTTACATACGGGTTCAATGGGCATATTTTTGCCAGAGCCCACGGGCTCGGAAAGCCCACGTTAAAAAGGCCTTGTGCCACATGACACCCTCGTGGGGTGGGGGGACTGAATATCATCCTTCAGTCAATGATCAGTGTGCAGAAGGAAGCGGAGGACTTTTTGAACATTTGTTATGAGTTGCTGAGTTGAGGTACAATGATGGCCTTTTGGATGTATGTATATACGGACATTTTATCTTGTTTTGGTGTCAGGAACCCACCCCAAAGTTTGTAATAGTATTTTTGGATTGTATCTTGGATTGTTCATTGAACAACATCTGCCGTAAAATTTAAACTTAATAAATCAGAAACTGAAGATTTGCAGACATGTGTTTATATGAACTTTTGTCCTTGTTTTGGTGTGAGGAACCTACTCACAAAGTTTGTAAGTGTATTTTTGATACACCCTATATATATATATATATATATATATATATATATATAGCGAGACTCTTCGCATGTCGAATTGAGTCACTGTCGGTCACTGGGCGTGTTTCCTAAAATAAATACGCCATAAATCCACCTTCATCCCAACCATGCGCCGACGGCTTAGTGGTAGAATATCCGCCTGATACCAATTCAGTCGGGTTTCGATCCTAGCTAGAGGCAACTGGATGTCTAGCTGCACTGATGAGCTGTGATACAGCGAAACAGTCTGTCTGTGGATGAAATTATATATATATATATATATATATGAGAGTATGTGTAGACATAATAAGCAAGATTGCATAGTGACAGTCATGGGATAAACTTCTATAAAGATCAGAGCTCATTTCCAAATGTAGACATGAAAACAAATTCTTTCTCTGCATGGCATAGCTACAATCACATCATGATAAAAACTATAAAATTCTACATAAATCTTATAAATTGTATTGAATACAATTTATAAATTTATGTAGAATTTTATTTAGACTTTATTTTCATTAAATTTGTGGGCTTTTTCATGATGCTATCTGTTTTCCTGCTAAAAAGCGGAGGCGCCTATTTTATTCCAAATACCAAAACTTAGAACCAAGGAAAGAATATATAAAGCAAATAAATTAATAAATAAATAAATAAATAGGCTAGAGGTTATGACCAAAAAGAACTCTAAATTTAACCTTATGGTTGGTTGGTTGGTTGGGTTTTATGGCATATCAACCACTGTAGGTCATTTAATGCCAAATTAAGTTTATATATATATATATATATATATATATATATATATATATATACAGTACAATTAAAAAAACGTATAGCTGGCAACATTATTTGTTAGTTTGGGTTTTATGGCATATCAACAACTGTGAGTTATTTAATGCCAAATCCAGTTTATATGAATTTTAAATGCCTATTTTGTATGGAATAAAAACGTATAGCTGGCAACATTATTCCTTACAAAAAACATATAGCTGGCAACATTATTCTTTACAAAAAATGTATAGCTGGCAACATTATTTCTTACAAAAAACGCATAGCTGGCAGCATTATTGTTTCAAAACTTATAGCTGGCAACATTATGGTTCCAAAAACGGATAGCTGGCAAAATTGTTTCAAAAACGTATAGCTGGAAACATTATTGTTTCAAAAATGCATAGCTGGCAACATTATTATTCCGAAAACATTATCTGAGGCCTTGCTGTTGGATGTAGTTTATCGCCGTACCCAGCACGCGGATGTTGTTTACCATCATACCCAGGATGTGTGTAAGACTTGGAAAAACTAGGGGTTCACTATTTTCCAATAACTGGGTCCCTAACAGGTGCTACCACCCCGGGTCAAGGTGGACTTGGGAACACCAGCAGTTAAGAGGTGGTTCCACGCTCCTCAAAACCTCCTGATCAGAGGCCTTGCTGTTGGATGCAGTTTAACGTCATACCTAGGATGCTTAAACCTTAAGGAAAAAAAAAAAAAGAAAAAGAAAGAGAGATAGAGAAAAAAAAAGAGAGTTTATTTAATTCTACAGTGACCTATGTGTCTATAGAGCCCGCTGAAAAAGTACTCACATGTGATCTGAAAATCACATTGAAGTGTGAAACTGACAGTCACTATGCAATGTTGATTCATATGTCTGCACTGTATACTTCCTCGAACACTATCTCTCACACTGAGCCCCCTTCCCTTATAAATATAGCAAATTTCAAGCAATATACACACAAACATATTTTGGCAGCAACCTTTCTTTCAAACATGTTTCACTGAATATG